>LR738713.1:790158385-790204072 GCA_902687465.1 Secale cereale | reverse complement strand
ATATATATATATATACCGGAGAGAGTGTGAAGAGTGCACATCCTAGAAAACAAGCGCTGAGGCTACAGCTTATACGTGATGAGGTGATTATACGGTCACTACGAGATCGTATAGCTCCGTATCCATCCATTTTGACCAATCAAAGAATCCTCCTGGCACAAAATATGCTCAAGTGTAGTTATCGAACCCGAGACCTCAAGTTTGATGAGTGAACATACCAGCTACACAACCCTCCCGTTATGTTCAACGAGAGGAAAATAACCTTTTATACATTCCTGCATTTGTGTGACAAGCATGCCGTATTTTTTTGTGTGTGGGGGAGTCATTGGGATTTAAATCATAATCGTGTCATGTGGCTTTGGTGGTAAGACTATCCACAGTGGTGCAAAAATAATGCAGCCTTAGTCACCTTACCTCTCTCCACATATTACGTTGGGTCCCACCAGTCAGAGGGTGAAACAAACTAATTAATAAGAAAAATTAAAAGCACCAGTGGTGTATGTTACCTCACACATCTCGCTACTGCTCGGGAACACTGTCCAATTGATCCCTCTGTTCGCTCACGTACTATTTTAAGTGAATCCTTATTATAACATGCACACAATTTTGGGCACTTGTATTCGACCTAAGTCAGTGTGCCACTGTATCTCATACGACTCCCTCCGTCTAGGTGTAATAAGTCACGTTAGAAGGTGCAGCGGCACCAAGGTGCAAGCAGATTGGAGGAGAAGGAGAAACTTGACTGGTCATTCCTCCAATCAAAGCCCAGATTTCTATCTCTAAACGCAACAGTAGATCCAAACAACTAAGGGCCTCTTTGATTCGTAGGATTTCCAAAACGCGGGAATAGGAAAAATGTGAGATTGGGGTGGCATGCCATCTTTAATTCTACATGATTCTATGAGTGTTTGATCATGCACAGAAAAAATGTAGGATTCTTTCAAAGAGGTTAGTGTGGATTGAAAATTTCCTATGAAATCTAGTGCAAATGAATCCTATGGAAAAGTTCCTATGGTTTAGAATCCTATGAATCAAACAACCCACATAAGAAAAAATCCCAAGGAATTGAATCCTTCAAAATTCCTTTGAGAATCCTTGGAATCAAATAAGCCCTAAGAGATGCCGTTTTAGCTACCATGCAGGGCCACGTATTAACTCGCATGCAAGTCGACTTTGATTTCTTGACTGGTCAACGCGTAGTTGCGCTCCATGCATTGGGTTTCTGGGGTAGATAACAAGGCAGAGTAAGGAGCGTTTGGTTACATTGCTTAGGCTGGTCATAGTTTGTACGTACTCCATTTGTATCTCACTCCCCGTGGCTTCGCACTCGCATGATTTTCCTATTCTATGAACCTATGTGTGCGTGTGCGTGTGCGCGTGCGTGTGTGTGTGTTTAACAACATGTGTGTGTTAGAGAGAGCGACAGATTGACCTACTCCTACAGAGAGATGGTGTGTAGTGTACGATTTTAGCCGCAAGAGTCGGTGCATCCTCTCATTTCCGGGCGTCCGGTAGGGACAGGCGGACATCTGCCACGCCTGCTCCTGACCAGCCTGGCCCACCTAAAGCCCCTCCATCGCCCGCGTGCGCTTCCCGCCCTAAACGGTCAGCGCCGCTCCAAAGAATCAGTGCCGCATTCATGCCCGGGCAGAGCGGACGCGACCTCTCACTGGCGCCTGCGTTGAAGGGAGAAGCGGATTCAAGATTGATGGTTGCTTCGTCCGTCGCACTTACTGTTGGGTCTATGTGATTTAACGGCTCATTGGTCATTATTACTGAGGTGGTAGGACTGCAGGATGTCCCACGCTTTCGGCGGAAGGAGGTACTACTAGATTACAATTTTCTCCATTCTTACGGTGTAGGAGTGCAAGAGCAGTGAAAACACGCATGCTCAGTGATTACATGGCCCACCTCACACTATCACCATATTTTCTGGACACCGTGCGGCACCTAACTCTTTACATGGTACTCCCCCCGTTCCTAAATATAAGTCTTTGTAGAGATTCCACTAGGTGGACTACATACTGAACAAAATGAATGTGTCTACACTTAAAATGCATCTATATACATCCGTATGTGGTTCATGGTGAAATCTCTTCAAAGACTTATATTTAGGAACGGAGGAAGTACTTGTATAGTACGTACTGTAATTTATCAGCGAGATAGTACAATGCTATGAAGCTTCCATCTTCTGTTACATGTATCTTGCGTCCAAGGTTGCCCGTTGCAACATTTCATCAAATACAAAGGAGACTAACATGCATGCTATTGCATCTCAATGATTGACAGATCATAGCAAATATTTACTCTCTCCGTTCCCAAATAAGTATCTCAACTTTATGCTACATACGGAGCAAAATGAGTGAATCTACACTCTAAAATACGTCTTTATACATCAGTGTTTGGAGTATGTACTAGTAGTTCATATTGAAATCTACTAAAGGACATATATATTCCAAACAATATGATAATCTCTCTAACCAAGGTAGTAGGGACGAGGAGTAAACGGAGGGAGTAGTAAAATTTTATCCTCGTCCTGCGAGCCACCACGCGCGTGGGCGAGGGAGCGGGCGTAAGGCGTAGTAAGCAAGCTTCACCTCATCCTGCGATCCACCGCGCCCGTGGGCGGGGGAGACGGTGTACTAAGCAAGCTTCTCCTCGTTCTGCGAGTTGACGGGACACATCAAATGTACTCCGATGTATAGAGCCTTGCATCTAAGGTAGGCCCCACATGGTTTGCCTCTTTTTTAACATAACGCGTCAAGTCGCAATTTGTTTGTTCACCCGTGGTAGAGCAAGTATAATAGGCTGATGTAAGCGGGCTATAAGGGTTGCCACCTCAGATTTATGATGATGTGGAGGAGAGAGGAGAGGAGAGAGAAGAGGAGTGGGTTATAAACTTGTAGCCAGCTGCAGCACAAGCTCCAATGCATTTTGTGAGAGAAGAAAGTGGGGTCAAGCATTAACTACATGATGTATAGATCCAGCAACTATTATATGAATGGGCTTTTAGGTTGGCTATAAGTGAGGTGGCACAAAGATAGAGCTAGCAGTCGACTATGTTATTAATCTTGCTCGTAGATGATCCTCCCTCCATCTAGTGGACAACCAGTACATGTGTCAACTTACCACGTGGGCTGCCTTTTCATACAGAAATGAGATCCACCGTGTACCCGCGCGGGTGTGGTTGGGAAAGAGACGGGAGTACGTGCACTGTCTGTGCACCTCTTCACTTTGTGCACGTCCCCCACCTACGTGGGTGTGTGTGAGAGATACAAACCTAGACCAAATGGTTTGTGTGCGTTCGTAAGTGTTTTTTGTTTTGGGGGGGGGAGGTTGATTTCGTGAATGTATTTGTGGGAATATGTGTCGATGACATCTCAAACAAAATTTTGCATGCAATGTGTGTGACATGGAGGCCTATCCATATCATATATAGAGGGTCGGGTGATCCACGAGAAGAGAGGGAGGGGTCATAGATATCGATAGAGTCGAAGAGAGGATCAAGTGGGTGGGTGCGAGATCGATGAAGAGAGCCATCGAAATTTAGTGTGTGTGGAAGTCAAAGATATAGGGCGACTGACCTAGCTACCGGAACGTCAGAGGGCACAAGTCAAGTTTGTGTGTGGTAGGGAGACATGACTAGAGCGCTCGATGTATCGGTGTGTGTGTGTGTGTGTGTGTGGGAGGGGGTTTGGGGAGGGGTAGGCAGAGGACTAACTATAGAGGTAGAATGTCGGTGTACTAAAGTAGGGGTACCCTAGTATCCCGAACTTGTGCACGGGCAGTCGCAGCACCCCGCGGCAAGGCTTGCCGGGTGACCGCCAAGGTCCTCTGTGGTTCCTTTGGAGCCATTCAAGAACAAAATATTTAAGCCAAGGAGACAAGGCCCCGGCAAGAGGAGCTTGCCGGGAAGGCCAACCAAGGCATCTCGAGGAACTTGCCGCGACGTGCCACGCGTCCCGGCAAGGCCCGGTGAGCGGCAAGCTCCCGGACGCGACAAGACAACGACCGCGGCAAGCTACCACCCTGTACCAGCGCTCCAGCGCATCCACCAACGTGTTGCTCTGGGACCCTTCCAGGCGTACGTGGCGGGAGGCTGTACAGCCAGCGGTGCGCGGTGGCAAGCGGCGCGTTGCCATCGTGGCGAACGGTGGCGCCCCTGACGGCCCCTTTTTTGCACTGTTTAGACGACGCCGACGGGCATTTAATGCCCTTGTCCCCTGCCGTCAGGGTTAGGTATGGAACACTGTACAGGTAGTTGTACCAACTACAACACCTTTTCCATTTTCGCCCTCATCTGCGTTGCCACCTGTCGGTGACCCCTTGAGCATATAAAAGGAGGCCCATGCGCAACGTAGAGGGGGGTTCGAGGCAGAAGAACTCTCACGCTCGGTCTCGTTAGCTGCTGAAGTGTACTGTAGCACTCAGCGCTCCCGAGCAAGAACTCAATACAAACCACAAAGCAAGAGTAGGGTTTTACGCATCCGTGCGGCCCGAACCTGGGTAAACTGCTCGTGTGCTTCGCCTCGATCTGCTCTTCGCGCGATCGCCGCCCCCGCCGAATCAAAAGGGACTCGGTCCGCCGGTCCCATAGGTGTTCGTGGATCAGTTTCCCCGACATCTTTGGCGCGCCAGGCAGGGGTGCGTCGAGGTTGTGTGAACCTGATCCGGCGTTCACACGAGCCAGATCTTCATCATCTTCATCAACATGCCGCCGAAGAAGAAGGCTTCGGAGGCAGCTGCTCCGTCCGCGTCGATCCCACCACCGCCAAAGCAAACGGCTGGTGGGGTAGACGCCGGCGGAAGAACGGGCATCGACAAGGGAGCTCACGTGCCGCCAAGTCCAAGGACAAAGCCGCACTGCCCATCGGCGGGGTAGTCGACTCCCACAACGACCGGGCACACTCCAAGACCTCGGCGTCCGTACATGCACCGCGCCCATCTCAGGAGGCGCGGGACCGGCAGCGTCATGGTACTCACGGTACCATACGTTTGCTGGACCAAGATCGAGCTGGTGGATCTCGGAACGCTCAAGACCAGCATGCACGCCAACATGCCGGCACGAGCAAGGCACGGTCGCCTGGACGGGATACTGCTCCTTATAACATAGTTAGAAGTCCGAGCATATCCCGCTCCTCACACCGTTCACCACCGCTACCCGCCACTCCAGCAGAAGCTTTGGCACGAGCTCAACTGCTCCTAGACTACCCTCCAACGGCAGACAAGATCGACGACTGGAGGGCCACCATTCAGAGTCTCATCCCCTTCGCCAACGGCGACACTCCACGGCAGCCGAGTACATCGCAGCCGCGGCAAGTCAGCCAGGCACGGGCCGATGGCGACAAGACCGGTGGGGGTGCAACCACCGTGCACTCTCCGCCCCGAAGGCCAAGATTGCCAACTCACCAGATCCACCTCGACAGCAACTCCACCGCGCCATCAGATCCACGAGCTCGTCGCGATCAGCGCCAAGTTCTTCACGAACGACAGCAAGAGGACGCTCGTACTCGCATCGAGCGCCGAAGAGAAGAACGGCGTCAATCAGACCAGCGCGCTGGGCCCGCTGTCGACATGCATGCGCCAGGGGAACCAGACGACTTGCCGTACGCGGTAGGTTGTCCTGCGTTTACTCGTGAGCTGCGGCAAGTTCAGTGGCCCAGCATGAAGAATTTCAAGCCAGACGTACCATAAAGTACGACGGCAAGACGCATCCGTCGGAGTTCCTCAGCATCTACACCATCGCGGTGCAGGCTGCCGGGGGGCGGGACGACAAGATCCTTGCCAACTACTTCCCGCTGGTGCTCAAACCCAACGTCAGATCCTGGCTCATGCACTTGCCGGACAACTCCATATCTTCTTGGGCAGACCTATGACATCAGTTTGTCGGCGCCTTTACAGGCGGTCACAAACCTCATGGCCAAGAGAGTGACCTTCATCTGCTCGCCTAGAAGGAAGGGGAGCCCCTGCGCAAGTACATTCAGAGATTCAGCCGTGTACAGCACAACATCCCAGATGTCCACCCTGTCGCGGTTATCAGCGCGTTCCATCAGAACGTGCGTAACCGCAGGATGCGGGAGGAGATGGCGATGTGCAAGATCAGAGACGTCAGTGAGCTGTATGCCCTGGCCGACAAGTGTGCACGTGCTGAGGAAGGGAGGAAACTCCCCGGAGAGGATACATGAGCAGGAGGATCTGACAGCGAGGATGCTGCCCCGACAAAGAAAAACCGGCGGCGGAACAACAGGAAGAAGAAAGGCAAAGATGTGCTAGTCGTTGAGCAGTCCGGCAACGGAGGTGACGCCAAGAAAGCCAAAGTTGGTAGCTCCGGCAAGGAGGTTGCCGCATGCACCAACTGCCAGGCTGTGGCGGCCGCCGACAAGCAGGACGGCACCGACAAGCAGTACTGCAAGATCCACCGCACCAAGGGTCATGACCTCCAGAACTGCAAGAGGGTCGAGCAGCTTGTCGAGCAGCAAAAGGCTGAGTACGAGCGACGCAACAAGGAGAATGCCCAAGGAGGTGCTGGAGGATCCGGCCAGAAGTGCCCCGGCCGGGGAGGACGCCGCGGCAAGGCCAAGCAGCGGCAAGGAGGCAGACCTCCCCGCGGCCGCGACAAGGATGAAGACGACGATGACGACGAAGACATGGATGATGTCGAGACCAGTGAGCAGGAGTTCCAGAAAGCCACAGAGGTCTTGTGTGTTGACGGCGGTGCTTCTCTGCATTCTTCACACCGCCAACTCAAGCAGTGGGTGCGGGAAGTCAATGCGGCAGAACCACCTGTCGAATCGCGCAAGCTTCTGAAATGGTCCAGCACGCCTATCATCTTTGATATTGAGGACCACCCTGATCGCACAACTGCGGTCGGGTGCTTGCCGATGTTGGTTTCACCAACTATCCGCAACCTCAAGGTCACTAAGATGCTAGTTGACGGCGGGGCCGGCTTGAACCTGATCTCCTCCGCTGTACTCCAGAAACTCCAGATCCCTGACAGCGAGCTCGAAGAGACCGACACATTCCAAGGAATCAACCCGGGAAGGAGCAAGCCGAAGGGGAAGATCACGCTGCCAGTGACATTTGGCGGCGAGCTGAACTTCAGGACTGAGAGGGTCACTTTTGACGTTGCCGATTTTCCATTGCCTTACAATGGGATACTCGGTCGTCCAGCACTCGCCAAGTTCATGGCAGCCTCTCACTACGCATACAACATGCTGAAGATGCCAGGCCCGATAAGCGTCATCTCTGTCCCTGGCGACAAGAAGGATGCTCTTATCTGCGCCGACAAGATCTACCGGGAAGCAGCAGCCGCAACAGATCGCAAGACACTTGCCGCTGAAGCTCCCGGGGGGAAGAAGAAGACCAAGTCCGGCAAGAGCTCTGATGCCCACTCCGGCAAGCGCACCTCTTCGGAGTGCTGCGCTACCGTCGAGGACGCACCATCGAGCTCCACCGGCAAGTGTAAGAAGACGATGGCAGCTCCGCCAGAGACCAAGACGGTGTCCGCCAAGGAGGACGGCACTGGTGGTACCTTCACCATCAGTGCCACGCTTGACCCTAAATAGGAAAGCGCGCTCATTGCTTTCCTGCGGGCGAACTTCGACGTGTTTGCGTGGCAACCGTCTGACATTCCCGGTGTTCCCAGGAAAGTAATTGAGCACCATCTTGCCGTCTGTCCTCATGCGCGGCCCGTCAAGCAGAAAGTCAGGAAACAAGCAGTGGAGCGCCAAGAATTCATCGCAGAAGAAATCAAGAAATTGGAAGCAGCAGGCCTTGTCAGAGGAGTGCTCCATCCTACGTGGTTGGCCAATCCTGTAGTCGTGCGCAAGGCAAACAGGAAATGGAGGCTTTGTATCGACTTTACCGATGTCAATAAAGCTTGTCCCAAAGACCCATTTCCCTTGCCGCGCATTGACCAGATTGTTGACTCCACGGCCGGATGCGACCTGCTTTCATTTCTTGACGCATACTCAGGATACCATCAGATCTTCATGGCAGAAGAGGATGAGGAGAAGACCGCATTCATCACTCCATGTAGCACGTACTGTTTCATACGGATGCCTTTCGGTTTAAAGAATGCTGGTTCAACATTTGCAAGGGTAGTCCATACAGCTTTTGAGCCACAAATTCACAGAAATGTGGAAGCCTACATGGATGACATAGTGGTCAAGAGCAAGGACGGGGCAACTCCGATTCAAGATTTAGACGAGACCTTTGCAAATCTGCGCAAGATCAGCCTCAAGCTCAACCCCGAGAAGTGTGTGTTTGGAGTCCCTTCCGGCAAGCTTCTCGGGTTCTTCGTGTCCCAGAGGGGAATTGAAGCCAATCCCGACAAGATCAAGGCCATTGAGCAGATTGAAGCACCAAAGCGAGTCAAGGATGTACGAAGACTTGCCGGTTGCATGGCTGCTCTCAGCAGGTTTATCTCTAAGTCTGCTGAGCGCACCCTGCCGTTTTTCAAAATATCGAAAAAGGCAGGTCCAATGAAATGGACTCCGGAAGCGGAGGCTGCGCTGCAAGACTTGAAGAGGTACCTGTCCTCCACTCCAATACTTGTCGCACCTAAGCCACAAGAGAAGTTACTGTTATATCTAGCGGCAACCAATCAAGTGGTTAGAGCTGCGTTAGTAGTGGAGAGGGAGGCAGATGATGAGCCAGCAACCACGGCAGGAGCATCCAGCGATAAGCAGGGGGCTTCCCCGACAAGCTCTAGTCTCGACAAAGATGGATCTGCGCAGGAGATACAGAAGAAAATGGTACAGCGCCCAGTTTACTTTGTCAGCTCCCTTCTGCAGGGGGCTAGGTCAAGGTACTCTGGTGTGCAAAAATTGCTTTTCGGCCTTCTCATGGCCTCGAGAAAGGTGCGCCATTACTTCCAAGCACATGAGATAACAGTTGTCACTCGCTTTCCGCTGAAAAGGATACTGCAGAATCCGGAAGCAACAGGCAGGATCGTTGAGTGGGCACTGGAACTGTCAAGCTTTGGCCTCAAGTTTGAGAGCACTTCAACTATCCAAAGCAGAGCATTGGAAGAATTCATAGCAGAGTGGACGCCAACACCAGATGAAGAAATTCCATAAACGAGCATCCCCGTCAAGGAAGCAAGCAAAGAGTGGCTGATGTACTTTGATGGTGCCTTCTCGCTGCAAGGCGCCGGTGCTGGCGTGCTGGTTGTCGCGCCCACCGGAGAGCACCTCAAGTACGTAGTCCAGATGCACTTTCCCAAGGAGCAAGCAACAAACAATACCGCAGAGTATGAAGGTTTGCTTGCCGGTCTCAGGATCGCGGCAGACCTTGGGATCAAGAAGCTCATTGTCAGGGGTGACTCGCAGCTTGTCGTCCGCCAAGTGAACAAGAATTATCAGAGTCCGTTATTGGAAGCCTACGTTGATAAAGTGAGAAAGCTATAAGAGCACTTTGACGGCCTACAGATGGAGCATGTTCCAAGAGCTCAGAATGACATTGCTGATGGCACGTCGAAGTGCGCTGCACTTAAGTTACCTATGGAACCAGGGATCTTTGTGCTCAAGCTGACTCAACCGTCTGTAACACCATCAACTGGACAGAGCAAGAAGAGGAAGTTGATTTCTGGTGACTATTTTCCGGCAGAGCTTCCCGAAGCCGCCGCCAAGAAGGTCCCCAAGATCAACACCAAGAGCGCTGAGGAGCAGTCTGCTCCAGCAAGCCCTAGGGTTTGTTCCGTCGAAGCAGACGCTCCCGACAAGTTTTGCTCCGGCAAGCTTGCCGGGGAACATCAAGCTCCGGCTGAGCCGCAGGTTCTCGCCGTAGAAGCGGATGTTCCCGCAGCAGCAGATGTGCCTTTAGTCCTTGTTGTCGAGCCACAGGCTCCAGCATGGGCACAGCAGATTGTCTGTTTCCTTCAGACAGGAGAACTTCCCGAAGAGCAAGAAGAAGCGGAAAGAGTAGCCCGGTAGTCAAGTATGTACCAGTTTGTTGACAACACACTGTACAGAAGAAGACTCAACGGTGTGAAATTGAAGTGTATTCCCCGGGAAGACGGACAAAAGCTGTTGGCAGAGATACATGGAGGCATATGTGGTCACCACATTGGCGCAAGAGCACTTGCCGGCAAAGCATTCCGGCAAGGTTTCTTTTGGCCGACAGCCCTCCAGGATGCAACTGCACAAGTAACCAAGTGTGAAGCGTGCCAGTTCCATTCCAAGCAGATACACCAGCCAGCTCAACCTCTCCAGACGATCCCTTTATCCTGGCCATTTTCGGTCTGGGGGCTCGACATCCTCGGCCCCTTTCCCCGCGCAGCCGGGGGCTTTGAGTACTTGTACGTTGCAATCGACAAGTTTACAAAGTGGCCGGAAGTGGAACCAGTGAGGAAGGTGACAGCACAGTCAGCAGTCAAGTTCTTCAGGTCGATTGTTTGCCGCTTTAGGATCCCTAACAGGATCATCACTGACAACGGTACGCAATTCACGAGCCGCACCATCATGCAGTACGTCCAAGATCTTGGCGCCATGGTCTGCTTCGCTTCTGTTGCTTGCCCGAGAAGCAACGGTCAAGCGAAAAGGGAAAATGCTGAAGTGCTGCGTGGATTCAAGACCAGGACTTTCGACAGGCTGTACAGGTGCGGAAGAAACTGGATTGAGGAGCTGCCGGTGGTTCTTTGGTCGATCAGGACGACGCCAAATCGAGCCACTGGACAGACACCTTTCGCTCTAGTCTATGGAGCGGAGGCAGTTCTCCCCACGGAACTCGTATACGGGTCACCTCGAGTGCTCGCTTACGATGAGCTTGAGCAAGAGCAGCTACGACAAGATGACGCGCTGCTCCTTGAGGAAGACCGTCTTCAGGCTGTTGTATGAGTTGCTCGCTACCAGCAAGCTTTGCGCCGCTACCATAGCCGCAAAGTTAACGCCAGAAGTCTCGAGGAAGGCGACCTTGTTCTTCGGCGCGTTAAGTCCGCCAAGAATTCCAACAAGTTGACGCCGAAGTGGGAAGGCCCTTACCAGGTAAAACGAGTCACTAGGCCTGGCGCTATCCGCCTTGAGACCGAAGATGGCTTTCCGGTGAGCAACTCCTGGAACATCGAGCATCTTTGTAAGTTTTACCCGTAAGGCACGGTTGCCGGAACCAACCACCTTTTGTACAAGTCTTGCCGCTGTTGCATGTAATCCTTTGTACAAAGCCAGGCGCAGACCCCGTGCATAAGTAAAGCTCATGTGCTCCGCACATCTTGTCAATTTCATGCTTTCTATTTTTTGCATGTGTTATCTGACACTTTGTGCAGCACCTACCCCTGGTGAGCAATAACGAGCCGTAAGGCTCCATATCTGTATTTTCTCTTCTTTCTTTTTCTCAAGGAAAGGAAGGTTCCCTCGTGCACAAGTTTGCCGGGGGGGAAGGAGAAGATAGTGGTATGGACCAGGCGTCGTTCAAGAAAGTTTCGCCTTGCCGGGAAGCAAACAACAGAAAAGCTAAGTTGCCAAAGCTTGAGCAATCAGATTTTTAAATTTTTAAGTTATCTTCCTTGAACGACCGCACTTTGTATGGAAAACCTGTGCGCGGAGGAACCAACTCGTAGCTAGTTGCGCCCTTACTTTGTTTCGAGTTCCGCTCAACAACTTAAGTGTGCTGCGACTAGAGTCGCGCCCTTACTTTGTTTCGAGTCCGCTCAACAACTTAAGTGAGCTGCAGCTAGTTGCGACAAGGTTTCTTGTCGGTAACGGCACCGCCAGCAGGCTGCTGACGTTCCGCACTCAGCGCTCGCGGCTAAGGTGCCTGCGCCGGCAAGTTCCCTAAAAGCGTAGGGCAGAAACATACAAAGGAAGGAGTCAAGTAAAGGAAATAACGCTGCAATCACTACCCAAAATAGAGTTATATTACAAAGTAGCTTGTCGCAGCTCTGATAGATTGTTCTCATAACATGACCCGCAACGACAAGGAAAGAAGAAAACGGGCGGCCTAGTCTACGCGACCGCCCTCAACCCTCTTGATCCCGCTCACCTTGTCCACAATGGGTGCGACAAGGGCCTTGAGGGCCTCCAGATCAGCATCTGGCGGCAGGGACTTGAGGACGTTGGTGAGGTTGAGGCCCGGGTTGCGGAAGGCCACCTTCACCAACACCTTTTGGAGAGCTCCCGTGCAGATCTTGCGCGACTCATCGGCCAGCCGCTTTGGAGTCGTCTCCCGGAGTCGTTGGAGGGCCGTCGCCACGCCTTTGAAGAGCAGAGTGAGCTTGGCGCTGGGTTGGAGGTTCTCATCGGAGGGATGCCCGAGATCTTCCATCCCCAGCTATGCCAGCTCCTTGTCAATATCTGTAGCAACATTCACGAGACCCTCCGTCCAGTGCTCGACGGTCTCCCTGAAAGTGTTCTGGACGGCAGCAGCACTCGCCAGCAGCGCCTTCTCGGCCTTGATCTCCTCCTTCAAGGCCGCCTCCCGCTCCCTGGCGCCGTCCAGCGTCTTGGTCAAAGTGGTCAGCTTCAACTCAAGATCCGCGTTGGAGTCCTTGGCGGCGGCAAGCTCCTTGCCTTTCTCAGCGAGACGGACCTGCAGCTCTGAGTTGCTGTGGGCGTCCTTCTCCCGCTCATGCTTGAGCGCAGCAATCTCTTCGCCTCTCACCCTGAGATCGGCCTCCAGCTACGCCACCTTTGTCTCCAACTCCTTCTTGGCGACCTCGGCAGCTGCGGCAGCGTCCTCTGCTTGCTTGAGGGCTCCGCCAAGTGATCGCTCGCGCGCGGCAAGCTCCTCCTCGTGGCTGTCAAGATTGACCTTTCGCTGCGCCAGTTCGCCCTCCCGCGCGGACAGCTTCTCAGCGGCAAGCCGCTGCTGTTCTTCGACTTCAGCCTTCTCGAGGAAGAAGGCCTGCTGCTCCTCGGCAACTTGCTCCCGCTCCTCTGCCAGGGACCGGAGAGCTGCCTGGTTGAGGGCCCGGAGCTCCTCCGCGCGTTTCTCGATGTCGGCTCCCGCCTTCGCGGCAAGCGCCTCGCGGGACTCCAGCTTGGCTTGCCGAGCGCGGTAGAGCGACAACAGCTTCCGCAGCAGCCGCTCCTCCTCAGGCTCGCCGCTGCTGCTGCTCGGCGCATCAACGAGCGTCGGCCCGGCGGAGGCAAGTACTTCTCCGTCAAAGATTTCTCCTTCGACCGGCGCCATGGACATGGACGCCCAGGGGAGGTTGATGAAGACGCCATCGCCGGCCTTAAGGTAGACGCCCGGCTGGGGCTCTTCGGAGCCTGGTGCTGCGGCAGCGACGGAGGGATCGGCGATCGGCGTAGCGCCTGGCGCTCCTGCGGCCTCAAGGCCGTCAGTGCGATCGCCGGACCCCTCGCCAGCTGCTGCGGCGGCAGCCTTGGCGGCCTCATCGTCGGCGGGATCCTCAGCGTCGGCTGCTTCATCAGTAGCGGCAACGTCACCGGCGTTGCCGCGCGTATTCTCTTCGCCAGCAACCTGCATCTCCATCGGCTCTGCAGCAGATGGATCTGACAGCTGGAAAGGGGAGAAAAACAGTCAAGCAAATATCCAAAAAGAAGAATCAAAAGAAGAAAAGCCCAAGGGAAGTTTGAAGCAAGAGGATTACCTGCGCGAGCCGGCTCCTCGGCAGGCTCCCTTGCCGGAGAGCTGTCCCTCGTCGGAGAGCACCCCCTTGCCGGAGGGCTCTCCCTTGCCGGAGAACTCCCCCTCGCCGGAGGACTCTCCCTTGCCGGAGAGCTCCCACTTGGCGGCATAGTCGAAGCAGATGGCACGTCGGGGGCGGTCTCCGGGCGCTCCTGGTGTGGCTGCTCTGCTCCTACACAAATCAACAAACAAATATCAGCAAAGAAAGAACACCCAAGCGCGCCTAACAGCGGAAAGTGAACCATACACTTACGCTGGGGGCTGCTCTAAAGATTAGTTGCCGGGTCCGGCAAGGTGGTCTCGGTGGGTTCGTCCTCGACGATGATCACCTCCTCTCTCCTCGCCGGGACCTTGGCTCTCTTCGCCGCTCTCTGGGCCAGGGTCCTGAAAAGGAATAAGTCCGGAATGAAGCGAATGAGATACAAGACAGAACAGCACAAATTGAAGAAATGCAAGTACAACAAGAATCTTACTCTTCTTCTTCCTCGTCGGAGCTAAGTGCGGAGAAGTCGAAGTCCGGCTCACGTCCAGCGCGAGGAGGTGGAGGAGTAGGCTCCCTTGGCCGCTTGGTGGGAGCAGTGGCGGTGGTCTGAGGCGACCCCGCTCCGGCTGCCGCCGTGGCGTGGGGAGCGGCAGGAGCAGAAGCAGTGGTCCGGGAAGACCCCGCTCCAGTTGCTGCAGCTGCGCGAGGTGGTCCCGCGGCAACAGTGCTTGCCGCGGTGGAGCGTGTCGCGCGGCGCAGCGGCTGTCGACCCGTCTGCCGCTCCGTGACGTCCCCGGCCTTGCGGAGGCGCCTTCTTGGTGGAGCTGGGGGCTCTACTAGCGGCGAGCTGCCTGAGGATAAGGAGGAGGAGGAGTCGATCTCCAACGAGCCGCTCGTATCCTTGACGGGCTCGCTCGACTGGACGTCTTGCCCGGCAGGCACCTCCTCGCTGGCAAACTCCTCTCGCTCGGCAAGGCTTGCCGCCTTTGCTGCCTCTGCCTCCTCCACGGTGAATCCGAACTCGCCCGCGGCTGCGGCTGCCGCCGCCTCTTCCAGCCTAGTGGCGATGCGCGCCAGCTCCGTATCGGTGGTGTCGCGGGTGAGGCCTTTCTTCTTGTCGGAGCGGATCGGCACTTCTTCCAAGCTGTCGAAAAACTCCTGCACGGTGTCATCTGCAGGCTCTTGCCAAGTTGGGTCAATCCCATGAGAGTCGCACAGCGGCATCATTGCGCGGATGCGGCTGAGCGCGGAGTTGTTGCATAGCGGAACGACACCCTTCGGCAACCTGAACACTTCGGGATGATCGGGGTCATACTTGAACAGCTCCTGGAGCATCGCGTTGAGCTCCAGGACAGTGAAGTTGAAGTTGAGGCCCGGGCGCAGCCTCATGATGTCCGCCGCATTCTCGAACTCCTAGGCGTGTCTCTTCCTCTCCTGCAGGGGGCGATGCGACGGCGAAGGAAATCTGCGCCAACTGCGCCTACAGTGAGCCCAGCAAGCCTGAGGCATTGGATCCGGGCGGTGGCAATTTTCAGCCTACCGTCTTCCGGGGCCACGTTGCTCCAATCGTTGCCGCGTACTACTGGGGCTTGGCGCCGGGCGGTAAATGGCTGCGGGTTCTCCTCGACAATCCAGCACCAGTTAGCTCTCCATTCCTCCCATTTGCTGCGGAGCTCTCCCTCCAGATAAGCTTCCTTCTTGTGGGCTCTCGAGATCCAGGAGACTCCGCCGGATAAAGGCTCTCCTCTCTCAACTTGAGGCATAAAGAAGTGGCGGTAAAGGGCTACATTGGGATGGACTCCGACAAAGTTTTCGCAGAGATGTGCGAAAACTGCCATGGTCAGAATGGCATTGGGGGTGAAGTCAAGGAGGTGGAACCCGTAGGTGTTCATAATGTCGCAGAAGAATTCAGAGAAAGGCGGGCTGAGCCCGCAGTAGAAAAACAAGGCGAAGAACGCGTATCCATTCGGAGCCATTTTACAAGCGGCGGCTGGAAGTACCTTCGTGCGCGGGTGCGCCCGCGTCTCCCCCGACCAGAAGAGGTAGTAGTTCTCCCTCAGCTCCCTCGCGGCAAGCTTGGGGGAAGACAGCCCGCTCCTTTCGCAGCACCGCGAGCCGCTGCGCCTCGGCCGACTTCACGCCCTTCCCTTTCTCGGCTTTTGGAGCCATGGCGGAAGTGGTGAGGGAGGTCGACGGCGTTGGTGGTGTTGGTGGCGATGGGGGGGCGGAGCGCTGCTCTCTTTCAGCTTTGGGAAGAAGGGGAGCGGCGGAGGTTTTCGAGGTTGGAATAGCACTGGCGGATGGACGAACTGCCCCTGTTTCCCCTGCTTATAAGGAGGGAGGGGGCGGACGTTCCGCATTTCCGAATAAAGAAACCGCCCACGATCTCTCCCACGACGCCGCAATCAACGCGTGCCATTCGGGGAGGGCGCGGTGGATACAGAGAAAGATACGGCGTAACCCAGGCCGCGCGTGCCCGTGCACTGATTTGGGCCTGGCCCAACAGCGCTCGGCACCGTGTATGGCCCAGGCCCGGGGGCTCCTGTCGGTGTACTAAAGTAGGGGTACCCTAGTATCCCGAACTTGTGCACGGGCAGTCGCAGCACCCCGCGGCAAGGCTTGCCGGGTGACCGCCAAGGTCCTCTGTGGTTCCTTTGGAGCCATTCAAGAACAAAGTATTTAAGCCAAGGAGACAAGGCCCCGGCAAGAGAAGCTTGCCGGGAAGACCAACCAAGGCATCTCGAGGAACTTTCCGCGACGCGCCACGCGTCCCGGCAAGGCCCGGTGAGCGGCAAGCTCCCGGACGCAACAAGACAACGACCGTGGCAAGGCGCTTGCCGCGGCAAGCTACCACCCTGTACCAGCGCTCCAGCGCATCCACCAACGTGTTGCTCTGGGACCCTTCCAGGCGTACGTGGCGGGAGGCTGTGCAGCCAGCGGTGCGCGGTGGCAAGCGGCGCTGACAAGGTTGCCGTCGTGGCGAACGGTGGCGCCCCTGACGGCCCCTTTTTTGCACTGTTTAGGCGACGCCGACGGGCATTTAATGCCCTTGTGTGACGCCCGAGACCGACGTCCCGAAGATTCCAGATGTTCCGGGTTGCCCGTGTGTTCCTTTTGTGCTTGTGTTATTTATTTTCGCATTGCATCATGTCATCATGCCATCATGTCATATTTTATTTTTTGCATCTCAACCTAATAAATTGTGTGGACCTTCGGTCCATTTAAATCGAGGGAAGGTGACTTCTCTTTATAACATATAAAAGTCTCCCATTATTTTAGGGAGCTATATAATAAATATTCCATTGCTCCGGAATCACCATAACACACTTGCATAATTCCCCATTGTCTTTTCACTTCGAGTTTCACCTTCTAAACCTTCCCTTTATTCTTTTTCGTTGTTTCGAGGTTCTTCCAAAAAACCTCCTTCTATTTTATTTTAATTCCTGACATTTTGCGAGCCCGGGGGATTTTGACCTCTTGCACAAATTCCTCCCCTACCTTCTCTTTCTTTTCTTTCTCCTTTTCTCTTTTGTTTTAAAGGAGAAATAAGTAGAGGCAGCCAGCCTCTGGGCCTCCTTCTTTCCTTCCCTCCAGCCTCCTTTTCTCAGCCAGGCCCAGCCTCAGCCTTCCTCTCCCAGGCCCAGCTGGCCCATACTGGCACCTAACCCTAGCCGCCAGCCACTCCCCATCGCTCTCCCCCCGTCCCCCCTCAGCCGCCGCAGCCTCCCTTCGATCTCAAACCCCTTCGACCCAGCGCCCGACCCCCCTCGTTCGATCCTTCCATCTCCCTCCTCCCGAGCGCCTGCTTCGATCCCTCCGCGCAGGAGCCCCGCGCCTGCTCTGCGCCTCCCTCCTCCCTCGCGATCTCCATCGCCCCGTCGGCCTCCCTCCGCTCCCTTGAGGCCGCACCCCGGCGCCAGCAGCGGCCAGGAGCTCTGCTCCTTCTTCGCCAGCGCCCTGCAGCCCCCTCGCCAGGAGCGGCGGCCGGGCCCGACCCCTCCTCCAGGCGAGCGCGCGCCCGCGCCCAAGCTCAACAGCCTCCGGCGCCCTTCGCCTCTTCTCCAGGAAGCCGGCCGCCCCGAGCTGTTCCTCGCGCGGCGCCCCGTCCAGCGCGTCGTCCTTCCCGCAGGCGCCCTTCTGCCCCGCCTCCAGGTCGCCGGTCTGAGGCTCTGCAGCCCCGCGACCGCCGCCTCCTTGGCCAGGCAGCACGGCGGCAGAACTCCTCCAGCTTGTTCCCTGGCGTCCCGCGGGCGAGCCACCGCGCCGCGTGACCGCGGCCATCCTCGCCCCGCTCCCTCCGTTCCCCGCCGTGGTCGCCCCGACGCCCCGGCCTCCCCTCCAGCCGCTCCCTCCGTCGCGCAGGCGCCCGCGCCAGAGGCCCCCTGGCCCCGAGCTGCCGCAGCTCCTCAAGTCCTGCCTCCTTACCGTGACCGTGCTGTAGTTGTGGTGTTTTTTTTGTGTTGCTGTTTTGTTTTGTTCTTTTGATGTGAAGACCGCAGCCGCAAGTCCGAAGATCCGTGAACATCTACAAAACGCCCGTGTACGACTACCGACCCGACAAGTACCACTACATGTACAAGTACCACGACGACCCGAACCGCTACAAACGTGTACCACGACGACCGAGTACAACTACGACCGGGACCGAGACCGTCAAGTACATCTACGGCCCGAACGTCTACCGTCACCCCGAGTACAACTACCGTCGCCGAGTACCACTACTTCCTCTACCGTCGCCGTGTACCACTACCGTCGCCCCGTGAACGACTACCGAGGCGCCAAGTACCTCTACGGAACGACTACTTCCACTTCGGAAACGTGAACGCCTACTTCGCTCTACGGCCGTGAACGACTTCTTCCACTACGTCTCGAACCGCCCTGTAACGCACGCTTCGAAGGTATAACCCCGAGACGTGACCCGTGTGATGCTTGTTGTGTTGTATGAAATGTCTCTCGTGTGTGCTTCGTGCCCGTTCCACCTTTTGTCATGTTCCTCGGTTGCCTCGTCACCGACTCGTGGGAACCCGGTAACGGGATCGCCCCACCTTTCATCTTGTTCAACTCGTTCACTCCACCTTTAGTTTTGCACCGGTCCCTCACCGAGTTACCGGTACCGATATGATGCCATTGCATCATTTTCGGAATCGTTGCCGTGGCACCCTTTGCTTCCACCACGGTTACATAAACTTCATATCTCTTAATGTCAACCCTTTTAATAAAACTTGCATAAAAACTTGATCATGTCATCCGCATCATGTTAACAACCCTGAATATTAAATTGTTGTTGCTTTAATAATTATTAAACATGCTCATGAGGATTTTCCGGATATGTTGTTGTTATTCTCCGGCCTCATTTAAAATGTCTTAATAGTGTAGTTTCTTTATGCTTCACCTCTTGCCATGTTAACAAACTCTTAATCTTGTCTTGTTAATAACTAGAGTCAACTAAATAATTAATGTGGTGTTTCGTCAATATGCAACTCGTTGCATATTGATCTCCACTTAACTTGTAGTATTTGTTTGTGCACTTTGCCATGCCATGCATAATTAAACCGGACATGCATCATGCTTGCTTGTGCATCGTATGCCATGTTTATGCTTGTATGTTTACCGTGTTGTTTGCTTCTTTCCGGTTGCTTCTCTTGATAGCTTCGGTTTCGTTCCGGAGTTGTGAGGATTCTCTCGTCTGTGTTGCTCCGTCTTCTTCTTGGATCCGTTCTTCTCCCTTGTGGAATCCCAGGCAAGATGACCGAACCCGGATACCATTACTATCTTTGCCTATTGCTACAGTATCGTTCTTTAGTTTTGCCTCGATGCCCATGTTCTTCTTGTCAGCCTCCTACTTGTAACCATTGCCATGTTTAACCACCCTTCCTACGCAAACCATTGCTTGGCTAAGTACGCTTCGCTCAGCCCTCTTATAGCATTGTTAGTTGCAGGTGAAGATTGAAGATGCTTGCTTCATGTTGAAGTTTGGTTGGGTTATATCACACTATATAAATGCTTAAAAATGAAATCATCTATATACTGGCAGGGTGGAAGGCTAAGCCTTTTGCTTGGTGTTTTGTTCCACTCATGCCGTTAGGAACCGTATAAACCGGTGTTATGTTCCTTGATTATGCGTTCCTAGCACGGTTGGGGTGTATGGGACCCCCTTGATAAACCGCTAAGTGCTAAGTCTTTTCCAGCAAGTCCCAACATTGGTACTATTTGCCTCATAATAACAACTTAATTAATTAATTAAATTTGCATAGAGGGTCGCTCCCTCGAGGATCCTTTATTTCTACATAGCAGGGGGGCCAGTGCTGATGGTGTTGGTCCCAAACTAGAGTCACTTGCGGTACCACCTAGTTATCTGGGGTCTTTGGTACTGTACGTAGCGCTCATCCGGTCGTGGCCTGAGACGAGATACGCGCGGCTACTATCAGGGTGTCGGCACGCCGGGAGGATTTGCTGGATTAGCCTTACCTTAGTTCGGTTTAACTTGAGCACGGGATTCCGAGAATACTCGGGTCTTCCCACCTATGGAGTTGCGACTTCGCGGATCGTGGGCTTGTGATGGGCCAAGTTGGAACACCCCTGCAGGGTTTGAACTTTCGAAAGCCGTGCCCGCGGTTATGTGGCAGATGGGAGCTTGTTAATTCCGGTTGTAGATAACTTGACACAATGTTTCAATACACTACCAGCGTGTGTACCGTGACCGTCAATTTCCGAATAGGGATTCGGGAGTTGAACACGGTGGGGTTATGTTTGACCGGCTTTAGTTAGGATCACTTCGTGATCATCTTTCGACCGATGCACTTCTCTTCTCGCTCTCTTTTACGTAAGATAGTGCTAGTTGCTGCTGCAGACTCTTGTTTGTTCCTTCACCTCATATTTCTTTCTTCAGCCTTATCCTCACCCAAAGGCTTAAATAGTCTTGTTACCCGGGAACGGGATTGCTGAGTCCTCTATGGCTCACAGTTACTTCACCACACCAGATGCAGGTTCAGCCGAGTTTGATGCAGGAGTTGGATCAGTCCTTCACCAGGAGTTCGTTGAAGAGTGTGGCTGTTTGCTTGAGACGTTTCGATGTTCAGTAGTGGTTTCTACTAGGATTCGATCCTGACCTGTGGCTTTATGTTGTTTTGGTATCTTTCTTTTGGTTCTTCACCCGTAGTCGGGTTGTGATGTTTTGAATGATGTATTGCTTATGTAATGTATTGTGTGAAGTGGCGAGTGTAAGCCAACTATCCTCTTTTGCAATTTAATCCCTCTTTTACATGAGTCGTGCAAAGATACCAAACTTGTGATCATTCTAGGATGGGCTTATACCTTTAAGTCGTTCCTCGACACGTAGGAGGTATAGTCCCATCCTGGGCATTACAAGTTGGTATTCAGAGCCTTCTCCGACCTAGAAGCCCCCACTGTTTGATCAAATCGTTGACGGTTGAGTCTAGGCACACACTGAAAACTTTTTGAGTCCTATATTATATCGGAGAGTAGGATTTCTTTGCTTCTCATCCCCTTTCTCTCTGGTGAGGACTCTTGACGTCTACTCTTATCTCTTCTACTTTCAAAAATTGCACCAATTTTTTTTTAGGATCCCGCGAGTATTCTGGGATTGTTTCGATGTTCTTGTGACAAGGATATTGTTCTCGATGCCTCCTGTTACCGAGGAGTTGAGCTTCGGGGTATCATTGACACAAGCATATCGCGGCAGTACTAAATACTTAAGACGGCCGACATCGAAAATCTCTCCTATACGGCCAGTGGCAAGATAACCCCGACATCACCCAGTACTGGGGAGGTAGTTCGAGAGTATTGCCATAGCTTGTTATAGTGGATGCTTTTCGAAGGTCCGAGGTAAACAGTTTCCGAGAAAGACTGGTTATGTGTTGAAGGATGGATACACCTGGATGTAGGTTTAGAGTTGATTGCGCGGTGCTTCCCGTGTATCCCCAACACCTGATTGCATAACTGGAAACTTTCGGAAATCTATAGGTGGGTTCATCAAGTAGTTCTAGGCATTCTTCCAACGGATGCTCGATATGAAGTTTGGGGTTCTACACTGAGTGAAGTGGTTTTATGGACTTGTTCTGATCGGGAGTTGCATCTTAAAGGATTCTTGGCTATGCTGATCCGGGGATTGCAAAACCCTTTTGTAACATGTTCCATGAGCTTTCAGCACGAAGATGTCGAACGAAGCTTCTATCTTGTATTTGTTCTTCTGCACCTTGTTCTTTTATTTACTTTTGTTCTCCAAGTGGTTTCTCGTCCAGTCGATGTACCTGCGGAATTCATTCGTTCAATTCTCTGTTCGGATGATATTGTGAAGATCATGTTGCATATCTATCCTTTGTTTTTGTTTTGATTCTGGTATTCGAGTTGCTTCAATGTCAAATGTTGATTCCATACCTTTACTAATCGGTATTCTCATATTTCTATGGGAATGCAGGTCCTTCTTGATCATCAAGATGGTCATATTAAATTCTTTTCAACCGGTGTCCATTTTGTTCATCCCAAGTTGTCTTTGTTTTCCCCGCCCTCCCACCCTTTCTTCTTCTTGGAGCCAGAAATTCTCAAATGAAGTATCCATTTTATTCATGTGATATTTCTGCATTCTTTTCCTTCAATGTTCTTATCCGGTGATTATCGTGAAGATGCTCAAGAGCTTCAAGTTCATCATTCTTTTGTTCTTATTCTTCCGGTGGATATAATTCAAGATTTCGGTGTGGATCTTATCCTTTTCCCTCTTTTCACAATGCTTTCTTATTCCGGTGCACCAATTATTCATTCTCCTCTTGCTATTCTTATCCGGAGTGCTTGAAGATTCATAATTCCATTCTTATTCCGTTCAAGCTATTTTTTTGAGGTTGCTATCTTATTCAAGTCATTTAATTCAACCGGTGCAATATCTCTTAAGCAATCTTTCCAACGGTGATTTCTTTGAGTGGGCCCTAACCCACAGGTCTTTCTCCAGGATCTTACCTGACTCTTCTATTTTCTGGAGTTATACTCAAATTCTTTTCAAGTGTGACGTAAGAATGATTCCCATCAGTCACAGTCCTTCTTCAGGACCGCTTTCAAATTCTTTTTCATCATTGGTTCAACCTTCTAATTCTAGTTTCCGGAGTGCTCAACAATTCTTCATGGCATTTCTCGTCTTCATTCTCAACATTTGAAGACCGGAGAAGTGTTTCTCTTAAATCTTGGCCCGTCTGCTTGAAGATTCGTGGTTCTAGCTTCATGCCATCCTCATTATTGTTCCGTTTGTGATGAATTCTTTTAAACCATCCGAAGCATTCTTGAATTCTTTTCCTTTGTGATCCTCCGAAGGCCATCATTTCAGAATACTTCTTCGTTCTCAGTTTTCAACTTCGTCCTCCAAATATTCTTCATTGATGCCTCTTCGTTCGTCTCCATATTCTTACGGTGGTTCTTTCAAGTTACTCTTCCGTTGTTATCATTTTAATTCATTTGTTCTTTCCATAATCCTACCGATGGTTCGTTAAAGATTTACCCAAGCTTGTGCTAGATCTCTCTTTAATTCCTTGCAACGAGAATAAGTAGTATGCCAAATCCTTTGGTTGTCATCAATTTAAATTGGTGAAGGAGATGCATGACATAATTCTTATTCTTATTCCTTCAAGGTGATTTAATTCATTTGTCTGGAGCTTGTTCATCATATCATATTCTTGGTCCTAAGTTGTTCATCTTGTTTTCCGGAGCTCCATGTTATTTCAATCATATCATTTCAAGCTCCATCTTATTCATCGCAGGCCTTGAATCTTATTCTTTTCATCTTTAACTTCTCATGTTTTCATTACCGGAGTTCTTCATGGTGGTTCATCATCATTTAATTCATCATTGAAGTTTTCTTCAAGATTCTTGTTGGAGCTTGAGCATTCTTCATCATGCATTCCAATTGCAATCCTTTCTACCTTATCTTTGAGATGGTGTTATGTCATTCTTGACAATTCCTTCATGTTCATGATTCACGAGTTATCAAGAATGAGATATTTAAAACCATCATTTCTTCTCTTTAGGAGATCCTTCCAACCCCTCCTTTTATCTCTTGGAGTTATCTTGGGTTGTATTTCACCTAAAAGCTTTCCCTAAGGATTGTTGTTATTGTGGTGCTTATAAATGACCCAAGTTCTTCAATTATCATTCCGGTGAATAAGTTTATCGTCTCCTTGTTGATCTCAATCCAATCAAATGTTCTCCTCAGTGGCTGGTTATCACCTCTTAATTTTGAGATGTTTTCCATAAGCCCACAACGAGCTTATTCTTTTCGTTGTTAATTTTACCAACAACTCTTTTCAACCCTTCTTGGTAAGGATGCTCTTTCAAATTCAATTTTGAGAGAAGTGTCATATTTTCACCGTTCATTTCTTTCTTTGATCTATATTCTATTCTTTCATTCCGGAGGCTTTGTGATGTTGCTCTCTTTAACCATCATCTCGTTTTTTTATCAAGATCTTGTTCTTTCCCTTGCTTATCATTTAACCGGAGTGTTGTATTCTTCATTCAAGATTCCTCATCTTATCAGTCTTGCCTGTCTTTTAACCGGAGTGCTGTCTGAAATCTTTCTTAACCTTGTGCCATTCTTTTAATTGTTTTGGAGGCAGTATGTTGTTGTTTTCATCAAGTATCTTTCCATCTTCTCTATTTCTTGTTCAATTCCTTCCATTTTCAGACGGAGTGCTGTCCAAATTCTGTCATTCTTATTCCTTGGCTATACCATTGCAGTTTCATATTCTTTTGGTCCGTGAGCTCTTAATTCTTGTCTTCTAACCTTCAAGGTTCTCATAATGCTCCTTGTCCCTCTTTGCTAACGGAGTATTTCGTATTCGTTCATCTCCGTTGCTTTCTTTCTTTCAACTTGTTCAACCTCTCAAGGTTCTTGGTTTCACTCGTCTGTCAAAGAAGCAACTTTGTTTTACCTCTTCCTCTTCCGTTTTTACCTGGTGATATCTCTAGGATCTCGGGTCGAGATCCTCTGTTAGTGTGGGAGAGTTGTGACGCCCGAGACCGACGTCCCGAAGATTCCAGAAACTTCCCGAAGATTCCAGATGTTCCGGGTTGCCCGTGTGTTCCTTTTGTGCTTGTGTTATTTATTTTCGCATTGCATCATGTCATCATGCCATCATGTCATATTTTATTTTTTGCATCTCAACCTAATAAATTGTGTGGACCTTCGGTCCATTTAAATCGAGGGAAGGTGACTTCTCTTTATAACATATAAAAGTCTCCCATTATTTTAGGGAGCTATATAATAAATATTCCATTGCTCCGGAATCACCATAACACACTTGCATAATTCCCCATTGTCTTTTCACTTCGAGTTTCACCTTCTAAACCTTCCCTTTATTCTTTTCCGTTGTTTCGAGGTTCTTCCAAAAAACCTCCTTCTATTTTATTTTAATTCCTGACATTTTGCGAGCCCGGGGGATTTTGACCTCTTGCACAAATTCCTCCCCTACCTTCTCTTTCTTTTCTTTCTCCTTTTCTCTTTTGTTTTAAAGGAGAAATAAGTAGAGGCAGCCAGCCTCTGGGCCTCCTTCTTTCCTTCCCTCCAGCCTCCTTTTCTCAGCCAGGCCCAGCCTCAGCCTTCCTCTCCCAGGCCCAGCTGGCCCATACTGGCACCTAACCCTAGCCGCCAGCCACTCCCCATCGCTCTCCCCCCGTCCCCCCTCAGCCCCCGCAGCCTCCCTTCGATCTCAAACCCCTTCGACCCAGCGCCCGACCCCCCTCGTTCGATCCTTCCATCTCCCTCCTCCCGAGCGCCTGCTTCGATCCCTCCGCGCAGGAGCCCCGCGCCTGCTCTGCGCCTCCCTCCTCCCTCGCGATCTCCATCGCCCCGTCGGCCTCCCTCCGCTCCCTTGAGGCCGCACCCCGGCGCCAGCAGCGGCCAGGAGCTCTGCTCCTTCTTCGCCAGCGCCCTGCAGCCCCCTCGCCAGGAGCGGCGGCCGGGCCCGACCCCTCCTCCAGGCGAGCGCGCGCCCGCGCCCAAGCTCAACAGCCTCCGGCGCCCTTCGCCTCTTCTCCAGGAAGCCGGCCGCCCCGAGCTGTTCCTCGCGCGGCGCCCCGTCCAGCGCGTCGTCCTTCCCGCAGGCGCCCTTCTGCCCCGCCTCCAGGTCGCCGGTCTGAGGCTCTGCAGCCCCGCGACCGCCGCCTCCTTGGCCAGGCAGCACGGCGGCAGAACTCCTCCAGCTTGTTCCCTGGCGTCCCGCGGGCGAGCCACCGCGCCGCGTGACCGCGGCCATCCTCGCCCCGCTCCCTCCGTTCCCCGCCGTGGTCGCCCCGACGCCCCGGCCTCCCCTCCAGCCGCTCCCTCCGTCGCGCAGGCGCCCGCGCCAGAGGCCCCCTGGCCCCGAGCTGCCGCAGCTCCTCAAGTCCTGCCTCCTTACCGTGACCGTGCTGTAGTTGTGGTGTTTTTTTTGTGTTGCTGTTTTGTTTTGTTCTTTTGATGTGAAGACCGCAGCCGCAAGTCCGAAGATCCGTGAACATCTACAAAACGCCCGTGTACGACTACCGACCCGACAAGTACCACTACATGTACAAGTACCACGACGACCCGAACCGCTACAAACGTGTACCACGACGACCGAGTACAACTACGACCGGGACCGAGACCGTCAAGTACATCTACGGCCCGAACGTCTACCGTCACCCCGAGTACAACTACCATCGCCGAGTACCACTACTTCCTCTAACGTCGCCGTGTACCACTACCGTCGCCCCGTGAACGACTACCGAGGCGCCAAGTACCTCTACGGAACGACTACTTCCACTTCGGAAACGTGAACGCCTACTTCGCTCTACGGCCGTGAACGACTTCTTCCACTACGTCTCGAACCGCCCTGTAATGCACGCTTCGAAGGTATAACCCCGAGACGTGACCCGTGTGATGCTTGTTGTGTTGTATGAAATGTCTCTCGTGTGTGCTTCGTGCCCGTTCCACCTTTTGTCATGTTCCTCGGTTGCCTCGTCACCGACTCGTGGGAACCCGGTAACGGGATCGCCCCACCTTTCATCTTGTTCAACTCGTTCACTCCACCTTTAGTTTTGCACCGGTCCCTCACCGAGTTACCGGTACCGATGTGATGCCATTGCATCATTTTCGGAATCGTTGCCGTGGCACCCTTTGCTTCCACCACGGTGACATAAACTTCATATCTCTTAATGTCAACCCTTTTAATAAAACTTGCATAAAAACTTGATCATGTCATCCGCATCATGTTAACAACCCTGAATATTAAATTGTTGTTGCTTTAATAATTATTAAACATGCTCATGAGGATTTTCCGGATATGTTGTTCTTATTCTCCGGCCTCATTTAAAATGTCTTAATAGTGTAGTTTCTTTATGCTTCACCTCTTGCCATGTTAACAAACTCTTAATCTTGTCTTGTTAATAACTAGAGTCAACTAAATAATTAATGTGGTGTTTCGTCAATATGCAACTCGTTGCATATTGATCTCCACTTAACTTGTAGTATTTGTTTGTGCACTTTGCCATGCCATGCATAATTAACCGGACATGCATCATGCTTGCTTGTGCATCGTATGCCATGTTTATGCTTGTATGTTTACCGTGTTGTTTGCTTCTTTCCGGTTGCTTCTCTTGATAGCTTCGGTTTCGTTCCGGAGTTGTGAGGATTCTCTCGTCTGTGTTGCTCCGTCTTCTTCTTGGATCCGTTCTTCTCCCTTGTGGAATCCCAGGCAAGATGACCGAACCCGGATACCATTACTATCTTTGCCTATTGCTAGAGTATCGTTCTTTAGTTTTGCCTCGATGCCCATGTTCTTCTTGTCAGCCTCCTACTTGTAACCATTGCCATGTTTAACCACCCTTCCTACGCAAACCATTGCTTGGCTAAGTACGCTTCGCTCAGCCCTCTTATAGCATTGTTAGTTGCAGGTGAAGATTGAAGATGCTTGCTTCATGTTGAAGTTTGGTTGGGTTATATCACACTATATAAATGCTTAAAAATGAAATCATCTATATACTGGCAGGGTGGAAGGCTAAGCCTTTTGCTTGGTGTTTTGTTCCACTCATGCCGTTAGGAACCGTATAAACCGGTGTTATGTTCCTTGATTATGCGTTCCTAACACGGTTGGGGTGTATGGGACCCCCTTGATAAACCGCTAAGTGCTAAGTCTTTTCCAGCAAGTCCCAACATTGGTACTATTTGCCTCATAATAACAACTTAATTAATTAATTAAATTTGCATAGAGGGTCGCTCCCTCGAGGATCCTTTATTTCTACATAGCAGGGGGGCCAGTGCTGATGGTGTTGGTCCCAAACTAGAGTCACTTGCGGTACCACCCAGTTATCTGGGGTCTTTGGTACTGTACGTAGCGCTCATCCGGTCGTGGCCTGAGACGAGATACGCGCGGCTACTATCAGGGTGTCGGCACGCCGGGAGGATTTGCTGGATTAGCCTTACCTTAGTTCGGTTTAACTTGAGCACGGGATTCCGAGAATACTCGGGTCTTCCCACCTATGGAGTTGCGACTTCGCGGATCGTGGGCTTGTGATGGGCCAAGTTGGAACACCCCTGCAGGGTTTGAACTTTCGAAAGCCGTGCCCGCGGTTATGTGGCAGATGGGAGCTTGTTAATTCCGGTTGTAGATAACTTGACACAATGTTTCAATACACTACCAGCGTGTGTACCGTGACCGTCAATTTCCGAATAGGGATTCGGGAGTTGAACACGGTGGGGTTATGTTTGACCGGCTTTAGTTAGGATCACTTCGTGATCATCTTTCGACCGATGCACTTCTCTTCTCGCTCTCTTTTACGTAAGATAGTGCTAGTTGCTGCTGCAGACTCTTGTTTGTTCCTTCACCTCATATTTCTTTCTTCAGCCTTATCCTCACCCAAAGGCTTAAATAGTCTTGTTACCCGGGAACGGGATTGCTGAGTCCTCTGTGGCTCACAGTTACTTCACCACACCAGATGCAGGTTCAGCCGAGTTTGATGCAGGAGTTGGATCAGTCCTTCACCAGGAGTTCGTTGAAGAGTGTGGCTGTTTGCTTGAGACGTTTCAATGTTCAGTAGTGGTTTCTACTAGGATTCGATCCTGACCTGTGGCTTTATGTTGTTTTGGTATCTTTCTTTTGGTTCTTCACCCGTAGTCGGGTTGTGATGTTTTGAATGATGTATTGCTTATGTAATGTATTGTGTGAAGTGGCGAGTGTAAGCCAACTATCCTCTTTTGCAATTTAATCCCTCTTTTACATGAGTCGTGCAAACATACCAAACTTGAGATCATTCTAGGATGGGCTTATACCTTTAAGTCGTGCCTCGACACGTAGGAGGTATAGTCCCATCCTGGGCATTACACCTTGTCCCCTGCCGTCAGGGTTAGGTATGGAACACTGTACAGGTAGTTGTACCAACTACAACACGTTTTCCATTTTCGCCCTCATCTGCGTTGCCACCTGTCGGTGACCCCTTGAGCATATAAAAGGAGGCCCATGCGCAATGTAGAGGGGGGTTCGAGGCAGAAGAACTCTCACGCTCGGTCTTGTTAGCTGCTGAAGTGTACTGTAGCACTCAGCGCTCCCGAGCAAGAACTCAATACAAACCACAAAGCAGGAGTAGGGTTTTACACATCCGTGCGGCCCGAACCTGGGTAAACTGATCGTGTGCTTCGCCTCGATCTGCTCTTCGCGCGATCTCCGCCCTCACCGAATTGAAAGGGACTCGGTCCGCCGGTCCCATAGGTGTTCGTGGATCAGTTTCCCCGACATAGAACGACTCGTATATGTGTTGAGAAGGAGAGACCCAGCTATGTCTTGAGGGAGATCGGTCGACATCCATACATAACTGATGGACGGGAAATAGGATGGGACAAAGAGAGAGAGAGAGAGAGGAGAGAGAGAGGGAGGGAGAGGGGTCGAGTGCTGGATGGGTGATGGAGTTGCTTCTCGAAGATGGTGGGAAAGGCCTACTAGACAAACTAAGGGTGGAACTTCAATATTATCAATAAGAGTGGGGATGTGTTTCTGTGTGTGCCTGTGCGCGATAGATCTGCCGGGACACATCCATGGATGATGAAGGGGAACCATGTGTTTGGTAAGCAAACCTAACTAGATCGGTAGATCAATTGTTGTTTGTCGGAGGAAGGGAGAGACATAAGTAATGAGGTAGATCGATCGATGCATGGGGAAAAACGAGTTATAAGGACCCAGCTAGCTATATGTATAGCGGGAGATCGGTCGGTGTACGTCCATTTGTTAGAGGCAAATAAGGCCTGACGAGACGGATAGACAGAGAGAATGGAGTTAGGAGGTGGTGCGAGAGGCCCAGCTACTAGCTAGATAGGGGGAGTGTGCGGTTGTGAGATCGATGAAAAGAGGGGCGATAGTTTACACGTGTGTGGGACCGTATGAGAGACACGAGGCAAGGACACATAAAGGAGGAGATTGAAGGTGCGTGTGTATGTTGTAAGTAGACATCGCTGGAGAGGTTTATCGATCGGTGTGTGTCGGAAAGGATTTGTGGAGACTGTGGGAGAACGACCTAAAGAAAACAAAATGAATGTGCGTGATGGATAGAATGTTGATGGAGGGGAGGGCGAGGAGGGCGTGTGCATGCACGAGAGAAAGTTAGTGGTAGCTACAAAGGTTAGAGGATTGTGTGGGTGTAAGAGACTAACAAAGATCATAATTTGATATGAAAGTGGATTCATATATTTGAATAGGAGATCATAGTGTTTTAAACATATGCACGCATGAATATAGCGGTGATACGCGTGTTGTGGTTTTGCACATGTTATACCATAATGTGACAATGCATGGCGTTTGCAACTCACGGCTAAATGTCGAACAATCTAAACCATACTATACATCGAACAATCTCACATTTTATTTGAATTTGTGATAATGTGTGGCATTTGCAGCTTACAACTAAATATCGAACAATCTAAACAATACTATATATCGAACATTCTCGCATTTTATTTGAATTTGTGGTAATGTGTGGTGTTTGCAACTCACATCTAAATACTTGTAGGCGTAGGGGGCGGGGCACCATACATAATGTGATAAACACATTATACATATGAGACATGGTTTAGTTTGTGAAGATCTAGCTAGAGCTTGAAATGTACTATGATTTGAAATCAACATAAAGTCGATTCAAAAAATCGAGTTCGAGTTCATATAGTACACATAGTTCATATGTAACTCGAGACTAATCATGTGGTGTGCTGTGAAGATAATACACAAACGATGGTTTAACTTGACAATAATGACGATTGTAGATCTTATTAAAACAAAAAAACGAATTAAAATGCTTTGACTTCACAACAATCATTATTGTAGATCCTATTCAAATAGAGAAATGATTTCAAATTTAGTTCATATTGAAGCGGTAGTATATACGTTTGGAATGCACTAAAATGTTCATTTGAGTACTATTTTGCATGCATTATACACGTAGCGAAATATTTTAATTGAACATAACATGAATTCAAAGTTTTGAATGACATTTGTAGTGCGAATTGATTTGGTACAGTACACATTAGGCTTGTCCAGAAATTTCAACCCGCGCCTTGTTAGCCCGAAATATTTAAGATATATTTTCGTCTCGTTGTGCTCCGATAACTCCCTCCATCAAAACCTGCGCCTTGCTATTCCAAAATTTGAACGCGCGCGGAAACTCCCACCTCCTGTGAAATCCCGACACGCGAAATGCCTGTGATACTCCTGAACCGAAAGAACCACCTCAAATCGGTGGGGGTACTTTCGTAAAGTACCCCACATTTCGGACAAGCGCGTCCCTAAGCCATGGTTCCCCACTCCCATCCCATCCGCCCACCCATTCGTACACCGAGGCCGGCAAAACCCGCGAAGCCCCACACCCTCCTCCGTCCGCCACCCAGCCGGAGCCACTTCCCCGACGACGTCGTCCATAGCAACACCTCGACGTCCCTCATCCACCGTACTGGATGAGGATCGATTGTCGATCTGGTCGTCCCGCCTGTTCAGCCACCCCGTCCTCCACCTCCAAGGAGCTGCCCCGACGTTCCCCTCGTCTTTCGCGCCACCTCCATTCCCACACCGCCGTCTTCACCTGCACCACCGGAAGATCATCATCATCACCTTTTCTTCGGATGAAGCTGCGGTCTAATCGGCGCCACCAAAGAGGTTGTACATTAATCGCCGCATTTTCTTCTTGATTCAATCTCACGGTGCTGCCGGCGCTCGGTCCCGAGCCGACACGGCGCGGCTCCATCCACGGCGGCGTCGCCGGCCACTTCATCCACGATGTCGCTCCCTCTACGGCGACATCCACATCAGTAGGAGCTGCTACTGCTTTAGCTCTCGCTCGCGTTGCTGCTCTGCTCTTGCTCTTGGTCCCCTGCCTAGTCTGCTCTTGCTCTTGCTCTTGCTCACACTGCTGCTCTCACTCTTGCTCTTGCTTGTGATGCTGCTCCGATTTAGCTACACTTCAGTCGACTGAATCGACTTTTGGGTCAGTCGATTTTCAGGGGGTGGGGGACTCGCCGGAGTTAAGGAAGAACCAGCCGCAGTGGGGAGGGGGGCTCGCCGGAGAGGTACCCCACTATCTATCTTAGGGTTCAGGGTGGGGGCGGTGGTCACCGGTGGTGGTGGGGCGGTGGCGTGGGAATCGCCGGAGGAAAAGCTAGGCACGGGGGTGGGGGGAGGGGACAATAGGGATGGCCGGGGCGGCGGCTGACCGGCGGTGGGGAGTGTTTTCGGGGCAGGCGGGGCGGCGCACCGCCGGCCGCGGCCGGCGAAGGGCGGCTGTTTGGCCGGTGGTGGCTGGCGGCTTAGGGGGGTGGAGGTTGAAGATGAACTGCAGGCCCTTGATTTCGTATCCAACGACTGCAAAATCGACTAACCAGAGATGAAAAAGTCAGTCGCCTGACGTGTAGCCTCACCTCTAGTGTGTTCAGTTTCGACAGTAAAATTCAGTTTCGACAGGAAAATTCAGTTTCGACAGTTAAGTTCAGTTTCAACAGTTAAATTCAGTTTCGACGGCAAAATTCAGTTTCGACAGTTAAGTTCAGTTTCGACAGTTAAATTCAGAGATGAGCAGCTGTTGTATACTGTAGGATCGAAGAAGGTGAGAGTGTCTAGAGGGGGGGTGATTAGACTACTCGACAAGATAAAAATTCTGCCTTTTAACAAGAACAGATTTTGACAGCTTTTGCATAACACACAAGTCAAGTAGCAAACTACACATGCAATTCTAGAGTATGGGCAGCGGAAAGTAAATTGCACATATAGTAAAGAGAGGTGGAGAGGATCAAACGCAGTTTGTAGACACGGAGGTTTTTGTCGTGGTTCCGATAGGTGGTGCTATCGTACATCCACGTTGATGAAGACTTCAACCCACGGAGGGTAACGGCTGCGCGAGTCCACGGAGGGCTCCACCCACGAAGGGTCCACGAAGAAGCAACCTTGTCTATTCCATCATGGCCTACGCCCACGGAGGACTAGCCTTACTCGGGGTAGATCTTCACGAAGTAGGCGATCTCCTTGCCCGTACAAACTTCTTGGTTCAACTCCACATCTCAAAGACGGAGGCTCCCAAGCGACACCTAACCAATCTAGGAGGCACCACCCTCCAAAAGGTAATAGATGTTGTTGATGATGATGAACTCCTTGCTCTTGTGCTTCAAATGATAATCTCCCCAACACTCAACTCTCCTCACTGATATGGCTGTGGTGGAAGAAAGGATTGAGTGGAAAGCAACTTGGGAAGGCTAGAAATCAAGTTTCATATGGTAGGAATGGAATGGCTTGATCTCAACACAAGGGTAGGTGGTTCTCTTCTCAGAAAGTGTATGGTAGGAGTGGTAGACTTTATGATGGCTCTCCTCACGAATGAAGAGGGGGTGGAGGGGTATATATAGCCTCCACACAAAATCCAACCGTTACACACATATTTGAGCCATCTCGGTGAGACCGAAGTGAAAACTCGGTCAAACCGAAAGTTCAAATATAGTGAACGTTGGGATTTTCGGTGGGACCGAAAATACCATCTCGGTGAGACCGAAAGTGCAAATGATATGAACGTTGGAGTTTTCGGTGGGACCGAGAAAGAAAACTCGGTTAGACCGATTTGAGAAAAGACAGGAACATGCCAGTTTCGGTGTGACCGATAATGCAATCTCGGTGAGACCGATTTGAGCCAAGACAGAAGCTGGTCAATTTCGGTGAGACCGAAAATGCAATCTCGGATATTCCGAAATGATGTCAGATGGTTACAGAAGGTTGGCAGTTCAGTTTCGGTGAGACCGATCTCAAACTCGGAATGACCGATTTTTCTAGGGTTTGGAATATGGCAGAAGTGGTTCATCTCGGTGGGACTGAGTTGGAAGAATCGGTTTATCCGAGATTACTTATGAGTGTGTTAAGTAGTGAAGAGTGCTGATAGTTGAGGGAGCTAGATCACTAAGCACTTGAGCAACCAGATCATTAACACAACCTCATCCCCTTTTAATAGTATTGGCTTTTCCTATGGACTCAATGTGATCTTTGATCACTAAACCAGAAATGGAGTCTTGAGCTTTTGCCAATGCTTGCTTTAGCATTTGAGGGGTCCACTTCTTCAGTCATCTTGCCATTCCAATGTGATTGAATTTCCTGAAACATACTTGATAAAAGTATTAGTCCAACCACAAAGTATGTTGTCATTAATTACCAAAACCACCCAGGGAGCAAATGTGCTTTCAATCTCCCCCTTTTTGGTAATTGATGGCAACACACTGAAATTATACTAAACAAGACATCAAAGCTTATTGAAAGAAAGACAGAATCATCACGAAAGCTTTGACAAGCATGTAGTACACAGGCTCCCCCTACAAGTGTGCAAGATTTTCATAGATTATGGTTTTGGACTACCACAAGCACACAAGAGAGATAAGCAGGATGTGCTACATGCAGCTTGGCTATATGCATCAGAGCAGATGAAAGGAAGTGAGTGATAATGCATATGTGCATGGTGATTTCTTGCAAACAAGTATTTACAAGCAAGTCACCATCATGCACATTCTGCAAGATGCATATACTTACCTTGAGGTTCCTTGGCATTGTACCTGAAGGAATAAACTTGAGAAAACAAGGTTAGATAACACAAGAGTATTCCTTCAACCAACTGCAAGAACATCAAGAGGACCAAGCCAGGGAGAACATGTACAAAGAGTGTCTCATATTGAGCACAGGCTTGAATCAGCAAACATGTCTCCGAAACTAAAAGATTTTCAATGAATTCTGAGAGATTTTGTTACGGAAAGCAAAATCAAAAGAATGATGCCAATTGTAATGTCCAATGTAAAACACGACAAAGCTTTGATGTGATTCTCTCCCCCTTAATATAAGATTGCTTTTCTTCTTCCCCTAAGTCTTCTCTTCTCCCCTACTCCCCCTACTCCCCCTAAGTCCTCTCCCCCTTTGACATCAAGTGCCGAAAAGGACAGCAAACTAGGTAGGGCAGGAAAAATGGAAAGAGAGAAAGAAAGAAAGAAGTGGGATCCTTAAGAATCACAACAGGGCAAATAAGAACATTCAGAGAAACAATTTGAATTTAAATTTGAGTCTTCTCCCCCTTAAGATTTAAATTTGAGTGGAGCTGCAGAAGTTGATGTCCTGGAAGATAAATCGGTGACACCGAATGAGATGGATCGGTGGGTCCGAATCCTTTTCGGTTAAACCGAAAGTTTCAAATCGGTGACGCCGAGTTTATTCCAAGGAAATACAGAAATAATTCAGCTCACCTTGCGAGGAATGTTTCAAAAGATTTGCAATGAATTTGTAAAAGATTTTCGGGGAATTGATCAAAGCCAAAAGGATATTCACAAGGACATAAGAAAAGAAATGAAAAAGATTCCTAGATGAAGTTTTTTTTTTGTTTAAAGAAAACTCAATGAGAGAACATAAGAGAAAACAGAGAAACTCCAAAAGCATATGTACTTCATCTAGATAAAGGTCGGCGACAAAGTCACCTATGTTTGAGTATATTGACTTAGGAGTCAAATGAGGACATTTGATCATAGGTCATACTCATCGTTTAAGCTCAAAATGGGGTTGCCATTTTTCGATTAAGCATTTGATGTGATCACATCTTATGAAGCTGCTTGTACTCATGACTTTGAGCAAAGCTCCTCGAAGATGTGAAGAACATACCTTGGGCTTGTTGTTGCTTTACTCATGTAGGTAAGCTTGATGTAGGTGCTCATTGAATGTGAAGTTGGAGCGCCATTTCTACTTGTATAGTTTATCTTCCTACATGGATTAGGCAAGCAAGGAAATACTCAAGGATATCCAAGATGACAAGAGTGAAATACTAGATGTATAAGATGTCAAAAAGGATATGTGGAATTTTGTTCCTTGAACTCAACATCCCAAAGGACTAGATACTTGGTTAATGACAAGATTACTCATGATTTGAGTGTGTGGTAATCTTGTGGAATGTAGATCATCCACGTACCTGCAAAGAGTTAGATGCAATACAAGGAGGCAAATGTGTCCAAGACATATGATCATCATCATAAGAGAAATATCAAGAATTAGTCAAGTGAGCTCATGCCTTGCATGCATCAATGGAGTTATCACTCCAAGTTTGAAGCATCAATGATGTTCAACTCACTCCTCAAGCGACAAAACACTTTCTCATCAAGAGGTTTTGTAAAGATATCAGCAAGTTGTTTGTCAGTACGAACATGCTTAAGATTAATGTCACCCTTGGCAATATGATCACGAATGAAGTGGTGACGAACTTCAATATGCTTTGTTCGAGAGTGTTGCACAGGATTGTGTCCAATCTTGATTGCACTCTCATTGTCACAAAGCAAGGGAACACGTCTCACATGTATCCCATAATCCTTAAGCATTTGTGTCATCCATAGCAATTGAGCACAACACGAACCAGCAGCAATATATTCTGCTTCGGCAGTGGATAAAGATACCGAATTTTGTTTCTTGGAGGACCAAGATACAAGGGATCGACCAAGGAATTGACACGTACCCGAAGTTGACTTTCTATCAACCTTGTCACCGGCATAGTCCGAGTCGGAATAGCCAACAAGATCGAAAGAGGCCCTCTTAGGATACCAAATGCCAAAGTTTGGTGTGTGTATCAAGTATCTCACTATCCTTTTAACAGCTTTAAGATGACATTCTTTAGGGGCTGCTTGATATCGTGCACACATGCATACACTCAACATTATGTCAGGACGAGAAGCACAAAGATATAGTAGAGAACCAATCATAGAACGGTAAACCCTTTGATCAACGGGTTCTCCATCTTTTGTCAAGTCATTATGTCCACTAGTAGGCATGGGGGTACTCATACCTTTGCTTTCTTGCATGTTGAACTTCTTGAAGAGATCCTTGGTGTACTTTGTTTGTGAGACAAAGGTACCCTCCTTAGATTGCTTGATTTGCAACCCAAGGAAGAATTTGAGTTCACACATCATGGACATCTCATACTTCTCCGACATGAGCTGTCCAAACTTCTTGCTAAAATGGGGGTTAGTTGAACCAAAGATAATATCATCAACATATATTTGGCACACAAATAGTTCACCATTAACCCTTTTTGTGAACAGCGTTGAGTCTATCTTTCCAATCTCAAAGCCTTTTTCAAGAAGAAAGCTAGTTAAGCATTTGTACCAAGCTCTAGGAGCTTGTTTAAGACCATAAAGAGCTTTATGCAACTTCTAAACATGATTAGGCTTTTTGGGATTCACAAAACCGGGAGGTTGTTTAACAAATACTTCCTCCTCAATTTCACCATTTAGGAAAGCACTTTTGATGTCCATTTGATAGAGAGTAATATCATGATGATTGGCATAAGCAAGAAGAATGCGAATGGACTCAAGTCTAGCAACGGGGGCATAGGTCTCACCATAGTCCATACCTTCGACTTGTGTGTAACCTTGAGCTACGAGACGAGCCTTGTTGCGGATGACTTGTCCATCTTCATCTTGCTTGTTCCGAAACACCCATTTGGTTCCAATGATGTTTTGATCATCGTTGGGCTTCTCTACCAAAGTCCATACCTTGTTCCTCTCGAAGTTGTGTAGTTCTTCGTGCATAGCGTTCACCCAATCCGGGTCTTTAAGTGCTTCTTCTACCTTCATAGGTTCAATACTAGAGATAAATGAGTAATGCTCACAAAAGTTAGCTAAGCGAGTTTTTGAGCGAGTAATTCTCCCGGAGTTGATGTCGTTCATCATTTGTTCCACGGGATGATTCTTCTTGACTCTTGCTCGAACTCGGGATAGCTTTTGTTGATGTTGTGGCTCAGCTTCCTCATCATCTTCATCTTCTTCTTCTTCTTCATTGTTGTTGGTGTTGTCTTGAGGTGGTGGAGAAGGAGGTTGTGGTGGATCTTCTTGTTGCATTTCCTCATCTTGGTGAGTTCCACTTGTGGAGGCCTCCATGTTGCCTTGAGGTTCATCTCGCCGTGAGGTAGGTGGCTCCACATATGTAGATGAGGTACTCTCCTTCACTTCCATGGGACGGATCTTTCCAATAGATAAATCTTGGATAGCTTCCGATGGGTCCTTGTCTCCTACATCAATAGGCATTTGCTCTACTTGCGAGCCATTTGATTCATCAAACTTCACATCTACCGTCTCTTCAACCTTTCGGGTGAAATTATTGTAGACACGGTAGGTGTGGGAGTTTGATCCATAACCAAGAAGAAAGCCTTCATGAGATTTAGGAGCAAATTTAGACCGACGATGCTTATCAAGGATATAGCATTTTGAACCAAAGACACGAAAGTATCCCACTTGGGGTTTGTTACCGGTGAGGAGCTCGTATGATGTCTTGCCGAGGAGCTTATGAAGATAAAGCCTGTTGATAGCATGACAAGCTGTCTCGACCGCTTCTCCCCAAAAATGTTTCGGTGTCTTGTATTCATCAAGCATCGTTCTTGCCATCTCAATGAGCGTTCGGTTCTTCCTCTCAACAACTCCATTTTGTTGAGGAGTGTACGTAGCCGAGAACTCATGTAGAATCCCTTCCTCATCGAGAAAAGAGTCTACATTGGCGTTCTTGAACTCCGTTCCATTGTCACTCCGAACTTTCTTGATCTTCACCTCAAATTTATTTTGGGCCTTTTTGGCAAAGGTCTTGAAGATCCTCTGAACCTGCGATTTATCATCAAGGAAAAATACCCACGTAAATCTGGAATAATCATCAACTATAACTAGACCAAAGGAGTTACCACCAAGGCTTTTGTAAGCATTGGGACCGAAGAGATCCATATGAAGAAGCTCAAGCGGTCTCCTAGTGGTCATGATGTTTTTCACGGGATGACTTCCACCAACTTGTTTTCCTGCTTGACAAGCACTACAAAGTCTATCTTTGTCAAAGAAAACATCTTTAACACCAAGAATATGATCACCTTTGATTAGCTTGTCTAGATTACGCATACCAACATGTCCTAGCCTTCTATGCCATAACCAACCTTTAGAGGATTTAGCAATGAAACAAGCTCTAGGTTGGGCTTTCTTAGTGAAATCAACAATATATAGATCACCTCTACGGATACCGGTAAAAGCCATGTTTTGATTATCACGCCGAAAGACTTGGCAATCTACTTTGGTGAATAGCACATTGAATCCAAAGTCAGCTAATCTAGACACGGAAAGTAAATTGTATCCAAGAGATTCTACAAGCATGACATTTTGAATAGAGCTATCATGAGATATGGCCACCTTACCAAGGCCAAGTACCTTACCCTTGGAGTTGTCTCCAAAAGTCACATACTTGCGTGGGCCATCGTTTTTTGCAAGCTCTCGAAACATGTCTTTGTCTCCGGTCATGTGGTCGGTGCATCCACTATCAAGAATCCACTCTTTTCCACCGGACATGTAGTCTCTCATATTTGCCATGAGATTGAGACTCTTCATGACCTTGTCTAGCTCGGTGTCCGAATCGGAGTAATCATCATCATGCTCATGCTCATCATCATATTGACCCATAGATTGTTCATCATCTACACCTAAGTCAATTTGATAAGTACTTGCATTAGTTTGGTCAATGTGACAATAATCTTCGGAATGCAATGCAAGAGCATTTCTAATGATAACATTGATAAGACCGGGATCACCCTTCTTTTTCATAAGATCACGAAGCTCAAAAAAACATTTATCAAAGTTGGGATCATTGGGGTGCAACTTATCAAATTCAATAGTCTTGTGTAGAATTTCATCAAGACTTCTCAACTAGTAGTCCGGATAAAGTTCTTCCAAGAATTTCCACATAGCATAGGCACACTCAAAGTTTGTAACAAGATTGAGCAATTCATCGGGTAACCCTCTAATGATAAGATTTACAGTTCTAAGGTTACGAAGCAAATCAAGCTCTTCATCCATGGTAGGGTGCAAGGGGTCAAAAGGAGGCACATAGGGGGTCTCAACATATTTGCACAAATTGTACATTTTAAAGATACTAAGCATTTCAGACCTCCAAGAGTTATAGGACCTTCCATTAAGAACAGGCACTCTATGGCTAACACTCCCATCCGTAGACACGTCCATCTTCCTCCAATGGTGTGTAAACCAAAGCAATGGAGACCAAAGCTCTGATACCAATTGTAGGATCGAAGAAGGTGAGAGTGTCTAGAGGGGGGTGATTAGACTACTCGACAAGATAAAAATTCTGCCTTTTAACAAGAATAGATTTTGACAGCTTTTGCATAACACACAAGTCAAGTAGCAAACTACACATGCAATTCTAGAGTATGGGCAGCGGAAAGTAAATTGCACATATAGTAAAGAGAGGTGGAGAGGATCAAACGCAGTTTGTAGACACGGAGATTTTTGTCGTGGTTCCGATAGGTGGTGCTATCGTACATCCACGTTGATGGAGACTTCAACCCACGGAGGGTAACGGCTGCGCGAGTCCACGGAGGGCTCCACCCACGAAGGGTCCACGAAGAAGCAACCTTGTCTATTCCATCATGGCCTACGCCCACGGAGGACTAGCCTTACTCGGGGTAGATCTTCACGAAGTAGGCGATCTCCTTGCCCTTACAAACTTCTTGGTTCAACTCCACATCTCAAAGACGGAGGCTCCCAAGCGACACCTAACCAATCTAGGAGGCACCACCCTCCAAAAGGTAATAGATGTTGTTGATGATGATGAACTCCTTGCTCTTGTGCTTCAAATGATAATCTCCCCAACACTCAACTCTCCTCACTGATATGGCTGTGGTGGAAGAAAGGATTGAGTGGAAAGCAACTTGGGAAGGCTAGAAATCAAGTTTCATATGGTAGGAATGGAATGGCTTGATCTCAACACAAGGGTAGGTGGTTCTCTTCTCAGAAAGTGTATGGTAGGAGTGGTAGACTTTCTGATGGCTCTCCTCATGAATGAAGAGGGGGTGGAGGGGTATATATAGCCTCCACACAAAATCCAACCGTTACACACATATTTGAGCCATCTCGGTGAGACCGAAGTGAAAACTCGGTCAGACCGAAAGTTCAAATATAGTGAACGTTGGGATTTTCGGTGGGACCGAAAATACCATCTCAGTGAGACCGAAAGTGCAAATGATATGAACGTTGGAGTTTTCGGTGGGACCGAGAAAGAAAACTCGGTTAGACCGATTTGAGAAAAGACAGGAACATGCCAGTTTCGGTGTGACCGATAATGCAATCTCGGTGAGACCGATTTGAGCCAAGACAGAAGCTGGTCAATTTCGGTGAGACCGAAAATGCAATCTCGGATATTCCGAAATGATGTCAGATGGTTACAGAAGGTTGGCAGTTCAGTTTCGGTGAGACCGATCTCAAACTCGGAATGACCGATTTTTCTAGGGTTTGGAATATGGCAGAAGTGGTTCATCTCGGTGGGACTGAGTTGGAAGAATCGGTTTATCCGAGATTACTTATGAGTGTGTTAAGTAGTGAAGAGTGCTGATAGTTGAGGGAGCTAGATCACTAAGCACTTGAGCAACCAGATCATTAACACAACCTCATCCCCTTTTAATAGTATTGGCTTTTCTTATGGACTCAATGTGATCTTTGATCACTAAACCAGAAATGGAGTCTTGAGCTTTTGCCAATGCTTGCTTTAGCATTTGAGGGGTCCACTTCTTCAGTCATCTTGCCATTCCAATGTGATTGAATTTCCTGAAACATACTTGATAAAAGTATTAGTCCAACCACAAAGTATGTTGTCATTAATTACCAAAACCACCCAGGGAGCAAATGTGCTTTCATATACATCTAGCACTTTGTGGTTATGTATTTTACGTCATCTATTGGAGATGCTATTAGAATTCCACTCAGGTTAACGTTGTCTCTCTTGTCCTGCTACAGCCTCGACGTCGTACAACTCACCGAAGCTGCTCCAACGACGAAACCCTCCATGACAGCGGAGCAGTACCTCAGGCTCCATCTCCAGACGCCTAAGATCTTCTTCCCATCCTCCGACAGCCAAGTCAGCCGGAGCATCCTCACCGGCCAACCTAATCGTGCTGAGATCGACATGGCTTCGCCAAAGAGGTTGTACACTTCTTGTAGTTTGACTTAATCTCACCATGCTTCTTTGCATCCCGTGATCTTCCAATTCTTGTGAACCAAACACCCAGATTGGCAGAAATCCTGTGTTTTTAAATTCTCTGTTTTGCATGTGCATTCCTATCCTACTCCTGTCTATTTCCTATCCATGCATTGTTAGAATCCTCAAATTCAAACAAGCCCTTACACAATTACTTCTGTTACAGATATGTGTCAGAGAAAACCTTGTGTGGTTTGTCCTGCTCCTACGGTGATGTGTTCCACCCCAGCTCAGCTGCTCCAATGACGAAAGGGTTCACCACAGCAGAGATCCGCTCTCCAGACTGTCTTTCGCCGCCTCAGATCTTCTTCCTCGCCCCCGGCAGCCACGACAACTGCATTACCATCATCAACTGAGCAGATGACCTTGAGGACTACACGGGTCCGCAAGAGAGGTCGCACTCTTTCGTGTCTGCTTACGTTATGCATCGCTTAATATGATGACATGCTACTTTTTCGTCGTGTTCACCTATTAGACTCCGACTTAGGTCCAAACTTATGCTGAAACTTGAGATTTTAAATGGTTGTGGGGTACATATTGGGCCAGCAATCAGTACTAGTTGTCTACTATCTGGTTAATCTCGGGTGTCTACTATGAGTTTCATGTTGGGTGCAAACAAACATTAAAGGAGCCATTATCTGTATTTTTTAACTAAAGCTATTATCTGCCTGCTATCATTGGTTTTGGGTCTATCCACAGTTTGCTACCTTCACTCTGGATTTGTGCATGCACTCCTTACATAATCTCACTATGTTTTATTCCTATGCATGTCAGTTATTGTACACAATGGAACTGAATATGTAGAGCAAAAGAGATGAGCCTTGCGTGGCAATAAAATTTCATGCAGACGTTGCTCCATGGTGGGCGCAAAGGTAGCCCCCCCTCCACCCATTTCTGATCGTAATCAAGAGGAAGATAACTCCTCAGAGGAGGGTTCAGAGACAGATGACCAGTCCTATCCCCCCCTAGGTGCATGCTCTAACTTGGCAGGGTTATGTTGCTCATATCGTGCGTATGGTATCTTGCATTGCTATGTCATTTGCTTAGTTTAGACATGATTTGTGTGAATGTCACATTCTAATTAATTACCATATATGTGAATTATGCAATGCCATGTTGTTTAGCCAAGCATCATATATGTGAATTATATCATGTCGTCCCTTTTTTTGTATTTCTCATTGCTTTTGTCAACAATATTTGTATATTCAACTGCTCTTCCTGTGCATCAGTCATTTGAATTGGTGATGGAGAAATCTGGAGTGAAAACAAGGTCTTCGGAGCAGACAATGCTACCTGGTGAAGCAGATATCTTGCTGGTTACAGGTAGCTCTTCAGAGGAGGATTCAGAGGCAGATGACCAGTCCTATTATCCCCCTGAGGTGTATGCTCAAACTTGGCAGGGTTATATTACTCATATCATGCATATGTTGTATTGCAATGCTTAGTTTTTACATCATATACACGATATTGAATGCCATCTCCTTAGTTGACACATCATATATGGGATTGCCCTCTGCTCACTTCCTTAGTATATAAATCATATATTTGAATTATATCATGCCATGATGTTTACATAGACAGCATGTATCTGAATTATGGCATAACAACCCATTTTCTAAAGACATAATATAGTTATATCATCTCATCATGTTCACATAGTCATCATATTTTGAATTATGTCATTCTCTCCGTGAATTATATCATGCCATCATGTTTCCATCGATGGCATGTTTGTGATTTATGGCATGCCAACCACTTTAATAGACACATCGTATAGTTATATCATGTCATCTTGTTTACATAGTCATCATGTTTTGAAGTATGTCATTCTATCCTGTTTAGTTAGCCATCATACATGTGAAATTGTGTCATGCTATCTTGTTTAATTAGCCATCATATATGCAAAATTATGTCCTGCTATTCTGTTTGGTTAGACAACATAAATGTGAATTATTTCATGCCCTGTTTTCTTCCCTACTATCCATTGCACCTGTCTATCTTACAATGTCTATACATTCAATTACTTTTCTTGTTTATCAGCCATTTCAGTTGGAGGGGGTGATGGCAGTATCTGTGGGAGTAAGAACATGGTCTTCAAAAAAGATCATGCTACCTGTCGATGGAGATAGAACCACGGTTGTACTTGCCCAAGAACCAGCCCCACCACACATAACCCAGACTTACGCAGATTGTACCCCTACCTAGTTGGACAGAGAACCAGCTACACCCCTTCTAACCCCAACCCCAGCAGATAGTAACCCAGTTCCCGTTGACACAGCACCGTCTCCACCACAGAGCACTCAAACACGAGCAGTTAGTAAGGCAACTGCAGTGCCCAAAGCACGAGGACCACCACTCTGAACCCCAAGTCAATGCTTAAAGCAGAAGAAGAATTGTTCTCAGGTCTGGTTCCGTAGCTATGGTTCATACTACTTTGCTCTTGCATCATTGTATTTACTCATACCAACTAATTTCAAATTTGAAGGATGCAATTGAAACTCCAATGGCGCAACAGGTATGTTTTAAACCTGTTTCTTTAACGTGTTTGTTGTTGTAACTTGCTCTATGTTGATTTCAGTTTCAATTGAATAAATAGTTATATTCTCATGCCATGCACCTTACAAGTGTTGTTATTGCTGTGTAGTTTCCCACACTTAAATTCTGTCTAAGATGCTTTGTCTTAAATAGATATGATTTGAACTGTATCTATCTTGATTTGGCAACATAAACTAGAATGATATACACTATACATTGATCATACTACATAGATATATGTTTGATTCATGCTATTATCATGTCCACCTTACTACTGAACTGGTTTACCAAAATGAGTTTCATATACTACATTGTAAACATGTGATGTGTTTGTTTGTTTCTCTTTTAGAATGCGGATAAAATATTGGAGAAGAGTACTGTGGGGACCCCGACTTGAGAGTCGAGATCACCGAATGCACGTGTACAGTGATCCCAGAGATCAATGCTCACTGAACACACAGAAGCTGAATAACAAGAGTCTTACATCCATACATACCGTCTTACACAAATTATGACCATTATGGCCAAGTCTTACATAGATAAAGCCTCATGGGCTGAATAGCAAATAGACTCGAGTAGCGGAAGTCTTCGTAGATAAGTAGAACCCATGCCATCTGCCTTAACCCTACATGCATTCTGACTGGGAAAGCGTCCTAGTTCGCATGTTCGTCTCCATAGAATTCTTCTTCAAATTCCTGCTCTTCCATTCCTGGCCAATTAAATAACCAGTGGCAAGCCAATGAGTACTTTGAATGTACTCGCAAGCAACCTATGTTTTTGGAAAAAGTATGACAAGGTATGAAATAGCACTAGATAGGATATGTTTGCAGAAGGCAAAATTTGTGAGTGCAATGACATGAGCTATCTGAGGCATGCATCATAGGAAATATAGGTTACAGATATCAACATAGCCAAGTTATGATCTCTTTCATTTTGTCAAGTCCTTTTGACTTAAATCAAACGGAGTTTTCACACACACACACACACACACACACACACACACACACACACACACACACACACACACAG
>LR738713.1:790012489-790157159 GCA_902687465.1 Secale cereale | reverse complement strand
ACAGGGTTTCGCAAACATTGGACGTAGCCCAAGAGCGGTTACCCAATTGTCCTTGACCGTGGACATGGCTATTCGAATAGTTTTACACTCTGCAGAGGTTGCACACTTTACCCACTAGATCTGGGGAACTTCCGTGTCATCCACGACCCGCGGTACCTCAAGTACCCGGGGTAAGCACCCGATCACTATCTTTCCCTAGGTGACACTAATATGGAGTCCACTCGATTGGTAGCAACCCCCGTGCCCCACATTTCACATCTTAAGATTTATGGAGCCTCGTTCCCATTTCACATGCCACGAGCACGGGGTACCAACGGTGTGTTCGGTGCCCTGTGAAAACAGTCATGGCCGCCTATCCAAGCACAACCCCGTCCCGAGAGTGACCTCATGTCACTCCCGTCAATAGTAATGCGGGCACCATGCTAGTATCAGCCTAGGTAATCAATAATGCCCTTTCCCATATAAGGGTAGAGTGGTTGCGCATGTAAAGTTGGAATAACGGTCGCAACTTAAACCAATCCATTTGAAAAACATCACACACACTTGTCTCGGTGCACCACTTTGTCATCAAGTGGTTACCCATCTCATCATCTCCCTCGGGCATAAGTGACACCCGATGGGGTTTTTGAAAGAACTATGCTTTCACCATTATGCATATCCCCGTTCCACTTGCATAGCCACTACTATAGCAACCTATCTACTCCCACCGGCATAACCCTCATAAGAAGGTAGGGTCATGCACAAATGCAAGTATCAACGAGGGAGTTTAGTGGCAAACCAACAAGTGGTTTCCACCTTATCATGATTCCGATGCAACAACAATATGGTGCTATAAGACATGCATAAAAAGGGTTCCATAGACATGGTCAAAGGGTTGCTTGCCTTGGTTGGCTGGGTCTTCAAAACCTTCAAGTCCTTCTCCTTCTTCTTCTTCAGCAACCTCGTCAAACACGGTATCTAATCGTCGCAATAAATATCGGAAAAATAAGACAATAATAAAAAAAGAAAAATCAAAGTGCTCAGATAAATGTCAAATTATTTTTATAAAATACTAGAGGGAAAACTAAGATGGCAAAAATTCTTAGCTTGGGAATTGGAGTGACAGAATGGGGCACATGGATTTTTGAACAGAGGTTTTAGTGTTCAAATTTAGATTTAAATTTGAACAGAACAGAAAAGGTTCATGAATATGTGTGAAAGTGATATCATTAAATAGGTTGGAATTTTACAAGTTCTTAGGAACTGGAATTATTTCATTTGGATAAATATTTAATCCAGAGGAATTTTTATAAAACATACAGAAAAGAAAAAGAAAAGTGGCACTGTGCCTGCTGGGCGAGAGCAGCCGCAGCGCAGCAGGCCCAGCCAGAGAGGCGGACCAGCGCACTGGTGCCTGCGCGCGCGCTAGGTTTTAAACCTGACGGGCGGGGCCCAGGTGTCAGCGAGAGGAGAGAGAGACGAGGGAGAGGAGAGACTGACAGGCGGGGCCCGCCTGTCATCCCTAACCCTGCGACAGAGGGCCGACGAGCTCACTGCCGGTGATGCAGGGCACGGCGAGGTCGGGCGAGGGCACGGCTAGACTCGGCGTCGAGTCGCTGTTCGGGTGGAGGTGGCTGCAGTCGCCGGGGTGGCCTAGTTCGCCGGCGGCGAGGTCACGCGGCGGAGGTGCTTCGGGCGTTGGTGGTTCTGGCTGTTTCCGGCTGCAAAAGAAGTGGAAGAAAGAGGGGAAGCGATCAGTGGGTTGCGGTGGTTCCATATCGAGTGAGAGGAGCGGTGGAGAGGGTCTGTACCCTGAGGTCGACGGCGACCCGAGGCGGCGGAGCTCGAGCTCGATCTCGAGCTCGGGCCCGTCTGGAGAGGAGTGAGTGGTGTAGGGGGTAATTTTGGGAGTGAGAGGGCGAGTTATGAGGAGAGGAGGGCGTGGGGTGTCCCTTTTATAGGCGAACGGCGGGGTGCCGTGGACCCCTGCGCCGGCGAGCTTCTGCTCGTTGCCACAAGGCTCGGGAGGGGATGGCGCCGTGTCTGGGGCGTTCCTGGATGCGGTCCAGAGCCGGGGAAAAGAAGAGAGGGAGCAGGGGGAGGCCAGAGCATCGCGCGTCTGAGGAAGCTCATTTGAGCTCTCGGGTGGCCGTCGCGCGCGCGAACTGGGGAGAGAGGAGGGCGAACGAGGAGGGGGCCGACCGGCTACCGTGTCGTGGACGTCGAGGCGGCCTTGGGAGACACGATCCCGACGCCCAAGGTGGTCGAGCGCCTCGGGCAGGTCGCGACTACAGTGCAGGACCGCACTGTAGCACGCTCCAGAGCGCCCATATGGCTGGCGTGACCGTGTCCCACGCGCTCTGTGCGCGGCCACCGTGTCCATTGGCTCTAAGGGGAGTAAACAATGTAGGAGAGATGTTGGATGCCAGGGAGAGCTTCTATAAGGAGAGAGGGATGAGAGAGGAAGGTGAAAGTTGTTGTCCAGAATGTAAAATGGGGTTTTGATCATGCCCACAAAGTTTGAGGTCACAAGTAAAAAGCTGGTAATGTAAAGTTGTTCAAATTTGAATCTGAACAGAAATGATTTTGGGGTACTCTGATCAAGTTACCCTTCTCCAAAACTTGTGCCTTTTGGTCTAGATGCATTATTAGACCATTCTAGAATGTGTACCAAGTTTGAGAGCATTAGGACAAGTTTGGCAATGTAAAGCTGCTCAAACTTCAAAAATGGACAAAATGGTTTTGAGGGGTTTTGGTGATTTTTTCTTGCTTCCCAAGGCATGGGGCTTGGCAAGATCATCAAATATGTCATATATGACATGATAGAATTTCCCTGGAATTTTTAGATAATATTTCCTTTGTAAATATTTCAAAAGCTTGAAATATCCAAAAAGGGTTTCTGAGGGATTTGCCCAATATTTTGAACATGACCAAGTGTTGAAACTCTTATATATGGACAATATATGTCCTGAGAGTCTCCCTGAATTTTGGAAATTATTTTTGAAATAGTTAAATAATTTTTCCCTATTAAAGACCATATCTGGCCTTAAGAAAGGCTTTTTAAATAAAATAGGAAAATAACTTTTAAAATTATATTTTTGTGGTTTTGGGGAGTCCTATATCTAATAGGTTTCAAATATACTCTTTGAAATATTTTTCTCACCCTAAATCAAGCACTTGCAGTGCAAACCTCAATTCAGGGGTTTTTGGAAAACTAATTTTTGAAAATACTTTTTGGCCAAATTATTTTTGTAAGAAAATACTATACTGTTATCCACACTTGGTATGATCATTGGGCAGAAGTTTGGGGTAAGGAGATGAAATATATAAGAGGGAGTAGTTGACTTTAGAGAGCACTTGAAAATCACAGAGAGAAAAACTTAATTCCAAATAAAAGCCAAATGATGCCAAAAAAATTGTTGGTCCAAACTTTCATGCTCTATTAATGCAAATGACATGTTACAAAATGCAGGGTGTGACAGACCTACCCCCCTTACAAGAATCTCATCCCCGAGATTCCTAAACTAGGTATTAGAAGAGATCGGGATAGTCGGATCTAAGATAGTCTTCACGTTCCCAGGTTGCTTCTGCTTCCGTGTGGTTGCTCCACTGGACCTTGAAGTACTTGATGGTGCGGCTTCGCGTCCGTCGCTCTGCTTCATCCAGAATGCGAATGGCCTCTCACGGTAGGTCAAATCAGGCTGGAGATCAATGGCTCTGTGATCGACATCCTTGTAGACATCAGGCTTGTCCGGAACTTGGAGACACTTTACACGTGGAATACGTTGTGCACATCGGACAGCTCAGGTGGTAGTTCCAACTGGTAAGCCACTTCTCCTCGTCGGTCGGTGATCTTGAAGGGGCCAATAAATCTTGGTGCAAGTTTCCCCTTAACGTGGAAACGCTTGGTTCCCTTCAGAGGAGTTAGTCGCAGGTACACATGATCTCCAACACGGAAACTCATATCTCGGCGATGAGTGTCAGCATAGCTCTTCTGTCTTGATTTGGCGGCCTTCAAACATTCTCTAACTAGTTGGACTTGCTCTTCTGCTTCGCAGAGAATATCTGGTACAAAGACTAGCCCTTCCCCAGTCTCTGACCAGTTGAGGGGTGTGCGACACTTGTGTCCGTACAACACCTCAAATGGTGCCATCTGAAGGCTCGACTGATAACTGTTGTTATAGGAGAACCCGGCAAAAGGGAGGCAATCTTCCCACTTGGCTCCATATGCCAAGACACAGGCTCGGAGCATGTCTTCGAGAATTTGATTTACTCGCTCCGTCTGACCTCCGGTCTGCGGGTGAAAAACGGTGCTGAAAGACAACTTGGTTCCCAAGGCTTCTTGGAATCTTTTACAGAACCTTGAAGTAAACTAGGTGCCTCGATCTGACACAATCTCCTTTGGAACACCATGGAGGCTCACAATTCGATCGATATAGAGGCTGGCCAACTAGTTTCCACTGTAGGTTGTTTTGACGGGAATGAAATGGGCTACTTTGCTCAAATGGTCGACTATGACCCAGATGGAGTCATGTCCTCTATTCGACCTTGGTAATCCAGTGATGAAATCCATTCCGACTTTATCCCACTTCCACTCAGGAACCTTGAGTGGTTGGAGCAATCCAGCGGGTCGCTGATATTCAGCCTTGACCCTTTGGCACACATCACACTTTGCAACATAGGTGGCAATCTCTCTTTTCATCCCGTGCCACCAGAATCTTTCCTTCAAGTCTTGATACATCTTGGTTCCTCCGGGGTGGATAGAATACGGAGTGTCGTGGGCTTCTTGCAGGATCAAATTCTCCAACTCCATCTTGTTTGGTACGCAGATGCGGCCTTTGTACCAAACAATCCCGTGCTCGTCCTCGGAGAATCATGGGGCCTTGCCTAGCTTCATCTTCTTCTTGATGCCTTCAATGCTTGCGTGCCCACCTTGTGCTTTCTTGACTTCATCCATCAGGGTTGGTTTGACTTCCAGATGGTCTAGAAATCCATGGGTGACCAATTCCAAGCTGAACTGTTCCAGCTCTTCAAACAGGGTTGGCTGCCTTCTTTGAATTATGGCATTCAGGGAGCAAGCCTTTCTGCTTAAGGCATCGGCTACCACGTTAGCCTTCCCGGGGTGATATTGAACACTGAGGTGATAATCCTTATTAGTTCCAACCATCTTCATTGCCTCATGTTCAATTCCTTCTGGGTGAAAATATACTTCATGATTTTGTGGTCTGTGTATATCTCACACCATTTCCCTAGGAGGTAATATCGCCACGTCTTCAAGGCATGAACTACTGCTGCTAACTCAAGATCGTCAGTAACGTAGTTCTCTTCATGAGGTCGTAGCTGCCTTGAGAGGTAAGCTATGACTCGTCCTTCTTGCATCAGAACGCTTCCCAATCTGGCTCAAGAGGCATCACAATATATCACGAACTCTTTGTGAATATCCGGTGTTGCCAGAACTGGGGCAGTGGTCAATCTCTTCTTGAGCTCTTGGAAGCTTTCTTCGCATTTTGGCGTCCATTCGAACTTCTTGTACTTCTTCAGGAGCTGCGTCATTGGCCGGGCAATGCTAGAGAATCCTTCCACGAATTTGCGGTAATAGCCCGCAAGTCCGAGGAAGCTTCTGACTTCCTTGACGGTCATTGGGTATTGCCATTGGGTCAAAGCTTCGATCTTCGGGGGATCAACTGACAATCCTTCCTCGGTCAAGACATGACCTAAGAACCCAACTTTGTGCAGCCAAAACTCACATTTGCTGAATTTGGCGTATAGTTGGTGTTCTCGAAGCTTGTCTAGGACCATCCTCAAGTGTTGCTCGTGCTCTTCCTCCGTCTTCGAGAAGACAAGAATGTCATCAATGAAGACAACAACAAACTTGTCCAAGTATTCCATGAAGACTTTATTCATGAGATACATGAAGTAAGCTGGGGCATTGGTTAATCCAAAGGACATGACCGTGCACTCATACAGGCCATATCTTGTTACAAATGCCGTCTTCGGAATATCTTGGGGTCTGATCTTCAGCTGGTAGTACCCAGATCTGAGGTCGATCTTGGAGAACACCTTGGCTCCGCTGAGTTGATCAAACAGATCTTCAATCTTGGGAAGTGGATACTTGTTCTTGATTGTAACCTCATTGAGGGAACGGTAGTCAATGCATAAGAGGAAGGTACCGTCCCTTTTGCCACAAACAGAACAGGTGATCCCCAAGGGGAGGCACTTGGGCGGATGAATCCCTTCCTCAGTTGCTCTTCCAGTTGCTTCTTCAACTCGGCTAACTCTTCCGTCCACATTCTATAAGGCTTCTTATAGATGGGTCCTGCCCCGGGCATGAGCTCGATGATGAACTCAATGTCATGGTCAGGGGGCATTCCCGATAGCTCATCCGGAAAGACATCGGGATACTCGCACACTACTGGCACTTGCTCCAGCCCAACTTCAGACAGACAGTTGACTTGAGCGGTTTGAGCAGAAGAGGAGTTGGAGGCAAACTTAACTTCGACTCCTTGGTCATTGGTCACAGTGACAGTCCGGTTGGCACAGTCTAACAAGCCTTGGTGCTTGCTGAGCGAATCCATTCCTAAGATCACATCCAAGCCTTGCGATCTTAAGATGATAAGGTCTGCCAGGAAGTCTACACTGTTAATGATAATACCGACTCCTTTACAGCCTATCTTGGCTCTCATCTCTGCTCTGGGGGTTTGTACCACCATGGGGTTATTCAGGGGTGTAGGGGTCATGCCACTTTTTAATGCAAATCTTTGAGTGACAAATGAATGCGTGCCTCCAGAATCAAACAAGACAGTTGCAGGTGCTGAGTTGACAAGGAACGTACCCAGCACGACGTCCGGGTCTTCCTGAGCTTCTTCAGCAGTGACGTGATTCACACGCCCCTTCCCATGGTTGGGCGGGTTGCGAGGAGCTTGGTTCCTTGGTGCCATCCCGCGGCCTTGTCCTGGATTCTGTGCATTGGGGCGTGGGGCATCGGGCTTCTTGTTGGGGCACACCCTTGAGATGTGTCCTGACTGACCACATCCAAAGCAAGTGACTTGGTTTGGGTTATTGATCTTGTTGCCACCACTGTTATTGGGGTTGAATGCTGGCCTTGGGTTGGCATACTGTTGAGGCTGATAGTTGGTGCGAGGTGCAGGAGCTCTTGGCTGCTGATAGGTTGGCTTGACCGGGGCTGGCTGCCACGGGCGAGGCTTCTGGTTGCTGGAACTTCCCTTGCTGATCATCTTGCGCTTGCGAGTGTCTTCCAGAGCACGTCGCTTGTCTTCAAGCATGAGTGCTTTGTTCACCAGATCAGGAAAGGTTGGACCGTCACACACGACAAGCGAGTACTGCAGAGTCTGATTGAGGCCTTCCATGAAGTGCTACCTTTTTGCAACATCTGTGCTAACATCTTCAGGGGCATACCTTGACAGAACACTGAACTTCTGCATGTACTCCTTGACAGTGCCACTTCCTAGCTTCAAGGCTCGAAACTCACGCTTTTTGATAGCCATGATTCCGGAAGGAATATGGGCCTTGCGGAATTCTGCCTTGAAATTATCCCAAGTGATGTCTTGCCCAGCATGCATGACCTTGAATCCATCCCACCAAGCTCTTGCAGTCCCCCGAGGCAGTGGGCAGCATAAGCCACCTTCTCGCGGTCTTCGGTGCAACCGACTAGTTCTAGCAAGTCCTCAATGGTGCGGACCCAGTCGTCTGCATCCAGGGGTTCAGCATGAAGGTTGGTAGTGCATGCTTCTTGAACTCTGCCAATGTGGAACGTCCATTGCCATTCCCCACCGGCTGGCGGTTGTTGGTGACAGCTTGAGCAATCATCTGGAGGCTGCGGTGTTGACTTGGCGTTCCTCTCGGAAGGCTTGGAGAAGCTGAGCCATGTCCATGTTCGGGGGAGGTGGTGGTGGAGCTTGGTCGTGGGTTTGGTCTTGGCCGGTCTCTGCTTGGGCGGATGCTCCGGCTTCGGGCTGCTGGGTAGAGGTACCAGTACGAGCTACAACAGGCATCATGTTGGAGCGGTAAAGGTCTCATGATTTGGAATGAAGAGGGAAAGCAATAAAGATGGGTGCCTAGTAAGGGGGTGGGTGTGACACTAATTATTTTCATGCAAGGGCCAAAAGGGCCAAACACATTCATTAAAATCCAAATGGGTGATGCAGTCGTTTACACATTCCCGAAGGGAAGATACGACGTGCATCCAAACACAAAAAAAGCAAACACTAGATGACTTCATATGAACCATACAAGGACTCGACTTCGCATAGGGGTTACACGACATATCCTACCGTAGAGGTCACGAGCTGGCATATTCGAGTTGCGAATGATGCCTAAGCGGCGGAATGCTCGGTCGCGTATTCTGGTTCTTCTGGGTCTTCCTCCTTGTCTTCATCTGTCTGGGCCCCCCTATCACTTGAGGGTGTGGGGGAGTGGAGGAGTTGGATACGATGGTGCTTTGTCGGTGGTGCAGGGAAAAGCTTGTGATATTCCCTTGCCGTCATACGGCGTCGCTGGGGTGGTTCTTCATCCTTGGAAGATACATCTCCTGAGGGCCTTCCGCCTCGATATGCGATAGCGGGTTGCCCGGGAGGCGCACCTTCCTTCTTGATCCTTTCCATCTTCTCTTGTGCTCGATGAAGAAGTGACTTGGTCTTGTGGAGTTCTTCTCGGAGCTTCATTGATTCCGAGGCCAGATCTTGTGCCAAGCTGTCGGCACATAGGCTGAAGTAGGCCTGGAATCGAAGTGGAAGTCCTTCCTTCAGTGGAGGGGCTTGCGCACTGCTTTCATCTTCACCTTCCTTCCGGTAAGCCAAGAAACGGGTTGTCATCTTGGCTGCCATCTCCGGAAGAAGTTCACGGAGACGGGTTAGTGCCTTTAGTGCAGCAGCCTCGACAGCGAGGGGTAGTGTTGCCATCTGGGGCCCTCGAAGAACCAACTTGTGGGAGGATCGTTTGCCTTCACGATTACTTCCACATGGTATTCCACCTCAGTGTCGCTAACCCAATGCTCATGGTAGGTGTAGATGGGTGCTCGGTGGAACTGGCATTCCTGGAGGCTATCCTCGAGAAGCAAGGGGAACCCAGTGGTCAGGTGCTCTTCAGGTACAACGGCCATCTACAAAGGTTGAATAGGAGAGGTTAATAAGCTGATGATGTCTTAGGTTTGGTAAGGTGTAGAAAAGAAGAGAGGTTCAAAAGGTTTATGGAAAGGGTCTCATCCTATCTAACGCCCATGCTAACTAAGGCTTCCTACAGTCAGGATGGCTCTGATACCAGCTCTGTGGGGACCCCGACTTGAGAGTCGAGATCACCGAATGCACGTGTACAGTGATCCCAGAGATCAATGCTCACTGAACACTCAGAAGCTGAATAACAAGAGTCTTACATCCATACATACCGTCTTACACAAATTATGACCATTATGGCCAAGTCTTACATAGATAAAGCCTCATGGGCTGAATAGCAAATAAACTCGAGTAGCGGAAGTCTTCGTAGATAAGTAGAACCCATGCCATCTGCCTTAACCCTACAGGCATTCTGACTGGGAAAGCATCCTAGTTCGCATGTTCGTCTCCATAGAATTCTTCTTCAAATTCCTGCTCTTCCATGCCTGGCCAATTAAATAACCAGTGGCAAGCCAATGAGTACTTTAAATGTACTCGCAAGCAACCCATGGTTTTGGAACAAGTATGACAAGGTATGAAATAGCACTAGATAGGATATGTTTGCAGAAGGCAAAATTTGTGAGTGCAATGACATGAGCTATTTGAGGCATGCATCATAGGAAATATAGGTTACAGATATCAACATAGCCAAGTTATGATATCTTTCATTTTGTCATGTCCTTTTGACTTAAATCAAACGGAGCTTTCACACACACACACACACACACACACACACAGGGTTTCGCAAACATTGGACGTAGCCCAAGAGCGGTTACCCAACTATCCTTGATCGTGGACATGGCTATTTGAATAGGCTTATACTCTGCAGAGGTTGCACACTTTACCCACTAGATCCGGGGAACTTCCGTGTCATCCACGACCCGCGGTACCTCAAGTACCCGGGGTAAGCACCCGATCACTATCTTTTCCTAGGCGACACTAATATGGAGTCCACTCGATTGGTAGCAACCCCTGTGCCCCACATTTCACATCTTAAGATTTTTGGAGCCTCGCTCCCATTTCACATGCCATGGGCACGGGGTACCAATGGTGTGTTCGGAGCCCTATGAAAATAGTCATGGCCGCCTATCCAAGCACGACCCCGTCCCGAGAGTGACCTCATGTCACTCCCGTCACTAGTAATGCGGGCACCATACTAGTATCGGCCTAGGTAATCCATAATGCCCTTTCTCATATAAGGGTAGAGTGGTTGCGCATGTAAAGTTGGAATAACGGTCGCAACTTAAACCAATCCATTTGAAAAACATCACACACACACACACACTTGTCTCGGTACACCACTTCGTCATCAAGTGGTTACCCATCTCATCATCTCCCTCGGGCATAAGTGACACCCGATGAGGTTTTTGAAAGAACTATGCTTTCACCATTATGCATATCCCCGTTCCAATTCCATAGCCACTACTATAGCAACCTATCTACTCCCACCGGCATAACCCTCATAAGAAGGTAGGGTCATGCACAAATGCAAGTATCAACGAGGGAGTTTAGTGGCAAACCAACAAGTGGTTTCCACCTTATCATGATTCCGATGCAACAACAATATGGTGCTATAAGACATGCATAAAAAGGGTTCCATAGACATGGTCAAAGGGCTGCTTGCCTTGGTTGGCTGGGTCTTCAAAACCTTCAAGTCCTTCCCCTTCTTCTTCTTCAGCAACCTCGTCAAACACGGTATCTAATCGTCGCAATAAATAACGGAAAAATAAGACAATAATAAAAACAGAAAAATCAAATTGCTCAGAAAAATGTCAACTTATTTTTGTAAAATACTAGAGGGAAAACTACGATGGGAAAAATTCTTAGTTTGGGATTTGGAGTGACAGAATGGGGCACATGGATTTTTGAACAGAGGTTTTAGTGTTCAAATTTAGATTTAAATTTGAACAGAACAGAAAAGGTTCATCAATATGTGTGAAAGTGATATCATTAAATAGGTTGGAATTTTACAAGTTTTTAGGAACTGGAATTATTTCATTTGGATAAATATTTAATCCAGAGGAATTTTTATAAACCACATAGAAAAGAAAAAGAAAAGTGGCACTGTGCCTGCTGGGCCAGAGCAGCCGCAGCGCAGCACGCCCAGCCAAAGAGGCGGCCCAGCGCACTGGTGCCTGCGCGCGCGCCATGTTTTAAACCTGACAGGCGGGGCCCAGGTGTCAGCGAGAGGAGAGAGAGACGAGGGAGAGGAGAGACTGACAGGCGGGGCCCGCCTGTCATCCCTAACCCTGCGATAGAGGGCCGGCGAGCTCACCGGTGGCGATGCAGGGCACGGCGAGGTCGGGCGAGGGCACGGCTAGACTCAGCGTCGAGTCGCCGTTCGGGTGGAGGTGGCTGCAGTCGCCGGGGTGGCCTGGTTCGTCGGCGGCGAGGTCACGCGGTGGAGGTGCTTCGGGCATCGGTGGTTCTGGACGTTTCCGGCTGCAAAAGAAGTGGAGGAAAGAGGGGAAATGATTAGTGGGTTGCGGTGGTTCCAGATCGAGTGAGGGGAGCGGCAGAGAGGGTATGTACCCTGAGGTCGATGGCAACCCGAGGCGGCGGAGCTCAAGCTCGATCTCGAGCTCGGGCCCGTCTGGAGAGGAGTGAGTGGCGTAGGGGGGCAATTTAGGGAGTGAGACGGCGAGTGGTGAGGAGAGGAGCGCGCGGGACATCCCTTTTATAGGCGAACGGCGGGGTGCCGTGGACCCGTGCGCCGGCGAGCTTCTGCTCGTTGCCACAAGGCTCGGGAGGGTCTGGCGCCGTGTCTGGGGCGTTCCTGGATGCGGTCCAGAGCCGGGGAAAAGAAGAGAGAGAGCAGGGGGAGGCCAGAGCATCGCGCGTGTGAGGAATCTCATTGTAGGTCTTGGGTGGCCGTCGCGTGTGCGAACTGGGGCGAGAGGAGGGAGAAGGAGGAGGGGGCCGACCGGCTGCCGTGTCGTGGACGTCGAGGCGGCCTCGGGAGACACAATCCCGACGCCCTAGGTGGTCGGGCGCCTCGGGCAGGTCGCGGCTACAGTGCGGGAGCGCACTGTAGCGCGCTCCAGAGCACCCATATGGCCGGCATGGCCGTGTCCCACGCGCTCTGGGCGCGGCCACCGTGTCCATTGGCTCTTGGGGGGAGTAAACAATGTAGGAGAGACGTTGGATGCCAGGGAGAGCTTCTAGAAGGAGAGAGGGCTGAGAGAGGAAGGTGAAAGTTGTTGTCCAGAATGTAAAATGGGGTTTTACCCCCCCCCCTCAATCATTGAGCTGAGGCCAAGGAAGAGTTAATGGAGGTGCAAGGGGGCTTGGGGAAGCTGTGGTAAAAAAGCTTAGCTCAAGGAGAACAAGGAAAGAGGTGAAAGCGGTAACTTTGGAAAATCACCAGAAGGTGTTTGATGTGGTTTTGAGCAATCAAATGATTTCCAGTAGACATGAGGCTTAACAAGATCAAATGGTATATAGAAATAGGGTGTTCCACCAAGTTTGGGCTTATTTGAAGAAACTTGCCAATGTAACTTTGGTGAACCCTATAAATCAACAGAAATGGATTTACCAAGTTTAAGTTAAGCAAATCATCCCTCCTTGATGAACCACTTGGTGTAGTGTCATCATTTGGGGTTGTGATCATGCCCACAAAGTTTGAGGTCACAAGTAAAAAGCTGGTAATGTAAAGTTGTTCAAATTTGAATCTGAACATAAATGGTTTTGGGGTACTCTGATCAAGTTACCCTTCTCCAAAACTTGTGCCATTTGGTCTAGATGCATTATTAGACCATTCTAGTATGTGTACCAAGTTTGAGAGCATTAGGACAAGTTTGGCAATGTAAAGTTGCTCAAACTTCAAAAATGGACAGAATGGTTTTGAGGGGTTTTGATGTTGTTTCCGTGATTCCCAAGGCATGGGGCTTGGCAAGATCATCAAATATGTCATATATGACATGATAGAATTTCCCTGGAATTTTTAGAGAATATTTCCTTTGTAAATATTTCAAAAGCTTGAAATATCCAAAAAGGGTTTCTGAGGGATTTGCCCAATATTTTGAACATGACCAAGTGTTCAAACTCTTATATATGTACAATATATGTCCTAAGAGTCTCCCTGAAATTTGGCAAATATTTTTGAAATAGTTAAATAATTTTTCCCTATTACAGACCATATCTGGCCTTAAGAAAGGCTTTTTAAATAAAATAGGAAAATAACTCTTAAAATTATATTTTTGTGGTTTTGTGGAGTCCTATATCTAATAGGTTTCAAATATACTCTTTGAAATATTTTTCTCACCCTAAATCAAGCACTTGCAGTGCAAACCTCAATTCAGGGGTTTTTGGAAAACTAATTTTTGAAAATACTTTTTGGCCAAATTATTTTTGTAAGAAAATACTATACTGTTATCCACACTTGGTATGATCATTGGGCAGAAGTTTGGGGTAAGGAGATGAAATATATAAGAGGGAGTAGTTGACTTTAGAGAGCACTTGAAAATCACAGAGAGAAAACTTAATTACAAATAAAAGCCAAATGATGCCAAAAAAATTGTTGGTCCAAATTTTCATGCTCTATTAATGCAAATGACATGTTACAAAATGCAGGGTGTGACAAGTACCCCGTTATGCAATGGTACATGAAGTAATGCACCTAAGGTTCAAGATATTGAGACTTCCCTGTTGGTCTCCAAGAAAGCTGATAAAAACTATATTGAAGACACTGAGAAAACCCCAAAGTCTTGTCTTGATGTAGTGTTCGAGTTACTGGCTACTACTGCTGGCACCAGCTCTTCGAACTCGCTGCCTGAATCAGTTCGGCTTCTTGAGTCTCAACTTCAAGTTGAAAGACATCGATCAGATGTTATGCGACAGGAAGCCAAAGGACTGAGGAAGTCCCTGCAGAATTCAGATGCATACTTTCTGGTGCAACAGCAACTGCTCGAGGATTTAAGCGCCAAACAAGAGAAAGTTAATAAGCTTGCTAAGAATCTTGCCAGCATTATGGGTACCCAGGATATTGTTTCTTGAGCTCTTCTGAAGTGGTTTCAGTACTGGACTTGTTTTGATGCGGCGTTTATATGCTGCTTTGTTCCCTATATTTGCACTCGTGGCGAACTTTGATGCCCAGTGGATGTAATATGTGTAATAGCCATGATAGCCTAGTGTAAGTTGCTTGCCTATTTATTTCCTTATTGTCTTGTTTATTTGTTTTCTTGTAGTCAGTGCAGTTCTTTTTCTGCGGTTTGCTAGTGGCTGCAATAGCCTATTTTTTAAAACTAGGCCACATTAACCATGGGCTACATATTTACTATAGTTAACATGGGCCTCTTACGGGCCATAGAAACAATGGGCCTTCTAAGGGCCGTAGAAACAAGGGGCCTTCTACGGGAGCGTAGAAACAATGGGCCTTATACGGGCCGTAGACACAATGGGCCTTCTACGGGCCGTATCATCAATGGGCCTTCTACGGACCATATGATCGGTTGGCCAAACATGAGCCAATAACAGACCACATTATGGCCGTAAATGGGCTAGAGTTGACATCGTCCATTCATGGGCCTACCATAACGGGTGCTACTTATCGAGCTTGCGTTGTATTCCCTCGAAGAGGAAAGGGGGATGCAGCAAAGTAGCGTAAGTATTTCCCTCAGTTTTTGAGAACCAATGTATCAATCCAGTAGGAGACCACGTGCGAGTCCCTCGCACCAGCACCAACAAATAAGAACTTCGCAGCCAACGCGATAAGGGGTTGTCAATCCCTTTACGGTCACTTACGAAAGTGAGATCTGATAGAGATGATAGTTTATATTTTTGGTATTTTGGTTTATAAGAACAGAAAATAAAAGCGGTAAAAGTAAAGTAGATGTAGATTGATATGTTGAGAATAGAACCGGGGGCCATAGTGCTCTCTAGTGGCTTCTCTCATGATAGCGATATTCTACGACGGGAAAACAAATTACTGTCAAGCAATTGATAGAAAAGCGAATAATTATGAGACTATCTAGGCATGATCATTGTATATAGGCATCACGTCCGAGACAAGTAGACCAAAACGATTCTGCATCTACTACTATTACTCCACACATCGACCGCTATCCAGCATGCATCTAGTGTATTGAGTTCATAAGAACAGAGTAACGCCTTAAGAAAGATGACATGATGTAGAGGGATAAACTCAAGCAATATGTTATAAACCCCATCTTTTTATCCTCGATGGCAACAATACAATACGTGCCTTGATGCCCTTACTGTCACTGGGAAAGAACACCGCAAGATTGAACCCAAAGCCAAGCACTTCTCCCATTGCAAGAACTATAGATCTAGTAGGCCAAACCAAACCAATAATTCGAAGAGACTTGCAAGGATATTATGAGCACACATAAAAAGTTCAGAGAAGAAACAAATATTTCTCATAGATAATCTTGATCATAAACTCGCAATTCATCGGATCTCGACAAACACACCGCAAAAAGAGATTACATCAAATAGATCTCCTCGAAGACCGAAGAGAACTTTGTATTGAGATCCAGAGAGAGAGAAGAAGCCATCTAGATACTAGCTATGGACCCGAAGGTCTGTGGTAAACTACTCACAACTCAAGGTGAGGGCGATGATGATGATGATGATGAACTCCGTGATGGATCCCCCTCCGGTGGAGCTCCGGAACAGGCTCCAAGATGGGATCTCACGGGAACAAAAGGTTACGGCGGTGCAATTAGGGTTTTCTCTCTGTTGTCGAAGGTTTCGGGGTACGTAGACTTATATAGGAGGAAGGAGGACACCGGGGGGGTGCTCAAGGGGCCCATGAGGCAGGGGGCGCGCCCTGGGAAGGGGGGGCACCCCCACCCTCGTGGGCGCCTCGATGCTCCCCCGACGTGGTTCTCAAGTTCCCTGTGCGTGATTTTCTCCAAAAATATCTCTCGCGAAGGTTTCATTCCGTTTGGACTCCGTTTAATATTCTTTTTCTGCAAAACCGTGAAACAGGCAAAAAACTGCAATCTGGACTGGGCCTTCGGGTGAGTAGGTTAGTCCCAAAAATGATATAAAATTGTATGATAAAGCCCATTAAACATCCAAGACTTCATAAATAATAGCATGGAACAATCAAAAATTATAGATACGTTGGAGACGTATCAAGCATCCCCAAGCTTAATTCCTGCTCGTCCTTGAGTAGGTAAATGATAAAGAAAGAATTTTTGATGTGGAATGCTAACCAATATAGTTTTTCAATGTAATTCTCTTAAATGTGACATGAATGTTCAGATCTGAAAGATTCAAGACAAAAGCCTATATTGACATAAGAAATAACAATACTTCAAGCATACTAACAAAGCAATCATGTCTTCTCAAAATACTACGGCTAAAGAGAGTTATCCCTACAAAATCATATAGTCTGGCTATGCTCCCTCTTCATCACACAAAATATTCATATCATGCACAACCCCGATTTCAGCCAAGCACTTGTTTTCATACTCTATCTTTTCAAACCTTTCAACTTTCACACAATACATGAGCGTGAGCCATGGACATAGCACTATGGGTGGAATAGAGGTGATTCTGGATAAGACAAAAAGGAGGAAGATAGTCTCACATCGACTAGGCGTATCAACGGGCTATGGAGATGCCCATCAATAGATATCAATGTGAGTGAGTAGGGATTGCCATGCAACGGATGCACTAGAGCTAAATATGAATGAAAGCTCAACAAAGAAACTAGTGGGTTTGCATCCAACTTGCTTGCTCACGAAGACCTAGGGCATTTGAGGAAGCCCATCGTTCGAATATACAAGCCAAGTTCTATAACAAAAAATTCCCAATAGTATATAAAGTGACTAAGCATGAGACTCTCTACAATGAAGAACATGGTGCTACTTTGAAGCACAAGTGTGGAAAAAAGATAGTAGCAATTGTCCGTTTTTCTTTTCTTTTTCTTTTTTTGGGCCTTTTTTTCTTTGGCCTTTCTTAATTTTTTCTTTCTTGCGGAGGGTCTTTATAGATTTAGCCTTTCCTCCCATGGGACAATGCTCTAATAATGATGATCATCACACTTTCATTACAACTCGATATTACAACTCGATACTACAACAAAGTATGATTCTATATGAATGCCTCCGGTGGTGTACCGGTATGTGCAATGAAACAAGAGTGACACGTATGAAAAATTATGCATGGTGGCCTTGCCACAAATACGATGTCAACTACATGATCATGCATGGCAATATGACAATATGATGCGTGTCATATGAACGGAACGGTGGAAAGTTGCATGGCAATATATCTCGGAATGGCTATGGAAATGCCATGATAGGAGGTATGGTGGCTGTTTTGAGGAATAATATGGTGGCTGTTTCGAGGAATAATATGGTGGTTGTTTTGAGGAAGGATATATAGTGGGTTTATGGTACAGGCGAAAGTTGCGCGGTACAAGAGAGGCTAGCAATGGTGGAAGGGTGAGAGTGTGTATAAACCATGGACTCAACATTAGTCATAAGAACTCATATACTTACTGCAAAAATCTATGAGTCATCAAAACAAAGCAATCAATGCATGCTCCTAGGGGGGAGGTTGGTAGGAGTTAACCATCGCGCGCCCCCGACCTCCACACAAAGGTTGACACTTTACAAATACCTCATGCTCTAACTTCGCCACATAGCGGTTCACCATACGTGCATGCTACGGGAATCACTCACCTTAACACAAGTATTTCTCAATTCCATAATAACTCAACTATCATGACTATAATATCACTATCCTCATATCTCGAAACAATTATCAAGCATCCAACATGTCATCATATTCAATGCACTTGGTGTGAAAATTTCTACTACATTGACATTGGATGACTATCATGTGAAGACTAGTTTTTTAGCCTAAACACATTACCATGCTGTTTTAATAAACTCTCAAATATATATAAGTGAAGCATGAGAGTTCAACAATTTCTACAAAATATTACCACCACCGTGCTCTAAAAGATATAAGTGAAGCACTAGAGCAAAAACTATTCAACTCAAAAGATATAAGTGAAGCACATAGAGTGTTCTAGCAATTCCTAGGCCATATTTAACTCTCTCAAATAGGTGTGTCCAGCAAGAATGATTGTGACAAACTAACAAGCAAAGACTCAAATTATACAAGACGCTCCAAGCAAAACACATATCATGTGGTGAATAAAAATATAGCTCCAACTATAGTTACCGATGGATGAAGACGAAAGAAGGGATGCCTTCCCGGGGCATCCCCAAGCTTAGGCTTTTGATTATCCTTGAGTTTTACTTGGAGTGCCATGGGCATCCCCAATCTTAGGCCTTTTCTACTCTGTGTTCCATGGTCCATCAAAGCAATACTCAAAACTTGAAAACTTCACAACACAAAACTTAGACAAAATTCTCGTGAGCTCCGTTAGTATAAGAAAGCAAACCAATACTCAAAGGTACTACAATGAGTTCATTCTTTGTTTATATTGGTGTTAAACCTACTGTATTACAACTTCTCTATGGTTCATACCTCCAAATATTACTCATAGATGCATTGAAATAAGCAAACAACACACGAAAAACAGAATCTGTCAAAAATAGAACAATTTGTAGTAATCTGCAGGTTTCGCATACTTCTGTAACTCCAAAAACTTCAAACTAAATTGGTAAATTTGAGGAATTTGTCTATTAATCATGTGCCAAAAGAATCAACTAAATAGCATGCTCTAGTAAAATCTGACGACCATTCTAGTGAACGCTACCGATTCTATTTTTCACAGCAAGATCACATAAACTTCACACAAGTTTTCCCAACGGTTCTACTTGGCACAAACACTAAACAAAACATGAAACCACATCTAATCAGAGGCTAGATGCAATATTGATTCACTAACAGCAACAAAAAAATATAAAATTGGGTTGCCTCCCAACAAGCGCTATCGTTTTACGCCCCTAGCTAGGCACGATACAAGATAAATCTAGGTATTGCCATCTTTGATCTTCACCCTTTTAATGGTGTCAAACTCGAATCCGGGAGGTTCTTTATGTTTCCCTTCATATTCGGAAATCTTTAGATCTAAAGCATCCAACCGCTTATTACAAAGAGTAATCAACATATTCATGCGGTGGAGATTCCCACTAACACTTTTAAGAGGTTCAAAAGACTTTTGTAATATTTTTGTTACCTCGCAAATTTTCTCAAAAACTTGCGTCCCTTCCGAGGTTGAATTTAACCCTTTTTGGGGAGGTAGTGTTCCCACTATCCCTTCTATAATTTCATGCACGATACTAGGATCAACTTCGATAAAATTCCCTTTGGCAACACAATCCAAGAGTTGTCTATGAGACATATTCAATCTAACATAAAAATTGCGAAGCAAGATTCCAAAATTCACCTCTAGGGTGCACTTACGATAAGATTCCATCATCCTAAACCAAGCATCTTGTAAAATTTCGCCTTGCTTTTGCTTGAAGTGAAGCACTTCAAACTCGGGAGACAAAGGAGCGGATAAGGGACTAGCCATAATGACAAGCAAGCAAGCAGCACACAAGCAAACAAGAAGCAAGCAAACGATAAATGCATGGCGGAAGAAGGGCAAATAAAACGGCAAGGGCGAAGTGGGGGAGAGGAAAACGAGAGGCAAATAAATGTAATGCGAAGGATAAGGGTTTGTGATAGGTACTTGGTATATGACTTTTGCGTAAGCCTCCCAGGCAACGGCGCCAGAAATTCTTCTTGCTACTTCTCGAGCTTGTGTTGTATTCCCTTGAAGAGAAAAGGGAGATGCAGCATAGTAGCGTAAGTATTTCCCTCGGTTTTTGAGAACCAAGGTATCAATCCAGTAGAAGACCACGCGCGAGTCCCTCGCACCTGCACCAACAAATAAGAACTTCGCAGCCAACGCGATAAGGGGTTGTCAATCCCTTTACGGTCACTTACAAAAGTGAGATCTGATAGAGATGATAGTTTATATTTTTGGTATTTTGGTTTATAAGAACAGAAAATAAAAGCGGTAAAAGTAAAGTAGATGTAGATTGATATGATGAGAATAGACCCGGGGGCCATAGTGTTCTCTAGTGGCTTCTCTCATGATAGCGATATTCTATGGCGGGTAAACAAATTACTGTCAAGCAATTGATAGAAAAGCGAATAATTATGAGACTATCTAGGCATGATCATTGTATATAGGCATCACGGCCGAGACAAGTAGACCGAAACGATTCTGCATATACTACTATTACTCCACACATCGACCGCTATCCAGCATGCATCTAGTGTATTGAGTTCATAAGAACAGAGTAACGCCTTAAGAAAGATGACATGATGTAGAGGGATAAAGTCAAGCAATATGATATAAACCCCATCTTTTTATCCTCGATGGCAACAGTACAATACGTGCCTTGCTGCCCCTACTATCACTGGGAAAGGACACCACAAGATTAAACCCAAAGACAAGCACTTCTCCCATTGCAAGAACTATAGATCTAGTAGGCCAAACCAAACCAATAATTCGAAGAGACTTGCAAGGATATTATGAGCACACATAAAAAGTTCAGAGAAGAACCAAATATTTCTCATAGATAATCTTGATCATAAACTCACAATTCATCGGATCTCGACAAACACATCGCAAAAAGAGATTACATCGAATAGATCTCCTCGAAGACCGAGGAGAACTTTGTATTGAGATCCAGAGAGAGAGAAGAAATCATCTAGATACTTGCTATGGACCCGAAGGTCTGTGGTAAACTACTCACAACTCATGGTGAGGGCGATGATGATAATGAAGAAGAACTCCATAATGGACCCCCCTCCGGTGGAGCTCCGGAACAGGCTCCAAGATGGGATCTCACAGGAATAGAAGGTTACGACGGTGGAACTAGGGTTTTCTCTCTGTTGTCGAAGGTTTCGGGGTACGTAGACTTACATAGGAGGAAGGAGGACACCGGGGGGTGCTTGAGGGGCCCACGAGGCAGGGGCGCGCCTTGGGAAGGGGGGCGCACCCCCCACCCTCGTGGGGGCCTCGATGCTCCCCCGACGTGGTTCTCAAGTTCCCTGTGCATGATTTTCTCCAAAAATATCTCTCGCAAAGGTTTCATTCCGTTTGGACTCCGTTTGATATTCTTTTTCTGCAAAACCCTGAAACAGGCAAAAAACTGCAATCTGGACTGGGCCTTTGGGTTAGTAGGTTAGTCCCAAAAATGATATAGAAGTGTATGATAAAGCCCATTAAACATCCAAGACTTCATAAATAATAGCATGGAACAATAAAAATTATAGATACGTTGGAGACGTGTCAACGGGCCATCGTTAATCGGCTGTATTTAATGACGCTATGAAAACGGCTGTGGGGACCCCGACTTAGAAGTCGAGATCACCGAATGCACGTGTACAGTGATCCCAGAGATCAATGCTCACTGAACACACAGAAGCTGAATAACAAGAGTCTTACATCCATACATACCGTCTTACACAATTTAAGGCCATTATGGCCAAGTCTTACTTAGATAAAGCCTCAAGGGCTGAATAGCGAATAACTCGAATAGCGGAAGTCTTCGATGATAAGTAGAACCCATGCCATCTGCCTTAACCCTACAGGCATTCTGACTGGGATAGCGTCCTAGTTCGCATGTTCGTCTCCATAGAACTCTTCTTCATATTCCTGTTCCTCCATGCCTGGCCAATTAAATAACCAGTGGCAAGCCAATGAGTACTTTGAATGTACTCGCAAGCAACCCATGATTTGGTTCAAAGTAACAATGCAATTGAATAACAATGAGCAATCTAGCTACGAACTAGAATAAATATTCTACCATCAAGTGTATGCATCAATAAACTCCTCGTAACCTCGAAGACAGGTTACCGATATTAACATGAGTATGGTTCAACTTCAACGGGTCAAGTCACCACCTTGACTCATCACACACACATACTTTCACCGATGTAGTAAAACTCTGGACATAGTTTAAGTAGCACCACCCAACTGTCCATGACCGTGGACACGGCTATTCGAATAGTTTTACACTCTGCAGAGGTTGCGCACTTTACCCACAAGATCCGGGAAGCTTTCATGTCACCCACGATCCCGCAGTACCTCAAGTACTCGAGGGAAGCACCCGGTCATTATCTTTCCTTAGACGACACTAACATAGAGTCCACTCGTTAGTACACGGCCCTCGAGTACAAACAATAGATCATTGGACTTGCCCTAATTTCAATGTCACGCGTACCCGAAGGGACCAACGGTGTGTCCGGTGCCCTGTAAAAATAGTCATGGTCGTCTATCCAAGCATGACCCTGTCCCGGGAAAGACCTCAAGTCTTTCCGTCACTAGTAATGCGGGCACCATGCTAGTATCGGCCTAAGTAATCAATAAAGCCCCGTCCCATAAGGGGTAGAGTGGTTGCACATGTTTGGTTGGGACGGTAGTCACACATAAATCTAATCCAGCATTTCACTTATGCACAAGATCTTTACCGGCACATCACTTCTTCCTCAAGTGATGACCTAACTCAACATCACCCTCGGGCATTAGGGGCACCCGATGGGGTTTATGAAAAGATTTCAACCACGAAGGCTTCATGACACACATGCATCACTAAGTATCACTACTAACCATTTGCATGACATCTAGCACATAGCAAGATCATGAGTAAGCATGCATCATGTGGTGGTTCATAACTAGGTCACCACCGTAACTCTCATCATCATGCATTCGGAAACAAACGGGTTCCGAAGAACACAAGTGTATCATGGTCAAAGGGCTGCTTGCCTGGATTGGCTTGGTCTTCAAAGTCTTCAAATCCTTCCCCACCTTCTTCTTCCGCAACCTCGTCAAATACGGTATCTATTCGCCGCAAAATAACAACGGGAAAATAAGACCACAATAAAAACAGAAAAATCAAAGTGCTCAGAAAAATGTCAACTTATTTTTGTTAAATACTAGAGGGAAAACTAAGATGGCAAAAATTCTTAGTTGGAGTTTTGGAGTTGCAGAATGGGATCTAAGGATTTTTTAACAGAAGTTTTAATGTTCAAATATGAATTTAAATTTGAACAGAACAGAAAAGGTTCATGGATATGTGTGAAAGTGACACCATTAAATAGGTTGGAATTTTACAAGATTTTAGGAGTTGGAATTAATTCATTTGGACAAATATTTAATTCTGTGAAATTATTAGAAATAATCACAGAAAAGAATAAAAGGAAATGGCCCTGTGCCACTGGGCCAGAACGGCCACAGTGCACGGCCCAGGGCAAATAGCCCACCGCTCGGGCGCCAGCGCGCGCGCGTCAGGGTTTTCAAACCTGACGGGCGGGGCCCGGCGGTCAGTGGCAAAGAGGGGAGAGAGAGAGAGGTGAGGATGACAGGCGGGGCCTGCCAGTCATCTTCAACCTTGCGGCCAAAGCGACGGCGAGCTCACCGGCGGCGATTCCGGGCACGGCGAGGCGAGCTACAGGCAGGAATGGGTTCAACGAGGAGTCGCCGTTCCAGTGGTGGTGGTGCGGCTCACCGGAGGGGCCTGGTTCGATGGCGGTGAGGTCTCGCGGCGGAGGAGCGTCGGGAGGTTCCTGGCTGGCTCGCTCCGGGCTGCAATAGGAGTGGGAGAAAGAGGGGAACGGGTCAGAGAGGTGCGGCGGTTCCAGATCGAGCAGGAGTTGAGGCGGAGGGGGACTGTACCGCGAGATCTCCGGTTGCCCGACGCGGCGGAGCTCCGGTCGATCCCAAGCACTGAGGCTTCTTGAGGGCAAGTGGGTGGTTCTGGAGGCGATTGAGAGGGAGAGGAGGCTGTCGGTGAAGAGAGGAGGGGCTTGGAGGCCCTATTTATAGGGGAGGGGCGAGGTCCCGTGGACCTGTGCGCCGGCGAGCTTCTGCTCGATGCCACAGTGCACGGGAGGCGATGGGATTGCGTCTGGGGTGTTGCTGGACGAATTCCAGGGCGGAGGAAAGGAAGAGGGGGGAGCGGGGGATGCTCCAGAGGGCGCGCGCGTGTGAGGCCGACGAGTGGAGCTTGCGGGCGGCTAGCGCGCGTGCGACGGCGGCCACTGGAGGGAGAAGGAGGAGGGAGACAGCGCCGGGGGAGGTCGCGGACGTCGAGGTGCATCGACTGGCGCGATGGGGGAGCACAAGGTGGTCGGAGGCGAGCGATTGGGAGAAGCTACAGTGCGGGTGTGCACTGTAGCGCGCTCTGGAGCGAGCTTATCGCATGCCATGGCATGCCATTGGCTCTCTGGGCATGTCCGCCGTGTCTGGGGGGTCCAGCACGAAGTGATCAACCCAGTTGTGGCTTTGGATGCTCTGGATGATCAGTGAGAGAAGAGTGAAGCTGGTAAATGGGTAGAAATGGGCTGTCCAGCAAGGTGAATTGGGGTTTTCACCCCTCAATCATGGAGCTGTGGACATGGGGGATTTACTGGAGGTAGAATGTAACTAGGTGAAGCTGTGGTAGAAAGTTGAGGCAAAAGTAAATAGTAAAAGAGGCCAAGATGATGGTTTTGGTGAATTGGCAGAAGGTGTTTGATCAAGTTTTGGTCAAGCAAATGATCTCCACTAGCCATGGCACTTAACATGTTGAATGCCATATGGAAATAGGGTGTTTCACCAAATTTGGGCTCATTTGAAGAAACTAGCCAATGTAACTTTGGTGAACCCTAGAAAACAACAGAAATGGCTTCATCTTGTTTAAGTCAAGCTAATCACCTCCCCTTGATGCACCACTTGGTGTAGTTTCATCATTTGGGGTATTGATCATGTCCACAAAGTTTGAAGCTCCAGGTAAAAAGTTGGTAATGTAAAGTTGTTCAAATTTGAATTTGAACAGAAATGGTTTTCGGGTATTCTGATCAAGTTGACTTACTCCAAAGCTTGTGCCATTTGGTCTAGATGCCTTATTAGGCCTTTCTAGCATGTGCACCAAGTTTGAGAGCATTTGGACAAGTTTGGCAATGTAAAGTTGCTCAAACTTCAGATACGGGCAGAATGGTTTTGAAGGGTTTTGAGGATGTTATCTTGCTTCCCAAGGCATGGGGCTTGGCAAGATCATCAAATATGTCATATATGACATGATAGAATTTCCCTTGAATTTTTGGAGAATATTTCCTTTGTAAATATTTCAAAAGCTTGAAATATCCAGAAAGGGTTTTAGAGGGATTAGCCCATTATTTTGAACATGACCAAGTGTTGAAACTCTTATATACGGACAATATATGTCCTATGAGTCTCCCTGAATTTTGGCAAATATTTTTGAAATACTTAAATAATTTTTCCCTATTAAAGACCATTTCTTGCCTTAAGAAAAAGCTTTTAAATAAAATAGGAAAATAACTTTTAAAATTATACTTTTGTGGTTTCTGGGAGTCCTATGACTACTAGGTCTCAAATATACTTTTTGAAATAATTTTCTCACCCTAAATCAAGTACTTGCAGTGCAAACCTCAATTCAGGGGTTTTTGGAATACTAAATTTTAAAAATACATTTTGGCCAAATTAATTTTATAAGAAAATACTATACTACTATATAACACTTGGCATGATCATTGGGCAGAAGTTTTGGGTATGGAGATGAATTCTACAAGAAGTAATAGTTGGCTTTAATGAGCACATGAAAAACATAAGAAGAAAAACTCAAATCCAAATAAAAGCCAAATTATGCCAAAAAAAATTGCTGGTCCAAATTTTCATGCTTCATTGATGCAAATAACATGTTACAAAATGCACGGTGTGACAACGGCCCAACATATTAACGGGCCACAAACGGGCCGACTATAATCACGGGCTGAATTTGGCCCACAAGCAGAAAATGACAGTAACGGGCCGAAAGTAAACGAATGCTGGAAATGAGCCCAAGAATAAATGGGCCCTGAGAAGGCCGAAAGATAACATGGGCTGGAAATGGCCCAACGGAATAATGGGCCGTTAATGGGTATAAAGTGATACACGTTCATTACGGGCCAGTTTTACCATGGGCCGTTAATGGGCCGAGGGTTACTAAGGGCCTCATATGGGCCGAAAGACGTCATGGACCATACATGGGCCGGAAGTTAAAATGGGCTGGAATTATATTGGACAGCCCAGATGATGCTACTGGGCCTAATTCGGATAGGCCGTAAACGGGCCCTGGGTTAGCGGGCTGTAAATGGGCTATATGCGAACAGGCCATTAACAGGCTTGCCGTGGACCGGCCCGCCACCTTTTGACCAAGTCAAACGGGTCGGCCTTTTCACAGGAATGGGCCTCTTTTTGGCACTGTTCATTACGGGGCAGTTTTACCACGAGCCGTTAGTGGGCCGAGGGTTACCAAGGGCCTCATATGGGCCGAAAGACGTCATGGGCCATACATGGGCCGGAACTTAAAACGGGCTGGAATTATATTGGACGGCCCAGATGACGCTATTGGGCCTAATTCGGATAGGCCGTAAACGGGCCCTGGGTTAGCGGGATGTAAATGGGCTATATGCGAACATGCCGTTAACAGGCTTGCCGTGGGACGGCCCGCCACCTTTTAACCAAGTCAAATGGGCCGACCTTTTCACAGGAATGGGCCTCTGTTGGGCTGTGCCATGTGTCGACGTATCATAGGCACTTTGGGTCCAATGAGTGGATGACATCTGTCCCAACGGCGAGCCGACACGTGTTCCCTCCAGCCAATGATGATTTTACACATGGAAAATCCCCATTGGTCGGGGTTGTTAATGGGTTATCGGATCCAAAACCAGACCCGATAGCTTAACGGCGTTCTGTTACAATGGATGCCACGTGTCGGTCACCCTTGACGAAAGCACTTCTGTGACGCGCGATTTATCGTCATGGAAGTGGACACTTCCATGATGATAATTTTGGTAATGTCATGGAACACTTCTACGACAGCACATGTATGACTATCTTGATTCTGTCATAAATTTGTCATGGATGTACATGCATGACAGAAAACATGACCTACTGTGACAAACACGTATCATCACAGAAGTGTATTTTTTTTTAGTGATAAGTGAATATATTTGCAACATATGATGATAATTTTTGTAGGTCTCAGATGTACAGAAACCACTTGCGGTGAAGTTTTATGAGTTTAACGGATCAAAACAACTATAAAAAGAGAGATCTATTTACCGCAATGAAGAACTGCTATACGGAAAGAGTAGGATGACGAGCAGATCGATCTTCCGTGCCCTAACTTGGCAGCGGAAGACACCTGCGGCAGCGGCGGAGAGATGAGGTCCATGGTCGGCGTGAAGACGGCATCGAAGAAGTCGCGGCAGCTAAGCGCTTCGTCTCTGGCGTCGACTGGAGCTAGCGGAGGCGCTAGGGTTGAGTGAGATGGCGAGAAGTGGGTGTCAGTGTCAAAATCGGAAGATCTCTGGTAGGGGGGCCCCAAGTTGTGCGTCTGAAGATCGATGGTTACAGGAGGCAGGGGACACGATGTTTAACCAGGTTCAGGCCCTCTCGATCGAGGTAAAACCCTACTTCCTGCTATATTAGTATGGATGAATATGTGTACATGAGTTGATCTACCACGAGATCGTAATGGCTAAACCCTAAGTCTAGCCAATGGGGATATTGTAATGACAATGATCCCTCTACAGACTAAACCCCTCAGCTTATATACACGCTTGAGGAGACCTAGGGTTACATGGGTGACTTGCGGAGGAAGTAATTGACACATCCGGACTCATAACCTGCCTTTCTACGTACATAGGAGTCATGACCGAATACGGGGGAAGGTCTTCTGCTTGTTCTTTATGCGGCCCACCAGTGCGGCCCAGCTTCATTGACCTAGATGCGTGAGGACCCCTGAACATAGGACTCCCTTAGTAGCCCCCGGACTTGCCTTCAAGGACGAGATTGTATCCGGCTTCATGTCTTCGGTCTTGCAAGGTGAGTCCATCTAGATGATAGTTCGGCTTCTTTAAATATTATAACCTGCCAGTTCCTCTCCGCCGTTGCCTTGGCTTCCACGTGTCCAATGAATGTGAACCGTCTGGGCATCTTTTTGCAAATATCCCCTTGACTGGTCAGATAAAATGCCTATATAAGAGAATAGATCCAATCGCTTCTCCATCTCATTCCACACGGAAGAAATCCCTAGTGCCTGCAAAAAATCTTCAGATATGGCCAGTGTTCTGAGCTCCTCCTCTCGCCCTCATGGCCCTAGTGCAGGAGATTGGAAGAGCTGCTCCGTGTCCCATGCGCATCTGCGAACACTACAATCGCAAGGGTACCTCCCTCCGGAGGATCTAGTCCCCGTCCGGGCCGGACTAACGTCCGTCGACAACCAAGCCTTGGCGGAGTGCTTTCCCAACCCCTCCAAGGGAGAGCGGGTATGTTTAGTCCCCTACCTTCTAAGAGGTGTGGGATTCCCGGTCCATCCCTTTCTTAGGGGACTCCTGGAGTTTTACGGCCTCCAACTGCACAATCTTACTCCAGCGTCAATCCTGCACATTGCGGGTTTTGTCGCTTTATGTGAACTGTTTTTGGGCTGCGAGCCCCACTTTGAGCTATGGAGGAGGTACTTCTGCCTCGTTCCTTGATCGGAGGAAGGATCCATATTTGAAGTTGGGAGCGCCGAAGTATGGCGTATAGCCGAGACAGGTTACCTGCCCGGTACTCCGAAGAAGGCATCCGATGAGTGGCCCTCGGAGGGGTTTTAAATCGAGGATGTGATCTCTACTACGCAACCTTCTTCTTGTAGTTGTTGTTGGTCCTCCAAGTGCAGAGGTTTGTAGGACAGTAGCAAATTTCCCTCAAGAGGATGACCTAAGGTTTATCAATCCGTGGGAGGCGTAGGATGAAGATGGTCTCTCTCAAACAACCCTGCAACCAAATAACAAAGAGTCTCTTGTGTCCCCAACACACCCAATACAATGGTAAATTGTATAGGTGCACCAGTTCGGCGAAGAGTTGGTGATACAAGTGCAATATGGATGGTAGATATAGGTTTTTGTAATCTGAAAATATAAAAACAACAAGGTAACTAATGATAAAAGTGAGCATAGACGGTGTTGCAATGATAGGAAACAAGGCCTAGGGTTCATACTTTCACTAGAGTCGTGGTTCTAAGTCTGACAGTATGAGTAGGGGGTACGTGAGAGGAGGCAAGGTCCTAGCTACGGTGATATTGTACGCAAGATGTTTACAAGTTCATGCCCTTCTCGGAGGAAGTAAAAGCCCTACGTCTCGGTGCCCTGAGGCGGTCGACTGGAATGTATATGGGTGTTTGAGTTACAGGGGGTGCGAACCCTTGTACTGGAGGAGGGGGTGGCTTATATAGAGTGCGCCAGGACCCCAGCCATCCCCACGTTACAAAGGGTTCAATGTACATAAAGGCAGATGTTACTGATAACGCCTGTAATGAAGAGTGATAAAGGCACTAATTGTCATAGAATGAATGCTGGACCGTTGCTGTCCTAAGGGACCTTTGACCTTCGGGGTCGAGTGTCTTTGCATGGTCGAGTATCCTCATCCTTCCGAGTGGAGTTGAGTCGTCTGAGCAGGGGTATGCAGTCGAGTGGAATGTCCTCTTAGGCCGCATCGGTCGACTGTTCCTGTTGTCTTCGAGTTGTCGCTTGAGCTTCTGGGGTAGTGACCTTGGGTGGGGCTCCTGGGTCAGGACTGTGACCCTACCCTAGGTCTGTAGCATCATCTGTAGCCCCCCGAATGGATTGAGGTTCGAGTGGAGGAGAGTGTTGAAGTTGGCCTTGGTTCGGGTTCGATGCCCCTGGGGGATCCTTTTTGAGCTCGCGAACCAGGCTGACTCTTCAACTTTGACTTGATCGCCTTAATCGAGTCAAGGACCATCGAGTGTACTTGTTTGTGTTGACCGTCGACTGAGCTTTGTGTGCAGTTTTGAGCACTGGCGGGGTGCGCAGTTTTCGGCGGGATTGGCCGCTCTCTGGTCTCCGGATTTTGCGGGATTTTGAAATTTGGGGAAGCACACGGGACGAGTCGTGCCGCGGCAATCGGATCAGATATGCTCAGGACGTCTCGATCTCCGCACCGCCTTTTTCGCCATGTATCGTGTACGCGCCTGTTGCGGGATTTGACGGGATAGCTCGGGGCCACAAGTCAGTCACTCGATCGTTGCGCTATAAGTGTGCGCCGCGGCCGAGGCGGAGGCACTATGCAGCCATTCTTTGCTTGTTCTTCCTCCGCTCCTCCGCCACGCTCCTGCTCTCCGCTTTCCGCCGCTCGGTCTGCAGCGGCTCGCCTTCCATGGGAAAGGACAAGACTACGGCTCTGGAGCGCTCAAAGAAAGCGGCGGCGATGGGGAAAGGGAAGAGATCCAACCGAGGGGGGTCGTCGTTGAGGTCCGGGCTCCCGCCTGGCTGGATCCAGGGGGACTAGATCAGGTCCACGATGACGCCGGAGGATATGGAGGAGTTGGTGGAGGAGGGCCTGATCGGTTGTGACTCCTGGAGGCTGCCGGAGGGCGAGCTCGAACCCCAGCCGCGGGAGGGCGAGTGCTTTCTCCTCGCGACCTGATACGTCCATTTTGCATCATGCTTATATGTTGATATTTATTGCATTATGGGCTGTTCATACATGTTTTGTCACAATACTTATGCCTTTTCTCTCTTATTTTTCAAGGTTTACAAGAAGAGGGAGAACGCCGGCAGCTGGAATTCTGAGCTGGAAAAGGAGCAAACTCTGGAAACCTATTCTGCACAACTCCAAAAGCCGTGAAACTCCACAGAACTAGGGCTCCGGCGAAACCGAGGCGGAAACCAATCTAGGGCTCCGGCAGAGCTGTTCTGAAGGGGATACTTCCCTCCAGGAGGGGGAAATCGTCACCGCCGTCATCACCAACAACTCTCCCATCTTGGGGAGGGCTATCTTCATCAACATCTTCACCAGCACCATCTCCTCTCAAAGCCTAGTTCATCTCTTGTATCCAATCTTTGTACCCAAACCTCAGATTGGTACATGTGGGTTGCTAGTAGTGTTGATTGCTCCTTGTAGTTGATGCTAGTTGGTTTATTTGGTGGAAAATCATATGTTCATATCCATTATGAATATTAATACCCCTCTGATCATGAACAATATTATGTCTTGTGAGTAGTTACTTTTGTTCCTGAGGACATGGGAGAAGTCTTGCTATTAGTAGTCATGTGAATTTGGTCTTCGTTCGATATTTTGATGAGATGTATGTTGTCTCTCCTCTAGTGGTGTCATATGAACGTCGACTACATGACACTTCACCATTATTTGGGCCTAGAGGAAGACATTGGGAAGTAATAAGTAGATGATGGGTTGCTAGAGTGACAGAAGCATAAACCCTAGTTTATGTGTTGCTTCTTAAGGGGCTGATTTGGACCCATATGTTTCAGGCTATGGTTAGGTTTACCTTAATACTTCTTTGTAGTTGCAGATACTTGCATTTGCGGTTAATCATAAGTGGGAGGCTTGTCCAAGTAAGGGCAGCACCCAAGCACCGGTCCACCCACATACCAAATTATCAAAGTACCGAACGTGAATCAGACGATCGTGATGAAAACTAGCTTGACGATAAGTCCCATATGTCCTCGGGAGTGCTTTACCTTGCATAAGAGTTTGTCCAGGCTTGTCCTTTGCTACACAAAGGATTGTTCCACCTTGCTGCACCTTATTTACTTTTACCGTTTGTCACTTGCTACCAATTATCTTATCACGAAACTACTTGTTACCTATAATTTCAGTGCTTGCAGAAAATACCTTACTGAAAACTGCCTATCATTTCCTTCTACTCCTCGTTGGGTTCGACACTCTTACTTATCGAAAGGACTACGATAGATCCCCTACGCTTTTGGGTCATCAAGACTCTTTTCTGGCGCCGTTGCCGGGGAGTGAAGCGCCTTTGGTAAGTGGAATTTGGTAAGGAAAAATTTATATAGTGTGCTGAAATTTATTGTCACTTGTTACTATGGCTCAAAATCCTTTGAGGGGCTTGTTCGGGGTATCTTCACCCCGAGCAGAAGAGCAAAGAGTTGCTCCTCAACCTACTGCACCTATTGAAAATGTTTGCTTTGAGATTCCTTCGGGTATGATAGAAAAACTGCTTGAAAATCCTTATACAGGAGACGGAACACTTCACCCCGATTTACATCTAATCTACGTGGATGAAGTTTGTGGATTGTTTAAGCTTGCAGGTATGTCCGAGGATGTTATCAAAAAGAAGGTATTCCCTTTATCTTTGAAGGGAGATGCATTGACATGGTTTAGGCTATGCGATGATATGGGATCATGGAACTATAATCGTCTGAAGTTGGAATTTCATCAGAAGTTCTACCCTATGCACCAGGTTCATCGTGATCGCAATTATATTTATAATTTCTGGCCTCGCAAAGGAGAAAGCATCGCTCAAACTTGCGGGAGGCTTAAGTCAATGTTATATTCATGCCCCAATCATGAGCTTTCAAGAAAAATGATCATCCAAAATTTTTATGCTCAGCTCTCTCTCAATAATCACACCATGCTCGATAATTCTTGTTCTGGCTCTTTTATGATGAAGACTGTTGAATTCAAATGGGATTTATTGGAAAGAGTTAAACGCAACTCCGAAGATTGGGATCTCGACGAAGGTAAGGAGTCAGGTATGACCCCTAAGTTTGATTGTGTTAAAGCTTTTATGGATACCGATGTTTTCCGTGAGTTTAGCACTAAATTTGGACTTGACTCTGAGATAGTAGCTTCTTTCTGTGAATCTTTTGCTACTCATGTTGATCTCCCCAAGTAGAAGTGGTTTAAATACCATCCCCCTATTGAAGTAAAAGTAGTTGGACCTATTAAAGTTGAAGAAAAGACTATCACTTATAATGTTGATCCTGTTATTCCTATCGCTTATATTGAGAAACCACCTTTCCCTGTCAGGATAAAGGATCATGCTCAAGCTTCAATTGTAGTTCGTAGGAGCAATACTAGAACACCTACACCCCCTGAACAAATTAAAGTTGAACCTATTGTTGCTATGGTTAAAGATCTCTTGGTAGAAGATTTAGGTGGACATGTTATTTATCTCCAAGAAGAGTCTGCTAGGATAGCCAAACCCAATGCTAGGAATAAACATAAACTTGTTGTAGGCTTGCATGTCATCTCCGTTAAGATAGGAGATAATTGCTATGATGGTTTATGTGACGTAGGTGCTAGTGCGAGTATCATCCCTCTTGATTTGTATAACGAAATTATGCATGATATTGCACCTGTTGAGTTAGAAGGGATTGATGTTACTATTAAGCTCGCTGATACGTCCAAAACGTATCTATAATTTCTGCTTGCTCCATGCCTCTTTTGTGTGATATTGCTATGATATTTATGCACTTCCATACACTTTTGATCATATTTGGACTAACCTATTAACTCAGTGCACCACAGTGCCAGTTCCTGTTTTCTGCTGTTTTTCTATTTCAGGTTTCCCCCATATTAAAAGTGCCCTAAAAATTCCGGGAAAAATACAGGAAAAATCAGCGTATCAGGAGCTTCCGGAAAAACCAAGGCAGGGCCAAAGGGGAGCCGGGGGTGGCCCAGGCGGCCACCCGGCGCGGCCCCACCCCTGGCCGCGCCAGGGGGGCACCTGGGGCCCCACCTCCGCCTCTGGTGACCCCCTTTGGAATATATATTGCTCGCGTCCCGAAACCCTCGAGGACGGAACCCTTTTTCGCGATCTCATCTCTGTTCCGCCGCCGCCGCGCTTCCAAGATCGGGAGCACCAGGAGAACTCTTCCCGGCACCCTGCCGGAGGGGAGAACCACCACCGGGAGCTTCTCCACCACCATGGACGCTTTCCGGATGAGTTGTGAGTAGTCTCCCTTGGACCATGGGTCCATGACCAGTAGCTATGTGATGTTCTCCTCCCCTCTTTGTTCTTCATCGATTAGACCTCGTGAGCTGCCCTACATGATCGAGGCACATATGTAATCTTTATGATGTTGCTCTGCTGAGTTTGCTGGGATCCGATGGATTATGAGATTATGTTCAGATTGTGTGTGAGTAATATATTTGATTCACCTCTTTTATATTTATGTTCTTGAGTAATTCTTGCATGTTCTCCGTTGCTATTTATTGCTTTGGCCGAGTAGTAGGTAGTAACTCCAAAAGGGAACGTTATGCTTGATTGTGGGTTCATGCCCCTCGATGACTAGCTTGAGTGACAGAAACATGAGTCTAGGGGATGTGTTGTTGCCACAAGGGGGAAAACAACGGTGCTTGTACTTGCGGGTGCAAGGATTGTTTACTTTACGCAAAGTTCTTTTAATGCAGTTGTCTGTTGCTTTGAGTTTACACTTTGGGTGGGACTCGCAACTTAATACCAGCGAGATGTTCTGGATAGATATCCCAAGGTGGATGATTAGTAGTAGATGAAGATGGATTTCGGTCTACTTGCCTTGGCGTACCGCCCATGCTTTTGAGCCTCTAACTTTCTTTACAGCATAGTTAGTTGGTTTGTGCACATAATCCTGTCAATTGCCCAGCTGTAATTTGTTTACCTCGCTTAGTTGTTTTATCATCTTTTGGGAGAGAGACATCACTAGTGAACATCATGGGACTCCGGTCCATATTACCATCACTGATCACACCCGCTATTTATTTCATGTTCTTATTTCCTAGTTGCAGTCATACCTATCACTATTATCTCTTGCGTTTGATCCTTTGTAAACGACAAGGCCAGAGGGATTGACAACCTCTCTGTACTCGTTGGGAGCAAAGTTATTTGTATCTGTGTGCAGGTCCTGTCAAGCAAAAGTTTCTGGCGCTATTGACACCTTCTTGTCGACCCTCGGAGTCTCACGGGATTCGATCCTTGGTATCTTTGCCAAGGGAAATTTGCCGCTACGCTACATCTCAAACCTTCGACTTGGGGTAACCAACGAGGGGTGAGAAGCCATCAAGCAAGTTTCTGGCGCCGTTGCCGGGGACTCCACTCTTCAAGATAGGAGAGTTGCACGCTATCTTTTATCTTTGCTTTTTAGTCTTGTTTGTTTACCTTTCAGTTTTTGCTTTAGTGTCCTTTATCAAAAATCACAAAAAGAGTTATCTTGCTTGCTGCTGCGATGGGTTCCACCGAGAACACCAAGTTGTGTGACTTCACTAGTCATAACAACGATGACTTTATCTGCACGCCTATTACTACACCTGCCACTTCAGCACCCTCTTATGAAATTAAACCTGCTTTACTGAACCTAGTTATGAAAGATCAATTCTCCAGTGCTGGAGATGATGCTGCTTTGCATTTAAATAATTTTGTTGAACTTTGTGATATGCAAAAGTACCAAGAAATAGATGGTAATATTGTTAAGCTTAAGCTTTTTCCTTTCTCCTTGAGAGGAGGAGCTAAAATCTGGTTTCAATCCTTGCCTAGGAATAGTATAGATTCTTGGGACAAGTGCAAGGATGCCTTTATTGGGAAATACTATCCCCCTGCTAAAATTATCCAACTAAGGAGTAATATAATGAATTTTAAACAATTGGATAATGAACATGTTGCCCAAGCTTGGGAACGCATGAAATCTCTTGTCAAGAACTGCCCTACTCATGGTTTGACTACTTGGATGGTTATCCAAACTTTTTATGCAGGCTTGAACTTTACCTCGCGGAACTTGTTAGATTCGGCCGCGGGAGGAACCTTTATGTCAACTACACTTGGTGCTGCCACGAGGCTTCTCGATGAGATGATGACCAACTATTCCCAATGGCACACCGAACGCGCTCCAACAGGTAGGAAGGTAAACTCTGTCGAGGAGATTTCCTCCCTAAATGAAAAGGTTGACTTGATCATGTCTCTACTTTCCAAGCAATCTCCTATTGATCCTCATGATGTTCCTTTGAATTCTTTGATTGCTCAGGATCAAGTAGATGTGAACTTTATCTCTAGAAACAATTTCAATAACAATGCTTATAGGAGTAATTTTGGTAGCAACCCTAGACCGTTCCCCTCTAATTCCTATGGGAACAACAATGCTTATCCTAACACCAAGAACTCCACCCAAAGAGATAGAGACATACCTAGTTATGAGAAACTTCTAGAAATAGAGAAGGCCACTAAGAACTACATGCACACCCAATATGAACAAAACAAGACCTTCTCGAGGCAATTAGATGAGCATACTGCTATCTTGCAAGACATTGGTAGACAACTGGAGAGCCTAAATAATGAGATTTCTAACCTCCAGACTAGGCTCACCATCACTAAGACCCAAGTTTCCAATATGTCCCACACACAAGCCACTTTGATAAACCAAATGGCAGCTAAACCCGAAGTGGTTGCACCCCTGAAGGAGGAAGAAGATAGAATTAAGAGCCTTCCTACCCACTACACTGTTGCTACTATCCAAGTTGTTGAGGATATCCAAACTCTTAGCACCCAATGCACTCCTGGTCCCATTGGACCTATTAATGGTGATGCTATGACCTCAACCGTAAAAGAAGAAACTCATATGACCATAGAAGCTACCAAACAAGTGAGCCTAAAGGACACCACTACCACTTTACTTGATAGTAGTGACCTTGATTTTGACAATTGCACCCTTTCCGAAGTTATTGATTTCCTTCACAAGATGTCTAGAGATCCCCACACTAGCACACTTAATCTTGCCTTCACGGAGCATATCACTAATGCTCTCATCAAAGCTAGGGAGGAGAAGCTTAGGGTAGAAGCCTCCATACCTAGAAAGCTAGAAGATGGTTGGGATCCTATGACTAAAATTAAGTTGAATAACTTCTCTTGCTATACTTTATGTGATGTTGGAGCTAGTGCCTCCGTTATGCCCAAAAGAATATATGATATGCTTAAATTGAAAACTTTTGATCCTTGTTCTTTTGGTGTTCGTCTTGTTGATTCTTCCATAAAGAAACCTTTGGGGAGGATCGACGATGTTCTTATCATTGTCAATGACAATTATGTTCCCGTTGATTTTACTATTATGGATATTGAATGTGAACCTTCTTGTCCAATTATTTTGGGACGTCCTTTTCTTCGCACCGTTGGTGCTATCATTGACATGAAAGAGGGTAATATAAAATTCCAATTCCCTCTCAAGAAAGGGATGGAACACTTCCCTAGAAAGAAGATTAAGTTACCTCTTGAGTCCGTTATACGGGCTAGCTATTCTTTTACTCTTGATAAAACTTGATCCTCTCTTTTTGCATTATGCCTAGCTTAAAGGCATAAAAGAAAGCGCTTTTGGGAGGCAACCCACAACGAATAAAATTTTATTTTGCTTTTGTTGTGTCTTGATGTTTGTTACTACAGTAGCATCATCATTGTATCTTTTCTTTTCAGCTTTGTGCCAAGTTTAGCCTCCGATTGCAAGAAAGTTCAAAAGTTGTGACGTGCAGTCCAGAAAACAGATTATGTCCTTGGACACAAAAATTCGTATAAAATCACCAGATCATCTTTTTGGTCTGAATTGTTTTGACAGCGTGCTCTATACAATTGGCTTTCGGGCGTCTGTTCTGAGTTTTTTTATTTGAGTTGCAGAAGTGCCCAGAAAAAATTATTTACTACCTGCTGGTCTGTTTTTCACAGATTCTGTCCTGTTTTGCCTTTTCTTCGTTTTGCAAACCTTAAGCTTGCTTTTTCTTTGCAAAAACCTTTTGGCAATCTTGAGAAACAGTAGCTCTTCAAGATTATCCTTATTTCCAGTAGGGAAAAGTTATTTTATTATGGGTACTAACCTCGCTAATCAGATTATGATGAGTTATGTATGAAGGGAGTTTTCAAGTGTGCGAGGGAAGATGATAAAAAGATTCAGGAGGGTCAAACGCTCAAGCTTGGGGATGCCCCCGTGCACCCTCAAGAAATATTCGAGAAGACTCAAGCGTATAAGCTTGGGGATGCCCCCGTGCATCCCCTTCTCCATCAACAATTATCAGTTCGTCTTTCGTTCCACTATATTTTAATCACTTCATGCGTTATGTGCTATGCTTGGAGAGTCTTGCTTTTAGTTTCCTTTTTAGTTTTCTTTAGCTTTGCTTGTTGTTCATAACAAGTTAGAACCCAGCTTTCTTTGTGTGGGAGAGAAACACGCTCCACTTCAACCTAGAACACAACATAAGATTTTCATGCTTATCTTTGCTGTGTATGTTCTTTGTCTTTCAATAGCTACTGTCATGTTTAGCTCTTAGTTTTCATGCTTTTCTTTTTAAAGAGCTTTTGTTTAGTTGGTTGCTGAACTCTCTTGAGTTTTCATGTTTATCTTGTTAAAAGAGTTTGTCTGTTGCACTGAGTTGTGTGTCTTAACTTAAAGTATGTAATTGAGGTTGCAATTTAATTTTGGTAGTAACTTGCAATAGTTTTGAGGTGTTGCCATGAGTAATGTCTGAACTTTTGGTGTCAAGAGCTTTAGCCTATTAGTGATAGATGTCGTATTTTGGGCAATCCGTGTTTATTTTCGAAAACCTACAAAATAGTTGAGAACTTTAGCTACTAAATGGATCACTAATCTTTGGAGGGATCGAATATTAGAGTACACTCTGTCGAGGATGCGCAAGGGTAACCAAACCCCCATACACACCTCCTCGGGGTACTTTTCTCTTTGTGAACCTCCTAATTAGATTGAGAGTTACCGATAATAAGTGCATGAGTTCTTCGGACTAATGTGAGTATTCGAAGGTTGACACTTCCACCTAACCATATTTTTCTAGCCTCTTCGGTACCGTGCATTGCCCTTTCTCACCTCGAGAGTTGGCGCATACTTCGCTGGTGCATCCAAATCCTTGGCACGATACGCTCTGTCATCATAAGCCTCATTATATCCTTCCTCAAAACAGCCACCATACCTACCTATTAAGGCATTTCCATAGCCTTTCCGAGATACATTGCCATGCAACATCCATCCTCTCATGACTTGATCTTCATGTCATACATGCTTTTTGCTTGATCGATGAGCTGCATGCTAGTTGGGCCTTGCCCTAATCATTGCTACATGACGCGCTAGTATCATTGCATATCCTACTACACTGGCAGAGGCATACATTTGCATACATCATGATAGTTTCATTTTCTTTATGTTGAGTACTTTTGTAAAGTGTGAAAGATCTTCTATACTTCTTGTAATACATAGAGTGTTGCCCCTAAAGTGAGGAAAAGATCCCAAAGAGGACAAATCAAAAGATCCTAAAGAGGACAAAATCAAAAGATCCCAAAGAGGACAAATGAGAGATAAATAGAAAGAGCCATTGAGGCCACAAAAAAATTAAAAAAGAGAAAAAAAAAAGAGAAAAAGAAATAAAAAGAGAGAAGGGGGCACACTACTATTTTCTTTTGAGAGATCCACACTCGTACTCCATCTTATACCTTGTGCTCCATAGAGATTATCATTCATGCATATAGCTATGTGGGGACCTTCACACTATAGAACTTGGCTTGTATATTCCAATGATGAGCCTCCTCAAAAGAGCTCTAGGTCTTCTTGAGCAAGCAAGTTGGATGCACCCCCACTAGTTCCATTGGAGAGCTTACCTTAGCTCATATGTGCATCCGTTGCATGGCAATCCCTACTCCTCACATCATATCTATCATTTGGCTTTCTCTCGCCGCTGATTGTCCTCATTGATGTGAGCCTTTCACACCTTTTTTTGTCTTCCCCCTCTATCATTTCTCTCTTTGCCAGCCTAAGTGTCGACTTTCTTGCTTACGCTCATCCATTGCATGAGTGCTCAAAATATCGAAAGGGAGTGGATCATTTTGACTTGTACCTGGCTGACGGTCTGGGGATGAGTCAAGATAAGATTCCAAAGAAGACCAAGTGTGAAACTTTAGTAGATTAAGTTCTCAACAATACAAAAACTATGTTTTACTCTCTCATATATCCCTATCCCCTTTCTTGCACGCAAACACTATTTGGAGACATTCGAGTCACGGACAGCGAGAGCTCTTGCACCTTTATGTTCTTATGTTGCTTGTTACAATGCTAATATAGACTCTTGCTTGTTATGACTTGAATTGGATTACATGCCTTGATTGCTTTACTTAAAAGTTCTTATATGGTTGATAGCATGTCACCACAGAAATTATGCTTGTTATCATTTACCTACTCGAGGACGAGCAGGAATTATGCTTGGGGATGTTGATAAGTCCAAAACGTATCTATAATTTCTGCTTGCTCCATGCCTCTTTTGTGTGATATTGCTATGATATTTATGCACTTCCATACACTTTTGATCATATTTGGACTAACCTATTAACTCAGTGCACCACAGTGCCAGTTCCTGTTTTCTGCTGTTTTTCTATTTCAGGTTTCCCCCATATTAAAAGTGCCCTAAAAATTCCAGGAAAAATCAGCGTATCGGGAGCTTCCGGAAAAACCAAGGCAGGGCCAGAGGGGAGCCGGGGGTGGCCCAGGCGGCCACCCGGCGCGGCTCCACCCCTGGCCGCGCCAGGGGGGCGCCTAGGGCCCCACCTCCGCCTCTGGTGACCCTCTTTGGCATATATATTGCTCGCGTCCCGAAACCCTCGAGGACGGAACCCTTTTTCGCGATCTCATCTCTGTTCCGCCGCCGCCGCGCTTCCAAGATCGGGAGCACCAGGAGAACTCTTCCCGGCACCCTGCCGGAGGGGAGAACCACCACCGGGAGCTTCTCCACCACCATGGACGCTTCCCGGATGAGTTGTGAGTAGTCTCCCTTGGACCATGGGTCCATGACCAGTAGCTATGTGATGTTCTCCTCCCCTCTTTGTTCTTCATCGATTAGACCTCGCGAGCTGCCCTACATGATCGAGGCACATATGTAATTTTTATGTTGTTGCTCTGCTGAGTTTGCTGGGATCCGATGGATTATGAGATTATGTTCAGATTGTGTGTGAGTAATATATTTGATTCACCTCTTTTATTTTTATGTTCTTGAGTAATTCTTGCATGTTCTCCGTTGCTATTTATTGCTTTGGCCGAGTAGTAGGTAGTAACTCCAAGAGGGAACGTTATGCTTGATTGTGGGTTCATGCCCCTCGATGACTAGCTTGAGTGACATAAACATGAGTCTAGGGGATGTGTTGTTGCCACAAGGGGGAAAACAACGGTGCTTGTACTTGCGGGTGCAAGGATTGTTTACTTTACGCAAAGTTCTTTTAATGCAGTTGTCTGTTGCTTTGAGTTTACACTTTGGGTGGGACTCGCAACTTAATACCAGCGAGATGTTCTGGATAGATATCTCATGGTGGATGATTAGTAGTAGATGCAGATGGATTTCGGTCTACTTGCCTTGGCGTACCGCCCATGCTTTTGAGCCTCTACCTTTCTTTACAGCATAGTTAGCATTGGTTTGCACACATAATCCTGTCAATTGCCCAGCGGTAATTTGTTTACCTCTCTTAGCTGTTTTATCGTCATTTGGGAGAGAGACATCACTAGTGAACATCATGGGACTCCGGTCCATATTACCATCACTGATCACACCCGCTATTTATTTCCTGTTCTTATTTCCTAGTTGCAGTCATACCTATCACTATTATCTCTTGCGTTTGATCCTTTGTAAATGACAAGGCCGGAGGGATTGACAACCTCTCTGTACTCGTTGGGAGCAAAGTTATTTGTATCTGTGTGCAGGTCCTGTCAAGCAAAAGTTTCTGGCGCTATTGACACCTTCTTGTCGACCCTCGGAGTCTCACGGGATTCGATCCTTGGTATCTTTGCCAAGGGAAATTTGCCGCTACGCTACATCTCAAACCTTCCACTTGGGGTAACCAACGAGGGGCGAGAAGCCATCACTCGCTAATAGAGACACTATTTCACCAGTTGGGATTGTTAGAGATATTGAAGTTTTGTGTGGAAAGGTTAAATACCCTGCTGATTTTCTTGTTCTTAGTTCCCCACAAGATGCATTCTGTCCAATTATATTTGGCAGACCCTTCTTGAATATTGTTAATGCCAAGATAGACTGCGTGAAAGATATTGTTACTGTTGGACTAGGGGATATGTCTCATGATTTTAACTTTGCTAAATTCCGTAGACAACCCCTTGAAAAGGCACTACCCAGTAAATTTGAAATTATTGGTCTTGCTTCTAGTGCCGTGGCACCTAATGATCCTTTAGAACAATACTTGCTCGATCATGAAAATGATATGCATATGAATGAGAGAAGGGAAACAGATGAAATTTCTTTAAACAGGGACCCGTATTGAAAAACAACTTGCCTGTTGAAATCCTAGGGGATCCTCCTCCACCCAAGGGTGATCCCGTGTTTGAACTTAAACCTCTGCCTGATAATCTTAAGTATGTTTATCTTGATGAAAATAAGATATATCATGTTATTATTAGTGCTAACCTTTCAGAGTAGGAAGAAGGAAAATTATTGAAAACTCTGAAGAAGCACCGAGCTGCTATTGGATATACTCTGGATGATCTTAAGGGCATTAGTCCCACTATATGCCAACACAAGATAAAATTGGAAGAAAATGCTAAACCGGTTATTGATCATCAGCGACGGTTAAATCCTAAGATGAAAGAAGTGGTAAGGAAGGAAATACTAAAGCTTCTAGAGGCAGGTATTATCTATCCAGTTGCTGACAGCCAGTGGGTAAGTCATGTCCATTGTGTTCCTAAGAAAGGAGGTATGACTGTTGTCCCTAATGATAAAGATGAATTGATCCCCCAAAGAATAGTTACAGGTTATAGGATGGTAATTGATTTCCGTATAATCATCACTACTTTTTATAGCATAAGTGGCATCACAATAATCATCATAAATAGGAGGCATGCTTTCATCATAATAGCTTTGCTCATCAAAACTTGGGAGGCTAAAAATATCATCTTCATCAAACGTAGCCTCCCCAAGCTTGGGACAAACATTAATTGCAGCAAATAAATTCTCAAATATATCATTCTCATCAAACATAGCATCCCCAAGCTTGGGCCTTTCCATATCATAAGCATAATCAATCCCATCGTTAATAGTATGGATATCACCGATAGTATAGCAATTATCATCATCACAATGAGTAATAGGAGCAAAATCATTTGGAATGGATACCTTTTTGTCTTTGCTTCTCCATCTTTTCTTTTTCTTCTTCACATTAAGTACGGGTTTAATCTTCTTTTTGGAGCTCCTTATTAATGAGATTGGTAGAATGGGAGGCTCCTCCTCGTTACCTGATTCATCATAAGAAATAATAGGAGGATATTGGGAAATCTCTTCCCTTTAATTAGCATTCTCTTCATCTCCTATTTGTTTTCTTGACTTAAGGTAATTGGCAATATAAGGATTTTCAATGCAATTCACCGCACAATACATATATATTTCCTCTATATCAAAATCAAGAAGTTTATCAATGGCAAATCCTGGAAGAAACTTAGTTCTACATTTAATTTCTTCATAACCCAAAAGCAAGATAAGTTCATTATGATGTGCAAGGGAAATCAAGTCATCACAATTTTTGGACACAATTCGATCATGAAACAATTCGCATTGGGTAATGAAATGACCACGTTCATTGCAAAGTTCACAAGTACGGCTAAGACATTATAAATTTTCAGCACAATCATCTAGCATCTGTAGCAACCATTTAGTTTCTAAATACTTATGCCTCTTGCAAAATCTATCTTCTGTCTTTGGTATGTACTTGCAAACTCTATACACACCACAAAAATCAACATGCTTATAAGAGATATTTTCATCATGACTAGTGCAATCATCATTAGTACTATGGATATTCAAAGGATTCACACTAACAATATTGCAAGCAAGCTCATCATTCAAGCCTTTAGTGCCAAGCATTCTATGTAGTTCTTCTTCTAGTACTTGAGCACAATTTTCCTTTCCATCATTCACGAAAGATATTAAAAAGATGAAGCATATGAGGTAACCTTAATTCCATTTTTTGTAGTTTTCTTTTATAAACGAAACTAGTGATAAAACAAGAAACAAAAAGATTCGATTGCAAGATCTAAAGATATACTTTCAAGCACTCACCTCCCCGGCAACGGCGCCAGAAAAGAGCTTGATGTCTACTATGCAACCTTCTTCTTGTAGACGTTGTTGGGCCTCCAAGTGCAGAGGTTTGTAGGACAGTAGCAAATTTCCCTCAAGTGGATGACCTAAGGTTTATCAATCCGTGGGTGGCGTAGGATGAAGATGGTCTCTCTCAAGCAACCCTGCAACCAAATAACAAAGAGTCTCTTGTGTCCCCAACACACCCAATACAATGGTAAATTGTATAGGTGCACTAGTTTGGCGAAGAGATGGTGATACAAGTGCAATATGGATGGTAGATATAGGTTTTTGTAATAGGAAAATATAAAAACAGCAAGGTAGCAGGTGGTAAAAGTGAGCACAAACGGTGTTGCAATGATAGGAGACAAGGCCTAGGGTTCATACTTTCACTAGTGCAAGTTCTCTCAACAAGGATAACATAATTGGATCATATTACTAGCCCTCAACATGCAACAAAGAGTCACTCCAAAGTCACTAATAGCGGAGAACAAACAAAGAGATTATGGTAGGGTACGAAACCACCTCAAAGTTATTCTTTCTGATTGATCTATTCAAGAGTCCGTAGTAACGTTCAATCTATCATAGAGTTCGTACTAGAATAACACCTTAAGATACAAATCAACCAAAACCCTAATGTCACCTAGATACTCCATTGTCACCTCAAGTATCCGTGGGCATGATTATACGATATGCATCACACAATCTCAGAAATATCTATTCAACCAACACATAGAACTTCAAAGAGTGCCCCAAAGTTTCTACCGGAGAGTCAAGACGAAAACGTGTGCCAACCCCTATGCATAGATTCCCAAGGTCAGGGAACCCGCAAGTTGATCACCAAAACATACATCAAGTAGATCACATGATATCCCATTGTCACCACAGATAAGCACGTGCAAGACATACATCAAGTGTTCTCAAATCCTTAAAGACTCAATCCGATAAGATAACTTCAAAGGGAAAACTCAATCGATTACAAGAGAGTGGAGGGGGAGAAGCATCATAAGATCCAACTATAATAGCAAAGCTCACGATACATCAAGATCGTGCCATCTTAAGAACACGAGAGAGAGAGATCAAACACATAGCTACTGATACATACCCTCAGCCCCGAGGGTGGACTACTCCCTCCTCGTCATGGAGAGCGCCGAGATGATGAAGATAGCCACTGGAGAGGGATTCCCCCTCTCTGGCAGGGTGCCAGAACGGGTGTAGATTGGTTTTCGGTGGCTACAGAGGCTTTTGTTGGGGAACGTTGCATGGGAAACAAAAAATTTCCTACGCTCACCAAGATCAATCTAGGAGATGCATCTACGAGGGAAGAGTCGGATCCACATACCCTTGTAGATCGCGCTGCGGAAGCGTTACAAGAACGCGGATGAAGGAGTCGTACTCGCTGCGATTCAGATCGCGGTTGATTCCGATCTAAGCGCCGAACAACGGCGCCTCCGCGTTCAACACACGTGCAGCCCGGTGACGTCTCCCACGCCTTGATCCAGCAAGGAGAGAGGGAGAGGTTGGGGAAGACTCCATCCAACAGCAGCACGACGGCGTGGTGGTGGTGGAGGAGCGCGGGACTCCAGCAGGGCTTCGCCAAGCGCTGCAAGAGACGAGGAGGGAGAGGGGTAGGGCTGCGCCAAGAGGGAGATGTTCTCGTGTGTCTAGCAGCCCCAAAACCTCACATATATATAGGTGGAAGGGAGGGATGCGCCCCCTTTAGGGTTTCCCACCCCTAGGGGTGCGGCCAGCCCTAGAAACCCATCTAGGGTGCGGCCAAAGGGGGGGGAGAGAGGGGGCGCCCTAGGGTGGGCCTTAAGGCCCATCTGGACCTAGGGTTTGCCCCCCTCCACCCTCCATGCGCCTAGGGACTTGGTGGGGGGGCGCACCAGCCCCCTTGGGGCTGGTCCCCTCCCACACTTAGCCCACGCAGCCTTCTGGGGCTGGTGGCCCCACCTGGTGGACCCCCGGGACCCTCCCGGTGGTCCCGGTACATTACCGATAGCACCCGGAACTTTTCCGGTGACCAAAACGGGACTTCCCATATATGAATCTTTACCTCCGGACCATTCCGGAACTCCTCGTGACGTCCGGGATCTCATCCGGGACTCCGAACAACATTCGGTAACCGCGTACATGCTTTCCCTATAACCCTAGCGTCATCGAACCTTAAGTGTGTAGACCCTACGGGCTCGGGAACCATGTAGACATGACCGAGACAACTCTCCGGCCAATAACCAACAGCGGGATCTGGATACCCATGTTGGCTCCCACATGTTCCACGATGATCTCATCGGATGAACCACGATGTCAAGGATTCAATCAATCCCGTATACGATTCCCTTTGTCTATCGGTATAGCACTTGCCCGAGATTCGATCGTCGGTATACCGATACCCTGCTCAATCTCGTTACCGGCAAGTCTCTTTACTCGTTCCGTAACACATCATCCCGTGATCAACTCCTTGATCACATATTGTGCACATTATGATGATGTCCTACCGAGTGGGCCCAGAGATACCTCTCCGTCATACGGAGTGACAAATCCCAGTCTCGATTCGTGCCAACCCAACAGACACTTTCGGAGATACATGTAGTGCACCTTTATAGCCACCCAGTTACGTTGTGACGTTTGGTACACCCAAAGCATTCCTACGGTATCCGGGAGTTGCACAATCTCATGGTCTAAGGAAAAGATACTTGACATATAGAAAAGCTTTAGCATACGAACTACACGATCTGTGCTAGGCTTATGATTGGGTCTTGTCCATCACATCATTCTCCTAATGATGTGATCCCGTTATCAACGACATCCAATGTCCATGGTTAGGAAACCGTAACCATCTATTGATCAACGAGCTAGTCGTCTAGAGGCTCACTAGGGACATGGTGTTTGTCTATGTATCCACACATGTATCTGAGTTTCCTATCAATACAATTCTAGCATGGATAATAAATGATTATCGTGAACAAGGAAATATAATAATAACCAATTTATTATAGCCTCTAGGGCATATTTCCAACAGTCTCCCACTTGCACTAGAGTCAATAATCTAGTTCACATCGCCATGTGATTAACACTCACAGGTCACATCATCATGTGACCAACATCCAAAGAGTTTACTAGAGTCAGTAATCTAGTTCACATCAATATGTGATTAACACTCAATGAGTTCTGGGTTTGATCATGTTATGCTCGTGAGAGAGGTTGTAGTCAACAGGTCTGCAATATTCAAATCCCTATGTACTTCGCAAAACTTTATGTCATATCGTAGATGCTGCTACCACGTTCCACTTGGAGCTATTCCAAACTGTTGCTCCATTATACGTATCCGGTATCTCCACTTAGAGTTATCCGGATAGGTGTTAAGCTTGCATCAACGTAACTCTTTACGTCGAACTCTTTATCACCTCCATAACCGAGAAACATTTCCTTATTCCTCTAAGGATAATTTTGACCACTATCTAGTGATCCACTCCTAGATCACCTTTGTACCCTCTTGCCAGACATGTGGCAAGGCACACATCAGGTGCGGTACTTAGCATGGCATACCGTATAGAGCCTATGACAAAAGCATAGGGGACGACCTTGTCCTTTCTCTTTCTTCTGCCGTGGTCAAGCTTTGAGTCTTACTCAACTTCACACCTTACAACTCAGGTAAGAACTCCTTCTTTGACTGATCTATTTTGAACTCCTTCAAAATCATGCCAAGGTGTGTGTTCTTTTGAAAGTATCATCAGCCGTCTTGATCTATCTGTATAGATCTTGATGCCCAATATGCAAGCAGCTTTATCTAGGTCTTCCTTTGAAAAAACTCATTTCAAACAACCCTTTATGCTTTCCAGAAATTCTACATCATTTTGGATCAATCATATGTCATTCACATACACTTATCAGAAATGTTGTAGTGCTCCCACTCACTTTATTGTAAATACAAGTTTCTAACAAACTTTGTATACCCAAAAACTTTGATCACTCCATCAAAGCATATATTCCGACTCCGAGATGCTTGCTCTAGTCCATGGAAGGATCGCTGGAGCTAGCATATCTTTTAGCATCCTTAGGATCGACAAAACCTTTCTGATTTTATCATATACAACCTTTCCTTACGAAAACTGGTAAGGAAACTTGTTTTGTCATCCATCTGCCAGATTTCATAAATGCAGCTAATGCTAATCATGATTCCGACGGACTTAAGCATCGCTACGGGTGAGAAAATCTCATCGTAGTCAACTCCTTGAACTTGTGGAAAACTCTTCGCCACAAGTCGAGCTTCATAGACGGTGACATTACCGTCCACGTCCGTCTTAGTCTTAAAGATCCATTTGTCTCAATGGCTTGCCGATCATAGGGCAAGTCCACCAAAGTCCATACTTTGTTTTGATACATGGATCCTATCTCGGATTTATCGGCTTCTAACCATTTGTCGGAATATGGGCCCACCATCGCTTCTCCATAGTTCGTAGGTTCATCGTTGTCCAACAACATGACCTCTAAGACAGGATCACCGTACCACTCACGAGTAGTACACATCCCTGTCGACCCACGAGGTTCGATAGCAACTTGATCTGGAGCTTCATGATCACTATCATTAGTATCCTCTTCAACTGTCGTAGGTTCCACAGAAACATCTTTCTGTGTTGCACTACTCTCCGGTTGAAGTGAGGGTTCAACAACCTCATCAAGTTTTATCTTCCTCCCACTCAATTCTTTCGAGAGAAACTCCTTCTCGAGAAAGGACCCATTCTTAGCGACAAACATTTTTGTCCTTGGATCTGAGATAGAAGGTATACCCAACCGTTACCAGTGGGTATTCCATGAAGATGTATTTGTCCGCTTTGGGTTCGAGCTTTTCCTGGCTGAAGCCATAAGCATCGCAGCCCCAAACATTTAAGAAAACGACAACTTTGGTTTCTTGCCAAACCATACGAAGTCGTCTCAACGGACTTAGATGGTGCCCTATATAAAGTGAATGCAGCTGTCTCTAATGCATAACCTCAAAATAATAGCGGTAGATCGGTAAGACACACCATAGATCGCACCATATCTCATAAGGTTCGATTACGATGTCCGGACACACCATTACGCTGTGGTGTTCCAGGGGCTTCAACTGCGAAACAATTCCACAATGTCTTAAGTGATTGCCAAACTCATAATTCAGATAATATCCCCTTGATCAGATCGTAGGAACATGATCTTCTTGTTATGATGATTCTTAATCTTCACTCTGAAATTTTTGAACCTTTCAAACGTTTCAGACTTTTGCTTCATTAAGTAAATATACCATATCTACTCAAATCGTCAGTGAAGATGAGAAAATAACGATATCCACCACACGCCTTAATTCTCATTGGATCACATACATCAGCATGTATGATTTCCAACAAGTCACTTGCCCGTCTCATTGTACCTGAAAATGGGATCTCAGTCATCCTGCCCATGAGGCATGGCTCGCATGTGTCAAGCGATTCAAAATCGAGTGACTCAAAACATCCATCAGCATGGAGTTTCTTCATGCATTTTATGCCAAAATGACCTATGCGGTAGTGCCACAAGAAAGTGGTACTATCTTTATTAACTCTACATCTTTTGGCATTAATATTATCATCATGTGTATTACTATGATCGAGATTCAACAAACCATCGGGTGCATGACCATAAAGGTATTATTTCATGTAAACAGAATAACCATTATTCTCTGACTTAAATGAATAACCGTATTGCAATGAACGTGATCTAATCATATTCATGCTCAACGTAGACACCCGATAACATTTATCTAGGTTCAACACTAATCTCGAAAATAGAGGGAGTGTGCGATGGTGATCTTATCAACCTTGGAAACACTTCCAACACACATCGTCACCTCGCCCTTAGCTAGTCTCCGTTCAGTCCGTAGCTTTTGCTTCAAGTCACTAATAATAGCAACTGAACCGGTATCCAATACCCAGGTGCTACAAGGAGTACTACTAAGGTACACATCAATAACACTATACTTTGTCGAAGTTTCCAGCTATCATATCTACCATGTATTTGGGGTAGTTCCGCTACCATGTGACCGTTCCCCTTACATTAGAAGCACTTGGTCTCGAGGTTTGGGTTTAACTATGGGTTCCTTCATCAGAGCGACAACTGGTTTGCCATCCATGAAGTTTCCCTTCTAGCCCTTACCCCTTTTGAAACCAGTGGTCTTGTTAAACCATCAACACTTGATGCTCCTTCTTGATTTCTACTTTCGCGGTCTTAAGAACCGCTAACAGCACCGGGATCATCTCCATCCTTCGCATGTCATAGTTCATCACGAAGTTCTAGTAGCTTGGTGATAGTGTCTAGAGAATTCCGTCAACCACTATCTCACCTGGAAGATTAACTCCCACTTGGTTCAAGTGATTTTAGCACCCAGACATTCTGAGCACATGCTCATTAGTCGAGCTATTCTCCTCCATCTTTTTGGCAAAAGAACTTGTCAGAGGTCTCATACCTCTCAGTACGGGCATGAGCCTGAAATCCCAGTTTCAGCTCTTAGAACATCTCATATGTTCTATGGCGTTCAAAACGTCATTGGAATCCCGATTCTAAGCCGTAAAGTATGGTGCACTAAACTATCAAGTAGTTATCAGGACGTGTCTGTCAGGTGTTCACAACATCCACAGACAACATTGTAGGGGTTTGCACATCGAGCGGTGCATCAAAGGCGTAAGCTTTCTGTGCAGCAGTGAGGACACTCCTCGGACTACGGACCCAGTCCGCATTATTGCTTACATTATCTTTCAACTTAGTCTTTCTCTAGGATCGTATTAAACAGGGAGCTACAACGCAAGCTATTGATCTACAACATAATTTGCAAAGGCAACTTAGACTATTGTTCATGATAAGTGAGTTTAACTAATCAAATTACTTATAACTCCCACTCAAATTGACATCCCTCTGGTCATCCGAGCGTGACATGATCCAAATCTACCAACCCAAGTCCGATCATCACGTGAGATGAGGTGGTGTCAATGGTGAACATCTTCATGTTGATCATATCTACTATATGACTCATGCTCGACCTTTCGGTCTTCCGTGTTCCGAGGCCATGTCTGTACATGCTAGGCTCGTCAAGTCTAACCCGAGTGTTCTGCATGTGCAAAACTGGCTTGCACCCGTTGTATGCGAACGTAGAGTCTATCACACCCGATCATCACGTGGTGCTTCGAAACGACGAACCTTCGCAACAGCGCACACTCGGGGGGAACACAATTTCATCTTGAAATTTTAGTGAAGGATCATCTTATAATGCTACCGCCGTCCTAAGCAAAATAAGATGCATAAAAGGATTAACATCACATGCAAATCATAAGTGACATGATATGGCCATCAACTCGTGCTTTTGATCTCCATCTTCAAAGCATCGGCATGATCTCCATCGTCACCGGCATAACACCATGATCCCCATCATCATGATCTCCATCATCGTGTCGCCATCGGGGTTGTCGCGCCCACCATGCTTCTACTACTATTGCTACCGTTTAGCGATAAAGTAAAGCATTACATAGCGCTTAATGATTGACACGCAGGTCATACAAAAATTAAATGCAACCCTATGGCTCCTGCCGGTTGCCGTGTTCGTCGACATGCAAGTCGATATTAACTATTACAACATGATCATCTCATACATCAAATATATCTCATCATGTCATTGGCCATATCATATCACAAACATACCCTGCAAAAACAAGTTAGACGTCCTCTAATTTGTTGTTGCATGTTTTACGTGGCTGCTATGGGTATCTAGCAAGAACGCTTCTTACCTACGCAAAGCCACAACGGTGATATTTAAGTTGCTATTTAACCTTCTACAAGGACCGCCTTTGTCGAATCCGATTCAACTAAGGTGGGAGAGACAGACACCCGCTAGCCATCTTATGCAACAAAAGTCACATGTCTGTCGATGGAACCGGTCTCATGTACGAGGACATGTAAGGTTGGTCCGAGCCGCTTCATCCCACAATACCGCTGAATCAAGAAAAGACCAAGGAGGGAAGCAATCTAAACATCAACGCCCACAAACTCCTTTGTGTTCTACTCGTGATTGCATCTACGCAAAGACCTAGCTCATGATGCCACTGTTGGGGAACGTTGCATGGGAAACAAAAATTTTCCTACGCTCACCAAGATCAATCTAGGAGATGCATCTACGAGGGAAGAGTCGGATCCACATACCCTTGTAGATCGCGATGCGGAAGCGTTACAAGAACGCGGATGAAGGAGTCGTACTCGCTGCGATTCAGATCGCGATTGATTCCGATCTAAGCGCCGAACAACGGCGCCTCCGCGTTCAACACACGTGCAGCCCGGTGACGTCTCCCACGCCTTGATCCAGCAAGGAGAGAGGGAGAGGTTGGGGAAGACTCCATCCAACAGCAGCACGACGGCGTGGTGGTGGTGGAGGAGCGCGGGACTCCAGCAGGGCTTCGCCAAGCGCTGCAAGAGACGAGGAGGGAGAGGGGTAGGGCTGCGCCAAGAGGGAGATGTTCTCGTGTGTCTAGCAGCCCCAAAACCTCACATATATATAGGCGGAAGGGAGGGCTGCGCCCCCTTTAGGGTTTCCCACCCCTAGGGGTGCGGCCAGCCCTAGAAACCCATCTAGGGTGCGGCCAAAGGGGGGGGAGAGAGGGGACGCCCTAGGGTGGGCCTTAAGGCCCATCTTGACCTAGGGTTTGCCCCCCTCCACCCTCCATGCGCCTAGGGACTTGGTGGGGGGGCGCACCAGCCCCCTTGGGGCTGGTCCCCTCCCACACTTAGCCCACGCAGCCTTCTGGGGCTGGTGGCCCCACCTGGTGGACCCCCGGGACCCTCCCGGTGGTCCCGGTACATTACCGATAGCACTCGGAACTTTTCCGGTGACCAAAACGGGACTTCCCATATATGAATCTTTACCTCCGGACCATTCCGGAACTCCTCGTGACGTCCGGGATCTCATCCGGGACTCCGAACAACATTCGGTAACCGCGTACATGCTTTCCCTATAACCCTAGCGTCATCGAACCTTAAGTGTGTAGACCCTACGGGCTCGGGAACCATGTAGACATGACCGAGACAACTCTCCGGCCAATAACCAACAGCGGGATCTGGATACCCATGTTGGCTCCCACATGTTCCACGATGATCTCATCGGATGAACCACGATGTCAAGGATTCAATCAATCCCGTATACGATTCCCTTTGTCTATCGGTATAGCACTTGCCCGAGATTCGATCGTCGGTATACCGATACCCTGCTCAATCTCGTTACCGGCAAGTCTCTTTACTCGTTCCGTAACACATCATCCCGTGATCAACTCCTTGATCACATATTGTGCACATTATGATGATGTCCTACCGAGTGGGCCCAGAGATACCTCTCCGTCATATGGAGTGACAAATCCCAGTCTCGATTCGTGCCAACCCAACAGACACTTTCGGAGATACATGTAGTGCACCTTTATAGCCACCCAGTTACGTTGTGACGTTTGGTACACCCAAAGCATTCCTACGGTATCCGGGAGTTGCACAATCTCATGGTCTAAGGAAAATATACTTGACATATAGAAAAGCTTTAGCATACGAACTACACGATCTGTGCTAGGCTTATGATTGGGTCTTGTCCATCACATCATTCTCCTAATGATGTGATCCCGTTATCAACGACATCCAATGTCCATGGTTAGGAAACCGTAACCATCTATTGATCAACGAGCTAGTCGTCTAGAGGCTCACTAGGGACATGGTGTTTGTCTATGTATCCACACATGTATCTGAGTTTCCTATCAATACAATTCTAGCATGGATAATAAACGATTATCGTGAACAAGGAAATATAATAATAACCAATTTATTATAGCCTCTAGGGCATATTTCCAACAGCTTTCAGCGGCGGAACTCCCGATCTAGGTTAATTTCCGAAGGTTTCAGTATTTGTAGGATTTTTTGGCGTAGGGCACAAGTCAGGGGGGCTTCTGGGCTGTCCACGAGATAGGAGGGCGCGCCCCCCACCCTCGTGGGCAGCCCGTGGCTCTCCTGGCCCAACTCTTTTACTTCGGGGGCTTCTTTTGGTCCAGAAAAAATCATCAAAAATTGGCACGTCAATTGGACTCCGTTTGATATTCCTTTTCTGTAAAACCCTAAAACAGGAGAAAAACAGAAACTGGCACTGGGCTCTGGGTTAATAGGTTAGTTCCAAAAATCATATAAAAGTGTATATAAAAGCCCATAAGACATCCTAGAAGGATAATATAATAGCATGGACCAATCAAAAATTATAGATACGTTGGAGACGTATCACTCGCATTGTGGGAAACTAAAACAGGAACTTGTTCAAGAGGAAACTACCTCTGCAGCACGAGATCGTTTCTCCGGTAACACACCGAAATCCATTATTTTCGGAAAATTTATCCAACAGTCTGCAAATACCTTTCCTTACGCTAGTCAAATGTTCAAGCTTTTAAACAAACCTCTTTCTATTTTGTCCAAAAAAATAATAATACATCTAACACCGGTTAGGTTGTTCCTAACAGGACAAATACATGACTAATTTTGTACAAAAAAATTCAGTGTCCTCAGCAAGAAGTAGGGACCAACCTTTGTGGATACTATGTTTGCAGACACATGATCTCCATCTACAAATCTGTTGATAGTTGTGACGATCCTTCCGAATTAGTACCAGTAAGTCTATCTTAATTAATATCTTCTACTCCACTCATATGGCACATTTTGATCTTAAAAATACCGCATCTCATCTTAAAACCGAGGACCCCTGAACCGCTCCCGGCTGGTGAATTGCTGATGGTTCGGAGATTTATCAGCGACTTCTTCCTGAATCACTACATCAATCCCACTGGTGATAATGAAGATTTCAGCATGCGTTCTCCTGAAACATTGAGTAAGAGTAGGCCGCTAAACATATAACACATGGATCCATTGTTTTCCATCTGAAGTGGTCTTCGTATTTCGTACACTATGATTAATTATGTAATGCATATATGTGTGGACAAATTATTGGAATTTAGCTACCATATGTTCAATTGCAATTGTTGCAAAATCTGATGAATGTTCATCCTGTGGACACTATTTGTTCAATTTAATATTGTGATGAATTTGCTTTTTGCGTGCCGATTCAAAATGAGATATATTTTTTATTTGTTCAATTGAATATTGTGGCGAATTTGCTTTTTGCGTGCCAATTCAATATTCCACTAGGTGGAATATTGTGGCCACAAGCTCGGGGGGCACGCCCTGGGGGTAGGGTGCCCCAGGCTTGTGTCCACCTGGTGGGTCTCCTTCTGTTCTTTCTTCGCCCAATATCTTTTATGTATTCCAAAACAATTCTCCGTAAAGTTTCAGGACATTTGGAGTTGTGCAGAATAGGTATATCAGATTTGCTCCTTTCTGGTCTAGAATTCCAGCTGCCGTCATTCTCCTTCTTAATGTAAATCTTGTAAAATAAGAAATAAAAGGCATGCGAATTGTATCATAAAGTGAAATAACAGTCCATAATGCAATAAATATCAAAATAAAAGCATGATGAGAAATGGACGTATCAGGCTCTGTTCCGCATGCAACCGATTTCAGGGGCGGCGGCAGAAGCGCCGTCTGCGGGCATCCTCGGGGTAGTTCTTGCCGAGGCAATCGGGGGAGGTGTTCGCGGGGTAGCTCTTCCGGCGAGCTTCTTGCGTTTCAAACCCGAAACCTTCGCCGGCGCGGGCCGGACCGGAATCCCGGCGCTGGCGAGGGCTGCGGGATCGCCGCCCTGGACGACAACGTTGCCCTGCCACTTGGGGGATGGCGCGGTGGAGCCTTGAACGGCGACGAGCGCGACATGGCCGGCGACAAGATCTGTGAGAGGGGTTGGCGTGTGGATGACATCCACGATGACGGCCGACGACTGGGAGGTTTCCATGGCGGCAGAGGGAAGCCGAGGATGGTGCTTCGGAGCGGGCGGAGGGAAGGGGAAGCAGGAACTGCCGCGCGGAAATGTCCATCCCGCCAAATCTCGTAGCCGATAGGGGTCGAGCTCGGGTCGGCCTCCCACCCCGTGTATTTAAAGGTTGAGGGCGAAGATTTGTTGTGCCCCGCAATTTTTTTTACAGGCTGCGGGTCGATTCGGTGTTTGATCGAGCCACTTTTTTCGTCCGAAAGCGTAAACGGCCGGTTATTTTGTGGGTTGGCGCGTCTTTTTTCTTGAGCATCAGTACAGACACAAGCGCTCATATACACGCGCATACACTCATCCTTATAAACGCACACACGCACACCCTACCCCTATGAGCACCTCCGAGCGACTGAGCCGGCATATCATCTTGAGATTTACGAAGTCACCGTAGGCGCCTCGTCGTCGACGGGAACGTCTCCTCCCACTGAAAGCGCATCCTGAAATAAATCCAGGAATAATGCGAGCACCAGAATTTGAACCCTGACGGATTGGGGATACCACTGTCCACCTAAACATCTCAATCACAGGTTGGTTCGTGGGTCGGCGTGTCTTAAGGGGTGTGATAGAGCAGATGCTCCAAAGGTGATGGTGTCGGGACGTTTTCAAAGAAAGAGAGGGACGTTTTCAAAAACATTGCACAGGGGTTTGGGCGGGGTGGGGTGCGGTGGGGGAGGCTGGCTCCTCTATACATATTCCCCCCCTTCCTCTTTTCTTTCCATCCAAAACAAACAAACAAAATTCTCTCTGCTCGCCCCCCCCAAATCCCCAGCCCCAGCTCGCCGCTGTCCCGTCAACCTCGCCGGCGGCGCGATGGATTCGTCGTTGGGGAGCCACGTCACGGTCATCCCCGATTGGGTGGGCGACTTGGGCGAGTCCATCGGCCCCGTCGACTACGGCTGCGTGCGCCGGTGCCGTCATCGCCGGCTCGCCGCCTACCTCTGGCTCCACGGCTTCCGCGACGCCCTGCGAGGGTACGTGCATCCCCACCCCCTCCGTCCTCCTAAACTGCTTCGCTCGCTCGCTCACCGGCGGCCGCCATTGGCCAAATCAAACTCCCGCAGGTTGCTCAACGAGACGGACGCGTACATGAGCGTCATCCACCTGACGCGGCTGGTGCGGCAGGGCCTGTGGGACGACGCCATCGCCTACGTCTCCCGCTTCCTCCGCCCGGTCTCGCACCCGCAGAGCGACGAGGCACAGGTGCTCCTCCACTTCCTCAAGCACCACGCCGCCTTCGCCAGCATGGTCGCCGGCGTGCCCGACCGCAACCTCAGCTACTTCAATCACAAGTACAACACACGGTACCTCAAGCACGACGACTCCGTCTCCCACGACGCCCTCCGGATCCGCTCCATCGTCCTCTCCATTCTCCACTCGGAACAAGTCAGGTAGATGATCACATCTTCAGTTCATGTCTGCCTGTCCATTCCTGCAATTTTTCATCTTTATGTCTCTCGACTGTACCACTGTTTCATCAGGTCCTCCCTGGACTGGGAGCGCGTTCGTTGGAAGGCCTCTCAAATCGTCAAACACCTGGCTTACAAGGCTCCTGAGTTGAAAGGCCTGGTCATATTGCCGGGCGGCTCAATGATGCCACACGATGTACTTCCCATCGGATTCAGGTGATTCCGGCTCCATATATACTCCATTAATCAGTTTGGTTGTCCATGTTCAATTGTGATCCATTCCATTGTAATGCAATGTGTAAAACCGTTCTGCCAATTTCATTGCAACTAACTTTTGATACAATTAATTAAAAAACAATCTCACATTGATTTCCCTGTAATCTTGTTTGCCTAGGTACCGTCGGAGGCGTCACGTCAAGGAACAAGACCTGCCACAACCTAAAACACTGGCCAAGATCTTCCTTAGGACCAAGAAGAGGTAAAGATATGACCTTGAAACATGGCGAATCCATTCTGCTCTTGCTGGCTCTTTCTTGACCAATTCAACTCATGCACATGCTCCATGTTTTGCAGGCTGCCTTCGTCAACTCGCACTCACGGGATAAACAGGGGTACAATGCCCTGTTTACAAGCATCTTATGATTAAGCAATATACTTCCTTGTAGATTCTAGATCTGTGATGCTAAAAGCCATCGTTACTGTTGTTGGTGGCAGGATTGACAGACAAGACAAGGAAGTGGCACGCAGATCTTATCGGTAACACTAGCCTCTCCTCTTGTGTCCTTTTCTTGTTTACTTTGCACTTTACACATCTATAGCTTGCTCGACTTATTGTCAATCCAGATATATTTGGCAGCAAGCTGCGAGGCCCTTTGATTTTACTCTTTCGAAAAACCTTCTCGGATCATGCATGTATTATGCATATAAACTGACCAACTTGTCTCATCTTCAGATGAAAGCTTGCAAGCTGGTCTGGAACTTCAATCAACTGGAAAGGAAGGTAACCTTAGCTTACCAATCTCATTTGTCATTATCTCCACTTATTATATGACGTCTTGTTACTAGCTGTCTAATTTGGGCTACGTCTGCACGCATCTTCCAAACCAATTTTAGCGGTTTCTTCTCTTTCAACTTCACACTTTTTACATGTATTTTGGAGACTGTAGCCCTGTTAGTTTTGTGTACATGCCTCATTTCCATGTTTGTTAGAACCAAGCCTTTGTTCTGACTTCACAAAAAGAAATCAGAAATTTGTTTGCTTTTAAAGTGCTACACTGGAATATGCGTTGGATATTCCTTTGTTGTGACCTATATGCCCATTCGTATTTCAGCCAATCAAAATTCTGTTGCAACACAGATTGTTTTATTATTATGCACATTGCCCACTCTTATTTGTAGAATTTCTCTTTGAAGTATCTGTAGTGAAAACACATTTTCCGTTGTTTTCTCAAATCTGTCGTTCTTTCATTGGTTGCTTCGCATTCCGTGTTTGTTTGATGTGCACATAATACAGAACTGCAGTCCCTGTTGTGATTGGTCTTGATGAGGGTGTTTGCATTTTATCAGTACTTGGTTGGTCGCTGCCACTTTTAACTGTTTAATTAACTCATTGCAGGTGTTCCTAGTGCTACAGTCTCGCAGACCATGTCGAATACCTTGACAAATGCAGGTATTGTTAGGTGACCACCCTTGATTGTTCCCAAACCAGGGCGAACCTCCATCTTTGGTTTTGCACAATTGATCCCTGAAATCAAGGGCTGACCTATAATATAGCAACGGGGTCAATCGACACCTATGACCAACAGCATATGACACATACATGTTAATTAAGAACAGTTTACCATGAGCCAGTAAAAGTTAGCAATACAAGCGCAGACTTGGCGAGGTGGCGACCTTTTTTGCTGGGTCCACCCCTGCCTGAATTTGTTTGTTGTTAGAAACCACCAAATTTATGCATCAAGGGGCTATATGCATTATTGATGGTAATTTTTGATTTAGTGATGATGTGCAGTGCAGTGGTTGAGATCAACAATTATCCATCGATATTTATATATTGTTGAGACTAGCCACAACAATTCGTAGGCATGTTTTGAAATTCACAAATATATCTAGGTGACGAATAAAAGCCAATATTCAAGTGTTCTATATTGACCAGGGTCGTAGAGGAAGTGCATTATAATTTAAGGCACTTAGTTTTACTTCACAGTTCACACTGGCCTCACAAAGTATAATACCAAGGCACCAAGCCATGTATGTGCCATGTGCCTATTAGCATGTACTCCTGTAAACAAATATAGGACGTACAATGTCGTGCTGGAGTCTGTTCCACCACTTACCTTCTCATTCCTATGTACATTGTTTCCCCTGTATCTATAGCACCTACTTTAAAAGATCCGCAGTTGAAACATTTTCCCCTTGAGTTTTTAATCTATCATTTTTATCGATTGCTTCTCTTTCTTTCTATTTTATCTGCATGATAATTCTTAATTACAGTTACCGTAAGGCTCATGTTCTTTTTTGCCCTTTATTGATGCATGTTTACCTCCTGCCTTTACTAAATGCTGAATTTGTTGCAGGTGCTCCTGTTCCTTCAGTTTCACAGACTACGTCTGGTACATTGACAGTTCCTGCTAAAATATATGGTATCTCATCTGTGACAAATGCATGCTATTTTTGTTAAACTTGGGCAAACTTCCACCTTATTAGTGAATCATTTTTTTTTCGTTTTCATAGAATATCAATTGTACTAGCACATGGGCTATATGCATCATCATAACATTGTATGCTTTATTGATGATGTCATGCAGTTCTTATGTTCCAAAAGGCTGCTTGCCAGTTTCAATCTATAACCTATGTGCCTGTAATCATTGTCATGCTTCATTATGTCAAAACACATATTGATTTATTGTTCGGTTGATGGTCGCAACACTCATTGAGTTATGTTTGATTCATATGCACATTGTCTGTCCCTAGTTATAGAAGTTAGTCTTAAGCATCTACATCAGGGAACCTTTTTTTCCCTTAAGCTTTCCATTGCCAATCTTTCATTGGTTTATTCACATATTATACCTGTTTTATGAAACAACACCATCATGATTTGATGGTTTTCCTTACACTTAGTGAGTACATGCGTGTACTGCATTTCTAATTGTCGAACTCGTTGTAGGTGCTCCTGTTGCTGCAGTCTCACAGGCAGTGAACTTGACAGGCCATGCTGAAAACGCTGGTATCTCGGCAGTGAAAAATGCAGGTAAATTGTTTGAACACTGTTGGTTGTTTATATAGCTGAATGGAACGCATCTGCTCAACTGATCCCTGATAGTATTGTTGTAGTACACCAAATGTGTAGTCAAGTAGATGCATGTATTACTGATAATATTATACTTCGTTTGTCCCATAATATGAGATATTTTGGCATGCTAACGTAGTTTGCAAAAATGTCTTAGATTGTGGGAGTATGTGAGTATGTGATATGCCATGTTTGAGTTTCATTTGTTCAGTCATAAGAACTGGTCGTGCTGTATACTCACCATTTTGTTCCATCTAAACGCTCTTATATTTCTTTACAGAGGGATTGTCTGTTGAACTGTTTTTGTTGTTTTGCTTATATTATTTCGATGGTAGTTTCAGGACTGAATTTGGATCAATGAGGCTAATTGTTCGTGTTTATACTGCATAACAATACTTGAAGCGGTCATTTTTACACAATATAGGTCCTGCTTAAAAAATAAAAAGATGTTGCTCATCGGAAAAGAATGAACGTGAATTAAGTTCAGATTCTTCCATGCACTAGCTTCTTTCTTCACCTTTGGTCCTTGTAATGTTCGCTGTTAACTGAACACTATAAAAACTGAGTCAAGGCATGTTATGCCATGGCGATTCTTAATCCAGTGATCCTTGTGAGTGTATGGATTCTTGGGCAGGCACAAATAAGGTTTTGAGTTCGGAAAATTCCAATCTCAGAAAGCATCCAAGGACAGAACAAGCAACTTTTGAGCAAGGTCCTCGTCCAAAAACACAACGGTCAAGTGGGGCTTTTGGTGAAGCATGTCTGGTAAGAAACTAGGTTTCATTAACTTGTATATGGGTGACATAGCAGCCCACAATGGATTATACAATTCCTAGTGTTCCGTCTCTTCCATAGCAAGTAACTATAGTTGGCATGCATGCACTTGAGTAAAGAGGGGCTTTGCTGTTGTGCTATTTTGTATGCATCATCTGGCACGGTACTATTATTAACAGGTGTAATATTTGTTGATGTGTAGGCGTCAGTGACTAAAGCTGGAGCGTGCTCGCAGGCTGGTATTGTCCTGGAAGCGCCTAAGCATGAAGTTGAGCAATCCTAAGCATGAAGATCCTAAGCGTGGTGGCCCTTCTGGACTTCCGAGTGGAGAAACAGTCGAGGAAACAATATGCTGTTGAAACGAAATAAAACAATAATTCTGCTGCGGCTTGTACTAGCACTCTATTTATGTGACCTACTTGAGGCTTGCAAGTCTCCTGGAGTCTATGTTATGTTTTGACGCAACTATGTTCCTGAGTTTCTAATATGAACTTAATTTAGGTGTAGGAGAGTGAAGTATTGCATAATCTTTTTTATTCTCTTCTCCAACGGCCTATCTAACCTGTCTTCTATTTGTCCATGTCTCCCTATTCTGTGCACTTCAAACAAATAATAAAGGATCACAAAGATAACCAAAACAACCTAAATGCTAGATAGTGCAGCTGGACTATTCAGCGAAGTCAAGCGCGTTGTCATCTATTTATTCCGTTTTCAATATTTTTTCTTTAAAAAGCTACAACTTATGAACCGAGTGTCAGAAAGAAGAATTATTTTCAGCGTTGGTTCCTTGCGACGAGCTCTTTAAATTTAAACCCTACATGGATATGGATATGTTTTCATGATTCTTTTTCAAAAACAACTTTAATGCTAGATGAGGCAACTTTAGTGCTAAACAGAAGCAACTTCACTCCGTTAATTCTTGTTCAAGAATTCATCCGATTAACCAGTTAACTTGTCGATTAATCCCTACTCGTAGGTGAAAGATCGTGGATGTCGCCTAGGGGGGGGGGGGTGAATAGGCGCTTTAAAATAATTACGGTTTAGGCTCGAACAAATGCGGAAAAAACCTAGCGGTTAATTTGTCAAGCACAAAACCTACAACAACTAGGCTCACCTATGTGCACCAACAACTTATGCTAGCAAGATAAACAACTAGGTGATAGCAAGATATATGACAAGAAACAATATGGCTATCACAAAGTATAGTGCATAAGTAAAGGGCTCGGGTAAGAGATAACCGAGGCACGCGGAGATGACGATGTATCCCGAAGTTCACACCCTTGCGGTTGCTAATCTCCGTTTGGAGCGGTGTGGAGGCACAATGCTCCCCAAGAAGCCACTAGGGCCACCGTAATCTCCTCACGCCCTCGCACAATGCAAGATGTCGTGATTCCACTAAGGGACCCTTGAGGGCGGTCACCGAACCCGTACAAATGGCAACCCTTGGGGGCGGTCACCGACCCCGTACACTTTGGCAACCTTTGGGGGCGGTCACCGGTACCCGTCAAATTGCTCGGGGCAATCTCCACAACCTAATTGGAGACCCCGACGCTTGCCCAGAGCTTCACCACAATGATTGAGCTCCGAACAATACCAACCGTCTAGGGCGCCAAGGCACCCAAGAGGAACAAGCTCTAGGGTGCCCAAACACCCAAGAGTAATAAGCTTCTCAAACTTCACTTCCACGTATCACCGTGGAGAACTCAAACCAATGCACCAAATGCAATGGCAAGGGCACACGGAGTGCCCAAGTCATTCTCTCTCAAATCCCACCAAAGCAACTAATGCTAGGGAGGGAAAAGAGAGGAAGAACAAGAAGGAGAACACCAAGAACTCCAAGATCTAGATCCAAGGGGTTCCTGTAATGCCCAGGATGGGACTATACCTCCTACGACTTAAAGGTATAAGCCCATTCTGGAATGATCTCAAGTTCGGTATCTTTGCACATCTCATGTAAAAATAGGGATGAAAAGAAAAAGAGATAGTTGGCTTACACTCGCCACGTCACACAATTCATTACATAGTCAAACATCATCCAAAAACATCATAACCCGACTACGGGTGAAGATCCAAATGAAAGATACCAAACATACATAAAGCCACAGGTTCGAATCGCCCCTAGTAGAAACCACTACTGATCATCGGGATAGTGCACATAGTAACGGCTACGTTCCTCATCGTACTCCCAGTATAGCTCTGTGCCGTCACCTGAGTAGCTCACCATGGTACCTGCATCTGGTGTGGTGTAGAATATGTGAGCCACGGAGGACTCAGCAATCCCGTTCCCGGGTAGCAGAACTATCTAAGCCTTGGGTGTGGAACAAGGTTGAAGAAAGAATAAAAGGTTGCAGCAGCACTAGCACTAACTTACGTAATAAGAGCGAGAAGAGAAGTGCCACGAGCGACAAGGTGATCACGAAGTGATCCTATCTATGCACGTCAAACATAACCCCACCGTGTTCACTTCCCGAACCCCTTTCGGAAAATGACCGTCACGGTACTCACGCTGGTAGTGTGTTCTGAACATGGTGTCAAGTTTTCTACAACCGGATATTAACAAATTCCCATCTGCCACATAACCGCGGGCACGGCTTTCGAAAGTTCAAAACCCTGCAGGGGTGTTCCAACTTGGCCCATTACAAGCCCACGATCCGCGGAGTCGCAACTCCAAGGTGGGAAGGCCCGAGTATCCTTGGAATCCCGTGCTCAAGATACTCCGACTAAGGTAAGGCTAATCCAGCAAATCCTCCCGGCGTGCCGACACCCTGATAGTAGCCGCGCGTATCTCGTCTCAGGCCACGACCGGATGGGCGATGCTACAGGTTTTTACCAGACCTCAGGTTCCCCCAAGGTGGCCCTGCAGGACCCCCAGTTTGGACCAACACTCATGTGGAGCACTGGCTCGGGTTGTTGATTAAGAAGAGGGTTAATTACTCCCTATGCAAGTTTTTAGTTGTTTAGGCAAATAGTACCAATGTTGGGACTTGCTGGAAAAGACTTAGCGCTAAGCGGTTTATCGAGGGGGTCCCATAACCCCAACCGTGTCAGGAACGCATAATCAACGAACATAACACCGGTTTATATGGTTCCTAGGACGGCATGAGTGGAACAAATCACCAAGCAAGAGGCTTAGCCTTCCACCCATTACCAATATATAGATGATTTCATTAAGAGTTTATATAGTGTGATATCCCAACAAGCTTCAACATGAAGCAAGAATCTTCAAATCTTCTCCTGCAACTAGCAATGCTATAAGAGGGGCTGAGCGAAGCCTACGTAGCCAATTAAAGGTTTGCATAGGTAGGGTGGTTAGACAGATTCATGGTTACAATAGGAGGCTGACAGACAAACATGGGCATCGAGGCAATAAGCTAAAGAGCGAGACTTCTAGCAATAGGCAAAGATAGTAATGATATCTGGGTCAGGTCATCTTGCCTGTCGAGTCGTCGACGGGATCGTAAGAGGGCTCCTCATTCTCAACCTCGGTAGTAACCTCGTTCTCCTACTCGGTCTCGGCTTCCGGCTCTACTCAACACAAGAACACATGAGGCACGAAATTAAACAAGGTGCAATGCGCAAACTACAGGATGCATGGCTGATGCACTAAGGAAACACTGCGGATGCACTTAGGATGCACAACATGACAACATAGGAAACACAGAGTAACAGCACAAGAAACATGACAATTTACTCAAGCAAGTAGGATGCAAGACAAGTCTATTTAGGATGCAAAACATGGCAAGGTAGGAAGCACAAAGAAACAACACAAGAAACAGCGGGTTTAAATGAGGCCGAAAACTACTTAAGACAAATCCGGTATGTCCTCATATGCATAGTTTGAAATTAGTCCAGATCTGAACAAACCTTAAATTAAAGTTATTAAACAGCAATTTAACATGCACCATGACAATCTACACGAAATTCTAGTCAAGTTTCATATAAAGTTTGTTTAAAACGGAGCTACGGTCTAGAAGATATGATCAAAACAAGATAAGCATGGCAACGGTGCAAAATGCACACAAACATCAAGCAAACATACTCCAAACATATAAACAAGATGATATTATGAATCTACATGCAAAAACACACAAGTTTCATGTAGGGCACGCTCAAAATGGAGCAACGGGCTAAAAGATACACCCGAAACAAGAAACAATGCAAAGCTGAAACTAACAGCCACATAGCAACTTCGGAGCAAGAAATATATATTCTACAGCACTCAAACATGGTGACAAGAAGTATGGACATGAAGTAGACATATCCTACAGCAAACAACTCCATTGGAGCATCTCCATAGGAGGCATGGATCAATAGCAACAAGCTACAACATTTTGATCATGACAATAAAAACCTGACAGCAATATTTTATAGCAACTTGGGAGCAAGAGTTAAATATGCTACAGCAACCCAAATGAGCATGTGAGGGCATGGATCGATAGCCAACAACATATACAACAAGGAATGATCAATGGCCACCCCAAAACTAACAGGGATTGGCCTAGAATAACAAGCAAACATAGCATCAGGATATTACAGATTCCAGACTAGTGAAATTTCACTAAGTGTTAAAATAGCAATATTATCATGGCATGTTTGTGAGCATGTTTAATTCACCTCAAAGCATAACATGGCAAGTGGTTTGCACCACAGCAAAGAACACATGATGGGGAGTCCAAAACATATGAGCATGTGACATGGGGACAATCACATCATTAGCAACGAGCTCCTCAACTAGGCATCTCGTAACAAGTTCCAAAACCTAACAGCCACATGCACTTTTCCAACAGGGATAAACATGGCAACATGAACTCTAACATGCATGCTATAGCACCCAACATGTAGAGCATCTCATGATGAACATTTGGACATATCATTTGTTTCATTTGGATAAACATGCACCAAGTTATCACATCTCAAACATGGCATGAAAACAACTAATAGCAGCAGTTTATATCAAGTAGCACTCTTGTCATGAAGATTAAGACATCTAGATGGACTCAAACATGCATGACACAATGGAACAAAACATAGAGCACTTCACCACGGTCATTTTGACATATCATACGCACAAATGGGACAAGCACAGTAAAAGTTATCATCATCACAAAAATGCATCAGACAATGAAAACAACAATTGACTTAGCAAAAAAAACAGAGGAAACAGGGTCAACCTCAAGTCAACGCGGGCTGCGGGTTCGCGGGTTGCGGGCGCGGGCGAAACGGGTTGCGCCCGTTAGGGTTTCGGCCCGCAGTGCTCAGATCGGATCGGCTCCTCGATCTGGATCGGCGGCGGCGGCTGTCTTCGATGGGAGGCTGGCGGGCAGCGGCTCCGGCCGGAGGTACGAGGGGCGGCGGCCGGCGGCTGGCCCATGGGCGCCCGGCCGCGACCGGAGGAACGGCGGCGAGGGAGGCTGCGAGGGAGTCCGCCGGAGGAGGCTTGAGCTCGGGGCGGCGGGGTCCGGCGGCCGCCTGTCGCCGGGGCGGCGGCGGCGCGCCCGGCCGGCGGCGGGGACGAAGGGCCCGGCGCGGGGGCACGGGATCTGGCCCGAACGGCGGTGGGAGCGGGCCGGGAACGGGCCTGCGGGCCCGCGTGGCGGCGGAGGCTGTACTGTGCGGTGGCGGACTGTCCGGCCCGGGTCGGACACGTCCGCCCGGCACGGATTTCGAGGCGGGGGCTGGAGGAGGAAGAAGACTAGGGTTTGGACGAGAAAAATGGAGGGGTGGACGTTTTTATAGTCACAAGGAGTTAGGAGACTCCAAATGGGTAGCGGTTTTCGGCCACGCGATCACAATTCAACGACCGAGATGATGGGAAGGGTTGTGCTAGGTTGGTGGGCTGTTGTGGAGGGGGTCTTGGGCCTCTAAGATGATGTACTTTTAGCCCACTAGGTTAACTTTTGGAGTACCAAACGAACTCCAAACGCGACGAAAATTGACATGCGGGTTACACGTACCAAAACAACATCGCACGACAAGTCTCACGCCATTCCGGAAACGTTACACGGCCAAACACGAAAGAAGGACTCGGGGATGCCACGGGCACGTGTGAGAGCGTCGGAACTCGAAACGGACAACGGGAAGAGACGAGAGGGACCGGATGCAAGTGACAACACAAATGCAATGCAATTCACATGACAACATGACATGGATGAAATGCACACACGCACATGACAAAACGAAGAACCCGAAAAGACGAAGAACCCGGAATGGAACTGATGAAGCCAAAGTTTATATATTGCCATATAGGGAAAGTGTTACATCCGGGGCATTACAAACTCTCCTCTACTATGAAAAGATCTTGTCCCGAGATCTAGGACTCGAAAAAGGAAGGATACTCGGAACGAAGGTGATCTTCTCGTTCCCACGTAGCTTCTCGGTCGGTATGGTGTGACCACTTAACTTTCAAGAACTTGATTGACTTGTTGTGGGTCTTGCGCTCGGTTTCTTCGAGAATAGCAACGGGATGCTCTCGGTAAGACAAGTCTTGTTGAAGATCAATCTCCTCAAACGGAATGGTGCGTTCAGGTGTCTTGAAGCACTTGCGGAGTTGAGACACGTGAAACACATCATGAACACTTGCGAAGTTGGAAGGGAGCTCAAGTTGATAGGCTAGATCGCCTCTTTTGTCAAGGATCTTGAAAGGGCCCACGTATCTAGGAGCAAGCTTTCCTTTGATACTGAATCTTTGGGTGCCTTTCATAGGAGAAACACGGAGATAGAAATGATCACCAATGTTGAAGGCCAAATCACGATGCTTGCCGTCATAGTAGCTCTTCTGACGCGACTGAGCGGCCTTGAGATTCTCACGTATGACTTTGCACATTTCTTCGGCTTCTGAGATCAAGTCATTGCCAAGAAGTTGGCGTTCACCAGTCTCGGACCAGTTGAGAGGGGTACGGCACTTTCTGCCATAGAGGATTTCAAACGGAGCTTTGCAGGCAGTTGCTTGGAAACTGTTGTTGTAAGAGAACTCGGCAAACGGAAGACAGTCTTCCCACTTCATGCCAAAAGAGATGACACAAGCTCTGAGCATGTCTTCTAGAATCTGGTTCACTCTTTCAACTTGACCACTAGTCTGAGGGTGAAACTCAGTGCTGAAACGGATCTTAGTGCCCATGGCAGACTGAAAGGAGTCCCAGAACTTGGATGTGAACAAACTTCCATGGTCTGAGGAGATAACTTGAGGAATGCCATGTAGGGACACAATTCTGGAAGTGTACAACTCTGCCAGTTGAGCTACATTGATGGATTCTTTGACTGGAAGGAAGTGAGCTACTTTGGTAAGCTTGTCAATCACCACAAAGATAGAATCATTCCCCTTCTTGGACTTGGGAAAACAAGTGACGAAATCCATTTCGATGTGGTTGAATTTCCACTCGGGAATAGGAAGAGGTTGGAGAAGACCAGCTGGACGTTGATGCTCTTCCTTCACTCTTCTGCAGACATCACATTCATTCATGAATTGGGCAATCTCCCTTTTCATGCGAGTCCACCAGTAAGATTGCTTAAGGTCTTGGTACATCTTGGAACTTCCAAGGTGAATCGACAGGAGGGAGTCATGTGCTTCGTTCATTATGAGCTTCCTGATATCACCCTTGGGAACCACAAGTCTGTCCTCAAAGAACAAGGTATGTCTCTCATCAACGCGATAGCACTTGTATTTGGGAGTACCCTTTGCAATACCATGTTTCACTTTCTGCACCATAGCATCACTGAGTTGGGACTCACGGATCTGATCTTCCAAGGTAGGAGCAACTTGAAGATTTGCAAGAAAGCCTTGCGGAACAACTTGGAGGTTGAGCTTCCTGAATGCTTCACAAAGCTCAGGCTGAAACGGCTTGATAAGGAGACTGTTGCAATATGCCTTTCTGCTCAAAGCATCTGCAATGACATTAGCCTTGCCAGGTGTGTATTCGATGCTTGGATCATACTCTTGGATCATTTCAACCCAACGAGTCTGGCGAAGGTTCAGGTTCGGCTGTGTGAAGATGTACTTCAAGCTCTTGTGATCGGTGAAGATGTCGATTTTTTTGCCCAACAGAAGGTGTCTCCACGTGATCAAGGCGTGTACCACAGCTGCTAGCTCGAGATCATGTGTGGGGTAGTTCTTCTCACTTGGCTTCAATTGACGAGAGGTGTATTCCACAATTTTCTTGTCTTGCATAAGCACACCACCAAGTCCTTGAAGAGAAGCATCACAGAATACTTCATAGGGCTTGGACTCATCTGGAGGAGTAAGAACCGGAGCAGAGATGAGCTTTTCTTTGAGAGTTTTGAACGCCACATCACAATCTGGAGACCAGTTGTACTTGACATTCTTCTGCAGCAAGTTGGACAGAGGCTTGGCAATCTTGGAGAAGTTCTCAACGAACCTTCTGCAATAACTAGCAAGACCAAGGAAGCTTCGGAGTTGCTTGACGTTCTGAGGAGGTTCCCAGTTGACAATCGCTTCAACTTTCTTGGGGTTGACCGCAATACCGTCAGCGGAGATGATATGGCCCAGATACAAGACCTTATCGATCCAGAATTCGCACTTGGAGAACTTGGCATAGAACTTATGTTCACGGAGTCTGTCGAGAACCAGACGGAGGTGCTTTTCGTGATCTTCTTCATTCTTGGAGAATACCAAGATGTCATCCAGATACACAAGCACAAACTCGTTGGTGTAGGGGTTGAAAATGTAGTGCATCATTCTCGAGAAGGTAGGTGGAGCATTAGCGAGGCCAAAAGACATGATTGTATATTCATAGGAGCCGTAGCTAGTTCTGAAGGCAGTCTTATGGATATCTTCTTCACGAATGCGGATCTGGTGATAACCCATCCGGAGATCGAGCTTTGAGAAAACTTTAGCTCCTTTGAGCTGCTCGAACAATTCATTGATGTTGGGGAGCGGATACTTGTTCTTTATTGTCTTCTTGTTCAATGGCCGGTAATCAACGCAAAGACGCTCCGTGCCATCCTTCTTCTTGACAAATAAGACACCACAACCCCAAGGAGACGTGCTAGGCCTGATCAGACCCATACGCTCTTGTTCATCAAGTTGTTTCTTCAACTCCTTCAACTCTTCAGGGGAGAGCTTGTACGGACGCCGGCATGCTAGCTCGGTACCAGGCTCGAGTTCAATGACAAATTCAACTTGGCGATGCGGAGGCATGCCTGGAAGCTCTTCAGGAAAAACGTCTTTGTATTCGTTGACCACCGGAATTTGAGAGATGGCATTAATCTCGCCCTTGTCATTGAGAGAGAATAGCCTGATTGTGTTATCTCGAGAGGCGAAGATAATCACATCTTCGTCGGAATGAGTAAGCTTGACTTCCTTGTTTGCACAATCAATGTGAGCATCATGCTGAGAAAGCCAATCCATCCCGAGAATAAGGTCAATGTCGGAGTTGCCGAGAACAACTGGAGAAGCCAGAAAGCGGTAATCACCCATGCGAATAGATACATCCGGAGCATACACACTAGAATGCATTCGTCTCCCCGGAGAAATAACTGATAACTCCCTTGGCAAATTTTTGGTGACAACATCGTGCTTGGATGCAAATGGATATGACATGAAGGAACATGATGCACCCGAATCAAACAACACTTTTGCAGGAATAGAGTTAACTGGAAGGTTACCAAGTATCACATCTGAAGAATTCTCTGCTTGAGCTGCATTCATCAGATTCACTCTTGCTGCCTTTGGATTGTGCTTGACAATAGCAGTGCTGACAGGTGTAGGAGGCGGAAGGCGCCTTGGGTTGGGGCACTTGTTAGCATAATGACCCTTCTGAGTGCACTTGTTGCAAACCACTTCTGAGAGAGGACGGTGATAAGGAGCACTTGACTTGGAAGCTTGAAAATGATTCTTTGACTGGTTGCTTGGGTTGGGTGGGTAGGAGAAAGCACGGCCACCAGAGTTCTTGTTGTTGTTGTTGGGAGCTCGGATCACTGGAGGTGGTGGAAGCCAAAACTTCTGTTGCTTCGCGACCACTTGAGAAGAAGAGGAGGAGTGAACAGCGTCTCTGATCCTCTTTTTGGAAGCTTCCATCTTGAGCTGGGCTGCCTCTTGCTTAAGTGCCATGTTATAGAATTGATCAAACTCATCAGGCTCGAACAAGGTGAGAGCTAGTTGGAGTTCATCCTTCAGACCACCACGAAACTGATAGATCTTGCTCTTGGCATCTGGGATGTCTTTCTTGGCATAGCGGGCAAGGTTCTGGAACTTGACATTATATTGGTAGACAGTCATTGAGCCTTGCTTCAGGTTGCGGAATTGCTCACGCATACCCTCGATGACACTTGTTGGAATGTGGTGAGAGCGAAAGTCCTTGCAGAAGTCATCCCAGGAGATTACACACCCTGCTCTGGAGTCTTTGTACTGCTACCACCAATCAGCTGCTTGGTCCTTGAGTTGGAAGGCTGCAAACTTCACATAGTCCTCGGGCCTGACGTTACTGCACTCGAAATGCTTCTTGATATCTGTTATCCAGTCTTCAGCATCTAGAGGGTCCACGCAGTAACTAAATGCCTTTGGTTGGTTTGCCAAGAACTGGTTGAGTGTAGCAAAATGAGGTTGGTTGAACAAATTGCCTTGGTTCCCATGAGCACCCTGATTTGCTTGATTTGCTTGAATGTTCTGCATCATTTGCATAAGCATCTGGGTATTCTGGTTCGTCGCTTGCATAATTGCTCTCCAGGCCTCAGACGGAGGAGGAGGGGAAGGAGGACGATCAGGAGCCTCTTCACCCTCTGGGTTAGCGTTGGGAACCCTTTTAGGGGCCATCCTGAAAGAGATGACCACTATTAGCCATTGATTGAAAGAATATATAAGCTGAATCAACGGCTAGAAATTGCAACATGAGTCTTCACAAGAACATTCGAACAAGAATGAACGAATGCAAATCTCAGTTTAATGATAACAACAATCTTCACGAGAAGCCACTTGGGAGACAAAAGGTAAATAAAACAACAAGGTGCAGATAGAACAAATACAAGATAGAAGCTTCGTTCGACATATTCGTGCTGAAAGCTTATGGAACGTGTTACAAAAGGGTTTTGCAATCCCCGGATCAGCATAGCCAAGGACCCTTTAAGATGCAACTCCCAATCGGAACAACGGCCATAAAACTACTTCACTCAATGTAGAACCCCGAACTCCATATCCTGCATTCGTTGGAAGAAAGCCTATGAGCTACTAGATGAACCCACCTATTAATTTCCGAAAGTTTCCATTTATGCAATCAGGTGTTGGGGATACAGGGGAAGCATCGCGCACTCAACTCTAATCCTACATCCAGCTATATCCATCCTTCAACACATAACCAGTTATTTTCGGAAACCGACTACCTCGGACCTTCAAAACACATCTACTATACAAGCTATGGCAATACTCCCAAACTACCTCCCCAGTACTGGGTGATGTCGGGGTTATCTTGCCACTAACCGCATAGGAGCGTTTTCGATGTCGGCCGTCTTAAGTATTCCAGAACTGATGCGATGGATTTGTGACGACAACACCTCGGAGCTCAACTCCCAGGGACACTGCCACAACCCCTAAATGATAGGAGGCATCGAGAACAATGTTCTCGTCACAAAGACATCGGAACAATCCAAACAATACTCGCGAGATTCCTAAAAAAAATTGGTGAATTTTTTAGAGTAGAAGAGACAAGAGTAATCGTCAGGAGTCCTCACCAGAGTGAAAAGAGATGAGGAGCAAAAGAAATCCTACTCTCCGATATATATATAGGACTCAAAACATTTTGAGTGTGTGCCTAGACTCAACTGTCAACGATTCGATCAATCAGTGGGGGCTTCTAGGTCAGAGAAGGCTCTGATACCAACTTGTAATGCCCAGGATGGGACTATACCTCCTACGTGTCGAGGCATGACTTAAAGGTATAAGCCCATTCTGGAATGATCTCAAGTTCGGTATCTTTGCACATCTCATGTAAAAATAGGGATGAAAAGCAAAAGAGATAGTTGTCTTACACTCGCCACGTCACACAATTCATTACATAGTCAAACATCATCCAAAAACATCACAACCCGACTACGGGTGAAGATCCAAATGAAAGATACCAAACATACATAAATCCACAGGTTCGAATCGCCCCTAGTAGAAACCACTACTGATCATCGGGATAGTGCACGTAGTAACGGCTACGTTCCTCATCGTACTCCCAGTATAGCTCTGTGCCGTCACCTGAGTAGCTCACCATGGTACCTGCATCTGGTGTGGTGTAGAATCTATGAGCCACGGAGGACTCAGCAATCCCGTTCCCGGGTAGCAGAACTATCTAAGCCTTGGGTGTGGGACAAGGCTGAAGAAAGAATAAAAGGTTGCAGCAGCACTAGCACTAACACACGTAATAAGAGCGAGAAGAGAAGTGCCACGAGCGACAAGGTGATCACGAAGTGATCCTATCTATGCACGTCAAACATAACCCCACCGTGTTCACTTCCCGAACCCCTTTCGGAAAATGACCGTCACGGTACTCACGCTGGTAGTGTGTTCTGAACATGGTGTCAAGTTTTCTACAACCGGATATTAACAAATTCCCATCTGCCACATAACCGCTGGCACGGCTTTCGAAAGTTCAAAACCCTGCAGGGGTGTTCCAACTTGGCCCATTACAAGCCCACGATCCGCGGAGTCGCAACTCCAAGGTGGGAAGGCCCGAGTATCCTCGGAATCCCGTGCTCAAGATACCCCGACTAAGGTAAGGCTAATCCAGCAAATCCTCCCGGCGTGCCGACACCCTGATAGTAGCCGCGCATATCTCGTCTCAGGCCACGACCAGATGGGCGATGCTACAGGTTTTTACCAGACCTCGGGTTCCCCCAAGGGGGCCCTGCAGGACCCCAAGTTTGGACCAACACTCATGTGGAGCACTCGCCCGGGTTGTTGATTAAGAAGAGGGTTAATTACTCCCTATGCAAGTTTTTAGTTGTTTAGGCAAATAGTACCAATGTTGGGACTTGCTGGAAAAGACTTAGTGCTAAGCGGTTTATCGAGGGGGTCCGCTTTTAACCACATTTTTATTAAATAAAATTTGGCTAGAAATAAAATTTTTGAATTATATTAGGTTCTTTAATCATTTTTTTTAAGCCTCTTCTATACCTGTCCTTCAAAAATCTTCTCTTCATATAGTAAAATTCTTGGAAAATAATTTTGTGGGCTCTGGTTGTGTCTTGGGTCATTTCATTATTTGTTTGATAACATTAGAAATTATTTTTCATAATAAAATTTTGCCTTAGAAAACTCTTTTAATAGCTTTTGCAGTGTTTTAACTGCTTCTGTTGCACTACTACTATTTTAAATAATTCTCTAAAAATTCCACCATAATTCTGAGAGGTCCTGTGATGCCTATATGTTACTTTGGTGCAAAAACCCAACTTGGTGTTTTGCAAATTATGAGTGAACCATCCTCTTTTTCATTTCTGTCCATCTTCTAGGTTTCTACTACAACCCTATTATTTCTTGCTCCAAAAATTCTGAGCCTTGACCATCTTCTTGTTCTTCCAACCAAAACCTTAACTCCAGAAGATCAGCTCCATTAGCATCTTTTAGACCCACCAAATACCCCTCTGAATATTCAGCCCAGAACTAAATTTCCGTAAAACTTGCACTAGCCAGTATTTCCTTTTCCCATAATAACTTCACCATAATCTCTACCATCTAAAGAGACACTATCCTGCCAAGTTTCTCATCCAGAAAGATCACCTAGGTCACCCTAACATTCTGTCGAGCACCTTGAGCTCATGACAGAAGTTGGGCACCTTTTTGGATTGCACTAGATACTAGCCCATCTCCCCAAAACACCATGTCCATCACTTCTACTATGTCTAGAGGCACCATCCTGTTATTTGTCAACTTGTTTGGGTCCCTGTAGATGCCATTGGCATTTCGTCGAACACCTCAGAGGCATGTCCGGAGCACGAGCAGAGCGCAGTTATTGCACGCGCTGACATCGGGCTCCTGTCACTGCCCTGCTGCCTCCCCTGCTCGCCCGAGCCTCCCACTGGATCAGCCCGACCACCACCTACCTCTCCGACACCTCCGTATGTCCTCTAGCACCGTCCACGCCGACCGGAGCCGCCGCCCGACGAGTCCCGCATCGCCACGTCGCACCGACCTTCAACGCCCTGGACGCGTGGCTCACCTCCGAACCAAACACGACGTCCGCCATCACTCCAAGCCACCACCATCTTCACCAAACCCCGCCGTCCTTCAACGGCCTCGCCACCGGCCGCGTCTGCCATTAATGGCCGTCGCCACTGTATGCCGTGGACGGCGCCGTCCAGGCTACCTGGCGCCTCCCGGGGCAGCCAGCTCGCCAGGGGAGTAACTGCGGCCGGCCACCGTCCGCTACCGACCCTCACCGGCCACCCAACGACCTCACCGGCCGGAGTAAAGGCATCGCCACCGTGTCCGCTCTCTGGAAGTCGCGGCACCGCGTCGCCCCGCCTATTTAAGCCACCCCGAGCACCCCGGCTCCTCATCTCCACCTCTCCCCTCCTCCAGCAAATCATCCCGAGCCTCCCCGAGCAAGCAAGACGACCGGAGGAGCCATCTTCCTCGACTCCGGCCGCCTCTGCCACCGCCCTCCCCTCGAGGCCACCCACCTCTCCAGTGCCTCCCCCTCCCTACTATCTACACCAACGGCCTCCTGGAGCATCCACGAACCCGTCCCCATCTTCAATTCCACTGGAGTTGCACCGTAGCCGGAGTTCCCCTTTTCGTCCGACGGCGCCGTCCGCCGAGGACCTCGTCGCCGGCAACTCCGTCCATCCCAGCCACCACGGAGAGCACCGGACGAACCGCCTCCCCCTCCTGAACACAACGGTGCCCTCGGCTCCTCCAACGGCGCCACCGTTCGCCGGCGAGCTCCGCCGGAGTCCCGCCCCGTTCTGTCGCCAGGAAGAAGGGCGGGTGGACCGTGGTCAAACCTGACCAGTGGGCCAGGCGGGCCCACTGTCAGCGACCCACAGCACGCTGTGTGTGTGGACACGGGTTCCGCAAAGCCCGTCTCCGCGTGAGGGAAACGTACTTCCCTTTTTCGCCTTCGACGTCAGCTCTTTTACCCGCAGCCAGATGACTGGGCTCGGCCCAGTGGCGCCGTTGAACTAAACAGCGCTCAGGGCGCAATTCTATCCCTTCTTTTATCATTTCCAGCAACTTTCAAATAATTCCATAGTAGCCTTTTCTACTCTAAATTTGGTAATTAAAATTTCTGTAGGTTTCTAAAATCATGCTCTGCTTATTTAAAATTAGGTGAACATTTTTCCTATATATAGTTTCTGTTTAATAAATTTAAATATTGCTTTTAATCATGTTTTCCATCTTAGTAATTCCATAACTAATTCATATGAACTCTAAATGAATTAATTCTTTTTCTGTTATTCCTTAAATATCCTCTAGTCTATTTTAGTATTTATTTCAAAAACATTTGAAATACTTTTTATTGCTGTTTTTGAATTATGTGGTGATTTAGATATTTTTGAAAATAGGAATTGAAGGGGAGATGATTCTTTGCAAAGTAACCAGCACCTTTTCATATCTAAGGCAAGCATTTTGAACACTTGATAGGGTGAATGTTTGCATGCTAGAATATTTAGGGCATGTTTGATACTTTTAATAGATTTGGCATTTGGATAGAAATATTGCATGCATGCATGGTCATGATTATACTTTCTCTTGCATGCATTCCCTTCAAATTTGCAACATGCATAAGTTATGAGAATCCAGGAATGTGCTCCTGTTTTGGACGTGCCGGTGGGCACGGGCCATATTTGACACGGTGGTGTCATGAGATATATGTGGAAGCAGACAAGGGTTGTGGCCCTGTCCTGATGTTATGGTTGAGAGAATGTTTTGTTGTGCTAACCACCGCAGGGAACATAAGCCTCCTGAGTCGACCGTAGATCGAGTCTTGTTCCAGTAACCCCCATACTTGTCTCGTGCTACCACTTGTCCCTGCCTCGGGTAAGGTATGGTTTAGTAAGTTGTTAACCCCTTTCCATGCACACACCGTACAGAGGGCCATGATGAGGGTTTCCAGGGCCCTGGACTAAACCCAGTCATCAGGTCAGGGGGCATGGGTGTTTCCGACTGTTATGATGTCGAGAGGGAGTGTACCCTTGTAATCCGCGCGTATGAATAGTGATCCCATGCTCATGGAGGTTGTAGCCTCTCCGACTTAGAGTTTACTTAACTGTTGTTTTGGGTGACTCCTGGCAGCAGAAAAGTTAAGCTGGTGTGTGCTGGTTAGGTGTGTTTTCAACCCAAAGACCATAATGGGAATTAGTCAGTGTCACGATACTGACTAAAGAAATCCTATACTTGTGGGTAAAGAGTACACCCTCTGCAGAGTCGTATCTATTCGAATAGCCGTATACGCGGTTAAGGACTACAGTCTGGGTTGGTCAAGTGTCGATCTTAGAGTCGGTCTCCGGAGGAAATATTTAAAAGTGAAGCATGGTTATTTTGCAAGATAATTATCATTGCTACTGGTGTTACTATTAGTATATTTGATGATATGATTGCTTATGAACTAACCCCCTGCTCTTATTATACTTTCCAGAGTGTCTCAGGGGCTGGCTAGACTACCCCGGACACTCGCCTTTATTTCTAAGTCCTTTCTGTGGCGTCCCTCGAGTGTCAGGAGGTTTATCTCGCCACTACTCTTGTGGACACCCGACTGGCATTTCTTTTCAAGTCCTTTCGTGGCGTCGCCTGACTTCTCGGATGGTATCGTCCGATTTCTCTTTTAGACACCCGACTGACATTTCTTTTCAAGAACGACCGTGGTGTCACTTGACATCCGATCGGCATTTATTTTATATTTTATTAATGCTAATATTTATTTTCTGCACTAACTATTATTCACCATGCCATACTTTATTTCCTGTCAGCATGCATTTAACATAAGTCTATCATGAGCACACGCATATAGTTTAATTTATCATGACTATATAATTGTTTGATGCATTGGTTATATCATTTGTCCATGATGTTTGCGAGTACATTCAAACGTACTCACAGGCTTGTCCCTGGCTATTTACTTGGCCAGGTTATGGGTTCTGCAAGGATTAATACAGCGACGTCCGTGCGAAGCCTAGGAGTGCAGCCACACAGGATAGGAGTTATCCGGGTCAGCTGTTCCTGTTGGAATGGAGCCCCATCGGTGTGGAGATCCACAAGCCAATTCCTTCATCCACCACCGGAGTCATTGTTATATCAGTAGACCTTTATGGTCTTGTATCAAATTCTTGTAAATGCTTGGTAATCTGTAACAAGGATGTGTCTACCAGTAACAGTAATCCTGGGCTGGTGATGACACTAGGGGTAAATTTCTGGAATATTATGTTCCCGAAATCCGGCCCCGACAGCCTTGGTATCAGAGCCAGGCTGACCATTGGCTAATCCTATCCTAGCCTGGTCACCATCCCTAGGTTTCCACACCATCCACAACTTTTCCTGTCCACGGTCAAGTCTATCCCACCCACAGTGGCAACCGACATCTTTCAATAGCCGGTGCCCAACCTATCAGTCTATCCATAGGCCGTGTGCCTATGCCAACACCTGAACTTTCCCATCCACAAGCGTGCGATGGAAGACTCGGCTGACTTATAAAGGAAGCCTTACCCCAAACTCAGCACATCACAGCCTCGTTCCCAGTTCGATATCAAACCACCAAGATGACAGGCCCCCTCGTGCACAACGAGACCACCGCAGTCGAGCTTGAAGGCTTCGTAACCATCCTCGCCAATCTCACCCGTCGTGCTTTTAGCATCGACGAGCCACCGGAATATGTCGTGTACCAAGAGCACACGAGTAATTCCATCCATCACTTCTGGGCCACGGTGCACATCTACGGGAGGGGCACCACATCGGAGCGTCCCTACCGATTCACCGGGAGGACAACCTCCGACGAGCCCCAAGCCATCCAACTTGCAGCCCGATAGGCTATAGTTCAACTTCGGCACCTGTCGCCGAGGGTTAACTGCCGCTCATTCTACTACTACCCTAGTCGCGAAGGCTATGGTAGCCCAACCCAGGTCGCCAACGGGGACCATGAGTCGGACCCTGCCCTGGTGCATCTGGTGCGCTACCTGAGAGCGCAAGAGGCACTATTTGATCAGGTCACTCTTGATCTGATTGAGACCCGCAGGACGCTCGCTCTCCTGACCCCAGCAAGGAGTGAAGTCGCACCCGCCACCGGCGCCCCGATAATGCTGCTTGGAAGGCCGGTTGAGCCCCCAAGCTCTGACCATGTCATCTACCCAGGCAATGCCTTCGCCTCACCCGGAAATCTCCGTCGTCTCTTGGAGGCCTACTCCAATGGGACGGTGACCTCGACACCTCGCGAAGGCCACCACCGCTACTCCAGCCCTGTAGCTCCCCATCCTACCCCGGCCAGCTCCGACGCAGAAGCACCCGGAGAGGACTCGGCATCCGCAAGACGCGCCCGGCTGGATATCAACCAGGTGGACTGAGTCCACCTGATTTGTTATCAAGCCCTAGTGGCTCGGTTTTTCCTTTAGTTCCGCAGTAGCTGGTGTGTGGCGTAGTGAGTTTGTAGACCCCCTGTGTGTCACCATCTAATAGTATGTGTGATCTGGCATGAATTGCTTGATGAGTGGTTGCAGAGTAAATTCTAGACGTGACCCCTAACTGACACGCACAGTAACATGTCACTTTTCTTTTGGGGATTGAGGCCTGAGACTTTGACTCAGACAGCCCCGCGCCGGAGTCGGTGTCTCTGTCGTACCGGCACCATTTCATGTTTCATGACCCAGGCTCTCTATAAGAGGCCACGCTCATTTTTCCACACCAGCAACCATCAGCATCAAGCACTGCCTTTTTCCTTTCATCCACACATGTCTCACCCCGGAGCTTATCTGAGGAACCCCGAAGCAAGACCTGGTAGTTTTGTTATGTTATTGTGGGATTTTACCCGCAATACTCTTGGCTCCACCCATCCACCCCTGTATGAGCTTTTCAAATCGAGAATCACTCCTGATCTCTCGAAATACTGGGCAGCTGTACATATTCCACCAGCAGATTTTAAACCAAGGCCCTCCCTATGTGATTTTCATCGGGAGATCCATGCCAACCCCAGGCATGGCCATTGAGTCTGCTGCGTATGAAGCAGTCACCCGTCTTCGCTTTGCGGTACCTTGTACCAGCACAAGAGAATACTGCTATTTCCCAAGCCGCGCTGCTTTTGGAGCAGAAGCTACGTTCCGCTGTGGACGTGCGGAGAGCGATCCAGCCCTGGTCTATCTCATTCAATATGTGATGGCCCAGGAGCGTTTCACCCAGCAAATACTGGAGTACCTCCACTACCTTGCTGTTCTGAATCCCCGGATCGCCATTGGCGGACCCCCTCTGCCAACTCAGAGGGGACACGTTCTTCGTTTGCTCCCTCCACTTCCTCCACTCCCTCCGGAAGAAGATGGATGTGTTCCAACACCGGGAAGCCTCCCGCTTGATCCCGTAGATCCCGCTTTCGGACCGTAGACGGTCGTGAATGCGTTTGCGTAGCATGTAGTGCTTGTTTGCATGTTGTGATCTTGTTTTGATTGTATGTCATGAATATATTGCCCTGTATGCATTTTTGCATATGAGTGTTTTGTTTGTGTGGTATGCTTTTTAATTCTCCCGCCCTTAACAAATCTCGAGGACGAGATTTTCTTAAGGGGGTTAGAGTTTGTAACACCCCAAAATTTTAACCACATTTTTATTAAATAAAATTTGGCTAGAAATAAAATTTTTGAATTATATTAGGTTCTTTAATCATTTTTTTAAGCCTCTTCTATACCTGTCCTTCAAAAATCTTCTCTTCATATAGTAAAATTCTTGGAAAATAATTTTGTGGGCTCTGGTTGTGTCTTGGGTCATTTCATTATTTGTTTGATAACATTAGAAATTATTTTTCATAATAAAATTTTGCCTTAGAAAACTCTTTTAATAGCTTTTGCAGTGTTTTAACTGCTTCTGTTGCACTACTACTATTTTAAATAATTCTCTAAAAATTCCACCATAATTCTGAGAGGTCCTGTGATGCCTATATGTTACTTTGGTGCAAAAACCCAACTTGGTGTTTTGCAAATTATGAGTGAACCATCCTCTTTTTCATTTCTGTCCATCTTCTAGGTTTCTACTACAACCCTATTATTTCTTGCTCCAAAAATTCTGAGCCTTGACCATCTTCTTGTTCTTCCAACCAAAACCTTAACTCCAGAAGATCAGCTCCATTAGCATCTTTTAGACCCACCAAATACCCCTCTGAATATTCAGCCCAGAACTAAATTTCCGTAAAACTTGCACTAGCCAGTATTTCCTTTTCCCATAATAACTTCACCATAATCTCTACCATCTAAAGAGACACTATCCTGCCAAGTTTCTCATCCAGAAAGATCACCTAGGTCACCCTAACATTCTGTCGAGCACCTTGAGCTCATGACAGAAGTTGGGCACCTTTTTGGATTGCACTAGATACTAGCCCCTCTCCCCAAAACACCATGTCCATCACTTCTACTATGTCTAGAGGCACCATCCTGTTATTTGTCAACTTGTTTGGGTCCCTGTAGATGCCATTAGCATTTCGTCGAACACCTCAGAGGCATGTCCGGAGCACGAGCAGAGCGCAGTTATTGCACGCGCTGACATCGGGCTCCTGTCACTGCCCTGCTGCCTCCCCTGCTCGCCCGAGCCTCCCACTGGATCAGCCCGACCACCACCTACCTCTCCGACACCTCCGTCTGTCCTCTAGCACCGTCCACGCCGACCGGAGCCGCCGCCCGACGAGTCCCGCATCGCCACGTCGCACCGACCTTCAACGCCCTGGACGCGTGGCTCACCTCCGAACCAAACACGACGTCCGCCATCACTCCAAGCCACCACCATCTTCACCAAACCCCGCCGTCCGTCAACGGCCTCGCCACCGGCCGCGTCTGCCATTAATGGCCGTCGCCACTGTATGCCGTGGACGGCGCCGTCCAGGCTACCTGGCGCCTCCCGGGGCAGCCAGCTCGCCAGGGGAGTAACTGCGGCCGGCCACCGTCCGCTACCGACCCTCACCGGCCACCCAACGACCTCACCGGCCGGAGTAAAGGCATCGCCACCGTGTCCGCTCTCTGGAAGTCGCGGCACCGCGTCGCCCCGCCTATTTAAGCCACCTCGAGCACCCCGGTTCCTCATCTCCACCTCTCCCCTCCTCCAGCAAATCATCCCGAGCCTCCCCGAGCAAGCAAGACGACCGGAGGAGCCATCTTCCTCGACTCCGGCCGCCTCTGCCACCGCCCTCCCCTCGAGGCCACCCACCTCTCCAGTGCGTCCCCCTCCCTACTATCTACACCAACGGCCTCCTGGAGCATCCACGAACCCGTCCCCATCTTCAATTCCACTGGAGTTGCACCGTAGCCGGAGTTCCCCTTTTCGTCCGACGGCGCCGTCCGCCGAGGACCTCGTCGCCGGCAACTCCGTCCATCCCAGCCACCACGGAGAGCACCGGACGAACCGCCTCCCCCTCCTGAACACAACGGTGCCCTCGGCTCCTCCAACGGCGCCACCGTTCGCCGGCGAGCTCCGCCGGAGTCCCGCCCCGTTCTGTCGCCAGGAAGAAGGGCGGGTGGACCGTGGTCAAACCTGACCAGTGGGCCAGGCGGGCCCACTGTCAGCGACCCACAGCACGCTGTGTGTGTGGACACGGGTTCCGCAAAGCCCGTCTCCGCGTGAGGGAAACGTACTTCCCTTTTTCGCCTTCGACGTCAGCTCTTTTACCCGCAGCCAGATGACTGGGCTCGGCCCAGTGGCGCCGTTGAACTAAACAGCGCTCAGGGCGCAATTCTATCCCTTCTTTTATCATTTCCAGCAACTTTCAAATAATTCCATAGTAGCCTTTTCTACTCTAAATTTGGTAATTAAAATTTCTGTAGGTTTCTAAAATCATGCTCTGCTTATTTAAAATTAGGTGAACATTTTTCCTATATATAGTTTCTGTTTAATAAATTTAAATATTGCTTTTAATCATGTTTTCCATCTTAGTAATTCCATAACTAATTCATATGAACTCTGAATGAATTAATTCTTTTTCTGTTATTCCTTAAATATCCTCTAGTCTATTTTAGTATTTATTTCAAAAACATTTGAAATACTTTTTATTGCTGTTTTTGAATTATGTGGTGATTTAGATATGTTTGAAAATAGGAATTGAAGGGGAGATGATTCTTTGCAAAGTAACCAGCACCTTTTCATATCTAAGGCAAGCATTTTGAACACTTGATAGGGTGAATGTTTGCATGCTAGAATATTTAGGGCATGTTTGATACTTTTAATAGATTTGGCATTTGGATAGAAATATTGCATGCATGCATGGTCATGATTATACTTTCTCTTGCATGCATTCCCTTCAAATTTGCAACATGCATAAGTTATGAGAATCCAGGAATGTGCTCCTATTTTGGACGTGCCGGTGGGCACGGGCCATATTTGACACGGTGGTGTCATGAGATATATGTGGAAGCAGACAAGGGTTGTGGCCCTGTCCTGATGTTATGGTTGAGAGAATGTTTTGTTGTGCTAACCACCGCAGGGAACATAAGCCTCCTGAGTCGACCGTAGATCGAGTCTTGTTCCAGTAACCCCCATACTTGTCTCGTGCTACCACTTGTCCCTGCCTCGGGTAAGGTATGGTTTAGTAAGTTGTTAACCCCTTTCCATGCACACACCGTACAGAGGGCCATGATGAGGGTTTCCAGGGCCCTGGACTAAACCCAGTCATCAGGTCAGGGGGCATGGGTGTTTCCGACTGTTATGATGTCGAGAGGGAGTGTACCCTTGTAATCCGCGCGTATGAATAGTGATCCCATGCTCATGGAGGTTGTAGCCTCTCCGACTTAGAGTTTACTTAACTGTTGTTTTGGGTGACTCCTGGCAGCAGAAAAGTTAAGCTGGTGTGTGCTGGTTAGGTGTGTTTTCAACCCAAAGACCATAATGGGAATTAGTCAGTGTCACGATACTGACTAAAGAAATCCTATACTTGTGGGTAAAGAGTACACCCTCTGCAGAGTCGTATCTATTCGAATAGCCGTATCCGCGGTTAAGGACTACAGTCTGGGTTGGTCAAGTGTCGATCTTAGAGTCGGTCTCCGGAGGAAATATTTAAAAGTGAAGCATGGTTATTTTGCAAGATAATTATCATTGCTACTGGTGTTACTATTAGTATATTTGATGATATGATTGCTTATGAACTAACCCCCTGCTCTTATTATACTTTCCAGAGTGTCTCAGGGGCTGGCTAGACTACCCCGGACACTCGCCTTTATTTCTAAGTCCTTTCTGTGGCGTCCCTCGAGTGTCAGGCGGTTTATCTCGCCACTACTCTTGTAGACACCCGACTGGCATTTCTTTTCAAGTCCTTTCGTGGCGTCGCCTGAGTTCTCGGTTGGTATCGTCCGATTTCTCTTTTAGTCACCCGACTGACATTTCTTTTGAAGAACGACCGTGGTGTCACTTGACATCCGATCGGCATTTCTTTTATATTTTATTAATGCTAATATTTATTTTCTGCACTAACTATTATTCACCATGCCATACTTTATTTCCTGTCAGCATGCATTTAACATAAGTCTATCATGAGCACACGCATATAGTTTAATTTATCATGACTATATAATTGTTTGATGCATTGGTTATATCATTTGTCCATGATGTTTGCGAGTACATTCAAACGTACTCACAGGCTTGTCCCTGGCTATTTACTTGGCCAGGTTATGGGTTCTGCAAGGATTAATACAGCGACGTCCGTGCGAAGCCTAGGAGTGCAGCCACGCAGGATAGGAGTTATCCGGGTCAGCTGTTCCTGTTGGAATGGAGCCCCATCGGTGTGGAGATCCACAAGCCAATTCCTTCATCCACCACCGGAGTCATTGTTATATCAGTAGACCTTTATGGTCTTGTATCAAATTCTTGTAAATGCTTGGTAATCTGTAACAAGGATGTGTCTACCAGTAACAGTAATCCTGGGCTGGTGATGACACTAGGGGTAAATTTCTGGAATATTATGTTCCCGAAATCCGGCCCCGACACAAGGTAGGAAGCACAGAGAAACAACACAAGAAACAGCAGGTTTAAATGAGGCCGGAAACTACTTAAGACAAATCCGGTAAGTCCTCATATGCATAGTTTGAAATTAGTCCTGATCTGAACAAACCTTAAGTTAAAGTTGTTAAACAACAATTTAACATGCACCATGACAATCTACACGAAATTCTAGTCAAGTTTCATACAAAGTTTGTTTAAAACGGAGCTACGGTCTAGAAGATATGATCAAAACAAGATAAGCATGGCAACGGTGCAAAATGCACCCAAACATCAAGCAAACATACTCCAAACATGTAAACAAGATGATATTATTAATCTACATGTAAAAACACACAAGTTTCATGTAGGGCACGCTCAAAATGGAGCAACGGGCTAAAAGATACACCCGAAACAAGAAACAATGCAAAGCTGAAACTAACAGCCACATAGCAACTTCGGAGCAAGAAATATATATTCTACAGCACTCAAACATGGTGAAAAGAAGTATGGACATGAAGTAGACATATCCTACAGCAAACAACTCCATTGGAGCATCTCCATAGGAGGCATGGATCAATAGCAACAAGCTACAACATTTTGATCATGACAATAAAAACCTGACAGCAATATTTTATAGCAACTTGGGAGCAAGAGTTAAACATGCTACAGCAACCCAAATGAGCATGTGAGGGCATGGATGGATAGCCAACAACATATACAACAAGGAATGATCAATGGCCAACCCAAAACTAACATGGATTTGCCTAGAACAACAAGCAAACATAGCATCAGGATATTACAGATTCCAAACTTAGTGAAATTTCAGTAAGTGTTAAAACAGCAATATTATCATGGCATGTTTGTGAGCATGTTGAAGTCACCTCAAAGCATAACATGGCAAGTGGTTTGCACCACAGCAAAGAACACATGATAGGGAGTCCAAAACATATGAGCATGTGACATGGGGACAATCACATCAATAGCAACGAGCTCCTCAACTAGGCATCTCGTAACAAGTTACAAAACCTAACAGCCACATGCACTTTTGCAACAGGGATAAACATGGCAATATGAACTCTAACATGCATGCTATAGCACCCAACATGTAGAGCATCTCATGATGAACATTTGGACATATCATTTGTTTCATTTGGATAAACATGCACCAAGTTATCACATCTCAAACATGGCATGAAAACAACTAATAGCAGCAGTTTATATCAAGTAGCACTCTTGTCATGAAGATTAAGACATCTAGATGGAATCAAACATGCATGACACAATGGAACAAAACATAGAGCACTTCACCACGGTCATTTTGACATATCTACGCACAAATGGGACAAGCACAGTAAAAGTTATCATCATCACAAAAATGCATGAGACAATGAAAACAACAATTGACTTAGCAAAAAAACAGAGGAAACAGGGTCAACCTCAAGTCAACGCGGGCTGCGGGTTCGCGGGTTGCGGGCGCGGGCGAAACGGGTTGCGCCCGTTAGGGTTTCGGCCCGCAGTGCTCAGATCGGATCGGCTCCTCGATCTGGATCAGCGGCAGCGGCTGTCTTCGATGGGAGGCCGGCGGGCAGCGGCTCTGGCCGGAGGTACGAGGGGCGGCGGCCGGCGGCTGGCCCCTGGGCGCCCGGCGGCGACCGGAGGAACGGCGGCGAGGCTGGCTGCGAGGGAGTCCGCCGGAGGATGCTCGGGCTCGGGGCGGCGGGGTCCGGCGGCGAGGCGGCGGGGTCCGGCGGCGGCGGCGCGCCCGGCCGGCGGCGGGGACGAAGGGCCCGGCGCGGGGGCACGGGATCTGGCCCGAACGGCGGCGGGAGTGGGCCTGCGGGCCCGCGCGGCGGCGGAGGCTGTACTCTGCGGTGGCGGACTGTCCGGCCCGGGTCGGACACGTCCGCCCGGCACAGATTTCGAGGCGGGGGCTGGAGGAGGAAGAATACTAGGGTTTGGACGAGAAAAATGGAGGGTGGACGTTTTTTATAGGCACAAAGAGCTAGGAGACTCCAAATTGGGAGCGGTTTTCGGCCACGCGATCACAATTCAACGACCGAGATGATGGGAAGGGTTGTGCTGGGTTGGTGGGCTGTTGTGGAGGGGGTCTTGGGCCTCAAAGAGGTGGTACTTTTAGCCCACTAGGTTAACTGTTGGAGTACCAAACGAACTCCAAACGCGACGAAAATTGACAGGCGGGTTACACGTACCAAAACAACATCGCACGACAAGTCTCACGCCATTCCGGAAATATTACACGGCCAAACACGAAAGAAGGACTCGGGGATGCCACGGGCACGTGTGAGAGCGTTGGAACTCGAAACGGACAACGGGAAGAGACGAGAGGGACCGGATGCAAGTGACAACACAAATGCAATGCAATGCACATGACAACATGACATGGATGAAATGCACACACGCACACGACAAAATGAAGAACCCGAAAAGACGAAGAACCCGGAATGGAACTGATGAAGCCAAAGTTTATATATTGCCATATAGGGAAAGTGTTACATCCGGGGCATTACAGTTCCCCTCACCTAGAGGAGAAAGTGATTGGTGGAAATGTGGATCTAGATCTCCTCTCTCTTTCCCCAAAAACTAGCAAGAATCCATGGAGGGATTGAGAGATAGCAAGCTCGAAGAAGGTCAACAATGAGGGAAGAACACGAGCTCAAAAGATAAGGTCCAATGGGGAAGAAGGTCCCCTTTTATAGGTCCCCATGAATCTGTCCGTTATGTGCAGAAAACTGTAGGACCGGTACAACCGGTGCACGAACCGGTACAAACCAATCAAGGCAGAGGGAAAACCAACCTGTACGAAAAAGCACTAAGCGGTACAACAGCCCGGGGAACCGGTAGTACCGGTTAAACTAAACTAACCGGTACAACCGGTCAACAACCGCCCAAGAACCGCTCCAAAACAGAAACTATTCCGGTGGTAGAGCGGTACATGGCCGGTACAACCTTCACACCAATTCTGGACCAGTACTACCGCTCCAAACACCAGTTGTACCGATCAACCGGTACAACCTCTCTTTGGGGCGGTACAACCTCTCTATGAAAAACATGTAAGATCAAAACACCCACAACTTTCGCATACGAACTCCGAATTCGACGAAATCAAGTTTGTTGGAAAGCTAAGGACAAGAGCAAACACAATCTTGATAGAAATATCAAGAAATATCAATTCATATAATATACAAAATAAAATGGTGAGAACCCTTTCTCAATTAAGATCGGTAAAAACTCCAACACCGAAAACACAAAAGAAGAAGCATAAGAAATCGGTTTTCGATGAAGTCGAGCTTGTCATGAAGATGACCATAAGATCCAAATCTCACAAGGAGAAGAACCAAACAAGAACCAAGAGAGATGATGCAAGGATGCAATGGTTTGAGCTCTCTATGAACGATATGATCAAGCTACTCATCGAGAGCCCCCCTTGATAGTACGACAATCGATCCTATAACCCGGTCTCCCACAACTACCATGAGACCGGTAAAATAGAAAACCTATCAAGGGCAAACCTTTGCCTTGCACATAGTCCACTTGAGCTGGATGATGACGATCTTGACTCCCTCAAGTTGGACCATCTTTCTTGATTGCGTTGGCTCGCTAAAGACTAGTAGATTTCTCCCCCATACTCCACTATGGGTGAGCCACTCTTTGGCACATCTTCACAAGTCCATTGTGACCACAATGGACGGCAAGCTTCAAGCACTTTGATCTCTTCGTGATGCTCCACTTGAACTTGCATACCGCAATCTTGATGACAATCACCGCTTGATGTCATCCTCCATGGGTTGTAAAATATCTTTTTCTTGATGCAAGCCCATGGAAACAAACCTAACCCACAACGAACTCTCATGTAGACCATGGGTTAGTACACAAAGCGTAATGGACAATGCTTACCATACCATGGAATCACTTGATCCCTCTTGGTACATCTTCTACGCTTTGTGTGTTGATTAACTTGATTCACTCTTTGACTTAGTCTTAATCAACCTTGAATCTTTCCAACTCTCTTCATTTGGATGATGTCTTGAAGGTAAACATGAATGATCACACACTCTTCTTCTTCAAGACATGCTTGCAACAAGTTCAACCCTCACAAGACCAATCTTTGGATGATTCCTTAATAGCACCTTGGTCATCACAAACTCTCCTTGAAACCAACGAATGGAACCCAAGAAAAGCCTATGGACAAACCCTTCAAATATAACTCAAGGCAACAATTAGTCCATAGAGATTGTCATCAATTACCAAAACCAAACATGGGGGCACCGCATGTTCTTTCAATCTCCCCCATTTTGGTAATTGATGGCAATCACTTTCAAGAGAGTTTATATAAGGAATTATGCATCACCATACCATGCAACAATAATGTATGCACATGAGATGCAAAAGATTAGCAACAAAACCAAAGCAAGAAGAGAGGAAAACAACTCTCTACACTTCCTCACAAAACTCTCTGAAACTTCTCCCCCATTGGCATCGATTGCCAAAATGGGCGAAAGTGTTAGAAGGCCAATATAAATTGTATTCCTCCATAAATTGTATATTTCTCAACTAGAGAGTGGAATGCAATACACATATCCAACGGTAAATACTTGGAGGAAGACAAACTATATTGAGGCCCAAAGATCGCAAAAGAATGATATGCCACAAAGACATAACATAGAGATAGAGACGTAATCAAGCAATCAAACGATACCAATTGAAGCAAGCTATCAAAAGATACCAATTGAACCAACTAGACCAATGATCCTACGAGCCACAAGAATAGAATATATTATGATATGAGCAAAAGAGTGTCCTAGAGAAACTAGAGAAGCTCCCCATGTTTTGTGCAAAATTTAGTTTTGTATTTGGATACAATGAGCACAAAATAGGATCATCGCTCCCCCAAGATCAATAGAACCTCACGACATAGCAATGGAGTGTTCTAAAGACACTAGTGAAGCTCCCCATAATTTATGCACTCCTTAGAATATTTTCATTAGGATACCAAGTGCACAAAATAGGATCATCACTCCCCCAAGATCAATAGACACTCGCACCAAGTGCAAGTGAGCATGAAGGAAACAAAGCCTAGCACTTGCAACAAACAACTGGTTGAGCAATATATAAAAGAGTCAACTTAAGAGTAGGCTCAACCAAAAAGATTTGTGTGAGTCATGGCAAAGCACTTGAGAAGATTAATGTATGGATGAACATTAAGCATCAATATACTCTTGAATGAATGAGATACACAGTGGAAGGCCTATCATTCCCACACACAACGGCAAATGGGTTCACAAGCTCACTACTAATCATATAAATAACCTATGCTTGTGACAACATGTGGTGAAGATACAAAAAAGGGTAGCTTTGTCATGAGGAGGGATACCAATAGAATGGCAAAAGCCTCGTCAAGACAAGCAAGAGAAAAAATGATCTTCACCAAAAAAGAGTGCATCAAGATGCAACGATATAAGATCCGCACTCGAGACACACACCTTCACGGAGCCACCAAAGAAATAAAACAGGAACGAAAGTCATAAATATACCAATAAGATATTTGCTTGAAGGCATAGCACATGGCTAGATATGTTCTTATTGTATATAAATGAGTTCCAACCACACGAGCATCAAAGACATCATAACTAGCAACAAGAGATCATTGTTGGGATGCTTTGAGAAAGAAAACAAGTATCATACGAAGGAATGACTAACATGACATGATACAACCTACACAAGGTTGGTGCAAGAAATGTGTGCATGAAGTAGACGGTGATACTTGTTACCGAGATACCATTGGAAGGATGTAGTAGATACCAATTGAAGGTAGATAGTAGTTCATTGATCATCCTAGCTTGACTCCAATAAGCACATGGTGACACCACCTTCCTTTTGAATGAGCCAAGCATCCAATGCATCTCCAATTGTTCCTAGAACACCAACACAAACAAAGTGGTACCCAAACTCATTGGGACCAAAGAGTTAGAAACACCAATACATAGAAAAAAACTCCACAAACATATGTGCATTTATATATGAAAATGAATTTCATGCACATCTCATCCAAATTGAGACTAGGTGGAGTTTCCCTTATATATTGGGTTAAAGAAAGATAGCATGCCAAAGAAAATACATGAAGTAAATATGCATGCTCAAGACTTTCAAGAAACGAAACAAAATGAAAGAGAAATACCAAGTGAAAATAGGATACCAAATGGAGAAATCATCACTTGGAAGATATCTATTAGAAGATACATCAAGGAATGAGATATCCATTGATACATGCATAAGGAAAGATATCGGACTCCCAAAAGAGAGGATGGTTCCAAACAAACCAACCCATCTACAAAGTTTCATGATGGCACAAGTACCAAAAAGAAACGGCTTTTCTTCCATCAACACACACTTGATATGGATCACAAGATGAGTGTTCTATCGAAAATAGGATAGCTCCCCCATGAATTGTGCATTTAAAGAGAATTTGCATTCGAGTACAAAATGCACAAGGTGGGATCACCACTTTCACTATATCTAGAAAACACTCGACAAAAGCAATAAAACACGAGATCCACAAGTGGCATGGAAGGAAATGGGAGTTGACACAAACTTGGCAAGAGATAAGACAAATAAAACCAAAAGACAATGTAAAGATGACCAATAATTTCCACCACATAAATGATTACCAATTGTCAAAGACAATAGGTATTTGGAAATAATTCCTGGTGATAGATAGCAATGATATCCAACATCATCTTCACACCAAACACAAGCAAAATGCAACTTCACTACAAGAATCTTGTTAATTCATGACGGATTCAGTCTTTCATGGACCAGTAGAAATCCGTCGTGGAGGGAGGTGCGTGACGGATTTAGAATTCGTCATGTATATCGCGTCATAATTTGACAACCGCACCACCATGACGAATCGTGGCCGTCACAGATCTGTCCCAGGCCCGCCCGAGGCCCGGTCCTCTGTGACAGACTAGTCTGTCACAAATTGACAAGACATTGTACCAATATGGACCTCACATGGCATCTACATGGCGCCAACATGGATCTTACGTGTCATCCCCAAGTTGCCTTTGGCCCAATTATCTGTGGCGATTTAGCCCATTTATTTTAATCTAGCCAATGATATTCATCCAAACAGCTCTGGCACGAACCATTACAGATAATTAAACATGCTTTCACAATAGAATTAATTTCCGTTGAATAGACCATATTATGTCAAATTTCACAAATTTCTATTCAATTGTTTCACTAAGAAAAGGCCTTTTAAAATGTGTCGAAGAACACATCCAACATCAATTCACTTGACCTCAATAACAACTACACCAGATTACATCAACAAATATACAACATTGCACATGCCCTCTTAATCATCAACTTCACCTCTACAACTCAAACTTCCTTTGTGGCTCTCACCACCAAGGCAACCTGTACATAACAATATGCTTCTGTTACAAAATGGCAACTTTATTACAACACCAGCAATCATAGTTATTGTCATCTGAACCATCATTTTTATTTGACATGATTTGAACATCACTCATGAGGCATTGGTAAACCTATATACTACAGTATCAAGAACAACCAGCCGGAAACTATATTACAAAAATATATTTTACAATGAATCGAATGAAACTAATTCTATGGTACAAATGTTCCTATAAACTTGGTCAAATTCAGTTAATTTGGAATTGAGGAAGCAAATTATAAATAGTAGATAAAACAATAATTAAATGAATATTCAAGCTGGAGACAATTACAAAGTTATATTGCACTTAAAATAGTTTAATGAACTAGAACCACTACCACTTGATTTTGATAACAGATCCTGTAGTGTGAGCATGCAATAGTGACTGCCGGTCCTAAAGAATTGACACACCAAGTTTTTCTGTCTCCAGCATAGTTCTTTGGCTCTATAATTCTATCAGTGGACTGATTCAATTTTTCATCAACCTTCCTCACTGATCAGTGGATACCTGAGAAAGGAAATAATCTCCAAGTACATACCTGAGAAAAGAAATAATCTCCAAGTACAGCATGAGTACTAGAAACAACAAACATCAACAACTTTGAGACACCGCTTAAGAAATCAGAACAAACATAACAATACTGTATTAATATATACACTTTGCATAAATAAAGAAATATGTCCAACAAGGAAATATATACACTTTGCATCAATAAAGAAATATGTCCAACAAGGAACATTGTTTCTGCAATACAGAAAGACAAAATGCTACAGTGGAACTTAAATCGACATCCAGCCCTTTTCCTGATATATCAATAAACCTTTTGGAAGTGATTAAAATGGTACTACATTCCCTTTTATTAGGCAGTAAGAAGAGGTAAAATTCTCCTTTTCTCTTTCGGTTCTGGAAAGATACAAAAATGCACAGCAGATACGATTTTGCACTCTGGAGTATATGCGCCAACAAAATGGTATCACTAGTAAACAATATCCATGATGCGAAGAACTACAAATTTAATTTATTAAATGGATCATGTAATTACTTAATGGTTATTAAGGTACACGCCGAATCAACACACTTGAACACCAGGAGATGGTTGAATCAAAACACATAAGCAAATAGAACCATTATATTCATTATTCAACTATCAATTGTTATGCAAAGATTTGGAAAACAAAATTTGAGGTTAATATAACAACCTATCACTCAGAAATGTTACATTCCCAAAAGAAGTGTATGTCCATTAGCTACAGAACTGAAACCTAAACCTGAGAAATGACAAAGTGTTAGGCAACAATACATGTATGCAGATTTATGATGAAAGCAACACAATAGATCATAAATCCATGATGCATTTGTAAGGCTAACATGGGCCACCGGCCTGGTATAGTAAAATAGTAGATCGTGAAAACAGTGAGATTATTTTTTAGATAAACCACACAACTAACATTTAAAGCATGCAATTCTCTCTGCCCTCCAAACAAAAATACTACTTTTCTGATGGAACTAGGAGACAGACCTCTGTATCAATGTGCCCGTCATTCCATAGTTTGTACAAAATTGAATGAACAATCTGCTTGTTAAGAATTGTTGCCTCAGTAATCTGCACATTTGCAACCAAGGTTTAGTATTGTGCACTGCAATTTGTAACAGGAAGCCATGTCCTCAAATGAACAATCATAAAACAGGATCACACAACTAAGTTTACTGCATAACTGAGGCTTTCTTAACCCAAAGAGATTGACAATAATAACATAGTATAGTTCTAGAATGTCCTCAATGTACAAGAGTGGTTACTTGATCTGTCTCAACTGCACAACCTTGTACAACCAATAGCCTAAAGATTGTAAAAGCTTCTTGCCCATATTTCTTTTTCACAAGCGACTCTATCTATAATGCACACATAAAAAGATATGTGCATGTGAACTGTTAGTACGTAAAGGATAGGGGAATGTCTTTTAACTCAAATAAACTGTCAAACAGTAACACAATCTGGTACCTCCTCATTTCTACATGCTTCAACCATTTTGCATAAATCTACAGACAAATAGTATCACTGTCATGAGAATCTTACAAAAAGAACTGATGATGTATACCCAAAGGCTAACAAACTAAATTTGAACATGGACATGTTTATATGTTATCCTTCTAGTCGCTTTCTGGTCCCCCTTTCCATAGTTGTTATCCAAAATGAGTGATTGTGTCAATCTGCATGCAAGTCTAGAAAGGGAATTCAGGCCTTCCGTGACTGCAGATCATGCACAATTTGCAAAGCTAGTAAACTTTGCCCTGTGAGCACATCTTCAGGTATCTATAAAATTTCAAATTTATGTTCGCCATTCTTGTGTTAACACTACAATATCATCTATGCTTGTTTCCCCTTCTGTTCTGTGTTGTGCTTCTGTATCTGGGTTCAGTTAGCAGCAGTTCAGCACTTGCTGCTAGCTGTTTGAAAACAACCCAAAAGGCCAGCCAGGAAGGCCAACTCACTGAGTGCTTCATTTGCACAATCTACAGGCAAGCGATTTGGATCAGAAACGGGAGGCGGAGACTCACCATAGAGGTCAACGAAGGACTGGACACGCCAGGGTCGGAAGTGGCCGGAGGCCTGGAGCGTGGTGACCTCGGCGACATACGACATAATGAGATTGATGAATGGCCCGCGCCTGTTTGCCCTGTCGACCTGCCGCCTCACCCTATCCATCCAGGGCAGCGCTGGCAGGGCCGTCGTTGACGAGCCGGCCAACAAGCAGAGCAGCAGGACTAGCGGAAGGCGGGAGAGCTCAATGGCCGATGCTGGAAGAGGGGGTCCAGGTCGTCGCCTTCCAGCCCAATGCAAGCGAGCGCACTGAGCTAGGTGGCGCCATCCAGGAGGGGGGAGGGCGCGAGGAGGCGTGATGCACGACAGAGAGGAGCCACTGGAGACGCGACGGCGACAGACACGACGCCACGGCCGAAATCCTAGCCATGGGCTAGGGGTTGTCGGCGAGCGCCGAGGGCTGGGAGCGGCGGATCTAGCCGGACTTGAGGGCGGAGGGCTCGGAGACGAGCTCGTGAGCGTGTTGCACTGTGTCAGATGTCGCCGGAATCCGCATACGTTGGTGGCGGCGCGATGAATTGCAGGAGAGAGAGATGGGTCGCGATAGAGTTGGATTAGTGGGGGTTGCGGCGGATCTATAAGCTGCCGGAGTAGCGAGGTGAGAGGAGGGGAAGGGCCGGTGATAAGCTGTGGGAGGAGCGAGGCGAAGTGGTGGTGGGTGGCAGCGATGTTGTGTGAGAAGATGGGGGGATCGAGAGGGGGCTGCGAAGAAGGTACAGAGAGGAGGGACTTAGGGTTAGCACGTTATACGCGAATGGTTCGCCGGGCTTCGGCGGGCTTGCGGGGCCGTACTAGCCCATTCATGACAGTTTCTGAAAACGTCATCCAAAATCCTTCATGGATTAACAAGTTTCTTGTAGTGCTTGTAGAGCTAACATGCCACCTAGGAACAACATAATTTATACTATCAACTCTAGGTGACAATATCTCAAATTTACACATTTTCTAGGCTTGTAATATGCACATAGAATATTACTCCCCCATAATGTGATACCAATGAAAAACTTACCAAGATGAAAAAGAGAACCAACAAGAGATAATTAATGGAACATTTAGAATTTGACTTTCTCATGAGAAGACATACCACATAGAGACTAGATAATCTTGTAATATCAATACTAGATGGTATTCCTCATGTACACACATTTATAGGATTGTGAGGTGCACAAAGCACATCACTCCCCCAAAATGGGATGTTCCATTAATCTCTCACAAGAGCCAACTAAGATAAAAGCAAGAAGCACAAAGGCTCAACGCACGACACACACATACATGATGTGAAAACCTGTAATGCCCAGTATGAGATTATACCTCCCACGTGTTGAGGCACGACTTAAAGGCATAATATCATACTGGAATGATCTCAAGAATGGTATCTTTGCACAACTCATGTAAAAGAGGGATGAAATTTTAAAAGAGTAGTTGGCTTACACTCGCCACGTAACACAATGCATTACATAAACATTCATCATCCAAATAACATCACAGTCCGACTACGGACGAAGATCCAAATGAAAGATACCATAAATAAAGCCACACAAGGTCCGAATCGGCCCTAGTAGAAGCCACTACTGATCGTTGGGATAAGACACGTGGGAGGTATAATCTCATACTGGGCATTACAAGTTGGTAATCAGAGCCTTCTCCGACCTAGGAGCCCCTACTGATTGATCGAATCGTTGACGGTTGAGTCTAGGCACACACATGAAAATGTTTTGAGTCCTATATATATATATATCGGACAGTAGGATTTGTTTTTACTCCTCATCCCTTTATCACTCTGGTGAGGACTCCTGGCGATTGCTCTATCTCTTCTACTCTCAAAAATTCACTAAAATTATTTTTTAGGATCACGCGAGTATTGTTTGAATTGTTCCGATGTCTTTGTGACGAGAACATTGTTCTCTATGCCTAGGGGTTGTGGCAGTGTCCCGGGGAGTTGAGATCCGAGGTGTTGTCATCACAAATCTATCGCAGCAGTTCTGGAATACTTAAGACGGCCGACATCGAAAACTCTTCTATGCGGTTAGTGGCAAGATAACCCCGACATCACCCAGTACTCGGGAGGTAGTTCGGGAGTATTGCCATAGCTTGTATAGCAGATGCGTTTCGAAGGTCCGAGGTAAACGGTTTCCGGAAATAACTGGTTATGTGTTGAAGGATGGATACAGCTGGATGTAGGATTAGAGTTGAGTGCGTGGTGCTGATGGCTTCTCGCCCCTCGTTGGTTACCCCAAGTGGAAGGTTGAGATGTAGCGTAGCGGCAAATTTCCCTTGGCAAAGATACCAAGGATCGAATCCCGTGAGACTCCGAGGGTCGACAAGTAGGTGTCAACGGCGCCAGAAACTTAGCGGTTGATGGGACCTGCACACAGATACAGATAACTTTGCTCCCAACGAGTACAGAGAGGTTGTCAATCCCTCCGGCCTTGTTGTTTACAAAGGATCAAACACAAGAGATAATAATGATAGCTATGACTGCAACTAGGAAATAAAAATAGGAAGTAAATAGAAGGTGTGATCAGCGGTGGTAATATGGACCGGGGTCCCATGATGTTCACTAGTGATGTCTCTCTCCCAAAAGACGATAAAACAGCAAAGCGAGGTAAACAAATTACAGGTGGGCAATTGACAGGATTATGTGCGCAAACCAATGCTAACTATGCTGCAAAGAAAGGTAGAGGCTCAAAAGCATGGGCGGTACGCCAAGGCAAGTAGACCGAAATCCATCTGCATCTACTACTAATCATCCACCTTGAGATATCTATCCAGAACATCTCGCTGGTATTAAGTTGCGAATCCCAGCCAAAGTGTAAACTCAAAGCAACAGACAACTGCATTAAAAGAACTTTGCGTAAAGTAAACAATCCTTGCACCCGCAAGTACAAGCACCGTTTTTTTCTCCCTTGTGGCAACATCACATCCCCTAGACTCATGTTCCTGTCACTCAAGCTAGTCATCAGGGGGCATGAACCCACAATCAAGCATAACGCTCCCTCTAGGAGTTACTACCTACTACTTGGCCAAAGCAATAAACATCAACGAAGAACATGCAAGAATTACTCAAGAACAAAGATATAGAAGAGGTGAATCAAATATATTACTCAAACACAATCTGAACATAGTCTCATAATCCATCAGATCCCAGCAAACTCAGCAAAGCAACAGCAGAAAGATTACATATGTGCCTCGATCATGTAGGGAAGCTCACGAGGTCTAAACCATGAAGAGCAAAGAGGGGAGGAGAACATCACATAGCTACTGATCATGGACCCATGGTCCAAGGTGGACTACTCACGACTCATTCGGGAAGCATCCATGGTGGTGGAGAAGCTCCCGGTGGTGGTTCTCCCCTCCGGCAGGGTGCCGGGAAGAGTTCTCCTGATGCTCCCTATCTTGGAAGCGCTACGGCGGCGGAACAGAGGCGAGATCGCGAAAAAGGGTTCTGTCCTCGAGGGTTTCGGGACGAGAGGGATATATATGCGAAGGGGGGCAGCCAGAGGCGGAGCAGGGGCCCCAGGTGCCCCCCTGGCGCGGCCAGGGGTGGGGCCGTGCCAGGTGGCCGCCTGGGCCTCCCCTGGCTCCCCTCTGGCCCATCTTTGGTTCTTCGCGAAGCTTCCTGTACGCTGATTTTTCCTGTATTTTTCCTAGAATTTTTGGAGCACTTTTAATATGGGGGAAACCTGAAATAGAAAAACAGCAGAAAATAGGAACTGGCACTATGGTGCACTGAGTTAATAGGTTAGTCCAAATATGATCAAAAGTGTATGGAAGTGCATCAATATCATAGCAATATCACACAAAAGAAGCATGGAGCAAGCAGAAATTATAGATATGTTTTGGACGTATCAACATCCCCAAGCTTAATTCCTGCTCGTCCTCGAGTAGGTACATGATAACAAGCATAATTTCTGTGGTGACATGCTACCGACCATATAAGAACTTTTTTAGTAAAACAATCAAGGCATGTAATTCAATTCAAGTCATAACAAGCAAGAGTCTATATTAGCATCGTAACAAGCAACATAAGAACATAAAGGTGCAAGAGCTCTCGTTGTCCGTGACTCGAATGTCTCCAAATGGTGTTTGCGTTCAAGAAAGTGGATAGGGATATACGAGAGAGTAAAACATAGTTTTTGTATTGTTGAGAACTTAATCTACTAAAGTTTCACACTTGGTCTTCTTTGGAATCTTATCTTGACTCATCCCCACACCACTAGCCAGGTACAAGTCAAAATGATCCACTCCCTTTCGATATTTTGAGCACTCATGCAATGGATGAGCGTAAGCAAGAAGGTTGACACTTAGGATGGCAAAGAGAGAAAAATGATGAAGGGGGAAGACAAAAAAGGTGTGAAAGGCTCACATGAATGAGGACAATCATAGGCGAGAGAAAGCCAAATGATAGATATGATGTGAGGAGTAGGGATTGCCATGCAACGGATGCACATATGAGCTAAGGTAAGCTCTCCAATGGAACTAGTGGGGGTGCATCCAACTTGCTCGCTCAAGAAGACCTAGAGCTCTTTTGAGGAGGCTCATCATTGGAATATACAAGCCAAGTTCTATAGTGTGAAGGTCCCCACATAGCTATATGCATGAATGATTATCTCTATGGAGTACAAGGTATAAGATGGAGTACGAGTGTGGATCTCTCAAAAGGAATAGTAGTGTGCCCCCTTCTCTTTTTTATTTCTTTTTCTCTTTTTTCTATTTTTTTTTATTTTTCTGTGGCCTCAATGGCTCTTTCTATTTAACTCTCATTTGTCCTCTTTGGGATCTTTTGATTTTGTCCTCTTTGGGATCTTTTCCTCACTTTAGGGGCAACACTCTATGTATTACAAGAAGTATAGAAGATCTTTCACACTTTACAAAAGTACTCAACATAAAGAAAATGAAACTATCATGATGTATGCAAATGTATGCCTCTGCTGGTGTAGCAGGATATGCAATGATACTAGCGCGTCATGTAGCAATGATTAGGGCAAGGCCCAACTAGCATGCGGCTCATCGATCAAGCAAAAAGCATGTATGACATGAAGATCAAGTCATGAGAAGATGGATGTTGCATGGCAATGTATCTCGGAAAGGCTATGGAAATGCCTTGATAGGTAGGTATGGTGGCTGTTTTGAGGAAGGATATAATGAGGCTTATGATGACAGAGTGTATCGTGCCAAGGATTTGGATGCACCGGCGAAGTATGCGCCAACTCTCGAGGTGAGAAAGGGCAATGCACGGTACCGAAGAGGCTAGAAAAATATGGCTAGGTGGAAGTGTCAACTTTCGAATACTCACATTAGTCCAAAGAACTCATGCACTTATTATCGGTAACTCTCAATCTAATTAGGAGGTTCACAAAGAGACAAGTACCCCGAGGAGGAGTGTATGGGGGTTTGGTTATCCTTGCGCATCCTCGACTCATGGTACGTGAGTGTACTCTAATATTCAATCCCTCCAAAGATTAGTGATCCATCTAGTAGCTAAAGTTCTCAACTATTTTGTAGGTTTTCGAAAATAAACACAGATTGCCCAAAATACGACATCTATCACTAATAGGCTAAAGCTCTTGACACCAAAAGTTCAGACATTACTCATGGCAATACCTCAAAACTATTGCAAGTTACTACTAAAATTAAATAGCAACCTCAATTATCTACGTTAAGTTAATACACACAACTCAGTGCAACAGGCAAACTCTCTTAACAAGATAAACATGAAAACTCAAGAGACTTCAGCAACCAACTAAACAAAATCTCTTTAAAAAGAAAAGCATGAAAACTAAGAGCTAAACATGACAGCAGCTAAGGAAAGACAAAGAACACACACAGCAAAGATAAGCATGAAAATCCTATGTTGTGTTCTAGGTTGAAGTGGAGCGTGTTTCTCTCCCACACAAAGAAAGTTGGGTTCTAACTTGTTATGAACAGCAAGCAAAGCTAAAGAAAACTAAAAAAAGAAACTAAGAGCAAGACGCTCCAAGCATAGCACATAACGCATGAAGTGATAAGAATATAGTGGAACGAAAGATGAACTGATAATTGTTGATGGAGAAGGGGATGCATGGGGGCATCCCCAAGTTTAGACGCTTGAGTCTTCTTGAATATTTCTTGGGGGTGCACAGGGGCATCCCCAAGCTTGAGCGTTTGACCCTCCTGAATCTTCTTTTATCATCTTCCCTCGCACACTTGAAAACTCCCTTCATACATAACTCATCATAATCTGATTAGCGAGGTTAGTACCCACAATAAAATATTTTTTCCCTACTGGAAATAAAAATAATCTTGAAGAGCTACTGTTTCTCAAGATTGCCAAAAGGTTTTTGCAAAGAAAAAGCAAGCTCAAGGTTTGCAAAACGAAGAAAAGGCAAAATAGGACAGAATCTGTGAAAAACAGACCAGCAGGTAGTAAATAATTTTTTCGGGGCACTTCTGCAACTCAAATCAAAAAACTCAGAATAGACGCTCGAAAACCAATTGTATAGAGCACGCTGTCAAAAACATTCAGATCAAAAAGATGATCTGGTGATTTTATTCGAATTTTTCTGTCCAAGGACAGAATCTGTTTTCTGGACAGCACGTCACAACTTTTGAACTTTCTTGCAATCGGAGGCTAAACTTGGCACAAAGCTTGAAAAGAAAAGATACAATGATGATGCTACTGTAGTAACAAACATCAAGACACAACAAAAGCAAAATAAAACCTAATTAGTTGTGGGCTGCCTCCCAAAAGCGCTTTCTTTTATGCCTTTAAGCTAGGCATGATGCAAAAAGAGAAGATCAAGTCTTATCAAGAGTAAGAGAATAGCTAGCCCGTGCAACGGACTCAAAAGGCAACTTAATCTTCTTTCTAGGGAAGTGTTACATCCCTTTCTTGAGAGGGAATTGGAATTTTATATTCCCCTCTTTCATGTCAATGATAGCACCAACGGTGCGAAGAAAAGGACGTCCCAAAATAATTGGACATGAAGGTTCACATTCAATATCCATAATAGTAAAATCAACGGGAACATAATTGTCATTGACAATGATAAGAACATCGTCGATCTTCCCCAAAGGTTTCTTTACGAAAGAATCAACAAGACGAACACCAAAAGAGCAAGGATCAAAAGGTTTCAATTCAAACATATCATACATTCTTTTGGGCATAGCGGAGGTACTAGCTCCAACATCACATAAAGCATAGCAAGAGAAGTTATTCAACTTAATTTTAATCATAGGATCCCAACTATCTTCTAGCTTTCTAGGTATGGAGGCTTCTACCCTAAGCTTCTCCTCCCTAGCTTTGATAAGAGCATTAGTGATATGCTCCATGAAGGCAAGATTAAGTGTGCTAGTGTGGGGATCTCTAGACATCTTGTGAAGAAAACCAATAACTTCAGAAAGGGTGCAATTATCAAAATCAAGATCACTACTATCAAGTAAAGTGGTAGTGGTGTCCTTTAGGCTCACTTGTTTGGTAGCTTCTATGGTTATAGGAGTTTCTTCTTCTACGGTTGAGGTCATAGCATCACCATTAATAGGTCCAATGGGACTAGGAGTGCATTGGGTGCTAAGAGTTTGGATATCCTCAACAACTTGGATAGTAGCAACAGTGTGGTGGGTAGGAAGGCTCTTAATCCTATCTTCTTCCTCCTTTTCTCTAGCCCATCTCTCTTTAAGTTTAGCCATCATCCTAATGTTTTCATTAATTTGCACTTGAATAGCATTCATAGGAGTGGTCTTCCTCTCCTCAAGAGGAGAAGTTCTAATTTTAAGCAACTCTACCTCATGGGCTAAATTGTCTACCTTCGAAGAGAGATTATCTAGTTTGTCTAGTTTTTCTTATACACTCTTATTGAAGGCCTTTTGGGTAGTGATGAAGTCTTTAAGTATAATCTCTAGTTCAGAAGTGGAGTTCTTGGTGCTAGGATAAGTATTGTTGTTCCAATAGGAATTAGAGGGGAACGGTCTAGGGTTGCTACCAAAATTACTCCTATAAGCATTGTTATTGAAATTGTTTCTAGAGATAAAGTCCACATCTACTTGATCTTGAGCAATCAAAGAATTTAAAGGAACATCATGAGGATCAATAGAAGATTGCTTGGAAAGTAGAGACATGATCAAGTCAACTTTTTCATTTAGGGAGGAAATCTCCTCGACAGAGTTTACCTTCCTACCTATTGGAGCGCGTTCGGTGTGCCATTGGGAATAATTGGTCATCATCTCATCGAGAAGCTTCGTGGCAGCACCAAGTGTAGTTGACATAAAGGTTCCTCCCGCGGCCGAATCTAACAAGTTCCGCGAGGTAAAGTTCAAGCCTGCATAAAAAGTTTTGATAACCATCCAAGTAGTCAAACCATGAGTAGGGCAGTTCTTGACAAGAGATTTCATGCGTTCCCAAGCTTGGGCAACATGTTCATTATCCAATTGTTTAAAATTCATTATGTTACTCCTTAATTGGATAATTTTAGCAGGGGATAGTGTCGGTGTACTAAGGTAGGGGTACCTCAGTACCCCAACTTGTGCACGGGCAGTTGCAGCTTCCCGCGGCAGGGTTTACCGCGTGCTCGCCGGAGACCTTCCTGCTCCCTATTAAACCATTCAAAAGCAAAGTATACAAGACATAAGATCGAGACCCCGGCAAGAGGGGCTTGCCGGGAGGGCTGTACCAGGCTCAAGACTGCCCCACTAGTACAAGACCCTGGCAAGAGGAGCTTGCCAGGAAGACTAGAAGACACGCCTCGGCGCTATATGCGCCCCGGCAAGGGCCCGGGGAGCGGCAAGCTCCCGGGCCCGGCAAGATCAAGGCCCCGGCAAGGTGCTTGTCGGGAAGGCTGCGCTGTGTGCCCACGCTCCAGCTCATCGGCCCACGCGTCGCCCTAGGGCCTATCCAGGGACGCGTGGCGGATGGCTGTGCAGCCTGGGGTACACGGTGGCACTCCACGGTGATGGATCCATCGCCGTGGCAGACGGAGACGCTAAGGCGGGAGCTTTTGGGGTCGACGGCGACGGGCATTAAATGCCCTTGTCCCCCACTGTTAAAGTAGGTATAGACCACTATTCTGTACTGTAGCTCCACTGTTCCCGCACTGTTACAACTACCACCTCTTTTACATTTTTACCCCTTTCTCCTACGTTGACACCTGTCGGTGACCCCTTACACTATAAAAGGAGGCCCGTGCACAACGTGGAGGGGGTTCGGAACCTAGGTTACTCTCACGCTCGGTGCAGCTGCTTCTTCAAGCTCCCGAGCACTCAAACTCAATACAACTAAGCAGGAGTAGGGTTTTACGCGCCTACCGCGGCCCGAACCTGGGTAAAACTGCCCGCGTGCTCGCTACGATCTGCTCTTTGTGCTCCCTCCGCCCTCGTACCGCACAGACAAGGGGCTCCGGTCCCATAGGTGTTCGTGGCGGACAGTTTCCCCCGACATCTTTGGCGCGCCAGGTAGGGGGCGTCGAGGTTGTGCGAACCTGATCCGGCGTTCACGCGGGCGCATTCTTCATCAACCTCTCCAAATTCATCAACTTCGTCAGCGACAACTCCATGGCCCCGAAGAAGAAGGCTTCGGAGGTCGGAGGCCCGTCTGCGTCTCACCCGCCGCCACCAGAGCCAACGGTGGGCGGGGGAGATGCCGTCGGAAGGGTGGCCGCCGGTGAGGACACTCACGGCGCCACCAGATCCAAGAACAGAACGGACGACCGAACCTCGGTCTCCGTGGACGCGCCGCGTCCATCTCAGCACACGACGACCCAGCAGCGCCATACCACGGGAGGTGGTATCCGCTTGCTGGGGCAAGGCCAAACCGGAGGCTCGCGGGACGCCCCGGACCCTCGTCCGGGCACAAGCAAAGCGAAGGCACCGGCGCGGGACCCCGCTCCTTCTAACGTTGTTAGAAGTCCGAGCGTATCCCACTCCTCGCACCGCTCGCCCGCGTTCCCCTCCACTCCAGCAGAAGCGCTCGCAAGGGCGCAACTGCTCCTCGACTTTCCTCCAGCGGCCGACAAGGCCGAAGAATGGAGGGCCACCATCCGGAGCCTGATAGACTTCGCCAACAACGATTCTCCACAGCAGCCGTCGACCTCACGGCCGCGGCAAGCTGAGAAAACGAAGGCTGACGGCAACAAGACTGCCGGGGGTGCGACAAGCGTGCATTCCCCGCCGCAGAAGCAGAAGACGCCGCCCCGCCGGAACAACCCCGACGACGGCTCCACGGCCTCGTCGGACCCGCGGGCCCGTCGGGACCAGCGCCAGGTCCTCGACGACCGGCGAGAAGAAGACGCTCGGACCACAATCGAGCGCCGCCGAGAAGCTCGGCGACAATCTGACAAGAGGGCTGGAGGCACCGTCGACGCGCACGCGCCCGGTGGGCCAGGCGACTTGCCGTACGCGGCAGGCTGCCCTGCGTTCACCCGCAAGCTGCGGCGCGTCCAGTGGCCCAGCATGAAGAATTTTAAGCCCGACGTACCGGAGAAGTACGACGGCAAGACGCACCCCTCGGAGTTTCTCAGCGTCTACACCATCGCAGTGCAAGCTGCCGGGGGGCGCGACGAGAAGATCTTGGCGAATTACTTCCCGCTCGTGCTAAAGCCGAACGTCCGTTCGTGGCTCATGCACTTGCCGGAAGGTTCCATCTCTTCTTGGGCCGACCTCTGCCACCAGTTTGTTGGCGCCTTTACCGGAGGCCACAAACCTCATGGCCAGGAGAGCGATCTCCACATCTTGGCCCAGAAGGAAGGCGAAACCCTGCGCAAGTATATCCAACGCTTCAGCCGGGTGCAGCACAACATCCCTGACGTTCACCCTGCCGCAGTTATCAGCGCGTTCCATCAGAACGTGCGTAACCGCCGCATGCGTGAAGAGATGGCGATGACGAAGATTCGGGATGTCAGCGAGCTCTATGCTCTTGCTGACAAGTGCGCACGCGCGGAAGAGGGGAGGAGACTCCCCGGGGAGGATACTGGCGCGGGAGGAAGCGACAGCGACGACGCCGCCCCGGCAAAGAAGAGCCGGCGGCGGAACAACAGAAGGAAGGGCAAGAAGGAGGTGCTTGCCGTCGAGAAGTCCGGCAAGGAGGCCCTCGCCAAGCAAGCGCAGGTTGGCGGCTCCGGCAAGGAGCCTGCCCCTGCGGCGGCGGCCGACAAGCCGGGTAGCTCCGACAAGCAATACTGTAAGATCCACCGCACCAAGGGTCACGATCTCTCCAACTGCAAGCGCGTCGAGTACCTCGTCGAGCAGCAGAAAGCTGAGTACGAGAGGCGCGACAAGGAGAAGGCCCAAGGTGGCGGGGAAGAGCCCAGCAAGAAGCGGCCGTTCAACGGCCGGGGAGGACGCCGCGGCAAGGCTAAGCAGCGGCAAGGGGATCGACCTCCCCGGGGCCGCGATAACGACGAAGAAGATGACGACGAAGACATGGAGGACGAGGAAAACAGCGAGCAGGAGTTCCAGAAGGCCACGGAGGTCCTGTGCGTCGACGATGGCGCCTCCCTGCACACCTCCCACCGCCAATTAAAGCAGTGGGTGCGTGAGGTAAACGCAGCGGAGCCGCCCGTAGAGTCGCGCAGGCTCCTCAAATGGTCCAGCACGCCCATCGTTTTTGACCTTGAGGATCACCCTGACCGCACCACAGCGGTCGGGTGCTTGCCGATGCTGGTTTCTCCCACCATCCGCAACCTCAAGGTCACCAAAATGTTGGTTGACGGCGGGGCCGGGCTGAACTTGATCTCCTCTGCTGTGATCAAGAAACTCCAGATTCAAGATGGCGAGCTCGAAGAGACCGGTTCATTCCAAGGAATCAACCCGGGAAGGAGCAAGCCCAAGGGAAAGATCACTCTGCCGGTGACCTTTGGCGGGGAGCTCAACTTCAGGACTGAGCGCATCACTTTCGACGTCGCCGATATTCCATTACCCTACAATGGAATACTTGGCCGTCCTGCCCTCGCCAAGTTCATGGCAGCTTCCCATTATGCCTACAACGTGCTGAAGATGCCGGGGCCGATAAGCGTCATCACTGTCCATAGCGACAAGAAGGATGCGCTTATCTGCGCCGACAAGATTTACCGGGATGCGGCAGCTGCGGCCGAGAAGGATACTCTTGCCGCTGAAGCTCCCGGGGGGAAGAAGACGAAGACCAAGTCCGGCAAGTGCTCTGGGACCCACTCCGGCAACCGCACCTCTTCGGAGTGCTGCGCTGCCGTCGAGGACGTTCCATCGAGCTCCACCGGCAAGAGTAAGAAAGGAATGGCTGCTCCTCCGGCAACCAAGAAAGTGTCCGCCAAGGAGGACGGCACTGGTGGTACCTTCACCATCAGTGCCACTCTTGACAGCAAATAGGAAAGCGCGCTCGTTGCCTTCCTGCGGGCGAATGTCGATGTGTTTGCTTGGCAACCATCTGACATCCCCGGTGTTCCCAGGAAGGTAATTGAGCACAAGCTTGCTGTCTGTCCTCATGCGCGGCCCATCAAGCAAAAAGTGAGGAAGCAAGCCGTGGAGCGCCAAGAATTCATTAACGAAGAAATCAAGAAGCTAGAGGCAGCAGGTCTAGTTAGAGGTGTGATCCATCCGATGTGGTTGGCAAACCCAGTCGTCGTGCGCAAGGCCAACGGGAAGTGGAGACTGTGTATAGACTTCACCGATGTGAATAAAGCATGTCCCAAGGATCCCTTCCCTTTGCCGCGCATTGACCAAATCGTTGACTCCACTGCCGGATGTGAGCTACTCTGTTTTCTTGATGCATACTCAGGCTATCATCAGATTTTCATGGCCAAGGAAGATGAAGAGAAGACTGCATTTATCACTCCATGCGGCACTTATTGCTTTATTCGCATGCCATTTGGATTGAAGAATGCAGGCTCAACCTTTGCAAGGGTAGTGTACACTGCTTTTGAGCCACAGATCCACAGAAATGTAGAAGCTTACATGGATGACATCGTGGTGAAGAGCAAGAGCAAGGAAACCCTGATTCAAGACTTGGAAGAAACGTTTCAGAATCTGCGCAGAATACAGCTTAAGTTGAATCCCGAGAGGTGCGTCTTTGGAGTCCCTTCCGGCAAGCTTCTCGGGTTCTTTGTATCGCAGAGGGGGATTGAAGCCAACCCCGACAAGATTAAGGCCATTGAGCAGATAGAGGCCCCAAAGCGCGTCAAGGATGTCAGGAGACTTGCAGGTTGTGTGGCTGCCCTCAGTAGGTTCATTTCAAAGTCTGCAGAACGCGCCCTACCTTTCTTCAAAATCTTGAAGAAGGCAGGTCCCATGAAGTGGACTCCGGAAGCGGAGGCGGCGTTGCAGGATTTGAAACGGTACCTGTCCTCCACTCCTATACTTGTCGCACCTAGACCACCGGAAAAGTTGTTGCTATACTTAGCAGCAACCAACCAGGTGGTTAGTGCTGCGTTAGTAGCGGAGAGGGAGTCCGACGAGGAGTCGGCACCACCGGCAAGCGAATCCAGCGACAAGCAGGGGGCTGCTCCGGCAAGCTCTGGTCCCGACAAGGATGACTCTGCGCAGGAGCAAGGAGAGGTGCGGAAGAAGATGGTGCAGCGCCCAGTGTATTTTGTAAGTTCCCTTCTCCAGGGGGCTAGATCAAGATACTCTGGTGTGCAAAAATTGCTTTTCGGCCTCCTCATGGCCTCGAGAAAGCTGCGCCATTACTTCCAAGCCCATGAGATAACGGTGGTCACTCGCTTTCCGCTGAAGAGGATATTGCATAACCCAGAAGCAACAGGCAGGATCGTCGAGTGGGCACTGGAGCTGTCGAGCTTTGGACTCAAGTTTGAAAGTACTTCAACCATACAGAGCCGAGCTTTGGCAGAATTCATAGCTGAGTGGACCCCAACGCCAGATGAGGAAGTTCAAGAAACAAGTGCACCCGTGCAAGAAGCGACAAGTGAATGGGTAATGTATTTTGACGGTGCCTTCTCGCTGCAAGGCGCCGGCTGGCGTGGTACTCATCGCGCCCACCGGAGAGCACCTCAAATATGTTATCCAGATGCACTTTCCCAGGGAGCAAGCGACAAACAACACTGCAGAATATGAAGGCTTGCTTGTCGGCCTCAGGATTGCGGCCGAACTTGGGATCAGAAAGCTGATTGTGCGGGGCGATTCTCAGTTGGTGGTCCGGCAAGTTAACAAGAGCTATCAGAGCCCTTTGATGGAAGCCTATGTCGATGAAGTGAGAAAGCTTGAAGAGCACTTTGAAGGTTTGCAGATGGAGCACATCCCGAGAGCTCAAAATGAAATTGCAGACGGCCTTTCAAAGTGCGCTTCGATGAAGTTACCTGTGGAACCAGGGACCTTCTTGCTCAAGCTGACTCAGCCATCCGTTACACCATCAATTGGGCAGTCCAAGAAGAGAAAGTTGGTCTCCAGCGACTACTTGCCGGCGGATCTTCCTGAAACCGCCGCCAAGGTCCCCAAGATCAACAACCAGAACGCTGAGGAACAGTTTGCTCCTGCAAGTCCTCGGGCTTGTACAGTTGAAGCAAGCGTTCCCGGCAAGCCTCGCCCCGGCGAGCTTGCCGGGGGACCGTCAGCTCCGGCAGGACCAGAGGTCTTTGCCGTAGAAGCTGAGGTTCCCGCAGCGGCCCTTGAGCCTTTAGTCCTTGCCGTCGAGCCTCGGGCTCCGGCATGGGCACAGCAGATAGTCCGTTTTCTGCAAACTGGAGAACTTCCCGACGACCCTCAAGAGATAGAGAAGATAACCACGCAGTCAAGTATGTATCAGTTCGTCGATAACGAGCTGTACAGAAGAAGACTCAATGGTGTCAGACTGAAGTGCATCTCCAGAGAAGATGGACGGAAGCTGTTGGCGGAAATACACGGAGGCATATGCGGCCACCACATTGGCGCAAGGGCGCTTGCCGGGAAAGCTTTCCGGCAAGGGTTCTTTTGGCAAGAAGCCCTCCAAGATGCAACTGCACTAGTAACCAAGTGTGAAGCGTGCCAGTTCCATGCAAAGCAAATCCATCAGCCAGCTCAAGCTCTCCAAACAATCCCTTTGTCATGGCCCTTCTCGGTCTGGGGGCTCGATATCCTCGGCCCTTTCCCTCGTGCGGTCGGGGGCTTTGAGTACTTGTACGTTGCAATCGACAAGTTCACAAAGTGGCCAGAAGTGGAGCCAGTGAGGAAGGTGACAGCACAGTCAGCGGTCAGGTTCTTCAGGTCGATTGTCTGCCGTTTCGGGATCCCTAACAGGATCATCACCGACAACGGTACGCAATTCACTAGTCGCACCTTCATGCAGTACGTCCAAGACCTTGGCGCCAAGGTCTGTTTCGCTTCTGTTGCTCACCCGAGGAGCAACGGTCAAGCGGAGAGGGCAAATGCTGAAGTGCTGCGCGGACTCAAGACAAGGACCTTTGACAGGCTGCGCAAGTGCGGAAGAAATTGGATAGAGGAGCTACCGGCGGCTCTTTGGTCAATCAGAACGACACCAAGTCGAGCCACCGGACAGACACCTTTTGCTCTAGTCTATGGAGCGGAGGCAGTTCTCCCCACGGAACTCGTATACGGATCTCCTCGAGTGCTCGCTTATGATGAGCTCGAGCAAGAGCAACTGCGGCAAGACGACGCATTGCTCCTCGAGGAGGGACGTCTCCAGGCTGCTGTACGAGCTGCTCGATACCAGCAAGCTTTGCGCCGCTACCATAGCCGCAAAGTCAGGGCCAGGAGTCTCGAGGAAGGCGACCTTGTTCTTCGGCGTGTTCAGTCAGCCAAGAATTCCAACAAGTTGACGCCGAAGTGGGAAGGCCCTTATCGGGTGAGACAAGTTACGAGGCCCGGCGCTGTCCGCCTCGAGACCGAAGAAGGCTTACCGGTGAGCAACTCCTGGAACATAGAGCTTCTTCGCAAGTTTCACCCCTAAGGCGCGGTTGTCGTGATCCGCTCCGGCAACCACCTTTTGTACAAGCTTTGCCGCTGTTGCATGTAACCCTTTGTACAAAGCCGGGCGCAGACCCCGTGCATCAGTAAAGTTATTGTGTTTTTCGCACCAATTGCCTTTTGCATGCTTCTTTTCGCTATTTGCATGTTCTGTTTGGCATTTGGTGCAACACTCAGATATACGGTAAGCACTATTACGCCAAAAGGCCATATGCTTGTTTCCCTCTCCCTTTTCTTTCCTCTTAGACAGAAGGAACGTTCCTCGCGCACAAGTTTGCCGGGGGGGGGAAGGAGGTGGAAGAGGAACCAAGTGCTGTCCAAGAAAGAGAAGCCTTACCGGAAAGCGAGCAGCATATGAAAGATAAGTTGTTAGAATTTGACCAGTTCAAATTTTAAATTTTAGTTGTCTTCCTTGAACGATCACATTTTGTATGGAAAACCTGTGCGCGGAGGAACCTACCCGTAGCTTGCCGCACCCTTATCTTGTTTTCGAGTTCACTCAACGATTTAAGTGAGCTGCGACAAGTGCCGCGCCCTTGTTTCGTTTCCGAGTACGCTCAGCAAGCTAAGTGCGTTGCGACTAGCTGCGGCAAGGTTGCTTGCCGGCGAAGACCTTGGCCAGCGGGCTGCTTAGAGTCCAGCACTCAGCGCTCGCGGCAAAGGCCCCTTGCCGGCAAGCTCCCCGGGAGCGTAGGGTGAAAAACATACAAAGTCAAAGATTGAGACAAGGAAGATAACATTGCACTGATTGATCAAAATAAAGTGAATATCTTACAAAGGATAACTTGTCGCAATGGACTAATAAGTTCATGACATAATGTGCAGCAACAAAAAGATAAAGATAATGGAGCCCTAATCTACGCGGTCGCCCTCCTTCCTGCCGAGCCTAGCCACATTGGCGATGATGTGGCCGACCTGCTCCTTCAGGGCCTCCATGTCTGCATCAGCCGGCAAGCTGTGAAGAACGTTGGTGAGATTGATCCCCGGGTTGCGGTACACGATCTTCGTCAGCACCCGCTCCAGAGTTCCCGCGCAGAGCAGGCGCGACTCCTCGGCCAGCTGCGCGGGGATGCGGTTCCGGAGACCTGCAAGGGCCGGCGCGATCCCTCTGAAGAAGAGGCTGAGCTTGGCGCTGTGCGGGAGATCCGGATCCGGCGAGTAAATGAGGTGTTCGACCTTCAGCGCCAGCAGCTCCTGGTCAATGTTGTACGCAGAAGAAACCAAGTCTTCGGTCCATACCTCGATGGTCTGGCGGAAGAGCTCGGATGCCTTGTTGACGCTGTCCACCAAGGTCCGCTCCTTGCGGAGCTCCTCCTTCAGCTTGTTCTCCTGAGCCCGGGCAGCGTCGAGCGAATCTTTCAGAGTGGTGACCTTCAGTTCCAAGTCCTCGATGGAGTCCTTGGCGGCCTTCAACTCGTCGCCCCTCTTGGAGAGACTCACCTGAAGCTCGGAGTTTGTGTGAGCGTCCTTCTCGCGCTCCAGGATGAGCGCGGCAACCTTCTCTGCGCTCACCTTCAGCGCCTTCTCCAACTGCTCAACCTTGGCGGCAAGCTCCTTCTTGGCGTCTTCCGCGGCAACCGTGGCGGCTTTCGCCTCCTTCAGCTCCCCGCCAAGGGCTGCCTCGCGAGCGGCAAGGTCCTCCTCGTGGGAGTCGAGCTCGACCTTCCGCTGCGCGAGCTCTCCCTCTCGCCGGGACATCTCCACCCCGGCGAGCCGCTGCTGTTCTTCAGCTTCAGCCTTCTCGAGCACCCACTCCTGGTACTCGCCGGCGAGACGCTCACGCTCCTCCGTCACCTCGCGGAGGGCTGCCTGGTTGGCGGCGCTGAGCTCCGCCGCGCGCTTCTCCATTTCTGCGGCGGCCTTGGCGGCAAGGGCCTCCCGGGAGGTGAGCTTCGCCTGCCTGGCCCGGTAAAGGGCCAGGAGCTGGTGGAGCAACCTCTCCTCCTCGGGCCCCTCACTCCCGTCGGGCGCCTCGACAATCTTCAGGCCTGCGGAGGCGAGGATTTCTCCGTCGAACGCCTCGCCCTCCGCAGGAGCTCGCGATGAAGACCCCCAAGGCATCTGGATGAAGACGCCATTGGGGGCCTCAAGGTAGTACCCCTGCTCCTTGCTGGCGGAGGGACCGGTGGCCGGTGCAGCATCCGATGCTCCCGCCGCCTCCGGGCCGGCGGTGCGGTCACCGTCCCCCTCCCCGGCCGCTGCGTCTGCAGCCGGAGCAGTCTCCTGCGCGGTCGGCTCGGCGGCCTCGGCCATCTCCTCGACGACAGGAGCGTCGCCGCCGCCGCCCTGCGCGCCCTCCTCCTCGAGGTTGATAACCTCCGTCTCCATGGGCTCAGGAGGAGGAAGATCTAAAAAGAAGAAGAAGGAAAAGAAGTTCAAGACTCAAGCAAATATCCAAAAAGAAGCAAGGCCAAGAAAGCAAATCACAAAACTTACCTTGGCGGACGTCCTCAGCGGCGGGCTCCCTCGCCGGGGAGCTCGGCCTTGTCGGAGTAGTCACCCTCGCCGGGCTGCTCGCCCTCGGCGGGGTACTCTGCCGTGGCGGAGTACCCGCCCTTGGCGGAGCGCTCTCCCTTGCCGGAGAGTTCTGCCTTGGCGGGGACGGCGGGGCCTGCGGCTCCTCGACGACAGTCTCCGGGCGCTCTTCCCGCTGTGGCTCCACCTCTGCACAAAACAAGACAAGAAACATCAAGACATGAAAACAATACCAAATCCTCAGGCGTACCCCGACAAGCGAAAAGAGTAAACCCCAGACTTACGCTGGGGGCTGCGCTGCGGGCTGCGCTGGGGGCTGCTCCTCGGAGCAGCGCTCGGGTCCGGCAGGCTCGGCTCCGGCACACCCCCTGTTGCCGCAGCTGCTGAGTCTTCCGTGGCCTCGACCTCGGGCGCCTTAGCCTTCTTCGCCGCGCGACGGGTCAGGGTCCTGAAATCAGAACAATGAACAGAGTCAGCATTAACAAAAAACCAAGACAGAAATCGAGAAGATGTAAGGCCCTGGATCCTTACTCCTGGTCCTCCTCGTTGTCCTCGCTCAGGGCGGAGAAATCATACTCCACCGTGGGCGCGTCGGCGCGAGGAGCGGAAGACGAAGATTCCCTCGCGCGCTTGGTGTTCACCGGGGCTGGGGGCTGCGAAGACCCAGCCCCTGTGGTAGCCGGCGCCCGAGGAGCGGGCGGAGCCGCTGCTCCGCTCCGAGAAGACCCTTGCCTGCTCGGCGCCGGCCTGCGAGGCGCCTCCGTCGTGGTCCGCGCGCGGGCTGCCCCCGCTGTGGCTGGTGCGCCGGAAGGCCTTGGCGCGGCTTGACTCCCCCGGGGAGCCGCCCGGCGAGCTGGCTGTTGCCGGGACGCCTGCGCCCTCTCCCCCGTCGCCGCCTTGCGGAGGCGCTTCGCCGGGGACTGCCTCGGGCTTGCCGGGGGCGGGGAGCTCTCCGACGAGGAGAGGTCGTCGGCGTACAACTCCGTGGATCCGCCGGAGTCCTCGGCCTCCTCCTCCTCCTCCTCTTCCCCGGCCGGCTCACTAGGCCCAGCGTCCTGCACTGCGGCCCCCTTACCCTTGGCGCCTCCGCCCCTCGCGGCGCCTCTGCTCCCTCCGGCGGTACCCTCCATTGCCGCGGCCTCGGCCGCGATCCCGTGGATCCCGGAGTGCCTCAGCGAGGGGACCCCGGCGAGCGCGTCGGGAGGAAGCTTCAGCAACCTGCGGATCTCCGCCTCCTCCGCCTGGGTGGACGCGTCCGCAGCCTCCGCCTCTTCCGGCGAGTATCCGAAAATTCCTGCCGCCGCGGCTGCGGCAGCCTCTTCAGCCCGAGAAGCTATGTAGGCGATCTCCTGGTCGGTGGTGTCCCGCGTGTGCTGCTTGAGGTCGTCCTTGTTCTTCGCCACCTCTGCGAGGTTGTCGTAGAAGTTGAGGACGTCGATGGGCTTCGGAGCGAGCCACGTGCGGTCCACGCCGTGCGAGTCACACATGGGCATCATGGCGAGGATCCGATCCCTGACGATGTTGTTGCAGAGCGGCACCACTTCCCGGGGAGTCCTGAACCACTCGGGGTGTGCCGGGTCGTACTTGAAGAGTTCCCGGACCATTCCCCTCAGCTCCAGCGTGGTGAAGTTGAAGTTGAGCCCGGGGCGCAGCCTCATGATGTCTGCCGGGCCGCCGTACTCCCAGGCCGGCCTCTTTCGGTCTTGGAGAGGGGCGATGCGCCGGCGGAGGAAATCTGCGCCCACCTCAGCAACTGACAGCTTGGCCATCCGAAGACGAAGAATCCGGACGAGGGCGATGTCGAGCTTGATGTCGTCGGAATCTAGCTCACTCCAGTCCCTGCCGCGCACGATGGGCGTTGTGCGCGGCGCGGTGAAGGCTTGCGGCTGGTCTTCGACGATCCAGCACCACTCCGCTCGCCATTCCTCCCACTTGCCGCGGAGCTCCCCCGGCAAGTACGCACCCTTTTTATTCAGACGGAAGACCCAAGAAATTCCTCCGGAGAGGGGGGCATCGGCCTCGGCTCTAGGAGTGAAGAAGTGCCTAAAGAGCGCTACATTGGGGTGGACTCCTATGAAGTTTTCGCACATGTGTGCGAAAACCGCCATGGTGAGGATGGCGTTGGGGGTGAAGTCAAGCAGATGGAGGCCGTATGTGTTCATGATGTCGCAGAAGAAGTTTGAGAAAGGAGGACAGAGACCACAATGAAAGAAGGCAGCAAAAAAGTAGTACCCGCCGGGATAGCTGTCCTTGGCGGCAGCCGGATATGCCCGCGTACGGGGATGCGCGTCGGTCTCCTTGGCCCAGAACAAGTAATACTTGTTCCAGAGCTCCCGCACGCCGAGCTTCGGCGGGAAGACGAGATGCTGCTTCCGGTACGCGATGAGCTTGGCCGCTTGCTCCGATTTCTCCCGCTTGGACTTCTCCGCCTTCGCCTTGTCGGTCTTTGGGGCCATGGAGGACGCGGCGGAAGAAGGGGAACGAAGAGCTCGGCGGCGGCGGAGATGTGGAGGCAGAGCGCAAGAGAGAATCTTTGGAGGAGGAAGGCGATGCAATGAAAGCGCAAGGAGGGGTACCGCGCCCGCTTCCTCTGCTTTTATGGGGGAGAGGGGGGCGTTTCGCCCTTTCCATTAAGAGATCGTGGGCACGTCCCATCCCACGGCGCCGCGATCGACGCGTGCCGTTACAGTGGGGTGCGGCGGATACGGAAGTGGATTCGGCGCGCCGCGGGCCGCGGGTGCCCGTGCACTGTTTTGGGCCTGGCCCAACAGCGCTCGGCACCGTGTGTGGCCCAGGCCCGGGGGCTCCTGTCGGTGTACTAAGGTAGGGGTACCTCAGTACCCCAACTTGTGCACGGGCAGTTGCAGCTTCCCGCGGCAGGGTTTACCGCGTGCTCGCCGGAGACCTTCCTGCTCCCTATTAAACCATTCAAAAGCAAAGTATACAAGACATAAGATCGAGACCCCGGCAAGAGGGGCTTGCCGGGAGGGCTGTACCAGGCTCAAGACTGCCCCACTAGTACAAGACCCTGGCAAGAGGAGCTTGCCAGGAAGACTAGAAGACACGCCTCGGCGCTATATGCGCCCCGGCAAGGGCCCGGGAAGCGGCAAGCTCCCGGGCCCGGCAAGATCAAGGCCCCGGCAAGGTGCTTGTCGGGAAGGCTGCGCTGTGTGCCCACGCTCCAGCTCATCGGCCCACGCGTCGCCCTAGGGCCTATCCAGGGACGCGTGGCGGATGGCTGTGCAGCCTGGGGTACACGGTGGCACTCCACGGTGATGGATCCATCGCCGTGGCAGACGGAGACGCTAAGGCGGGAGCTTTTGGGGTCGACGGCGACGGGCATTAAATGCCCTTGTCCCCCACTGTTAAAGTAGGTATAGACCACTGTTTTGTACTGTAGCTCCACTGTTCCCGCACTGTTACAACTACCACCTCTTTTACATTTTTACCCCTTTCTCCTACGTTGACACCTGTCGGTGACCCCTTACACTATAAAAGGAGGCCCATGCACAACGTGGAGGGGGTTCGGAACCTAGGTTACTCTCACGCTCGGTGCAGCTGCTTCTTCAAGCTCCCGAGCACTCAAACTCAATACAACTAAGCAGGAGTAGGGTTTTACGCGCCTACCGCGGCCCGAACCTGGGTAAAACTGCCCGCGTGCTCGCTACGATCTGCTCTTTGTGCTCCCTCCGCCCTCGTACCGCACAGACAAGGGGCTCCGGTCCCATAGGTGTTCGTGGCGGACAGTTTCCCCCGACAGATAGTACTTCCCAATAAAGGCATCCTTGCACTTGTCCCAAGAATCTATACTATTCCTAGGCAAGGATTGAAACCAGATTTTAGCTCCTCCTCTCAAGGAGAAAGGAAAAAAGCTTAAGCTTAACAATATCACCATCTACTTCTTTGTACTTTTGCATATCACAGAGCTCAACAAAATTATTTAAGTGCAAAGCAGCATCATCTCCAGCACCGGAGAATTGATCTTTCATAACTAGGTTCAGTAAAGCAGGTTTAATCTCGTAAGAAGGTGCTGAAGTGGCAGGTGTAGCAATAGGCGTGCAGATAAAGTCATTGTTGTTATGACTAGTGAAGTCACACAACTTGGTGTTCTCGGTGGAACCCATAGCAGCAGCAAGCAAGATAACTATTTTTGTGATTTTTGGTAAGGGACACTAAAGCAAAAACTGCAAGGTAAACTAACAAGACTAAAAAGCAAAGATAAAAGATAGCGTGCAACTCCCCTATCTTGAAGAGTGGAGTCCCCGGCAACGGTGCCAGAAACTTGATTGATGGCTTCTCGCCCCTCGTTGGTTACCCCAAGTGGAAGGTTGAGATGTAGCGTAGCGGCAAATTTCCCTTGGCAAAGATACCAAGGATCAAATCCCGTGAGACTTCGAGGGTCGACAAGTAGGTGTCAACGGCGCCAGAAACTTAGCGGTTGACGGGACCTACACACAGATACAGATAACTTTGCTCCCAACGAGTACAAAGAGGTTGTCAATCCCTCCGGCCTTGTTGTTTACAAAGGATCAAACACAAGAGATAATAATGATAGCTATGACTGCAACTAGGAAATAAAAACAGGAAGTAAATAGACGGTGTGATCAGCGGTGGTAGTATGGACCGGGGTCCCATGATTTCACTAGTGATGTCTCTCTCCCAAAAGACGATAAAACAGCAAAGCGAGGTAAACAAATTACAGCTGGGCAATTGACAGGATTATGTGCGCAAACCAATGCTAACTATGCTGCAAAGAAAGGTAGAGGCTCAAAAGCATGGGCGGTACACCAAGGCAAGTAGACCGAAATCCATCTGCATCTACTACTAATCATCCACCTTGAGATATCTATCCAGAACATCTCGCTGGTATTAAGTTGTGAATCCCACCCAAAGTGTAAACTCAAAGCAACAGACAACAACATTAAAAGAACTTTGCGTAAAGTAAACAATCCTTGCACCCGCAAGTACAAGCACCGTTGTTTTCTCCCTTGTGGCAACAGCACATCCCCTAGACTCATGTTTCTGTCACTCAAGCTAGTCATCAGGGGGCATGAACCCACAATCAAGCATAATGCTCCCTCTTGGAGTTACTACCTACTACTTGGCCAAAGCAATAAACAGCAACGGAGAACATGCAAGAATTACTCAAGAACAAAGATATAGAAGAGGTGAATCAAATATATTACTCAAACACAATCTGAACATAGTCTCATAATCCATCAGATCCCAACAAACTCAGCAAAGCAACAGCAGAAAGAATACATATGTGCCTCGATCATGTAGGGCAGCTCACGAGGTCTAAACCATGAAGAGCAAAGAGGGGAGGAGAACATCACATAGCTACTGATCATGGACCCATGGTCCAAGGTGGACTACTCACGACTCGTTCGGGAAGCGTCCATGGTGGTGGAGAAGCTCCCGGTGGTGGTTCTCCCCTCCGGCAGGGTGCCGGGAAGAGTTCTCCTGATGCTCCCGATCTTGGAAGCGCTGCGGCGGCGGAACAAAGGCGAGATCGCGAAAAAGGGTTCTATCCTCGAGGGTTTCAGGACGAGAGGGATATATATGCGAAGGGGGGCAGCCAGAGGCGGAGCAGGGGCCCCAGGCGCCCCCCTGGCGCGGCCAGGGGTGGGGCCGCGCCAGGTGGCCGCCTGGGCCTCCCCTGGCTCCCCTCTGGCCCATCTTTGGTTCTTCGCGAAGCTTCCTGTACGCTGATTTTTCCTGTATTTTTCCTGGAATTTTTGGAGCACTTTTAATATGGGGGAAACCTGAAATAGAAAAACAGCAAAAAACAAGAACTGGCACTATGGTGCACTGAGTTAATATGTTAGTCCAAATATGATCAAAAGTGTATGGAAGTGCATCAATATCATAGCAATATCACACAAAAGAAGCATGGAGCAAGCAGAAATTATAGATACGTTTTGGACGTATCAGGTCCTCCCCTGTATCCCCAACACCTGATTGCATAACTGGAAACTTTCAGAAATTAATAGGTGGGTTCATCTAGTAGCACGTAGGCATTCTTCCAACGAATGCATGATATGGAGTTCGGGGTTCTACATTGAGTGAAGTGGTTTTATGGGCGTTGTTCCGATCGGGAGTTGCATCTTAAAGGGTCCTTGGCTATGCTGATCCGGGGATTGCAAAACCCTTTTGTAACACGTTCCATGAGCTTTCAACACGAACATTTCGAACAAAGCTTCTATCTTGTATTTGTTCTATCTGCTCCTTGTTGTTTTTATTTACCTTTTGTTCTCCCAAGTGGCTTCTCGAGAAGATTGTTGTACCATTAAACTGTGGATTAGATTCGTTCATTTTGTTCGAATGTTCTTGTGAAGACTTATGTTGCAAGTTCTAGCTGTTGATTCAGCTTATATATTTTCAATCAATGGCTAATAGTTGTCATCTCATTCAGGATGGCTCCTAAGAAGGTTCCCAATGCTAACCCAGAGGGTGAAGAAGTTCCTGATTGTCCTCCTTCCCCTCCTCCTCCGTCTGAGGCCTGGAGAGCAATTATGCAAGCGACAAACCAGAACACCCAGATGCTTATGCAAATGATGCAGAACATTCAAGCCAACCAAGCAAATCAAGGTGGTCATGGGAACAAAGGCCAAGGCAATCTGTTCAATCAACCTCACTTTGCAACTCTCAACCAATTCCTGGCAAACCAATCGAAGGCGTTCAGTTACTGTGTGGATCCGCTAGATGCTGAAGACTGATAACAGACATCAAGAAGCACTTTGAATGCAGTAACGTGAGACCTGAGGATTATGTCAAGTTTGCCGCCTTCCAACCCAAAGACCAAGCCGCTGATTGGTGGCAACAGTACAAAGATTCCAGAGGTGGACGTGAAATCTCGTGGACTAACTTCCGCAAGGATATCCGCTGTCACCACATTCCAACTAGTGTCACCGAAGGCATGCGTGAGCAATTCCGCAACCTGAAGCAAGGCACCATGTCCGTTTATCAATACAATGTCAAGTTCCAGAACCTTGCTCGCTATGCCAAGCAAGATATCCCAGATGCCAAGATCAAGATTTATCAGTTCCGTGGTGGTCTGAAGGATGAACTCCAACTAGCTCTCACCTTGTTCGAGCCGGATGAATTTGATCAATTTTATAACATGGCTCTTAAGCAAGAGGCAGCCCAGCTCAAGGTTGAAGCTTCCAAAAAGAGAATCGGAGATGCTGTTCACTCCTCCTCTTCTTCCCAAGTGGTTGCAAAGCAGCAGAAGTTTTGGCTTCCACCTCCTCTAGTGCTCCGCCCTCCAAACAACAACTACAACACGCACTCAGGTGGTCATGGTTTCTCCCACCCACCCAACCCAAGCAATGAGTCCAAGAATCACTTTCAAGCTTCGAAGTCAAGTGGTCCTTATCACCGTCCTCTCTCAGAAGTGACTTGCAACAAGTGTGGGCAGAAGGGTCACTATGCTAACAAGTGTACTCAAAGGCGCCTTCCGCCTCCTCCTCCTGTTAGCAATGCTATTTTCAAGCACAACCCCAAGGCAGCAAGAGTAAATCTGATGAATGCAGCTCAAGCGAAGAATTCTTCTGATGTGATATTGGGTAACCTCTCAGTTAACTCTGCTCCTGCAAAAGTTTTATTCGATTCAGGTGCATCGCATTGCTTCATCTCAAAACCTTTCTTGTCCAAGAATGAGTTGCCTACAGAAATTTTGGAAAACCCTTTTCGCGTGGTTTCTTCGGGAATGAGGATGAGCTCTCATATTGTAGCTCCTAACATTTCTATCAAGATGGGCAATTATAAATTCCTGGCTTCTCCTATTGCTCTCGGTATGTCGGGGAAACTGATCGCCCACGAACACCTATGGGACCGGAGCCCCTTTTCGGTACGGCAAGGGAGCGGAGGGAGCACAAAGAGCGGATCGAGGTGCACACGCGAGCAGTTTACCCAGGTTCGGGCCGCACGGATGCGTAAAACCCTACTCCTGCCTTGGTTTGTTATTGAGTTCTTGGCTCGGGAGCGAGAAGATCTATAGTACTTGTCGCTTGCAGCACCGAGCGTGAGAGTGATCTGGAATCGGAACCCCTTCTACGTTGTGCATGGGCCTCCTTTTATAGTTCAAAGGGGTCACCGACAGGTGGCAACGTAAGTGAGGGTAAAAACGTAAAAACGGTGGTAGTTGTAACAGTGTATGTACAGTGTTTTGTACCTAACCCTGACGGTGGGGGACAAGGGCATTGAATGCCCGTCACTGTCGCCCCAAACAGTGTAAAAAGCGTCCGTCCGGGCGTCTCCGTTCGCCACGACAGTAGCCTCGTCATCGTGGCTTGCCACCGTGTACCCCAGGCTGCACAGCCTTCCGCCACGTGCCCCTGGAAGGGCCCCAGGGCGACGCGTGGCTGGATGAGCAGGAGCGCAGGCACACACTGAAAGCTTGCCGCGGTTGCTACCTTGCCGCGCCCGGAAGCTTGTCGCTCTCTGGGCCTTGCCGGGACGCGCGATGCGCCACGGCAAGTCTTCTGAAATGCCATGCTTTGGCCTTCCTGGCAAGCTCCTCTTGCCAGGGTCTTGTGCTATAGGGGTGGTCTTGAGCCTGGAGCGGCCTTCCCGGCAAGCTCATCTTGCCGGGGCCTTGTTTCTTAACTTGAATACTTTGTTCTTGAATGGTTCCAAAGGAACCAAAGTGGTCCTTGGCGAGCGCGTGGCAAACCCTGCCACGGGACGCTGCTACTGCCCGTGCACGAGTCGGGATACTAAGGTACCCCTACTTTAGTACACTGACAGGAGCCCCCGGGCCTGGGCCACACACGGTGCCGAATGCTGTTGGGCCAGGCCCAAAACAGTGCACAGGCAGACGCGGCCCACGGCACGCCGCATTCCACTCCATATCCGCCGCATCCCTCCCTAACAGCACGCGTCGATTGCGGCGTCGTGGGAGAGATCGTGGCTTGTTTCTTTAACGGGAAAATGCGGAACGTCCCCCTCTCCCCCTTAAAAGCAGAGGAAACAGGGGCAGTTTCCCCCATTGCTTCATTGCATCTTCAACCTCCAGAAACCCCCGCCGCTCTCCTCCTCCCCAAAGGTCGAAAGAGAGCTGAGCTCCACCCTTCTTCTGCCGCCGCCAGCCTCTCCAGCGCCGTCGACTTCCCTCGCCGTCCCCGCCATGGCCCCGAAGGGCGACAAGGCGAAAGCTGCGAAAACCGAACGGGCGGCGAAGCTTGCAGCAATGCGGAAGAGGATGGTGGTCTTCCCGCCGAGGCTCGGCGCGAGGGAGCTGAAGGACAAGTTCTACCTCTTTTGGTCGAGGAAGACGAAAGCTCACCCGCGCACCAGGGTTCTCCTCGCCGAAGCCTGCAACATGTTTCCGGGAGGTTATCCTTACTTTGCCCTGTTCTTCCATTGCGGTCTCTGCCCACCATACTCCGAATTCTTCTGCGATGTAATGAATACGTATGGATTCCATCTCCTTGATTTCACCCCAAACGCCGTCTTGACCATGGCCGTTTTCGCACATCTGTGCGAGAACTTTGTCGAAGTCATCCCCAACGTAGCCCTCTTCCGCCATTTTTTCACGCCTCGGGTAGAGTCTGGGTCTCCTCTGTCCGGTGGGATTTCTTGGATCTTTAGGCTCAATAAGAAAGAGGCATACTTGATTGGAGAGCTCCGCGGCAAGTGAGAGGAGTGGAGGGCCGACTGGTGCTGGATCATGGAGGATGAACCCCAGCCGTTTACTTCCCCGCGCCGAGCTGCAATAGTGCGCGGCAAGGACTGGAGTGATCTGGCCCCGGAGGACGAGAAGCTGAAGATAGCCCTCACTAGGATTCTTCGCTTCCGGCAAGCCAATCTCACTGTAAGTGAGGTCGGGGCAGATTTCCTTCGCCGCCGCATTGCTCCCTTGCAGGAGAGAGGGAGGCGTGCTTGGGAGTTTGGTAATGCGGCAGACTGCATGAGGCTGCGCCCCGGCCTCAACTATAATTTCACTGTCCTGGAGCTCAAGGGGATGCTCCGTGAGCTGTTCAAGCACGACGCCAGGCATCCGGAGTGGTTCGCCTCGCCGCGGGGGATAGTTCCACTATGCAACAATTCGTCACTTAGTGCTATCTGCGCGGCGATGCCGTTGTGCGACTCCCACTGTGTTGACCCCACTTGGCTGGCGCCTTCTGATGAAGCCGCGCAAACCTTCTTCGACAACTTGGTGGAGCTGCCGATCGACCCCGATGAGAAGAAAGGTCTCACCCGCGACACCACCGACCGGGAGGTGGCGTATATCGCCAGCAGAATGGAGGACGCAGCCGCCGCCGAGGCCGCGGGTGAGTTCGGGTACTCCTTGGATGAGGCGGATGCAGCGGATGCGGTGAGTCGGGCCGAGGAGGAAGAGATCCTCAAACAGGTGAGGCCTGCCGGGCAACCTGCCGAGACGAGCGAGGCTGCCGGGCAGGGCACAGAGTCAAGTGAGCCCGCCGAGGAGGACGCCGAATCGGGCGATTCTTCAAAAGACTCCGGCGGGTCTCTGGGCCTTGACGACTCCTCCTCATCCTCGGGGAGTTCTCCGCCACCGCCAAGTCCTCTGCCTGAACCGAAGAAGCGCCTCCGCGAGGCCGCGGACACGGCGAGGCAGTCGGCGGTCCAGCAGCCACAGCGCCGCTCGACGCGCGCCACCACGACGAGCAAGGCCGTCAAGGGGGCGCCTCGCGCCTCAGCAGCAGCTGGGGGAGGCTCTTCGCGGACTGGTTCCACCGTTCCTTCTGCCCCTCGGGCCTCGGCGACTACCGGAGCGGGGTCTTCTCAGACCACCGCTCCAGCGCCCGCCAAGCGCCCGAAGGAGCCTACTTCTCCAGCTCCTCGCGCCGGGACGCGCGAGGCGGACTTCGACTTCTCCGTCCTCAGTTCCGACGAGGAGGAGGAAGAGTAAGTACTTGTTTTCTTCAATTCGCTGTTTTTTGTCTTGAATCTCTTTTTTGCTTGATTCTGATCTTATTTTCCTTCCAGGACCCTGGCCCAGAGGATGGCGAAGAGGGCCAAGATCCCGGTGGTCGACCTTGAGGACGAGCCTGTCGCAGCGGCGGGGGATGCGCCAGCGACAAGCTTGCCGGACCAGCCTGCTGCTCCGCAGAGCAGCCCCCAGCGCAGCCCCCAGCGTAAGTCTTCTGTTTACTTCTTCACTTGTCGGGCGTGCGTGGGCTTCTTATCCTTGCTAATGTCTTGTTTGTTTGCTGATTTGTGCAGAACCAGAGCCGCAGCCTCAGGAGCGTCAAGAGACTGCTCCCGACGAGCCGCTCGTCTCAGCCTCCCCGCCAAGGAGGAGCTCCCCGGCGAGGGAGAATACCCCGCCAAGGGCGAGTACTCCGACAAGGGCGAGCACCCCGCCAAGGGAAGGCGCCAGTGGCCCTCCGCCGGCGGGGGCCACCACCACGCCGCCGAGGGAGGACCCCCCGGCGAGGAACCCCGTCGAAAAAGGGGCTCGCGCAGGTAACCCTTGTGCTTTTCTTTTCTTGAACTTCTCTTTTTGGATATTTGCTTGACAATTCTTCTTTCTTTCTTCTTCTTTTCTTGTCTTCAGACTCATCCGCCCTGGAGCCGATGGAGACGGAGGCCACCGTCAATGAGACAGCCGCGTCTACGGACGCGGCAGCTGAGGAGGGGACCGGCAACCGCACTGACGGCCCTGAGGCCGTAGGAGCGCCGGACGCTGCGCCGGTCGCCGACCCTTCTGCTGCCGCGACCGAGCCGGGCGTCTATCTGGAGGCCACCAACGGGGTCTTCATCCAAGTCCCGTGGGCTTCTACGTCGAGAGCGCCCACGGAGGGAGAGGTCTTTGATGGGGAAGTCCTGGCCTCCGCCGGGCTGAGGTTTGTCGACGCGCCCGGCAGCAGCAACGAGCCCGAGGAGGAGCAGCTCCTGCGGAAGCTCCTGGCCCTATACCGCGCCAGGCAGGCCAAGCTGGAGTCCCGAGAGGCTCTGGCTGACAAGGCAGGCGTCGATCTGGAGAAGCACGCCGAGGAGCTTCGCGCCGCCAACCAAGCGGCTCTCCGGAACTTGGCGGAGGAGCGGGAGGAGCTCGCCGAGGCGCACCAGGCGTTCATCCTCGAAAAAGCCGAAGCAGAGGAGCAGCACGGCTCGCCGCCGAAGACCTGTCTCGGCGGGAAGGTGAGCTGAGGCAGCAGAAGGTCGACCTCGATAGCCATGAGGACGACCTTACCGCGCGCGAGCAATCCCTTGGCGGGACTCTGCAGGAGGCGAGGGACGCCGCCGCAGCTGCAGAGACCGCCAAGAGGGACTTGGAGGCGAGGGTGGCGCAGTTGGAGCTCAACTTGAAGACGAGCGAGGAGAAGGTTGCCACGCTCACACTGGAGAGGGAGAAAGACGCCCACAGCCACTCGGAGCTGCAGGTCCGTCTCTCCGACAAGGGCAAGGAGCTCACCATCGCCAAGGATTCCATCGCAGACTTGGAATTGAAGCTGTCCACCCTCACTAAATCACTTGACGGCGCCAGGAATAGGGAGACGAAGCTGAAGGAAGATCTTCGGGCTGAGAGGGCACTGTTGGACAGCGCCGCCCTCTCACAGAACAACTTCAGGCAGACGGTGGAGCAGTGGACCAAGGAGCTCGTCGCCGCCGCCGCTGACATCGACAAGGAGATGGCGGCGCTAGGGACGGAGCACCTCGGGTACTCCCCTGACGCGAACCTCCCTCACAGCGCCAAGCTGAGCCTATTCTTCAGGGGAGTAGCGCCGGCCCTCGAGCAGCTCCGGGAGAGGATCCCCACGCAGCTGGCGAACGAGGCGCGCAGGCTTTGCACGGGAGTTGTGGAGAGGGTGTTGACGAAGATAGTCTACCGCAACCCCGGGATCAACCTTGAGAACGTCCTCCGGACCTTGCCGCCCGACGCTGACCAGGAGGCGCTGAAGGCTCTTGTCGCCCCCATCGTGGCCAAGGTGGGCAAGATCAGGAGAGTCGACGGCGATCGTGTAGACTAGGCTATTTTCTTTCCGCTTCCCTTGTCGCTGCCAATTAAGTCATGGACAGTAGTTTATTAGAACAACGACAAGTCATCTTGTAATATAACTTTATTTTGGGTAGTTGATGCAGTGTTATTTCCCTTGTTCGACTCCTTTTCTTTGTATGCTTTTACCCTTCGCTTTTAGGGAACTTGCCGACAAAGGGACCCTTGCCACGAGCGCTGAGTGGGGAACTTCAGCAGCCTGCTGGCAACGCCTCTACCGGCAAGAAACCTTGCCGCAGCTAGTCGCAGCACACTTAGATTGTTGAGCGAACTCGAAAACGAAGTAAGGGCGCGACACTTGTCGCAGCTCACTTAAGCCGTTGAGCGTGCTCGAAACAAAGTAAGGGCGCGGCTAGCCACGGGTAGGTTCCTCCGCGCACAGGTTTTCCATACAAAGTGTGGTCATTCAAGGAAGATAACTTTTAAGATTTAAAAATTTTGAATGCTCAAACTTTGGCAACTTAGCTTTTGTGGGTTGTTTGCTTCCCGGCAAGGCTTTCCTTTCTTGAACAGCACTTGGTCCATACCACTGTAAGGTTTTCCTTTCTTGAACAGCACTTGGTCCATACCACTGTCTCCTTCCCCCCGGCAAACTTGTGCGCGAGGAACACTTCTTTTGCTTGAGAGAAAAAAGGAAAAAGGGAGGAAACACAGATATGGAGCCTTGCGGCTTGTTATTGCTTACCGGGGGTGTGTGCTGCACAAAGTGTCAGATAACACATGCAAGAGAACGGAAAGGCATGAAATGACAAGTCGTGCGAAGCACAAAAGTTTTACTGATGCACGGGGCCTGCACCCGGCTTTGTACAAAGGTTTACATGCAACAGCGGCAAGACTTGTACAAAAGGTGGTTGCCGGAGCGGATCACGGCAACCGCGCCTTATGGGTGAAACTTGCGAAGGTGCTCAATGTTCCAGGAGTTGCTCACCGGTAAGCCTTCTTCGGTCTCAAGGCGGACAGCGCCGGGCCTTGTGACTTGTCTCACCCGATAAGGGCCTTCCCACTTCGGCGTCAACTTGTTGGAATTCTTGGCGGACTGAACACGCCGAAGAACAAGGTCGCCTTCCTCGAGACTTCTGGCCTTGACTTTGCGGCTATGGTAGCGGCGCAAAGCTTGCTGGTATCGAGCAGCTCGTACAGCAGCCTGAAGACGGTTCTCCTCGAGGAGCAGTGCATCATCTTGCCGCAGCTGCTCTTGCTGGAGCTCATCGTAAGCGAGCACTCGAGGAGACCCGTATACGAGTTCTGTGGGGAGAACTGCCTCTGCTCCATAGACAAGAGCAAAGGGTGTCTGTCCGGTGGCTCGATTTGGTGTCGTCCTGATTGACCAAAGAGCCGCCGGCAACTCCTCAATCCAGTTCCTTCCGCATTTGTGCAGCCTGTCGAAAGTTCTTGTTTTGAGTCCGCGCAGCACTTCAGCATTCGCCCTCTCCGCTTGACCATTGCTTCTCGGGTGAGCAACAGAAGCAAAGCAGACCTTGGCGCCAAGGTCTTGGACGTACTGCATGAAGGTGCGACTTGTGAACTGTGTGCCGTTATCGGTGATGATCCTGTTAGGGATTCCGAAACGGCAGACAATCGACCTGAAGAACTTGACGGCTGACTGTGCGGTCACCTTTCTCACTGGTTCCACTTCCGGCCACTTTGTGAACTTGTCGATGGCGACGTACAAGTATTCAAAGCCCCGGGGTGCACGGGGAAAGGGGCCGAGGATATCGAGCCCCCAGACCGAAAAGGGCCAGGACAAAGGGATCGTCTGGAGAGCTTGAGCTGGCTGGTGTGTTTGCTTGGCATGGAACTGGCACTCTTCACACTTGGTTACTTGTGCAGTTGCATCTTGGAGGGCTTCTGGCCAAAAGAAACCTTGCCGGAACGCCTTGCCGGCAAGTGCTCTTGCGCCAATGTGGTGGCCACATATGCCTCCATGTATCTCTGCCAACAGCTTCTGTCCATCTTCCCGGGAAATGCACTTCAATCTGACACCATTGAGTCTTCTTCTGTACAGTTCATTGCCGACGAACTGGTACATACTTGACTGCCTGGTTATTCTCTCTATCTCTTCTGGCTCTTCGGGAAGTTCTCCAGTTTGAAGAAAACGGACAATTTGTTGTGCCCATGCTGGAGCCTAAGGCTCAACAACGAGGACTAAAGGCATTAGTGCTTCTGCGGGATCGTCAGCTTCCACGGCAAGAACCTGTGGCTCGGACGGAGCTGGACGCTCCCCGGCAATCTTGCCGGGGCAAGACTTGCCTGGAACGCCTGCTTCAACTGTACGGACCCTTGGGTCCGCAGGAGCAGACTGTTCCTCAGCAACTCGGTCGTTGATCTTGGGGACCTTGGCGGCGACTTCAGGAAGATCCGCCGGCAAGTAGTTACCGGAGACCAACTTTCTCTTCTTGCTTTGCCCAACTGATGGTGTAACGGATGGTTGTGTTAGCTTGAGCACGAAGATCCCTGGTTCCATAGGTAGCTTTAGTGCAGCACACTTTGACAGGCCGTCTGCGACGTCATTTTGAGCTCTTGGAACATGCTCCATCTGTATGCCTTCAAAGTGTTCTTCAAGCTTTCTCACTTCGTCGACGTAAGCTTCCATCAATGGGCTCTGGTAGCTCTTGTTTACTTGTCGGACAACCAACTGTGAATCTCCTCGCACAATCAGCTTCTTGATCCCAAGTTCTGCTGCAATTCTGAGGCCGGCAAGCAAACCCTCATACTCTGCAGTATTGTTTGTTGCTTGCTCCTTGGGAAAGTGCATTTGGACAACGTACTTGAGGTGTTCTCCGGTGGGTGCGACAAGCAGCACACCAGCACCGGCGCCTTGCAGCGAGAAGGCACCATCGAAGTACATTACCCATTCTTTGCTCGCTTCTTTGACGGGGATGTTTGTCTCTGGAACCTCTTCGTCTGGTGTTGGTGTCCATTCTGCTACGAACTCTGCCAAGGCTCTGCTCTGGATAGTTGAAGTACTTTCAAACTTAAGACCAAAGCTTGACAGCTCCAGTGCCCACTCGACAATCCTGCCTGTTGCTTCTGGATTTTGCAATATCCTCTTCAGTGGAAAGCGAGTGACCACCGTTATCTCATGGGCTTGGAAGTAGTGGCGCAGCTTTCTGGAGGCCATGAGGAGGCCGAAAAGCAGCTTCTGCACTCCAGAGTATCTTGACCTAGCCCCCTGCAAGAGGGAGCTAACAAAGTTAACTGGGCGCTGCACCATCTTCTTCCGTACCTCTTCTTGCATCTGCGCAGACTCATCCTTGTCGGGGCCAGAGCTTGTCGGGGAAGCCCCCTGCTTGTCGCTGGATGTGCTCGTCGGGGCTGTGGAATCCTCATATTCCTCCCTTTCCGCTACCAACGCAGCACTAACCACTTGATTGGTTGCTGCTAAGTACAGCAGCAACTTCTCTTGTGGCTTAGGTGCGACAAGTATCGGAGTGGAGGACAGGTACCTTTTCAAGTCTTGCAGCGCTGCCTCCGCTTCTGGAGTCCATTTCATTGGACCTGCCTTTTTCAAGATTTTGAAAAACGGCAGGGCGCATTCTGCAGACTTAGAAATGAACCTGCTGAGGGCAGCCACAAAGCCGGCAAGTCTTCGCACATCCTTGACGCGCTTCGGAGCTTCGATCTGCTCGATGGCTTTGATCTTGTCGGGATTGGCTTCAATCCCTCTCTGGGACACAAAGAACCCGAGAAGCTTGCCAGAGGGGACTCCGAACACGCACTTCTCGGGGTTAAGCTTGAGTTGTATCTTGCGCAGATTTGCAAAGGTTTCATCTAGGTCTTGAATCAGGGTATCCTTGTCCTTGCTCTTGACCACTATATCATCCATGTAAGCTTTCACATTCTTGTGTATTTGCGGCTCAAAAGCAGTGTGGACCACCCTTGCAAATGTTGAACCCGCATTCTTCAATCCAAAGGGCATGCGTATGAAGCAGTAAGTGCCACATGGAGTAATGAATGCAGTCTTCTCTTCATCCTCTTCAGCCATGAATATCTGGTGGTATCCGGAGTAGGCATCAAGAAACGAAAGCAACTCACACCCAGCCGTGGAGTCAACGATCTGGTCAATGCGCGGCAAGGGAAATGGATCTTTGGGACAAGCTTTGTTCACATCAGTGAAGTCTATACAAAGTCTCCACTTCCCATTAGCTTTGCGCACGACAACTGGGTTGGCCAGCCACGTGGGATGAAGTACACCTCTAACAAGGCCTGCCACTTCCAACTTCTTGATTTCTTCAGCTATAAACTCTTGGCGCTCCACCGCTTGCTTTCTGACCTTCTGCTTGACGGGCCGCGCGTGAGGACAAACGGCAAGCTTGTGCTCAATTACTTTCCTGGGAACGCCGGGGATGTCAGACGATTGCCATGCAAACACGTCGACATTCGCCCGCAGGAAAGCAACGAGCGCGCTTTCCTATTTAGGATCGAGCGTGGCACTGATGGTGAAAGTACCACCAGTGTCGTCCTCCTTGGCGGACACCTTCTTGGTTGCAGGTGGAGCTGCCATTCCCTTCTTGCACTTGCCGGTGGAGCTCGATGGTGCGTCCTCGACGGCAGCGCAGCACTCCGAAGAGGTGCGTTTGCCAGAGTGGGCCCCAGAGCTCTTGCCGGACTTGGTCTTGTTCTTCCCCCCGGGAGCTTCAGCGGCAAGTGTTTTGCTATCCGTTGTGGCTGCTGCGTCCCGGTAGATCTTGTCGGCGCAGATAAGCATGTCCTTCTTGTCGCCGGGGACAGAGATGACGCTTGTTGGGCCTGGCATCTTGAGCATGTTGTAGGCATAATGAGAGGCTGCCATGAACTTGGCGAGCGCTGGACGGCCAAGTATCCCGTTGTATGGCAACGGGATATCGGCAACGTCAAAGGTGATCCTCTCAGTCCTGAAGTTTAGCTCTTCGCCAAAGGTTACTGGTAGTGTGATCTTCCCTTTCGGCTTGCTCCTTCCCGGGTTAATTCCTTGGAAAGTTCCGGTTTCCTCGAGCTCGCTGTCGGGGATCTGCAGCTTCCGGACCACAGCAGAGGAGATCAAGTTTAGGCCGGCCCCGCCGTCAACCAGCATCTTGGTGACCTTGAGGTTGCGGATGGTTGGCGAAACCAACATCGGCAAGCACCCGACCGCAGTTGTGCGATCAGGGTGATCCTTAATGTCGAAGATGATGGGCGTGCTGGACCACTTCAGGAGTTTGCGCGACTCGACGGGTGGCTCTGCTGCATTAACTTCTCGCACCCATTGTTTGAGTTGGCGGTGGGAAGTATGCAGAGAGGCACCCCCATCGACGCACAGAACTTCTGTGGCCTTCTGGAACTCCTGCTCGCTGTTGTCTCCGTCATCCATATCCTCGTCGTCGTCTTCATCTTCGTCCTTGTCGCGGCCGCGGGGAGGTCTATCTCCTTGCCGCTGCTTGGCCTTGCCACGGCGTCCTCCCCGGCCATTGAAGGGCCGCTTCTTGCCGGACTCTCCTCCGCCTCCTTGGGCCTTCTCTTTGTCGCGTCGCTCGTACTCAGCTTTCTGTTGCTCGACGAGGTATTCGACCCTTTTGCAGTTCTGGAGATCATGGCCCTTGGTGCGGTGGATCTTGCAGTACTGCTTGTCGGAGCCGTCCTGCTTGTCGGCGGCGGCTACAGTGGCGGCTTCCTTGCCGTAGCCACCAGCCTGAGCTTTTTTGGCGCCTGCCTCCTTGCCGGACTGCTCGACGGCCAGTACTTCCTTGTTCTTCTTCTTGTTGTTGTTCCGCCGCCGGTTTTTCCTTGCCGGAGCGGCATCCTCACTATCCGTTCCTCCTGCTCCAACATCCTCTCCGGGGAGTCTCCTCCCTTCTTCAGCGCGCGCGCACTTGTCGGCCAGGGCATAAAGCTCACTGACGTCTCGTATCTTACACATCGCCATTTCCTCCCTCATCCGGCGGTTACGCACGTTCTGATGGAACGCGCTAATAACCGCGGCAGGGTGGATGTCCGGGATGTTGTGCTGAACGCGGCTGAATCTCTGGATGTATTTCCGCAAGGACTCTCCCTCCTTCTGGGCAAGTATGTGGAGATCACTTTCCTGGCCATGGGGCTTGTGGCCGCCCGTGAAGGCGCCGACAAACTGATGGCACAGGTCGGCCCAAGAAGAGATGGAGTTTTCCGGCAAGTGCATGAGCCAAGATCTGACGTTTGGCTTGAGCATGAGCGGGAAGTAGTTCGCTAGTATCTTCTCGTCGCATCCCCCGGCAGCCTGCACCGCAATGGTGTAGATGCTGAGGAACTCTGAGGGATGGGTCTTGCCGTCGTACTTCTCGGGTACGTCGGGCTTGAAGTTCTTCATGCTGGGCCACTGGACTTGCCGCAGCTCACGGGTGAACGCAGGGCAACCTGCCGCGTACGGCAAGTCGCCCGGTTCTCCGGGCGCGCGCATATCGACAGCGGTCCCAGCGCGCTGGTCGGACTGTCGTCGCGCTTCTCTTCGACGCTCGATGCGAGTTCGAGCATCTTCTTGTCGCCTGTCATCGAGGACTTGGCGCTGATCGCGGCGAGCCCGTGGATCCGACGATGCCGTGGAGTCGTCGTCGATGTTGATCCGGCGAGTCGGCGATTTTTGCTTCCGCGGCGGGGAGTGCACGGTAGTTGCACCCCCGGCGGTCTTGTCTCCATCGGCCCGCGCCTGGCTGACTTGCCGCGGCCGTGACGTCGCCGGCTGCTGCGGCCGTGACGTCGCCGGCTGCTGCGGCGTGTCGTTGTTGGCGAAGGCGATGAGGCTTTGGATGGTAGCCCTCCAGTCTTCGGCCTTGTCTGCCGCTGGAGGGAAGTCCAGGAGCAGCTGAGCTCTAGCAAGAGCTTCCGCTGGAGTGGAGGGGAGCGGTGGTGAGCGGTGCGAGGAGCGAGATATGCTCGGACTTCTAACCGCGTTAGAAGGAGCAGGTTCTCGCCCCGGCGACCGCGCTTTGCTCGTGCCAGCACGTTGGCCTTGAGCGTCCCGCGTCCCGCCAACTTGTCCTTGGCCCAGCAAACGGATGGTACCCTCCGTACCACGCCGCTGCCGTTCCGGCACCTCCTGGGACGGGCGCGGTGCGTGTACGGATACCGAGGTCTTGGAGTGCGCTCGGTCGTCCGTCTTATCCTTGGACTTGACGGCGCCGTGAGTTTCCTCGCCGGCGTCCGTCCTTCCGCCAGCGTCTACCCCACCAACCATTGGTTCTGGTGGTGGCGGGATCGACGCGGATGGGCCTCCTACCTCCGAAGCTTTCTTCTTCGGCGGCATGTCGATGAAGCTAACGAAGTTGATGAAGTTGTTGAAGATTGCGCCCGCGTGAACGCCGGATCAGGTTCGCACAACCTCGACGCGCCCCCTACCTAGCGCGCCAAAGATGTCGGGAAACTGATCGCCCACGAACACCTATGGGACCGGAGCCCCTTTTCGGTACGGCAAGGGAGCGGAGGGAGCACAAAGAGCGGATCGAGGTGCACACGCGAGCAGTTTACCCAGGTTCGGGCCGCACGGATGCGTAAAACCCTACTCCTGCCTTGGTTTGTTATTGAGTTCTTGGCTTGGGAGCGAGAAGATCTACAGTACTTGCCGCTTGCAACACCGAGCGTGAGAGTGATCTGGAATCGGAACCCCTTCTACGTTGTGCATGGGCCTCCTTTTATAGTTCAAAGGGGTCACCGACAGGTGGCAACGTAAGTGAGGGTAAAAACGTAAAAACGGTGGTAGTTGTAACAATGTATGTACAGTGTTTTGTACCTAACCCTGACGGTGGGGGACAAGGGCATTGAATGCCCGTCACCGTCGCCCCAAACAGTGTAAAAAGCGTCCGTCCGGGCGTCTCCGTTCGCCACGACAGTAGTCTCGTCATCGTGGCTTGCCACCGTGTACCCCAGGCTGCACAGCCTTCCGCCACGTGCCCCTGGAAGGGCCCCAGGGCGACGCGTGGCTGGATGAGCTGGAGCGCAGGCACAGAGTGAAAGCTTGCCGCGGCAAGCGCCTTGCCGCGGTTGCTACCTTGCCGTGCCCGGAAGCTTGTCGCTCTCCAGGCCTTGCCGGGACGCGCGATGCGCCACGGCAAGTCTTCTGAAATGCCATGCTTTGGCCTTCCTAGCAAGCTCCTCTTGCCAGGGTCTTGTGCTATAGGGGTGGTCTTGAGCTGGAGCGGCCTTCCCGGCAAGCTCATCTTGCCGGGGCCTTGTTTCTTAACTTGAATACTTTGTTCTTGAATGGTTCCAAAGGAACCAAAGTGGTCCTTGGCGAGCGCGTGGCAAACCCTGCCACGGGACGCTGCTACTGCCCGTGCACGAGTCGGGATACTAAGGTACCCCTACTTTAGTACACCGACACGGTAATTCCGACATTGATCTTATTCTTGGGATGGATTGGCTCTCCAAGCATGATGCAAATATTGATTGTGCAAATAAGGAGGTCAAGCTAACTCATCTAGACGAAGACATGATTATCTTCGCAGCTCGAGATAACACAATCAGGCTATTCTCTCTCAATGACAAGGGCGAGATTAATGCCATTTCTCAGATTCCGGTGGTTAATGAATATGAAGATGTTTTCCCTGAAGAGCTTCCAGGCATGCCTCCCCATCATCAAGTTGAATTCGTCATTGAACTTGAGCCCGGTACCGAGCCAGCATGTCGGCGTCCGTACAAGCTTTCTCCTGATGAGTTGAAGGAGCTGAAGAAACAACTCGATGAGCAAGAACGTATGGGTCTAATCAGGCCTAGTACTTCTCCTTGGGGTTGTGGTGTTCTATTTGTCAAGAAGAAGGATGCCACGGAGCGCCTTTGCGTTGATTACCGGCCATTGAACAAGAAGACAATAAAGAATAAGTACCCGCTCCCCAATATCAATGAATTGTTTGAGCAGCTCAAAGGAGCAAAGGTGTTCTCAAAGCTCGATCTCAGGATGGGTTACCATCAGATTCGTATCCGTGAAGAGGATATTCACAAGACCGCATCAGAACAAGCTATGGCTCCTATGAATACACGGTCATGTCTTTCGGCCTTGCAAATGCTCCACCACCTTCTTGAGGATGATGCACTTCATATTCAACCCCTACACCAATGAATTTGTTCTCGTCTATCTGGATGACATCTTGGTATTCTCCAAGAATGAAGAAGATCATGCCAAGCACCTCCGTTTGGTCCTGGACAGGCTCCGTGAACACGAGTTCTATGCGAAGTTCTCCAAGTGTGAATACTGGCTAGATAAAGTCTTATATCTTGGCCATATCATCTCTGCTGAGGGTATTTCTGTGAACCCCGAGAAAGTTGAAGCTATTGTCAACTGGGAACCCCCGCAGAATGTCAAGCAACTCTGAAGCTTCCTTGGTCTCGCTAGCTATTGCAGAAGGTTTGTTGAGAACTTCTCCAAGATTGCCAAGCCTCTCTCCAACCTGTTGCAGAAGAATGTCAAGTACTCCTGGACTACTGATTGTGATGTGGCATTCAAAACACTCAAAGAGAAGCTCATTTCTGCTCCGGTTCTTACTCCCCCGGATGAGTCCAAGCCCTATGAAGTCTTTTGTGATGCTTCTTTACAAGGACTTGGTGGTGTTCTCATGCAAGACAAGAAGATTGTGGCATACACTTCTCGTCAGTTGAAACCAAATGAGAAGAATTACCCCACACATGATCTCGAGCTAGCAGCAGTCGTACATGCCTTGATCACGTGGAGACACCTTCTGTTGGGCAGAAAAGTGGACATCTTCACCGATCACAAGAGCTTGAAGTACATCTTCACACAGACAAACCTGAACCTTCGCCAGACTCGTTGGGTTGAGATGATCCAAGAGTATGATCCAAGCATTGAGTACACACCTGGCAAGGCCAATGTCATTGCAGATGCCTTGAGCAGAAAGGCATATTGCAATAGTCTCCTTCTCAAGTCGTTCCAGCCTGAGCTTTGTGAACCATTCAGGAATCTCAACCTCCAAGTTGTTCCGCAAGGCTTTCTTGCAAACCTTCAAGTTGCTCCTACCTTGGAAGATCAGATCTGCGAGGCCCAACTCAGTGATGCTATGGTGCAGAAAGTGAAACATGGTATTGCTAAGGGTACTCCCAAATACAAGTGCTATCGCGTTGATGAGAAAGACACCTTGTTCTTTGAGGACAGAATTGTGGTTCCCAAGGGTGATCTCAGGAAGCTCATATTGAATGAAGCACATGACTCCCTCCTCTCAATTCATCCCGGAAGTTCCAAGATGTACTAAGACCTCAAGCAATCTTACTGGTGGACTCGCATGAAAAGGGAGATTTCCCAATTCGTGAATGAATGTGATGTCTGCAGAAGAGTGAAGGCAGAGCATCAACGTCCAGCCGGTCTCCTCCAACCTCTACCTATTCCCGAGTGGAAATTCGACCACATTGAAATGGATTTCGTCACTGGGTTTCCAAAGTCCAAGAAGGGGAATGATGCTATATTTGTAGTGACTGACAAGCTAGCTAAAGTAGCTCACTTCCTTCCCGTCAAAGAATCCATCAACGCAGCTCAGTTGGTAGAGTTGTACACTTCCAGAATTGTTTCGTTGCATGGCATTCCTCAAGTCATCTCCTCAGACCGTGGAAGTTTGTTCACATCCAAGTTCTGGGACTCCTTTCAGTCAGCCATGGGCACTAAGATTCGTTTCAGCACTGCGTTTCACCCTCACACTAGTGGTCAAGTCAAAAGAGTGAACCAGATCCTTGAAGACATGCTGAGAGCTTGTGTCATCTCTTTCGGTATGAAGTGGGAAGATTGTCTCCCGTTTGCCGAGTTCTCTTACAACAACAGTTTCCAAGCAAGTGCCGACAAAGCTCCGTTTGAAATCCTCTATGGCCCAAAGTGCCGTACCCCTCTTAACTGGTCCGAGACTGGTGAACGTCAACTTCTTGGCAACGACTTGATCTCAGAAGCCGAAGAAATGTGCAAAGTCATACGTGAGAATCTCAAAGCCGCTCGGTCGCGTCAAAAGAGCTACTATGACGGCAAGCATCGTGATTTGGCTTTCGACATTGGAAATCATGTCTATCCCCGTGTTTCTCCTATGAAAGGAACCCAAAGATTCGGTATCAAAGGAAAGCTCGCACCTAGATACGTGGGCCCTTTCAAGATTCTTGGCAAAAGAAGCGATCTAGCCTACCAACTCGAGCTTCCCTCCAACTTTGCAAATGTTCATGATGTGTTTCACGTGTCTCAACTCCGCAAGTGCGTCAACACACCTGAACGCACCATTCTATTCGAGGAGATTGATCTTTGATACGTCCAAAACGTATCTATAATTTCTGCTTGCTCCATGCCTCTTTTGGGTGATATTGCTATGTTATTTATACACTTCCATACACTTTTGATCATATTTGGACTAACCTATTAACTCAGTGCACCCTAGTGCCAGTTTCTGTTTTCGGCTGTTTTTGTATTTCAGGTTTTCACATTACGAGAACTGCCAGAAAAAATCCAGAAAAATTATATAAAAAATCAGCGTTCCAGAAGCTACCGTGCGCCCGAAGTACAGCCGGGGGGGCCACCAGGGCTCCAGGCGCCCTGGCGGAGCCCCCCCCCCCCCCTGGGCCGCGCCGGGGGGGGCGCCTGGGCCCCCCGAGGCTCCGCTGATGCCCCCCTATGGCATATATTTAAAGCGTCTCCCGAAACCCTCGAGACGGGAACTCTTTTTCGCGATTTCGTCTCAGTTCCGCCGCCGCCACTTCCAAGATCGGGAGCACCAGGAGAACTCTTCCCGGCACCCTGCCGGAGGGGAGGATCACCACCGGGAGCTTCTCCACCACCATGGACGCCTCTCGGATGAGTTGTCAGTAGTCTCCCTTGGACCATGGGTCCATGACCAGTAGCTATGTGATGTTCTCCTCCCGTTCTTGTGCTTCACTAATTAGTCCTCGTGAGTTGCCCTACATGATCGAGGCACATATGTAATCCTTATGATGTTGCTATGATGAGTTTGCTGGGATCCGATGAATTATGAGATTATGTTCAGATTGTGTTTGAGTAATATATTTGATTCACCTCTTTTATATTTATGTTCGTAAGTAATTCTTGCATGTTCTCCGTTGTTATTTATTGCTTTGGCCAAGTAGTAGGTAGTGACTCCAAGAGGGAACATTATGCTTGATTGTGGGTTCATGCCCCTCGATGACTAGCTTGAGTGACAGAAACATGAGTCTAGGGGATGTGTTGTTGCCACAAGGGGGAAAACAACGGTGCTTGTGCCCGCGGGTGCAAAGACTGTTTACTTTACGCAAAGTTCTTTTAATGCAGTTGTCTGTTGCTTTGAGTTTACACTATGGGTGGGACTCGCAACTTAATACCAGCGAGATGTTCTGGATAGATATCTCAAGGTGGATGATTAGTAGTAGATGCAGATGGATTTCGGTCTACTTACCTCGGCGTACCGCCCATGCTTTGAACCTCAACCTTTCTTGCAATGTAGTCAGCATTGGTTTGCGCACATGGTCCTGTCAATTGCCCAGCTGTAATTCGTTTACCTCACATAGCTGTTTTATCGTCTTTTGGGAGAGAGACATCACTAGTGAACATCATGAGACTCCGGTCCATATTACCATCATTGATCACATCCGCTATTTACTTTTCCGCTTTTTACTTACTATTGCAATTATATCTATCACTATTATCACTTGCGTTTGATCCTTTGTAAACTACAAGGCCGGAGGGATTGACAACCTATCTGTACTCGTTGGGAGCAAAGTTATTTGTATCTGTGTGCAGGTCCATGTTGATTGCTAATATCTGGCGCCGTTAGCAGTTGACACCTTCTTGTTGAAACTGGGAGTCCAGGGAAATCGATCCTTGGTATTGCCAAGGGAAAACTTCCGCTACACTGCATCTCAAACCTTCCACTTGGGGTAACCAACGAGGGGCGAGAAGCCATCAAGCAAAGTTTTCTGGCGCCGTTGCCGGGGACTCCACTCTTCAGGATAGGGGAGTTGCACGCTATCTTTTACCTTTGCTTTTTAGTCTTGTTAGTTTACCTTTCAGTTTTGATTTAGTATCTTTTATCGAAAATCACAAAAATAGTTATCTTGCTTGCTTGCTACTATGGGTTCCACCGAGAACACCAAGTTGTGTGACTTCACTAGTCACAACAACGATGACTTTATCTGCACACCTATCACTACACCTGCCACTTCAGCACCTTCGTATGAAATTAAACCTGCTTTACTGAATTTAGTCATGAAAGATCAATTCTCCGGTGCTGGAGATGATGCTGCTTTACACCTAAACAACTTTGTTGAACTTTGTGATATGCAAAAGTACCAAGAAATAGATGGTAATATTGTTAAGCTTAAGCTTTTTCCTTTCTCTTTGAGAGGAGGAGCTAAAATTTGGTTTCAGTCTTTGCCTAGAAACAGCATAGATTCATGGCACAAGTGCAAAGATGCTTTTATTGGAAAATACTATCCACCTGCTAAAATTATCCAACTAAGAAGTAACATAATGAATTTTAAACAATTGGATAATGAACATGTTTCCCAAGCTTGGGAACGTATGAAATCTCTTATCAAGAACTGCCCTACTCATGGTTTGACTACTTGGATGGTTATCCAAACTTTTTATGCAGGCTTGAACTTTACCTCGCGGAACTTGTTAGATTCGGCCGCGGGAGGAACTTTTGTGTCAACTACACTTGGTGCTGCCACAAAGCTTCTCGATGAGATGATGACCAACTATTCCCAATGGCACACCGAACGCGCTCCAACAGGTAGGAAGGTAAACTCTGTCGAGGAGATTTCCTCCCTAAATGAAAAAGTTGACTTGATCATGTCTCTACTTTCGAAGCAATCTTCTGTTGATCCTCGTGATGTTCCTTTAAATTCTTTGATTGCTCAAGAACAAGTAGATGTGAACTTTATCTCTAGAAACAATTTTAATAACAATGCTTATAGGAGTAATTTTGGTAGCAATCCTAGACCGTTCCCCTCTAATTCTTATGGGAACAACAATGCTTATCCTAGCACCAAGAACTCCACTACTGAACTAGAGATTATGCTTAAAGACTTCATCACTACCCAAAAAGCTTTTAATAATAGTGTAGAAGAAAAACTGAACAAACTAGGTGATCTCTCTTTAAAGGTAGACAATTTAGCCAATGAAGTAGAATTGCTTAAAATTAGAACTTCTCCTCTTGAGGAGAGGAAGGTCACTCCTATTAATGCTATTCAATTGCAAATTAATGAAAATTTTAGGATGATGGCTAAACTTAAAGAGAGATGGGCTAGAGAAAGGGAGGAAGAAGATAGGATTAAGAGCCTTCCTACCCACCACACTGTTGCTACTATCCAAGTTGTTGAGGATATCCAAACTCTTAGCACCCAATGCACTCCTGGTCCCATTGGACCTATTAATGGTGATGCTATGACTATAGAAACTACCAAACAAGTGAACCTAAAGGACACCGCTACCACTTTATTTGATGCTAGTGACCTTGATTTTGATAATTGCACTCTTACCGAAGTTATTGATTCCCTTCACAAGATGTCTAGAGATCCCCGCACTAGCACGCTTAACCTTGCCTTCACAGAGCATATCACTAATGCTCCTATCAAAGCTAGGGAGGAGAAACTTAGAGTAGAAGCCTCCATACCTAGAAAGCTAGAAGATGGTTGGGATCCTATGATAAAAATTAAGTTGAATAACTTCTCTTGCTATGCTTTATGTGATGTTGGTGCTAGTACATCTGTTATGCCCAAAAGAATATATGATATGCTTAAATTGAAACCTTTTGATTCTTGTTCTTTTGGTGTTCGTCTCGTTGATTCTTCCATAAAGAAACCTTTGGGGAGGATCGACGATGTTCTTATCATTGTCAATGACAACTATGTTCCCGTTGATTTCACTATTATGGATATTGAATGTGATCCTTCTTGTCCAATTATTTTGGGACGTCCCTTTTTGCGCACCGTTGGTGCTATCATTGACATGAAAGAGGGTAATATAAAATTTCAGTTTTCTCTCAAGAAAGGGATGGAACAATTCCCTCGAAAGAAGATCAAGTTACCTTTTGAGTCCGTTATACGAGCTAGCTATTCATTTACTCTTGATAAGACTTGATCTCTATGCATTATGCCTAGCTTAAAGGCATAAAAGAAAGCGCTTTTGGGAGGCAGCCCAATGAATAAATTTTATTTTGCTTTTGTTGTGTCTTGATGTTTTTTACTACAGTAGCATCATCATTGTATCTTTGCTTTTCAATTTTGTGCCAAGTATAGCCTCTGATTGCTAGAAAGTTCAAAAGTTGTGAGGTGCTGTCCAGGAAACAGATTCTGTCCTTGGATAGAAAAATTCGTATAAAATCACCAGATCATCTTTTTGGTCTGAATATTTTCGACAGCGTGCTCTATATAATTTTCTTTCGTGCATCTGTTCTGAGTTTTTTGATTAGAGTTGCAGAAGTGCCCCGAACAAATCATTTACTACCTGTTGTTCTGTTTTTCACAGATTCTGTCCTGTTTTGCCTTTCCTTCATTTTGCAAACCTAGAGCTTGCTTTTTCTTTGCAAAAACCTTTTGGCAACCTTGAGAAACAGTAGAACTTCAAGAATATCTTTATTTCCAGCAAGGTACAATTATTTTATTATGGGTACTAACCTCGCTAATCAGATTATGATGAGTTATGTATGAAGGGAGTTTTCAAGTGTGCGAGGGAAGATGATAAAAAGATTCAGGAGTGTCAAACGCTCAAGCTTGGGGATGCCCCCATGCACCCCCAAGAAATATTCAAGGAGACTCAAGCTTCTAAGCTTGGGGATGCCCCCGTGCATCCCCTTCTCCATCAACATTATCAGTTCGTCTTTCGTTCCACTATATTTTAATCACTTCATGTGTTATGTGCTATGCTTGGAGCGTCTTGCTTTTTAGTTTTCTTTAGCTTTTCATAACGAGTTGGAACTCAGCTTTCTTTATGTGGGAGAGAAACACGCTCCACTTCTACCTAAAACATAACATAGAATTTTCATGTCTATCCTTGCTGTGTGTGTTCTTTGTCTTTTAATAGCTACTATCATGTTCAGCTCTCAGTTTCATGCTTATCTTTTTAAAGAGCTTTCGTTTAGTTGGTTGCTTGAACTCTCTTTAGTTATCATGCTTATTTTATTAAGAGAGTTTGATTCCGTTGCATTGGTTGATATGTCTATGATAAAGATGCTACGTGCATAATGGTGCTTAGTAGTTCATGTTTTCTTATGGTTAGTCTCAAATAGCTGGGGGGTTCCCAATGTGTTATTGGAGTACCAACATGGTTTGTTTGCCTATGATGTGGTATGGTTTAGTAATATCTTCCTTCAAAGAATTTATTTTGATTGACTTGGCGTATGCTCACGCATATTTAAGACTGTAAAGAAAGTCTGTCAAGCCTTGATGATCTTTTGTTTCTGAGTAGCGATATAACTTCCATGCCTGATTCAATGTTGCTTTGTCGCTCTGCATGATTATGACCGTCATTGCTCTCTTAGTTGGTCGCTCCCAGTCTTTAGCTAACCTTCGCCTGTACTAAGCGGACTGACTGCTTGTGCATCCACATTCCTTTATACCAGTTATGCCATATGAGTCCACCATACCTTCCTACATGGTATTTACCTGCCATTCCTAGCGGAGACTTGCATGTACCATCTCGAAATTATTCAAAGAAAAAGCATTCTTATTTTGTGCCTGTGTTGTAAGTTCATGAGGAAGTAGTAGTTAATTCATGATCTTTTTAAGTTGGACAAGCTTCACCCCGGGATTGCATGTATAATGTGCAAACCCATAATACGAGAAGGAACTGGCATTGAGTGCGCCCGGCTCAAAAAGATAATATAACAAACAAACCCTCCTTCACGCTTTGTTCATGAGAAATCAGAAAACTTTGGCAGTGATAAACAAAGGAGATTAAGAGGATGTGATCGTCCTCATTCGGGAGCCGTTCCTCGAAACTTGTCCATCTCAAGAAGTGATTGAGTTGTCTGCTAGCATTCGTTGACGGAACATGCATAATCTAAAAATAATAATTATTACCTCTGTTTTAAAACCAAGAGCTCTGGTACATGTTTTGTCTTTGTTTCCGATTACGGGTTTTCAACCTTGCCAACAAAAGCCACGGTTCGAGAGTCTCCGCCTTCTTTTTAAAGCACCAACTACTGAGAGCATGATTGTCATTCTGAGTGTAATGTGCATTGTCCCAAAGTAGCATTGTCTTTTGCATGATTGTGATATCGTTTATTTTGAAATCATTGTATCTAGTCATCACTTAAACCTTGGAGGTGCCCCTGCATTTATGTTTTGCTTCACTAAAGGGGGCAAGCGAGATATCACTTTATCATATTTGCACATCATGTTCATTACAAATCTATTTGATGTTTCAGTATCATATTGTAAAACTTTCAGTTCTTTGTGATTTTCTCATGAGGCAACTTAATTACTACAGATTCATTGTCTTAGTAAGCTTTTGTCATATGACTATGAAAAAGTCCTATATGGTTAATAGCATGTCACCACAGAAATTATTCTTGTTATCATTTACCTACTCGAGGACGAGCAGGAATTAAGCTTGGGGATGTTGATACGTCCAAAACGTATCTATAATTTCTGCTTGCTCCATGCCTCTTTTGGTTGATATTGCTATGTTATTTATACACTTCCATACACTTTTGATCATATTTGGACTAACCTATTAACTCAGTGCACCCCAGTGCCAGTTTCTGTTTTCGGCTGTTTTTGTATTTTAGGTTTTCACATTACGAGAACTGTCAGAAAAAATCCAGAAAAATTATATAAAAAATCAGCGTTCCAGAAGCTACCGTGCGCCCGAAGTACAGCCGGGGGGCCACCAGGGCTCCAGGCG
>LR738713.1:790000563-790012465 GCA_902687465.1 Secale cereale | reverse complement strand
CCTGGGCCGCGCCGGGGGGGCGCCTGGGCCCCCCGAGGCTCGGCTGATGCCCCCCTTTGGCATATATTTAAAGCGTCTCCCGAAACCCTCGAGATGGGAACTCTTTTTCGCGATCTCATCTCTGTTCCGCCGCCGCCGCCGCTTCCAAGATCAGGAGCACCAGGAGAACTCTTTCCGGCACCATGCCGGAGGGGAGGATCACCACCGGGAGCTTCTCCACCACCATGGACGCCTCCCGGATGAGTTGTGAGTAGTCTCCCTTGGACCATGGGTCCATGACCAGTAGCTATGTGATGTTCTCCTCCCGTTCTTCTGCTTCACTAATTAGTCCTCGTGAGCTGCCCTACATGATCGAGGCACATATGTAATCCTTATGCTGTTGCTATGATGAGTTTGCTGGGATCCGATGAATTATGAGATTATGTTCAGATTGTGTTTGAGTAATATATTTGATTCACCTCTTTTATATTTATGTTCGTAAGTAATTCTTGCATGTTCTCCGTTGTTATTTATTGCTTTGGCCAAGTAGTAGGTAGTGACTCCAAGAGGGAACGTTATGCTTGATTGTGGGTTCATGCCCCTCGATGACTAGCTTGAGTGACAGAAACATGAGTCTAGGGGATGTGTTGTTGCCACAAGGGGGGAAACAACGGTGCTTGTGCCCGCGGGTGCAAGGACTGTTTACTTTACGCAAAGTTCTTTTAATGCAGTTGTCTGTTGCTTTGAGTTTACACTATGGGTGGGACTCGCAACTTAATACCAGCGAGATGTTCTGGATAGATATCTCAAGGTGGATGATTAGTAGTAGATGCAGATGGATTTCGGTCTACTTACCTCGGCGTACCACCCATGCTTTGAACCTCAACCTTTCTTGCAATGTAGTCAGCATTGGTTTGCGCACATGGTCCTGTCAATTGCCCAGCTGTAATTCGTTTACCTCACATAGTTGTTTTATCGTCTTTTGGGAGAGAGACATCACTAGTGAACATCATGAGACTCCGGTCCATATTACCATCATTGATCACATCCGCTATTTACTTTTCCACTTTTTACTTACTATTGCAATTATATCTATCACTATTATCACTTGCGTTTGATCCTTTGTAAACTACAAGGCCGGAGGGATTGACAACCTCTCTGTACTCGTTGGGAGCAAAGTTATTTGTATCTGTGTGCAGGTCCACGTTGATTGCTAATATCTGGCGCCGTTAGCAGTTGACACCTTCTTGTTGAAACTGGGAGTCTCAGGGAAATCGATCCTTGGTATTGCCAAGGGAAAACTTCCGCTACACTGCATCTCAAACCTTCCACTTGGGGTAACCAACGAGGGGTGAGAAGCCATCAATCTTCAACAAGACTTGTCTTATCGTGAGTACCCTATTGCTATTCTTGAAGAAACTGAGCGCAAAACCCGCAACAAGTCAATCAAGTTCTTGAAAGTTAAGTGGTCACACCATATCGACTGAGAAGATACGTGGGAACAAGAAGATCACCTTCGTTCCGAGTATCCTTCCTTCTTCCAGTCCTAGATCTCGGGACAAGATCTTTTTGTAGTAGAGGAGAGTTTGTAACACCCCAGATGTAACACCTTCCATTTATGGCAATATATGAAACATTGACTTCATCAATTCCATTCTGGGCTCATCTTTCATTTCGGGTTTCTTCGATTTGTCGTGTGCGTGTGTGCATTTCATCCATGTCATGTTATCATGTGCATTACATTGCTTTTGTGTTGTCACTTGCACCCGGTCCCACTCGCCTCTTCCCGTTGTCCGTTTCGAGTTCCGACACTCACACACGTGCCCGTGGCACCCCCGAGTCCTTCTTTCGTGTGTGGCCGTGTAACGTTCCCGGAATAGGGTGAGACTTGTCGTGCGTTGTTGTTTTGGTATGTGTAGGCCGCCTGTCAAGTTTCATCGCGTTTGGAGTTCGTTTGGTACTCCAATGGTTAACCTAGTGGGCTAAAAGCACCTCTTCCTTTTGGCCCAAGACCCCCTCCACAACAGCCCACTAACCCAGCACAACCACTCCCATCCTCTCGGTCGTTGGATCATGAACGTGTGGGCGAAAATCGCACCCCATTTGGAGTTTCCTAGCTCCCTATGCCTATAAAAACGTCCCCCACGTCCATTTTTGTGGACGAAACCCTAGATCCGAGCTCCTCCGCCGCTGGACACGTCTGGGTCGCGTCGGACACGTCCGACCAGACACACCCGACCAATCCCGCGTCGACACGTCACCAGCGCCACCGTCGCCTCCCACCACCGCCGTCGCGGGCCCGCGAGCCCGAGGCCGGCCCGCGCGCCTCCGCCGCCAGCCCCGACGTCCTCCTCCGCTCCGGGCCGCGCCACCGCCGGCCACGCCGCCACCGCGCGCCTCGGTTCCGTCCGCCGCCGGCGCGAAGCCCGCCACCGCCGGCCCTTCCCCGCCGGCCGGGACGCCGCACTCTTCAACCCCGCCGCCGCGCGCCTCTTCAACCCCCGCCGCCGTCGGGCCTACTCCGGCCAGCTCCGCCGCCAGGCCTCGCCGGCCGCCCCTCGCCCCGCCGGCGCCGGCCACCTCGCCGGCCGGCACCGCCTCCACCGGCTACCGCCGCCCCATCGAGCTCCGGCGAGCCGCCGGGATCTCCTCGTCCAGATCCACCGGGGGTGGATCAGATCCACCACCCCCGCGATCCAAACGCCCCGCTCCGCCCGGATCTCCTCGTCCCGCACGCCTCCGTCCATGTTTGACTTTCGGGAGGTGAAAATTCCACTAAGTCCCCAGTTTTTCGTAATTTTGTTGCATCCTTTGCATGGCCGTAACTTCGTGCCCGTAGATCTGTTTTGGGCGTGCAATATATCAAAATGCTCGTTGAGATGTGCTCTTCATTTTGTTACACTATGGCATGCTTGTTTGAGTTCATCTTGATGTCGTAATCATCATTGAAAGAGTGCTATAAGTTTAAAACTGTTGTTATCTGTAATTTTGTTGCCATGTTTGAGATATGATAACTTTGTGCATGTTGGTCCAAATGGAGCATATGATATGTCAAAATGTTCATTGTGAAGTGCTACATGATGGTTGCTATAGCATTCATGTTAGGTGTCATATTGCCATGTTAATCTCTGTTGCAAAAGTGCATGTGGCTGTGAAGTGCTGAAACTTGTTGTGAGATGTTGATTTCACTTGTTCATTGCTAGTGATGTGTTTGTCTTCATGCCTCATGTCAATATGTTTTAGAAGCACCATCACACGGTCTTTGTTGTGTTGCAATCCACTTTCCATGATATGCCTTGAGGTGACTTAAACAAGCTTGTAAACATGCCATGCCAATGTTGCTGTTTTATACTTAGTGAAAAAAACTGCTAAGTCTGGAATCTGCTAACCTGATGCTATGTTTGCTTGATGCCTCACTCAATTCCATGCTTGTTTTGGAGTGGCCAATGGTCATATCTTGTTGTCCATGTTATGCTCTATCCATCCATGCCCTTACTTGCACATATGGCCTATTGTAGATTATTTATTTCTTGCTCTCAAGTTGCTATAAATTTTACCTGTCAGGTTTTTATCAGCATGATCAATTTGGTGAAGCTTGTTGTTATTGATCCATGCCTCCTATGGAGTTGCTCCAATGGAGTTGTTTGATGTATGTTATGTCTACTACATGTCCATGATCTTTATATACTTAGTGGAGTTGATATGCATGTTGTTTTGTGCCTCCGAAGGCAGCATCGTGATGATGTTTTTGCCTTCCCAGATTTTGACTAAGTCTGGATAATTTTTTTGCAACTTGCCATGCTTGGTTAATTGTGTTCCAGTAGGTTTTTGGGTGTGTTCTAAGTTCATGCTTGTTAAGTATCATGTCTACTTCACATCCATGCCCTTTGTCTCCATGTTTGAGTGTTGTAGCATAATTATTTCTTGCTCCAAAGATGCCATGTGGCTGTAAACTGCAGCTTTGTGTGAATATTGTTTTGCTTGCCATTTGCAAACCGGGTGTCCGTTTCCGGCGATATTTATATCAATTTCAACCGAAATCTTCCCCTCTATCCAGTGGAATGATTGGTTTTCCAAGATGAAGCCTTCTCCATCATCTTCTCCTTAGGCTCAAGTGCTTCCACATGCATACGCGCATCATACTTGCATCATGTTGATTGTGCATTGCACCGTGTTTGATATTGTGCCGTGTTGTCTTCTTGTGTTGAGTAGAGCCGGGAGCCGAGTCCGAGTTCGAGGTTTCTACCGAGGTTGAGTACGAGGAGCCATCTTACGATCCCTCCGTGGAAACAACAGGCAAGATGACCATACCCAGATATCATTACTATCTTTGCCTATGCTAGATGTCTCGCTCTTTAGCTTATTTCCTCGATGCCTATGTCTGTTTGTCAGCCTCCTATTGTTGCCATGAACCTCTCTAACCACCCAACCTAGCAAACCGTTGTTTGGCTACGTAAGCTTCGCTCAGCCCCTCTTATAGCATTGTTAGTTGCATGAGAAGATTTGAAGATTCTTGCTTCATGTTGAAGTTATTGTTGGGCTATCACAATATATAATATGTTTAACTAAATCATCTATATATTGGTGATGGGTGGAAGGCTAATCCTCTTGCTTGGTGTTTTGTTCCACTCATGCCACCCTAGGAACCGTTTAAACTGGTGTTATGTTCCTTGATTTTGCGTTCCTAACACGGTTGGGGTTATGGGACCCCCTCGATATCCCGCTTAGCGCTAAAGCTTTTCCAACAAGGCCCGACATTGGTTTTACATTTGCCTAATAACTAAAACTTGCATAGGGACTAGCTATCCCGTGGACTTAATTAACAACCCCGGGCTAGTGCTCCACATGAGTGTTGGTCCAACCTAGAGCAGCTTGCGGCACCGCCCCTTGGCAACTTGGGGTATTTGGATGTTGTAACCATAGCTCATCCGGTCATGGCCTGAGACTAGATACGCGCGGCTACTGTCAGGGTGTCGGCACGCCGGGAGGTCTTGCTGGATTAGTTTTACCTTTGTCGGAATATCTTGAGCACGGGATTCCGAGAACACTCCGGTCTTCCCACCTTGGAGTTGTGACTCCGCAGATCATGAGCTTGTGATGGGCTAAGTTGGGACACCCCTGCAGGGTTTGATCTTTCGAAAGCCGTGCCCGCGGTTATGTGGCAGATGGGGATTTTTTAATATGCGGTTGTAGACAACTTGACACCATGTTCAGAATACACTACCAGCGTGAGTAACCATGACGGTCATTTTCCGAAGGGGTTCGGGAAGTGAACACGGTGGGGTTATGTTTGGCCGTGAGTAGTTAGGATCACTTCGTGATCACTTTGTCGATCGTTGGCACTTTCTCTTCTCGCTCTAAACACGTAAGCTAGTGCTAGTGCTGCTGCAACCTTCTTTTAAGCATTTTCCACACCAAAGGCTTTGATAGTATTGTTACCCGAGAATGGGATTGCTGAAACCTCCGTGGCTCGCAGTTTCTACACAACCACCAAATGCAGGTAACAATGAGAACTACTCAGGAGATGGGACAGAGCTGTATTGGGAGTTCGATGAAGAACGTGGGCGATACTACGTGTCTTATCCCGACGATCAGTAGTGGCTTCTACTAGGGGCGATTCGGACCTTGTGTGGCTTTATTTATGGTATCTTTCATTTGGATCTTCGTCCATAGTCGGACTGTGATGTTATTTCGATGATGAATGTTTATGTAATGCATTGTGTGACATGGCGAGTGTAAGCCAACTACTCTTTTACAATTTCATCCCTCTTTTACATGAGTTGTGCAAAGATACCATTCTTGAGATCATTCCAGTATGATATTATGCCTTTAAGTCGTACCTCGACACGTGGGAGGTATAATCTCATACTGGGCATTACAAAACCAACATACACATACTTGATTTCTCAAGATACACAAATTGGACGCACAACATATACAAACACATGCAAGGAACAAAACCAAAACATGCAAAGGGGCAAGTAACTTTCAATGTAAACAATTTAAGCACGAGTTACCGCAAGGAGGAACATTGGATATAAGATAGAAACTTGATAATCCGAATGACTTGGCTTGAGACAATATGAATGATGAAGACCCCTTAATTCTTCATAATGTAGCCAAGTCTCCAATGCCCTCCAAAACACCTATTGATCAAGTTTGAGCTATTTGGTACCCAACCAAGTTGGGTCCTAAGAGGTTAGACACAATAGGCTTGGCTACCCAAATGGTTCTTTTCTTGACACCACTTTGAGTCCCAAGAAACTTGGCAAACACATTGCCAACCATATCCTCCCAAGAGAATAGACATCATCAATAATAATTGGGTTGGATAAGTTACCACTAGTGCATGAAGAAGCAAGGTGACCCTTCTCACGGCATAAGTAGCAACATCTACTCTTCACTTTCTTCTCATTTGATTCCTCAAAATGAGAAGCATTACCATGAGTCTTCGTGGGAAGCGGCCTTTCTCCAACTTGCGGTTGAGCACGAGATTGAACTTGTGGCCTCTTCCCTTGTTGCTTGTCACTAATGGCCTTCTTCTTCAATGGGCAAGATCTAACATGATGCCCTTCAATTTTGCACTTGAAGCAAATAATCTTGGCTGAATTCTTGAGTTGTTCTTGGCCCTTATTCTTGTTAATGATCTTGGACCTTTTCTTCTTGTTGGAGTTGAATCCAAGTCCACCTTTGTCATTGGGGGATTTTTGCACACTCAAGATATTGTTGAGTGTGGACTTCCCTTCATGACACTTTTCCAAGTCTTTCTTCAAAGAAGTGACTTGGGCCTTGAGCTCTTTGATTTCCTCTACATGGTTAGTATCAACAAAAGTACTAGAGGAAGTATAAGCTTCATTGTTAGAGCAACAAGGCAAGGAGAGCAATTCATCACAAGATGTACTAACATTGTGAGTAGATGAATTACGAGGACTAGCACATGGCAAGATAGCATTTTGACTTGAAGTAGTGCTAGTATCCACATGAGGCTCACTAGATGTTACCTTGATACTCATAGCCTCATGAGCTATCTTTAGCACATTATGGGATACTAGAAGATCATCATGAGAGCTTGTAAGCTTTACATGACTTTCTTCCAATTTCCCATAATTGCCAGATAGCAACTCAAGTTGAGCCCTTAGCTCAACATTCTTCTTTAAAATGGATGCTTCACTAGAAATAGAGTTAGTAGCACAAGCATCATCAATAATAGCAAGAGGAGAAGGCAACTTGGCAAGCTCTTTAGAATATTAAGGTTTAAGATGAGCATGAGACTCGGTGAGTTTGATTAGCTCACTCTTAATGACCCTTGAGCCATTTTCTAGGTGCTCAAAATCCTCAAGGAGTTTAGCATGTGCAACTTCAAGCTTCTCATTTTTAGTTTCAAAATCATTAGCCACCTCGAGAGCTCTATCACGGGATTCCTTTATTCTAGATAGTTCTAGAGCAAAAGTCTCCTCAAGAGATTCCTTAGTGGTTTTTTCAAGTTCAAGAGCTTGCGAGAGGTCGGCGATCTCATTAGCGTAATCACGCTCATGACTTTCCATTTTCTCGATGGTGACCTCATGCTCCTCTAGATGAGATTCCAACTCCTCTATATATTTATTGCCCTCAATGGCAATAGACATGATTTCCATGAAGTTGGAACGAGCCATTTTATTCTTATGAAGAGCTTTAAAAATCATTTCCCCCTTAATTTTTAAGGAGGCAACATTATCATTCTCTTCATCATTATCAACATCATCGTCATCATTGTCATCATCACTATCATCACAAGATATATTGGGATTCAAAGTGGGAGATACCTTTGAAGCCTTAGCCATAAGGCAAAACGCAATAGATGATGATGTAGGATCCCTTGAAGCACCATTCAAGACTACATCTTGTTCCGTGGGGTGTTGGGTTTCCTCTACATTGTTAGCATAACAATTCGAGGAAATAGATGCATTTTTATCATGGCAACAAGATATAGCAAGCATATCATCATGAGTTTTAGTCAAGCAATTTCTACATGATATGCAAGGACTATCAACACAAGCATGTGAAAAATGTAGGGTGCTCGAAGTGTTAAAGTCCAAAGAATATGCATTGCAATAAGATAGTGATGAAGGATCATCCACAATAAGCATACTATCATCATTGCAATGACCAACACTACTCACCATATCATTACCTTGTTGCAAACCACATGTAGGTGAAGTAGAAGAAGTTGAGAAGACAACACGGTCGGAGGTGGAGGAGAACAATCATTCCCACAATTATTGGACACACCATATTTATCTTGAAGCTTTGTCCACAACTCATGAGCATCCCGGAATGGCATGAGTTGAAATATAACTACATTGCTCAAAGCATCAAAAAGCACATTAGAAGCTTGAGCATTGAGATAAGAGTTTTTCTCATCCTCTAAAGATAATCTTTGTGGATCCTTTGGAGGAGAAAAACTCATATCTACAATTCGCTCTAAATTTGGGTCCATGACCCTAAAGAGATTAAGCATGTGAATTACCCAAACATCAAAATTTATGCCATCAAAACTAAGAGTGTCAGAGAAACCTAAACCCCTAGTCGACATCCTTGCTCTCTAGGCGGTTAAGCCCTATAAAGAGAGACAAGGCTCTAATACCAATTGAAAGATCGTGGATGTCGCCTAGAGGGGGGTGAATAGGCGCTTTAAAATAATATGGTTTAGGCTCGAACAAATACGGAATAAACCTAGCGGTTAATTTGTCAAGCACAAAACCTACAACAACTAGGCTCATCTATGTCAATGTGCACCAACAACTTATGCTAAGCAAGATAAACAACTAGGTGATAGCAAGATATATGACAAGAAACAATATGGCTATCATAAAGTATAGTGCATAAGTAAAGGGCTCGGGTAAGAGATAACCGAGGCACGCGGAGATGACGATGTATCCCGAAGTTCACACCCTTGCGGATGCTAATCTCCGTTTGGAGCAGTGTGGAGGCACAATGCTCCCCAAGAAGCCACTAGGACCACCGTAATCTCCTCACGCCCTCGCACAATGCAAGATGTCGTGATTCCACTAAGGGACCCTTGAGGGCGGTCACCGAACCCGTACAAATGGCAACCCTTGGGGCGGTCACCAAATCCATACACTTTGGCAACCTTTGGGGGCGGTCACCGGTACCCGTCAAATTGCTCGGGGCAATCTCCACAACCTAATTGGAGACCCCGACGCTTGCCGGGAGCTTTACACCACAATGATTGAGCTTCGAATAATACCAACCGTCTAGGGCGCCAAGGCACCCAAGAGGAACAAGCTCCAGGGCGCCCAAACACCCAAGAGTAATAAGCTTCTCAAACTTCACTTCCATGTATCACCGTGGAGAACTCAAACCGATGCACCAAATGCAATGGCAAAGGCACACGGAGTGCCCAAGTCCTTCTCTATCAAATCCCAGCAAAGCAACTAATGCTAGGGAGGGAAAAGAGAGGAAGGACAAGAAGGAGAACACCAAGAACTCCAAGATCTAGATCCAAGGGGTTCCCCTCACCTAGAGGAGAAAGTGATTGGTGGAAATGTGGATCTAGATCTCCTCTCTCTTTTTCCCCCAAAACTAGCAAGAATCCATGGAGGGATTGAGAGATAGCAAGCTCGAAGAAGGTCAACAATGAGGGAAGAACACGAGCTCAAAAGATAAGGTCCAATGGGGAAGAAGGTCCCCTTTTATAGGTCCCCACGAATCTGCCCGTTATGTGCAGAAAACTGTAGGACCGGTACAACCGGTGCACGAACCGGTACAAACCAGTCAAGGCAGAGGGAAAACCAACCTGTACGAAAAAGCACTAAGCGGTACAACAGCACGGGGAACCGGTAGTACCGGTTAAACTAAACTAACCGATACAACCGATCAACAACCGCCCAAGAACCGCTCCAAAACAGAAACTATTCCGGTGGTAGAGCGGTACATGGCCGGTACAACCTTCAGACCAATTCTGGACCGGTACTACCGCTCCAAACACCGGTTGTACCGATCAACCGGTACAACCTCTCTTTGGGGCGGTACAACCTCTCTATGAAAAACATGTAAGATCAAAACACCCACAACTTTCGCATACGAACTCCGAATTCGACGAAATCAAGTTTGTTGGAAAGCTAAGGACAAGAGCAAACACAATCTTGATAGAAATATCAAGAAATAGAAATTGAGAAAATATCCAAAATAAAATGGTGAGAACCCTTTCTCAATTAAGACCGGTAAAAACTCCAACACCGAAAACACAGAAGAAGAAGCATAAGAAATCGGTTTTCGATGAAGTCGAGCTTGTCATGAAGATGACCATAAGATGCAAATCTCACAAGGAGAAGAAACAAACAAGAACCAAGAGAGATGATGCAAGGATGCAATGGTTTGAGCTCTCTATGAATGATATGATCAAGCTACTCATCGAGAGCCACCCTTGATAGTACGACAATCGATCCTATAACCCGGTCTCCCACAACTACCATGAGACCGGAAAATAGAAAATCTATCAAGGGCAAACCTTTGCCTTGCACATAGTCCACTTGAGCTGGATGATGACGATCTTGACTCCCTCAAGTTGGACCATCTTTCTTGATTGCGTTGGCTCGCTAAAGACTAGTAGATTGCCCCCCCCCCCCATACTCCACTATGGGTGAGCCACTCTTTGGCACATCTTCACAAGTCCATTGTCACCACAATGGACGGCAAGCTTCAAACACTTGATCTCTTCGTGATGCTCCACTTGAACTTGCATACCGCAATCTTGATGAAAATCACCGCTTGATGTCATCCTCCATGGGTTGTATAATATCTTTTTCTTGACGCAAGCCCATGGAAACAAACCTAACCCACAACGAACTCTCACGTAGACCATGGGTTAGTACACAAAGCGTAATGGACAATGCTTACCATACCATGGGATCACTCGATCCCTCTTGGTACATCTTCTACGCTTTGTGTGTTGATTAACTTGATTCACTCTTTGACTTAGTCTTAATCAACCTTGAATCTTTCCAACTCTCTTCATTTGGATGATGTCTTGAAGGTAAACATGAATGATCACACACTCTTCTTCTTCAAGACATGCTTGCAATAAGTTTAACCCTCACAAGACCAATCTTTGGATGATTCCTTAATAGCACCTTGGTCATCACAAACTCTCCTTGAAACCAACGAATGGACTCCAAGAAAAGCCTATGGACAAACCCTTCAAATATAACTCAAGGCAACAATTAGTCCATAGAGATTGTCATCAATTACCAAAACCAAACATGGGGGCACCGCATGTTCTTTCAGTAGGATCTCCGAGTAGCCGATAACCCGATAAATCCTCTGATTAATTGATTAAATGGCTGATTAACTTGCCGATTAGCTTATTAATCCCCTACTCGCCAGCCGGCCGAACAGCTACCAGTTAACGATTTCCTCAACACTTAAAGGTAACTAATTAGCAAAAATAAGCAACTAACTAGTAATAGAGAACAACTTCAAAGCAGAGGTAAAATAACATCACATCACCTTCATAAGTAACTTTCTTTATACTAGGGGCAACGTTAGTGCTAAAAATCGGCAGCTTCACTCCTTTAAAGGTAACTAATTAGCAAAAATAAGCAACTAACTAGTAATAGGGAACAACTTCAAAGCAGAGGTAAAATAACATCACATCACCTTCATAAGCAACTTTCTTTATACTAGGGGCAACGTTAGTGCTAAAAATCGGCAACTTCACTCCTTTAAAGGTGACTAATTAGCAAAAATAAGCAACTAACTAGTAATAGAGAACAACTTCAAAGCAGAGGTAAAATAACATCACATCACCTTCATAAGCAACTTTCTTTATACTAGGGGCAACGTTAGTGCTAAAAATCGGCAACTTCACTACATTTTTTGTCCTAGTTAATTTTGTCTAACATTCTTCTAACTTCCTCACCAG
>LR738713.1:789979191-789989579 GCA_902687465.1 Secale cereale | reverse complement strand
GTTAGATAGTTAGATAGTTAGTTAGATAGTTAGATAGGTAGATAGTAAAAAAATTTGGTTAGATGAGATGATATATAGATAGGTAGATAGTTAGATAGGTAGATATTGTTAATGTTGTTAGTTTTTTTGCCTACATGATGCAAAAATAAATGAATGCATGTTTAAATGTTTTAAATATGTTCTATGAGTTGTGATGTTCTAATTTTTGTCGCGATGCAATTTGCAGGCTTTGTGGTTTCGCATTTCATTGGAGTGATCGTTGTCTGACGCGTTGGCCCCCCTGAGCATCCCTCTGCTGTTCGACTACTTCCTCTACAGCCGAGGGTGAGCTACAAGTCCATCTCCTCCAAATTTTAGATTTCATTCTCGAGTCAAGTGACGTAACCTAGGCGTCTCCCGTCCGAAAGGGTTGCATCGATAAATATGCATTCAATTGCATATTTATCACCGCAGCTCTTTCGGATTGTCCAGCGTTTTACATGGACAGCCCGAGGATGTGTAGATTGGGTATGTTCTCCATGTTCTACCCCGTTCCGAGACAGGATTTCGACGGTGCCTCCACATTGTTCTCCGGAGCACATTCTCTCGGCTATTTGCCGAGACGTGTTTCTGGAGAACAGCGGGGAGGTGCTGCCGAAATTTTGTCTCAGAACGGGGTAGAATGGAGAACGTACTCAATCTACACATCCTCGGGTGGGATTAGGACCCATCTTTACCTATTAGGGATGTAGGTGGATTAAACGCGGTAGAAACTGAAAATTTGATGTGATTAATTTAAGTGAACCCTTAATTATGTTGTGTGGGTTGCAAAAAAGCAGAGGATGGCAGATAATCAGTGGATGTATAGTGGTTTTATCCGTCGGAATCGAGTAACATCAGAGTGGATCACGAAAACCGATGTATATTTGAAGGAGATATTCCGTCGTCCAATGAGAATTATCCCTCCATGCCCCTGTGCGAGATGTGCCAGACGTCACCGTAGAAATCAGACGGACATGAGTGAGCACCTTCGCACTTACGTATATATGCCAAACTTTGACATGCCGCCGATAAACATAGCCGAGCAGGACCGTGGTAGAGAGGAGGTGATGCGACAACGCATCGATGGATACGAGGACGACGGGGTCAGGGACATGCTAGATGATGTCATTGTTGCAGAAACGGCAAATGCGACACCTTCAGAGAATGAACCGGAGGAGCCGGAGGCAACTGCAAAGGCCTTCTTGGAGGTCTTGGCCTCGTCGAAGAAACCTCTTTATGCGGGTGCGAAAATATCTCAGCTGGATGCCATCTCGCAACTGATTGCAGTCAAGGCTGAGTACGGCTGTAGCCAGAAATGCTTCGAAGCATTCCTGGGAGTATGGGCTAACAGCCTCCCTGAGGGTCATGAACTGCCGAAAAGCATGTACGATACAAAGAAAATCATGAAGGCACTCTCTATGGATTATGAGAAAATAGATGTTTGCCCGAAGAATTGCCTTTTGTTTAGGCACAAGTATGCGGATGACAAGTACTGTAGTAAGTGCGGTTCGTCTCGGTACATTGAGGTGGTCGGTGAGGATGGTGAGAAAAAGCAGCTAACCATCCCCGTTAAGGTTCTTCGGTATCTTGATTTTATAAAAAGACTGCAGCGCCTTTTCATCACGAAGGAGTCTGCCAAAATGATGAAGTGGCACAAGGAAGGTATAAGGTACAATCCAAATAAAATCGTACATCCATCGGGAGGGGAAGCATGGAAGTCATTCGATGAAGAATACCCCGAGGAAGCAGCCGAGGCTGGGAATGTCAGAATAGCCATATCAGGTGATGGGTTGAATCCATATGGTATGTCGTCCAATCCATACAGCTGCTGGCCTGTGTTTGTAATTCCGCTCAATCTTCCTCCCGGTGCCCTAATGCAACGGAAGACCATGTTCTTGTCGCTCATCATTCCGGGGCCTGACTACCCGGGGAAGCAATTGGGTGTGTTTATGCAGCCGCTTGTGGATGCTTTGCACCATTCTTGGTACTTTCCGAGGTTGACATACGACCGAGATCTGCAGAGAAATTTCTTTATGAAAGTTTGGTTGCACTATTGCATGCATGACTTTCCCGGCTATGCTCTATTCTGCGGATGGTGTACAAGTGGTAAGATGCCATGCCCAGTGTGCATGCAGGCTCTGCGAATGATTTGGCTGAGTAAGGGTGGCAAGTATGTAGCCTTTGACCTGCATCGACAGTTCCTCCCTCCAGACCATCCAGACAGGGAAGACAAGAAGAACTTCACGAAAGGCCGGGTTGTTCATGAAGTAACCGAGATTCCAACATTTTCGGGGACAGATGTTCTTGCTCAGCTAAAAGCTCTCAAGCCTAAAGGCAAAGGCAAAGGCAAAGGCAAAGGCAAAGGCTTCGAGGGATATGGTGAGACGCACAACTGGACTCACATTACCCCGTTCTCGCAGCTTCCCTATTTCAAGGACCTCAAACTTCCTTACAATATTGATGTGATGCACACCGAAAAGAATGTGGCAGAGTCCCTTTTCACAACGATCCTCAACATTACTGATAAGACGAAGGATAACGTTAAAGCTAGAGCCGATCAACAGAGAATTTGTGATAGACCACGGCTTAACATGAAGCCTCCCACAGGCGGTCGAAAAAACTGGTTCAAGCCAGATGCTGACTTTGTCCTTAAACCGCCGGGAAAAAAAGAAGTACTTATCTGGCTAAAACAAATTTTGAAGTTCCCCGATGGTTATGCATCGAATATAAGTAAGGGAGTCAATCTTTCAACGGGCAAAGTGACCGGCCTGAAGAGTCATGACTACCATGTATGGATTGAGCGCATAATGCCGGTGATGGTTCGAGGCTATGTCCCCGAGCATGTCTGGCGAGTGCTTGCCGAGCTTAGCCATTTCTTCCGCACACTCTGTGCTAAAGAAGTAAGTAAAGAGGTGATTGAAAAATTGCATAAGAAGGCACCGGAGTTGATAGTCAAGCTAGAGAAAATCTTTCCGCCAGGCTTCTTTACTCCGATGACACATCTCATTCTGCACCTCGCGAACGAGGTATTGTTGGGGGGGCCTGTGCAGAATCGCTGGCAGTACGGCCCTGAGAGGCAGAACAAGCATCTCCGACGGAAATGTGGAAACAAAGCTAAGATTGAAGCTTCCATAGCTGAGGCGGTTATCCTAGAGGAGGTGTCAGACCTCAGGACATCATACTATCCAGACCATGTTCCCCATCTGCATAACAAGGTGCCTCGATACAATATAGAAGAGCCCAAGTATCAATCCAGGCTCGATTTATTCAACACGCAAGGTGGGAGGGCTGGGGCCTCGAAATCTTATAACATGCCACGACAAGAGTGGGAGGACCTCATGTTCTATATCTTGCACAACATCAAGGAAGTTGAGGAAGTGTGGATGAGGTAATACCACTACACCATTCCTTTATGTCTTCCACATCATCATGTTCCATGTTCACTTAGTCCCGGTCTAACACCGCTTTTCTTATTTAGGAATATGCCTTTTTATGCATTTTTATGCATTTTTATGCATTTTTATTAATGTGTTTATTATCATGCATTTTCCTTCATTTCTATAGTTTAGGAATATGCCTTTTTATGCATTTTTATTAATGTGTTTATTATCATGCATTTTCCTTCATTTCATTAATTTACTAATTGCTTTTTCTCTTTTCAATGCAGGTTCGTGGAACATGGGCAAGGGGAAGGCCGACGGCGTGGGTTTCCTACGCAAGGTCGTCGGGGGGGCTAGTCGGAGTGGTCGAGCACGTAATCCCCCCCCTCGGCTACTTGACGATGACTCCTCACAGGGAGGTCGAGGGAGAGGTGCCCCTAGAGGAGGAGGAGGGAGATCCTCTAGAGGACGAGGTGCTGGGGGGAGAGCCACTACAGGGGGTCGCGGCCAGAAAGAGCGCACCCTCACCGACTTAGGGGTGTTGTCTTCGAGGCCCTCCTCTAGTGAGGTACCCTCCTCTAGTGAGGTACACTCTAGGGAGGAGGAGGAGGAGGTGGAGGTGGAGGAGGAGGAGGAGGAGGTGGCGGAGGAGGCAGGCGAGGAGGAGGAGGAGGAGGAGGAGGGCGAGGCAGGCGAGGAGGAGGGTGGTGGCGGGGATGATGGTGGTGACGGGACCGGGGTTGACAACAAGGGGTGGCTGCGTGGTAACGCAAAGCTACCAAAGCAGGTTCCTGCTACTGAGGAGCAGAAGTGGCTCATTCAGCCCACGGGAAAAGAGTAAGCGCCACCTTTTAATAATTTCATTATTTTGCTTATCACATGCTTATTCCGGTTGTTATATATTTTGCTTGTCACATGCTAATAATTCATTCTTTTGCAGCAACTGGATATATTCTAAAGGGGTCCGTATTCCCAACGGCCTCATCACTGTCTTGCTGAAGTTACACTGGCCGGGGTTGTACTGTCCGGATCCAGTCAGGCAGCCGGATCGTCGGGTTTTGGCCACGAGCTGGGACCACTGGGAAGCGGCCCCACACGTGGACCATGACACCCATGCCAAGGCCGTGATCACTACTTTTTGGGTGAGTTCTCTTCAGAAGTCCATTCTACTTTCATGAATGATTTAACTCAGGGCTTCTTCCATTCTTGTTTCATGCATGTTTGTAGAAATTCTATCGAGTTCTTCCGGAGCATAGGGCTAGAGCGGACCAGATTGTGCTGCGCCAATGCAAGAAGAAGGCCCGCCAGCTGCAGTACGAGGTGCGCTATGTGGCCATCTCCACATACTACCACGACGTTCTTGGTGTGAAGATGACCAAGGAAGATGCGCGGAGGATGGGCATTACCTTGGAGAAGCCCGAGTTCTTGGCGGTAAGTATAAAATTTTTTCCATTATGCCATTATGCTTCCATTATGCTTTATGCTTTATGCTTTATGCCATTATGCTTCCATTATGCTTTATGCTTTATGCTTCCATTATGCTTTATGCTTTATGCTTCCATTATGCTTCCATTATGCTTTATGCTTCCATTATGCTTCATGCTTCCATCATGCTTCCATTATGCTTCCATTATGCTTTATGCTTTATGCTTTATGCCATTATGCTTCCATTATGCCATTATGCTTTTCATTATGCCATTATGTTTTTATTATGCTTTTATTATGCTTTATGCTTTATGCTTCCATAACACCACTTTGGACACACCTATATGCCATTATGCTTTTATTATGTAGGTGTGTCCAAATTGGTGTTATGGAAAAGACGAGTCCTGGGCGGCATTGGTTGATCTTTGGTGTGATGAGGCTGGAGCCTGGGCGGCTATGAGAACCAAAAATAAGGCTAACCGAGGGACGGAGGGAGTACATGCTCAGGGAAACCGAAACCACTATCTCCACAAGGCAGTTAATGTATGACTAACCCCATTAAACATTCTTCTTCTATTTACCATCAGTTTCTTATGTATGACTAACCTCTGTTTGGTGGTGCAGGAGGAGAAACTGAAGCGGCCGCTGTCAGACATGCAGGCGTGGGAGATCGCCCATACGCGGAAGGACCCCAAGCCTGGCGATAACAAGTACTACGGCAAGAAGACCGCGGGGAACATCCAAGCCTACTCTGAAGCCTATTTAAAGTTGCATCCTGACACACCTGACCCCATTGCGGCGCCTCTGGACGAAAGGGCGGTGGTGAGCATGGGGCCCAAGGAGCACGGTCGGGAGGCGGTTCTCGATGCTGTGATCACTCCTAGTATCTCCTACACACAGCTTCGTCGGATCGACCCGAGCCTGAGCCAGCGCACGAGCCAGCCAGTGACCAGTGCACAGTCCCTCTTCCAGGAGCAACAATCTGTAAGTATTTTCCCTCTTATCTTCATTGCTCATTTTATTTTCCGCATTTATTATTTTTATGAGTTCTATCATGGCATACCGTAGGCCTACCTGGAGTACACACGCTAGGAGACCATGGCGTGGCATAAGAGGCTTTATGAACACCAAGTGCAGAGGGATCTCCAGATGCAGCAGGCTTTTCAGGAAATGGCGGCCGGCAGGTGTCCTCAGTTGCAGCCAGCACAATGCCCTCCAGCGCAACCAGTGCTGCTGACCTTTGAGGAGTTTGTGGCACAGACCGCTGGCCCCTCGCCGGTTAGTTCATCCCCAATCTATTCATCCAAAGCATGTCATGCCTTTCAACATAGTCATATATCCCGTTAATATGTCTTTTCAACATCCAGGGAACAGGTGGATCTACCGTTGGCGGTGGTCTTCGCAGCACTCCGGAGACACGGAGCCCGACCACTCCGATCCACGGAGGCGGAGGCGGAGGTGGAGGTGGAGGCTTCGGCGGTCTTGGTGGTGGCTCTGCCGCTAGCAGTGACGACCTGGGCTTCGGCGGTCTTGGCGGTGACGACCTCCGTGGTGCTCGATGATCCTTGTGTGTGGTGATGATACTTGATAGGACTTGTGTGTGGTGATGATCATTTAGATGACTTGTGTGCTTCTCTATATGCTTATGTTTATGTTGGTTGTGATGATGATCTTTTAGAGATTTGTGTGTGATGATGCTTAATTATGCATATATTGTTGTGATGGTGCCGGATGATATGTGCTGTTGTTTATATGTTTATTCTGTTATATATGTCTATTCTATCATATATATGTGCTGTGTATTGAAATGAATTCATTTGAAACAAAACAGAAAAAAAAAAGCAGAAGAAAGCTATGCCGACGGCAAGGCCGTCGGCATAGGGATACTATGAGCTCCCAGTTGCTGACACGTGGCAGCTATGCCGACGGCCTGACCGTCGACACACAATTTGTACTAAGCCGACGGCCGAGCCGTCGGCATACCTGCCACGCGTCAACTACTGGGAGCTGCGTATGAATGAGTAAGCCGACGAAGTGGCCGTCGGCTTATAATTAAATATATGCCGACGGCAGGGCCGTCGGCATAGGCCTGGTCCACGACCAACGAAAGGCAGCCACGTGGCACGCCTATGCCGACGACCACCGTCGGCATAGCCCTTGTCCGCGAGCAACGCCAGGCAGCCACGTGGCAGCCCTATGCCGACGGCTTGCCGTCGGCATAGCCCTGGTCCACGAGCAACGCCAGGCCGCCACGTGGCAGCCCTATGCCGACGGCAAGCCGTCGGCATAGCCATATGCCACGTGGCGGCCCGTCGCTGGGCGAACTTAACGGCTGGGGGCGCCGTTAGGCACGGACTTTGCCGACGGCCGTTGCCGTCGGCATTGATGTACGGCCGCCGTCGGCATAGCATATATGCTGACGGCTTTTCTATGCCGACGGCCAACCAGGCTATGCCGACGTATATGTTGCCGACGGCCCTATGCCGACGAGGGCCGTCGGCATAGGTCTGTCCCGACGGGACTCAGGGCTATGCCGACGGCCCTGGCCGTCGGCATAGGGGGCGATTCTGGTAGTGGTCGATTAGTATTATTCATATACACTAAGGCTCAAGATCATGACATATCCACAACTCCTTTTCTTTTATTTTTCCTTTGATTCTATTTTATTTCTTTGCTATATAAATTGCTCATAGTATGATTATAATTTTTTTTATTTTTCTAGTTGATTAGTATAATTCATATACACAAAGTCTCAAGATCATGCCGTGGTATAATCACATGGCTTAGTCGCTCCCAAAAAATCATAGGGATAGGGAAAAAAAGAAAATTGAGAGAGTGATATAGGTAATAGGTTACGTATGTTGTTGGAGTACTGTTTTCTTGTTGTTGTCAAAATTCGGGTTTAGCAATAGTCGATGTGATTTAGATATGCTATTGGAGATGCACTTATGTATGAGATGAAGTAGTGCTCTTGACAGAGTTAATAGTACTATGTATTATTTAGCATGTTCTGATACATATCTGCATATATATATATCTTTATTTCGGTCCGAGTGCTTGTGCTAGTCGGGCAAATTTTGTTATTTGACGGTTGCATTGCAAAAGACTAGCGAGGAGCAAAATTCTGAATAGCGCGACAAATTGGAGCTAAGAGATGAGTTTTGCAAGGCAAAAGAAACAACTTACTCCCTCCGTCCTGAAATACTTGTCGAAGAAATGGATAAAAACGGGTGTATCTATAACTAAAATAGGTCTAGATACATCCATTTCTTCGACAAGTGTTTGCGGATGGAGGGAATAAAAGGCATATGCCACAGTTGATAATAATAATTATTCCCTCCGTCCCATAATATAAGACGTTTTTGCAAGCTAACATAGCTTGCAAAAACGTCTTACATTATGGGACAGAGTAGTATTTGTAAAAGAGCAAGTTGGGTAATGATGTAGTCGAAGGTCAGACCAGCACATATCAGCTGTTTGCAGTACGCTTAAAAACTAGAGTAGCTAGCAGGGTAACCATAACTCAGTCGGACACCTCCAGGCTCCAGCTCAATCAGACAATGAGGGCAGGGCGGGCAAGAAATCAGAATCCTCAAACTCCTCGTAGTAATCCAGGACAGCACCTGGAAGCGGCGCTGGAGCAGGTTGAGGTGCAGCAATTGGAGCCTGAGGAGGTGCGGGTTGTTGTGGCATGACTGCTGCAATTGCAGCCTGAGGAGGCGCTTGCTGGTGTGGCACTAGCACAGCTGCATCAATCTGAGCTTGGTGTGGCGCTGCAATTGGAGCTTGGTGTGGCACTGCTGCAGCAAGTTGAGCTTGAGGAGGCCCGGCATGGGGTGGCACTGCAATTGGAGCTTGGTGTGGCACTGCTGCAGCAAGTTGAGCTTGAGGAGGCCCGGCATGGGGTGGCACTGCAATTGGAGCTTGGTGTGGCACTGCTGCAGCAAGTTGAGCCTGAGGAGGCGCTGCAGCCTGGCGTTGTTGTGCCAAGGCGACGAATTGGCTGATGTTATCTAAGATGCTCCTGAGTGAATTGATTCCTGTGTGGACATCCTGTTGGTTCATTGCCATCCCATCCAGAACCCCTTTCCCTTGTTCTACCTGCGATTGATCGGGTCAAGTCAGAGATGTTTCACAGAGACAGATACACACACAGAGACCAACAAACCAACCAACCAACAATCAGTTTGCCGCATCACTTACTCTCTGGTACACCATGTGCAAAGGATCAACAGCATCGGAGATACTGAGCCTGGCAACCTTTGTGGGCGGGGCGTCGCTGCTGCTTTCCTCTTCAGCCTTATTCTTCCGATCTTTCCTTAAGGCTTCACCATAGCGACGCGAGGCATCTGGCGTGAGCCCAGGGCACTCCTGAAGGTGCGCCTTCATGTCCACGCCAACTTTGGAGTGTGTGTATTCCTTCTCACTGCACACGAGGCACCGGACATGGGGCTGCCTCCTGACTCCAGGAACTGGCACATCCACTCGCATTACAAACTCCCACATGGAGGTTTGCTTCCCTTTGGGGCGCTCATGACTGAAAATGCAGAAGCAAACATAACATATATCTGTGTATCTCTCTCATACCGGAGGGGCAATTGCTATACTTAATTAGTAGAGAAAAGAAATGCAATATGGTAACGACCATGCTAGCTAGCCAGTGTGCACTTACCCAATCACCTGAGGCAGATACAAGCACATGTAGTCATGTATGAGCTTCGGCATAAGCGCTGCCACACAGTGGGGATGGTCGATGCTACAATGAGATTACATAGATGACTCACGCGTCTTAGTTAATTATCTCAAATACTACAACAGCAGTACTGCATGCATGCATGAACGAGGCTGAAGAAAGAGTTGCATACCTAGTGTTCTGGTTGAGGCATGTCTCGATTTTGTTTATTTCAGCAGCTAGCTTCTTAGGGTAAGCATACGCCGTAATGACAGATTTCAGTGGGGCAACCTTCTCCATAAAGATTTGCGCCGCAACATCGCCTCTTCCAGCGTCAATAAGATCCATGATCTGGTGCAATGTTTGACATGATCAATAGGAAACAAATTCAATACAGAAAGGCAAACATGCTGTGCAATTTCAATGCGCTGGCTCAAAGCATCCCACCTGACGCCGCCATAATGTGAGGAAAGGCATCGGATGAATACGCGATGGATGGGCATTGTTGCGGAGCCTCGGCATGGCATTGGCAATATGTTGCTCGAGGAGGGCCCATTCGTCGGTCTGAAGAAGATTGTTTACTTCGAGCACACTGTAGGTACTTGGAATCAACCTGCACGTAAGATTGATGCATTAAAAACACCAAAAAGAAGCACATTTTCAGGTTGATGCATGGATTACCAAATAGCCCGATGCTTTGGTTCAAGGATAAAAACAAAAGCACCATTCCAATTCATGTCTAGACGTACCAATTCATGAACTTGGTGACAGTCTACATTCATGATTCATCATCTAATAACGAGACAACCAACCAAAATTGGTCAACAAAATGTAAACAGTACATTCAAAGCTTAGCTAGCAACATGACTGTAGATAGGTAGATTGGGGTG
>LR738713.1:789929673-789979062 GCA_902687465.1 Secale cereale | reverse complement strand
AACCAATTTTCCAACTTACGGTTGCTCTTCCTCCTCCTCATCCTCATGGTCGACCAGAAAATTCATCGGATCGAACCTACAGAAGAGGCGAGCAGAGAAGATCAGGACTGTGAGCGTGGAGAGGTGTGCATTACGGACTTTCATCCCGCCCCCGGCCACGCCACCACAGGGGATGCATTGGGTGGCTGCCGGGGCGGGGCGACGGCGGCGCCATGTCCAACTCAAGAAGCAAGGGGCGCCATCGCGTGCGGCTGCGGCCCTTCCCGATCTGCCTCCGGCGGCTCGGAGGAGGTCACGAGAGTTCGAAAGTAGTTACCTTTCCTCGGTGGCGTCGTCCTCCTCGTCGGCGCCCTGGTTCCCTCCGATGCCATAGGCGCCCGCCGCCGCATCCATGTGTTAGAGCTAAGCACAAATCCAAGATTGCACGGCACGTGCATATGTGTCTTAGTTTGGTTAGTGTTGCAAACCGAGTAGGATTAGCATTAGGCTCGGGCACAAGTGTTGAAGCGCCAATTTCACAAGTTGCAGATGGAGGAAACTGAATCGGTGAACGACTATGCCATGCGTCTGACTACTTTGGTGGGAGAGATCCGCGCGCTTGGTGCGAAGCTCAAGGAAGCCGAGATCGTGGAGAAGTTTTTCAGTTCGGTGACTGATAAATTCACGTACATCATCGGCACGCTCGAGCAGCTTTACGACATCGACGACATGACCATCACGGAGGCGATAGGACGCTTACGGACATGGGAAGAGAATGCTCGTGGTTGTCGGAAAGGCAACGGAGGAGGTAGTGACCAACTCATGTACTCGCGCGCAGATTGGGAGTCCCCAAGTAGCAACAGAAGGCGCAACGTTGGCGAAGGCTCAAGCAACGCGAAGCGCGGCGGACAAACCGAAGAAGGCAAAGGTAAAGGCAAGCCACAAGGTCGTGGTAAGGCCGGCCGATCTAAAGAGCAGAAGCCACGGAACTTGGATATGTCTGAGGTCAAGTGCTATAACTGCAACGAGATGGGTCACTTTGCAAAGGATTGTCCGGAGCCTAACAAGAGGGAGATCAAGGCAAATTTGGCGAAGCAGGAAGACGAACGTCCAGGTCTTCTGATGGCCGAAGTTTGTGATCTCGTGGAGCCTAACAAGCGGGAGATCAAGGCAAATTTGGCAAAGCAAGAAGACGAACGTCCAGGTCTTCTAATGGCCGAAGTTTGTGATCTCGCCCAAACGGTGGTTGTGAAACCAAGCCGGAAGGTGCTACTTCATGAGAAGAAAGTAATACCGAAGTTATCCGGGAATCAGAACGTGTCGTGGTATCTAGACACAGGTGCCAGTAACCACATGACGGGGTGCAAGGAGAAGTTCCTCGAGCTGGAATATGATGTTCAAGGCTCGGTCAAGTTCGGTGATGGTTCAAATGTGGAGATTTGCGGGCAAGGTTCTGTCCTCTTCGAGGGTCTCACAGGAGAACATCGCATACTCACCGGAGTATACTACATCCCACGGCTTCGCAACAACATCATCTCTGTCGGGAAACTTGACGAGAATGGATGCAAGGTGGATATTGAGAACGGAGTGATGACGATCTTCGACAACCTCCGAAACGTGCTAGCGTGCGTGAATCGCACGCGGAACAGGCTCTATATCCTCAACCTTGATCAATCTCAACCGGAGTGTTGGCTCGCCAAGAGTGATGATGATTCGTGGTTATGGCATGCTAGATTTGGACACGTTAACTTCTACGCCTTGAAGAAGATGTCAAAGATGGAGATGGTATCTGGGATGCCGTTTATCGACCATGTTGATCGAGTATGTGATGGGTGCTTGGTTGGAAAACAGCACCGCAGGCCGTTCCCTGCTCAGTCTACCTATCGTGCAAGTGATGCACTCGAGCTGCTCCATGGTGATCTATGTGGCCCTATCACCCCAGCAACTCACGGAGGAAAGAAGTATTTCTTCCTTGTGGTAGATGACTACTCGAGATACATGTGGGTCGTTCTCCTACGATCTAAAGATGAGGCGTTTGAAGCGTTTAAGAAGCTGAAGGCTGCAACGGAGATGGAACACAAGCTGAAGGTTCGCGCTCTACGAACAGATCGCGGCGGAGAGTTTACGTCAAACGAGTTCAACGACTACTGCGAGAAGATTGGCATAAAGAGGTTCCTCACGGCGCCTTATACGCCACAACAGAACGGGGTTGTTGAAAGGCGCAATCGAACCGTCGTTGACATGGCGAGAAGTTTACTCAAGAGCAAGAACTTGCCAGGGACCTTTTGGGGAGAAGCTGTCTCGACGGCGGTCTATCTTCTCAACCGGGCTCCAACGAAGGCAGTAATCGGCAAGACTCCGTATGAAGCAATATACGGACGTAAGACGAATGTGTCTCATCTACGGACGTTCGGGTGCGTGGCCCATGTGAAGACGGCGGAGCCGCATCTCTCAAAGCTTGCCGATCGTAGCACCAAGATGGTGTTCATCGGATACGAGAGGAGTTCCGGCACCAAGGCATACCGCTTCTACGATCCACAAACCAAGCGTCTACGGATTTCATGCGACGTTGTTTTTGAAGAAAACAAAGCGTGGAATTGGAGCGCAGCAGCCGACGATGCTCCAAACAATAACATATTCACAGTTGAATTTCCAACTGATGATGATGCATGGGAAGATATCCAGGTGGTTGGCAAGACGCCCAACCAAGGTGACCACAATGGCAGTGATCATCTTGGTGCCGACACCGACGACGACGTGCATGGGTCGCAAGGTCATAGCGACAACGACGCGCAAGACACGGGTGGAGATCTCGGCAACGACAACGACAATGAGGCGCATAGTGATGATGAAAATCAAGATGATGGTCAAGATCACGACGACTACGCCGACGACACGGATGCCAACGACCCGTCATCTACCACGTCTGAGACTCAACCGTCTTCCTCAAGTGCATCGACGCCGACACAATTTGTGTCGCCTCCTTCGCAAGCCACAACGGATTCTTCCGGGCCTCATCGCTACAAGACCCTCAAGAAAGTCTACAAGTACGCAAAGCCAGTTACACTCGAGTACTCCGGACTATGTTTGCTCGGAGTTGAGGAGCCAGCGAACTTCGTAGAGGCGAGCAAAAGTTCAAGTTGGATGCACGCCATGGATGAGGAGATGAAGGCGATCGAGAGCAATGGCACGTGGACTTTGGTAACCCGACCTCCGAACCAAAAGACGATAGGTTTGAAGTGGGTTTACAAGTTAAAGAAGGACACGAAGGGTGCCATTGTGAAGTACAAGGCAAGACTCGTTGCAAAGGGATACGTACAACGTCAAGGAGTTGACTATGAGGAAGTGTTTGCACCGGTTGCTCGAATCGAGACGGTGAGAGTGCTCCAAGCTTTGGCAGCAAAAGAGGATTGGAAGGTTCATCATATGGATGTTAAATCCGTTTTTCTCGACGACGACCTCATAGAAGAAGTGTACGTGGAACAACCCCTCAGCTATGAGAAGAAAGGTAAAGAAGAGAAAGTGTACAAGCTCAAGAAGGCACTTTACAGGCTAAAGCAAGCGCCGCGAGCTTGGAACTCAAAGTTAGACCGAAGTTTGGTCTCACTTGGGTTCAAAAGATGTCACCTCAAGGATGCGAAAGACAGACTACCAAGCACCAATGAACAGGTGAAGGTTGAACACGCGACCAAAGAGGAGCGTTGGCGTCAAGCAATGAATGAGCCGACGACAAGAATGATGATCCCTGAAGTGCGACAAGAAACGGCAAAAGCAATGCCTATGAGTAGCAACACTCGCGTTTGGGATCCAGGTGATAACGAGGATGTCGTGCTTAAGGGGGTGAATGTTAGAGCTAAGCACAAATCCAAGATTGCACGGCACGTGCATATGTGTCTTAGTTTGGTTAGTGTTGCAAACCGAGTAGGATTAGCATTAGGCTATATTTAGCATATATATATGCGTCTACCCTGCCCCTTGTAACGATCAGAAAAAGATCAAAGCAATAAGGAAAAAAGCCCAGGAGCGACACGCCCTTGTAGCTATCACCAAAATCAGTTTCGTTCATGTTGTTTCGTTCGCTGCTACGTGAGTCTCGCTGAGTCGATCGATAATATCGAGCCCTGGCTTGCTGAATCTACATACACGTACGCAAGTCGCCGGCTAGACATTCATCTAGCTAGCTTTGCACTACGTGTGTGAGATCCTGGGTGATTTGATCTAGGGATCAAAAACCAACACCATGGTGGTGAGGCTCTGCTGCAGGAAGGACGGATGCAGGGGTTAGGAGGTAGGGGAGGAGGCGTGGAGGTAGGGGAGGAGGAGGGAAGGCGCCGGCGGCGAAGCAACCTGGGTGTGTGCGCTGCGCTGCAGGCGTCGGAGAAGCGAAGGCGAAGGAGGACTGGAGGAAAAGATGTGGAGTGGTGCCGTGGTGTGGTTTATTCACCGCAGTGGCCAGGTCTACCCTCCTGGGCCGCCGCCCGCCAGCCCATGGGCTACGTGAGCGAAAAGTCCATTCCTTTTTTGCTGGACGTTTTTTTTTTCACCCTTCAGAAAGAAAAAAAGTGCTTTCTCGTTGGTTTGCCAATATAGAAGTCCAATTATTATTTTTGGTTATGCGGGTGATAAAAATCCATTTCTTGACCATCAAATCTACATATCCAAGTATTGAATGAATCTTGATTGTGGCTCCCTCCGCAAACTAATATAAGAGTGTTTAGATCACTACTTTGTCCCGTTTAAACCCACTAATAACCCAACCGTTCAAATTCGTCTTCTTTTTTCCAGGGAAAATGAACTATCGAGCTAGTTAAAGCTAACTAAACAGTACTTGCGGACGCTGCTTATTTGCCATTTACATCCCTTGTTCAGTTAAACCCCAAAGGAAGAAATAACATGTCTAATTATCCAAACATACATTAATCATACTTCATCACAGTGAGTACATTACATGCATGCATCCATGCATTTGCTGCTGATATTTGGCATCACTGTCTACAAGCAAAGCGCTGGCCATTACTACACCAGTGACAACAACAAATTTAAGCAACTTCCTCCAGCGTCACCACATTACATGCATACATTTATTTGCTGCTGATATTTGACCATAAGCCATCACTGTGTGTTGTCTATAAGCAAAACGCTGGCCATTACATGAACCCAACCATGCATCAGTAACAAGTTAAAGCCTCTCTCTATCTTGTGTCCTGAACCAGCAAATCCACAAGGAAACACCACCCATCCCATGGACTGGACTAGCTTTCATGCATCCCTCCTCAAGCTTCAGATGCCTGCACATCAACAATTAAGTACACAACCTCTTCTTAGTATAGGATCATGCATGATTCGTCCAACATACATACATACATAAACTCCACGGAAAAATGCAAAGCCTCCTCCTTCCTCTTTACCAAGTGCACCCAGCAATATATATACTGCCAAGCTTAATTAGTTGGATATTCATCACAAAAATATATAAAGATTAGCCATTTCATTCACAAGCATCTTAAGTTGGGCAGTATAACTTGCGCCAAGCATCTTAAGAAATCGCCATAACTTGGCGGTCATGCTGGTTTAACATTGGAATATTTCAACCTACCAAGTATCTTAACGCATGCTTCCGTCCACCGATTCTTTCCTAGACTGGAACCTTATGGACTCAAATGTTACTTGTGCGTGCCCAATAGATAATACTTTTAAGGAGCTTGACTCAAATATTATGTATGAGCGATGCTTTCTTAACAGTCATCATTCCAATGACAAAAGGTGATGACAGCGGCTTGTGCAAGATTCAAAGAAAGAGTCCGACTTTCATTAGTTTTTCATGAGAAACAAGGGTTTTTATGAACACGTTTACTGTACAAGCCAACACTTGCAGTATGTTATTCAGTGTAAACATGAACGGTTAGCCTCTGCGATGCAACCATAGTCCTGAGATTGTCTTGGATATACCATATGCAAAAAAGGAAGGAACAAAGAAGTAGCTAACAAAAGCAGACTCGGAAAAGGAAATCTTCCACAATATCCAGAACCTATATTATTTCCACAGGAAACAAGTGGCAAAGAGACAGGTAAAGGTAGCAAGGTCTCTGTAACTGTACAAATGAAATTGACAGATGGACATCACATACTCCCTCCGTCCGGAAATACTTGTCAAAAGAATGAATGTATCTAGACGTATTTTAGTTCTAGATACATTCATTTTTACCCATTTCTCCGACAAGTATTTCTGGACGGAGGGAGTATTACATTAACAATGCAAGCAGGCACTTGACTATATTTTTTTTGTTCTCTGACAACAATATCAGGGATCAACTGAGCAGATGGAGTTTCGTCCTGGTAAGAAAACAACTGGCGGTGTTCAACTAATTTACCTGGATTTTTCACTGATGCAATTCCAGTGCTCTGAGCACTCTCTGTCACGTTCACAATCCGAGAGACTGAAGCAGCAGGAGCACCTGCAATGCATTCGGCAATTAGAAATGCTAGCATCTTTTTATTATTTTGCGAATTAACGCTAGCAGTTAACTAAGTACTGCTGAAGTGCAAAGAAGATCATCAAAGCCTGATTCTTGACATTCTCTAACAGTTAATACTTCAGAAATTAACTATGGATGGGCGATCAACTTATTTACATGGATTTGTCACCGATGAGATACCAGATACTTCAGCACATGTCGTCAAGGTACCGAACATACTCTGCAAAACTGGAGCAACAGGAGCACCTGCAACAAATCCAGCAGTTAGAATTGGTAGCAGATAGCCAGGCGCTGACAAAGTGCAAAGAACAACATCAAGCAAACAAAAAAAGAATGATAGAATGGAAAAATCAAGGGGAAAATGTTCCCGCAGTACCGTAGGTCTTTTAGAGATAACCCCTAATAATAAATAAGGGCAAGCAATGCACATATGAACCAAACTGCAAAAGCTGGAAGTGGAGCAGAACTTAGCACTACAAGGTATTACAGGCTAACTGAACCAACTTCCTCTATGATTCAATAAAACTTTGTGTGTGTTGTGCTGTGCCCCCAGCGGATCTTATTTCAGTTTTTATTGCACTTCTTCGGATGCTTGAACCTTGAACTTATGTGTTGTCGGATGTTACTGTGCGGATTCAACTAAAACTTTGGCCAATGAGTTTTCGAAGCAACTTAGTTATTATTTATAACTGCTATTCGGCTGGTCCCCCTCGCATGATGTTGGCTCTCCTAACTCCATGCACCCTCCTCTATGGCGGGACATCATCAAAGGGCTCGATTTCTACCGCTCCATCACCAGAGTTCAGCTGGGCAATGGGACTTCCACCTCCTTCTACCGCTCCATCACCAGAGTTCAGTTCGGATGTTTTAGTAAGATGTGTTGCGGTACCAGACATGGCGTTCGAGACTGGAGCACCAGGAACACCTGCAACACGTTCAACAATTAGAACTGGTATGAAGCAGCCAGGCACTATAATAAGGTAATAAACTGCAAAAAAATAACATCAAGCCTGACCGGGATAGTGGTTCTGAATTTACCATGCACAACAACAGACACAAAATGGAAAACAAGTGACCCTAGAACGAAAGAATGCAAATACAAAAAGAAACATATTTCTACTGTGCATCGTTCAAAAGATGTGTTGCAATGGGTCATAGATAATGGCCACATAGCCACATAGGCCACAGCATATGAATATCCAAAACATAAACATCGCGGATCACTTTGGAAGCAACAAATATAAAAATGGCGCACTGACACAAATATGGAAATGAGGCACAGTAGTAAAATAAATAAGTGCAGCAAGAATTAATTCATTCTAATTTGGCATATAAATAGGTCTCCAAAATATGATGTGAAGTGTGATTCTAATTTTTTTTAACTGATTCTAAAATTGGAAGGGAAGGAAACGTTCAGATGATTTAAGATATTGTGCAGACGTAGCCCAAAAGGATTCAGCCTATTAGACAGCTAGTAACAAGACGTCATATAATAAGTGGAGATAATGACAAATGAGATTGGTAAGCTAAGGTTACCTTCCTTTCCAGTTGATTGAAGTTCCAGACCAGCTTGCAAGCTTTCATCTGAAGATGAGACAAGTTGGTCAGTTTATATGCATAATACATGCATGATCCGAGAAGGTTTTTCGAAAGAGTAAAATCAAAGGGCCTCGCAGCTTGCTGCCAAATATATCTGGATTGACAATAAGTCGAGCAAGCTATAGATGTGTAAAGTGCAAAGTAAACAAGAAAAGGACACAAGAGGAGAGGCTAGTGTTACCGATAAGATCTGCGTGCCACTTCCTTGTCTTGTCTGTCAATCCTGCCACCAACAACAGTAACGATGGCTTTTAGCATCACAGATCTAGAATCTACAAGGAAGTATATTGCTTAATCATAAGATGCTTGTAAACAGGGCATTGTACCCCTGTTTATCCCGTGAGTGCGAGTTGACGAAGGCAGCCTGCAAAACATGGAGCATGTGCATGAGTTGAATTGGTCAAGAAAGAGCCAGCAAGAGCAGAATGGATTCGCCATATTTCAAGGTCATATCTTTACCTCTTCTTGGTCCTAAGGAAGATCTTGGCCAGTGTTTTAGGTTGTGGCAGGTCTTGTTCCTTGACGTGACGCCTCCGACGGTACCTAGGCAAACAAGATTACAGGGAAATCAATGTGAGATTGTTTTTTAATTAATTGTATCAAAAGTTAGTTGCAATGAAATTGGCAGAACGGTTTTACACATTGCATTACAATGGAATGGATCACAATTGAACATGGACAACCAAACTGATTAATGGAGTATATATGGAGCCGGAATCACCTGAATCCGATGGGAAGTACATCGTGTGGCATCATTGAGCCGCCCGGCAATATGACCAGGCCTTTCAACTCAGGAGCCTTGTAAGCCAGGTGTTTGACGATTTGAGAGGCCTTCCAACGAACGCGCTCCCAGTCCAGGGAGGACCTGATGAAACAGTGGTACAGTCGAGAGACATAAAGATGAAAAATTGCAGGAATGGACAGGCAGACATGAACTGAAGATGTGATCATCTACCTGACTTGTTCCGAGTGGAGAATGGAGAGGACGATGGAGCGGATCCGGAGGGCGTCGTGGGAGACGGAGTCGTCGTGCTTGAGGTACCGTGTGTTGTACTTGTGATTGAAGTAGCTGAGGTTGCGGTCGGGCACGCCGGCGACCATGCTTGCGAAGGCGGCGTGGTGCTTGAGGAAGTGGAGGAGCACCTGTGCCTCGTCGCTCTGCGGGTGCGAGACCGGGCGGAGGAAGCGGGAGACGTAGGCGATGGCGTCGTCCCACAGGCCCTGCCGCACCAGCCGCGTCAGGTGGATGACGCTCATGTACGCGTCCGTCTCGTTGAGCAACCTGCGGGAGTTTGATTTGGCCAATGGCGGCCGCCGGTGAGCGAGCGAGCGAAGCAGTTTAGGAGGACGGAGGGGGTGGGGATGCACGTACCCTCGCAGGGCGTCGCGGAAGCCGTGGAGCCAGAGGTAGGCGGCGAGCCGGCGATGACGGCACCGGCGCACGCAGCCGTAGTCGACGGGGCCGATGGACTCGCCCAAGTCGCCCACCCAATCGGGGATGACCGTGACGTGGCTCCCCAACGACGAATCCATCGCGCCGCCGGCGAGGTTGACGGGACAGCGGCGAGCTGGGGCTGGGGATTTGGGGGGGCGAGCAGAGAGAATTTTGTTTGTTTGTTTTGGATGGAAAGAAAAGAGGAAGGGGGGGAATATGTATAGAGGAGCCAGCCTCCCCCACCGCACCCCACCCCGTCCAACCCCCACCGCACCCCACCCCGCCCAAACCCCTGTGCAATGTTTTTGAAAACGTCCCTCTCTTTCTTTGAAAACGTCCCGACACCATCACCCTTGGAGCATCTGCTCTATCACAACCCTTAGGACGCGCCGACCCACGAACCAACCTGTGGTTGAGATGGTTAGGTGGACAGTGGTATTTCCAATCCATTAGGGTTTAAATTCTGGTGCTCGCATTATTCCTGGATTTATTTCAGGATGCACTTTCAGTGGGAGGAGACGTTCCCGTCGACGACGAGGCGCCTACGGTGACTTCGTAAATCTCAAGATGATATGCCGGCTCAGTCGCTCGGAGGTGCTCATAGGGGTAGGGTGTGCGTGTGTGCGTTTATAAGGATGAGTGTATGCGCGTGTATATGAGCGCTTGTGTCTGTACTGATGCTCAAGAAAAAAGACGCGCCAACCCACAAAATAACCGGCCGTTTACGCTTTCGGACGAAAAAAGTGGCTCGATCAAACACCGAATCGACCCGTAGCCTGTAAAAAAAATTGCGGGGCACAACAAATCTTCGCCCTCAACCTTTAAATACACGGGGTGGGAGGCCGACCCGAGCTCGACCCCTATCGGCTACGAGATTTGGCGGGAGGGACATTTCCGCGCGGCAGTTCCTGCTTCCCCTTCCCTCCGCCCGCTCCGAAGCACCATCCTCGGCTTCCCTCTGCCGCCATGGAAACCTCCCAGTCGTCGGCCGTCATCGTGGATGTCATCCACACGCCAACCCCTCTCACAGATCTTGTCGCCGGCCATGTCGCGCTCGTCGCCGTTCAAGGCTCCACCGCGCCATCCCCCAAGTGGCAGGGCAACGTTGTCGTCCAGGGCGGCGATCCCGCAGCCCTTGCCAGCGCCGGGATTCCGGTCCGGCCCGCGCCGGCGAAGGTTTCGGGTTTGAAACGCAAGAAGCTCGCCGGAAGAGCTACCTCGCCAACACCTCCCCCGATTGCCTCGGCAAGAACTACCCCGAGGATGCCCGCAGACGGCGCTTCTGCCGCCGCCCCTGAAATCGGTTGCGCGTGGAACAGAGCCTGATACATCCATTTCTCATCATGCTTTTATTTTGATATTTATTGCATTATGGATTGTTATTTCACTTTATGATACAATTCGCATGCCTTTTATTTCTTATTTTACAAGATTTACATTAAGAAGGAGAATGACGGCAGCTGGAATTCTAGACCAGAAAGGAGCAAATCTGATATACCTATTCTGCACAACTCCAAATGTCCTGAAACTTTACGGAGAATTGTTTTGGAATACATAAAAGATATTGGGCGAAGAAAGAACAGAAGGAGACCCACCAGGTGGACACAAGCCTGGGGGCACCCTACCCCCAGGGCGTGCCCCCCGAGCTTGTGGCCCCCAATGCCCATCTTCTGCTATATTAAGGGTTTTGACCTCAAAAAATTCATAAGGAGGCTTTGGGGACGAAGCACCGCCGTCTCTAGGCGAAACCTCAGCAGAAGCAATATACGGCTCCGGCGGGGCTATTCTGTCGGGGAAACTTCCCTCTGGGAGGGGGAAATCGAAGCCATCATCATCATCAACGATCCTCTCATCGAGGGAGGGTCAATCTCTTATATTCAATATTTGTCCCAAAACCTCAGATTGGTACCTGTGGGTTGCTAGTAGTTTTGATTACTCCTTGTAGTTGATGCTAGTTGGTTTATTTCGTGGAAGATCATATGTTCAGATCCTTAGTGATATTCAATACCCCTCCGATCCTGAACATGAATATGCTTTGTGAGTAGTTACGTTTGTTCCTGAGGACATGGGAGAAGTCTTGTTATAAGTAATCATGTGAATTTGGTATTCGTTCGATATTCTGATGAGATGTATGTTGTCTTTCCTCTAGTGGTGTTATGTGAACGTCGACTACATGACACTTCACCATGATTTGGGCCTAGGGGAAGGAATTGGGGAGTAGCAAGAAGATGATGGGTTGGTAGAGTGGCAGAAGCTTAAACCCTAGTTTACGTGTTGCTTCGTAAGGTGCTAATTTGGATCCACATGTTTCATGCTATGATTAGATTTATCTTAATTATTCTTTCGTAGTTACGGATGCTTGTGAGAGGGGTTAATCATAAGTGGGAGGCTTGTCCAAGTAAGGAAAGCACCCAAGCACCGGTCCACCCACATACCAAATTATCAAAGTAGCGAACGCGAATCATATGAGCATGATGAAAACTAGCTTGACCATAATTCCTATGTGTCCTCGGAGCACTTTGGTTAATATAAGAGTTTGTCCAGACTTTTCCTTTGCTATAAAAAGGATTGGGCCACCTTGTTGCACCGTTGTTACATTTGTTACTTGTTACCCGTTACGAATTATCTTACTACCAAACTATCTGATACCGATAATCTCAGTGCGTGACCGCTTGTCATTTGCTTCTGCTCCTTGTTGGGTTCGACATTCTTACTTATCGAAAGGACTACAATTGATCACCTATACTTGTGGGTCATCAAGACTCTTTTCTGGCGCCGCTGCCGGGGAGTGAAGCGTCTTTGGTGAGTGGAATTTTGTAAGGAAACATTTATATTGCGTGCTAAAATTTACTGTCACTTGTCACTATGGAAAATAATCCTTTGAGGGGTTTGTTCGGGGTATCTTCACCTCGACCCGAAACACAAAGAGTTGTCCCTCAACCCGCTGCACCGACTGAAAATATTTATTATGAAATCCCTTCGGGTATGATAGAGAAACTGCTAGCTAATCCTTATGCAGGAAATGGAACAAAACATCCTAACATGCACTTGATATATGTGGATGAAATTTGTGGATTGTTTATGGTTGCAGGTTTACCTGGAGATGAAGTTAAGAAGAAGGTTTTCCCTTTATCTTTGGGGGGAGAGCATTGACATGGTTTAGGTTATGTGATGATATTGGAACATGGGACTGGAACCGAATGAAATTTGAATTTCATCAGAAATTTTATCATATGCATCTGTTTCATCGTGATCGGAATTATATGTATAATTTTTGGCCTCGTGAAGAAGAAAGTATCGCTCAAACTTGGGGGAGGCTTAAGTCAATGTTATATTCATGCCCCAATTATTATCTCTCAAGAGAAATTATTATACATAATTTTTATGCTTGGCTTTCTCGTAATGATCAATCCATGCTGGATACTTCTTGTACTAGTTCTTTTATGAAGAAGACTATTGAATTCGGGTGGGATCATTTGGAAAGAATTAAACGCAACTCTGAAGATTGGGAACTCGACGAAGGTAAGGAGTCAACTATAAAGCTTGAGTTTTATTGTGATAAATATTTTGTGGATACCAAAGTTTTTCATAATTTCAGCACTACATATGGACTTGACTCTGAGATAGTAGCTTCTTTTCATGAATGATTTGCAACTCATGTTGATCTCCCCAAGGATAAGTGGTTTAAATATCATCCACCTATTGAATTATAAGTAGAAGAACCTACTAAAACTGAAGAGGAAATTATTACTTACAATGTTAACCCAGTTGTTCCTACTTCTTATATTGAGAAACCCCCTTTCCCGTAAGGATAAAAGAACATGCTAATGCTTCAGTTGTGGTTCACAAAAGTTATATAAGAACACCTACACCCTCTGAATAAATTAAAGTTGAACCTAATGTTGCTATGGTTAAAGATATCTTGGTTGATAATATTGATGGACATGTTATTTATTTCTATGATGAAGCTACTAGAATTACCAAACCCAATACTAAAGATAAAAATAAACTCGTTGTTGGCATGCATGTTGTCTATGTTAAAATAGAAGATCATTGTTATCATGGCTTATGTGACTTGGGTGCTAGTGTAACTGTTATCCCGTTTACTTTATATCAAGAAGTTATGAATGATATTGCACCTGCTGAGATAGAAGATATTGTTGTCACTATTAAGCTTGCTAATAGAGATACTAACACACCACTTGGGATTGTGAGAGATGTTCAAGTTTTGTGTGGGAAAATAAAATACCCTACTGATTTTCTAGATCTTGGTTCCTCACAAGATGATTTTTGTCCCATTATATTTGGAAGACCTTTCTTGAACACAGTTAATGCTAAGATTGATTGCACTAAGGAAACTGTTAGTGTTAATTTGGTGATGTGTCTCATGATTTAATTTCTCCAAATTTCGTAGCCAACCTCCTGATAAAGAATTACCTAGTAAAGATGAAATTATTGTTCTTGCTTATATTATTGTGCCTCCTAGTGATCCTTTAGAGCAATATTTGCTAGACCATGAAAATGACATGCATATGAATGAAAGAAACGAAATAGATGAGATATTCTTTAAATAGATACCAGTTTTGAAACACAACTTGCCGGCGACGTTGACAGGACAACGGCGGGCTGAGGATTTGGGGGGGCGTGTCGGGGGAAATATAAAGGGGTGTGTGTTTTCCCCTCACTCGTGCACGAACAACCCAAGACCAAGGCCGAACCAGAGAAGCAAGACATCAACAAGAGAAGGTCCTCCCTTGCCGGGCAGGCGAGCCCGGCAAGGGGCGAGGCCACCCCTGAAGCTGATAGCATAAACACCCAGGCAGGGCCTGCCGGGGGCTGGGTCCGTTCGAACGATTGTCGTGCGCCGCGTCGAATGGTGGCATCGGCCGTAGCTGGGGAGGCCAGAAAAGAGGCCGGCAACGAGCTACGGTGAAAGAGTGTTCGGGTTCCCGACGAGCACGGCGTTAGGGGGCACGGGAAGGCTCGCGCGCATGCACGTTGGGCTCATGGGAACACCAGGAGCATGACGGAGGCCTCAGGCGAGCGTGACAAGGGCCATGTCCACGGCCACGAGCTCGTCAGCGGTGAACAAAGCTCGGGCGCGACAGGAGCTAGCTACGACGCGTGAAGAGGCTAAGAGGAGGGGAGCAGGAGACAGAGGAGCTCACCTAGCGGCACGCACGGTGGCCCTTGGAAGCTTAGGAGCAGCAGGAATGTCGGAGAGAAGGAAGATCTCCGGCGACCGAGGCGAAAGGGGGCGGCTTGATCCGCGGCTTGCGGTGCTCCCCGGCTTGCGCTTGTGGACGGGGACGAGGTAGTCGACGACGGCGGATCTGCTGGACAGGTCGGTGTGGCGAGGCGAGGCCGGTGGCTACGCAGGCGAGTAGCGGACGGCGACGGCCGAGGCGGCTAGGGAAAAAATAAGCAAGCGAGCGATGGGGGGATCTGGTGGGTGCTAGGGTTTGCGGGAGGGCGAGAGGGGGTCGAGGCCGTCCTTATCGGCGTCGGGGAGCCGTGATACATCTCCAACGTATCTACTTTTCCTAACGCTTTTCCTTTTGTTTTGGACTCTAACTTGCATGATTTGAATGAAACTAACCCTGGACTGACGATGTTTTCAGCAGAACTACCATGGTGTTGTATTTGTGCAGAAATAAAAGTTCTCGGAATGAAACGAAATTTTGCGAGGATTTTTTTATACAATAAAAGAAAAATACCGAAGCCAAGAACCACCGGAGGGGGGCACCTGGGTGGGCACAACCCACCAGGGCGTGCCTAGGTGGGTTGTCCCCACCTGGTGGCCCCGTAGACGCCAACCCTGATACTATAAGTTCACATTCGTCCAGAAAAAAATCAGGGAGAAAGAATTATCGCGATCTACGAGACGGAGCCGCCGCCACCTCCTGTTCTTCCTGGGGAGGCCAGATGTGGAGTCCTTTTGGGGCTCCGGAGAGGGGTTCGTTCTTCGTCATCACCAACCCTTCTCCATCGCCAATTCCATGATGCTCCCCACCGGGAGTGAGTAATTCCTTCGTAGGCTCGCTTGTCGGTGAGGAGTTGGATGAGATTCATCATGTAATCTAGTTAGTTTTGTTAGGGCCGATCCCTAGTATTCATTATGTTCTGAGATTGATGTTGCTATGACTTTGCCATGCTTAATGCTTGACATTTGGGCCCGGGTGCCATGAATTCAGATCTGAACCATTTATGTTATCATCATTATATTCATGTTCTAGATTCGATCTTGCAAGTTATAGTCACCTAGTACATGTTATGACCTGGCAACCCCGGAGTGAAAACAACCGGAACCACTCCCGGTGATGACCGTGGTTTGAGGAGTTCATGTATTCACTATGTGTTAATGCTTTGTTCTGGTTCTATATTAAAAGGAGGCCTTAATATCCCTTAGTTTCCAATATGGACCACGCTGCCACGGGAGGGTAGGACAAAAGATGTCATGCAAGTTCTTTTAATAAAGCACGTATGACTATTTACGGAATACATGCCTACATTATATCGATGAACTGGAGCTAGTGCCGTATCACCCTAGGTTATGACTGTCACATTATGAATATCATCCAACAAATCACCGATCCAATGCCTACGAATTTTTCCTATATTGATCTTTCTAAGTTACTACTGCTGCTGCTACTGTTACACTTGCTACAAAATTACTGCTATCACTGTTACTGTTACTATTGCTACTGTCGCTACTATCAAAATTATCAAACTACCTTGCTACTGATCACTTCGCTGCAGATAGTTAATCTCCAAGTGTGGTTGAATTTACAACTCAGCTGCTAATACCTTCAAATATTATTTGGCTCCCCTTGTGTCGAATCTATAAATTTGGGTTGCATACTCTACCCTCGAAAACTGTTGCGATCCCCTATACTTGTGGGTTATCAAGCCGTGGGATGCGCGACACAGCGACGGTCGTCGACGTGTCGGCGCGGTCGAGCGACAGCGCACAGGAGGAGGGAGATGCGGCTAGGTGGGCTGGGTCGGACCCTGTAGATTACAGGCCTAAGTGCACAGTAAGGCTTTAGGCCTTTTCTATTTCTTATTTCTTTCTCTCTATTTTCTTTCCTACTTGCAAAATGTTTGGCACCTAAATGATTTTTATAAAATATGTGACCTAGATCATAAATTGCAGTGCATTATTACCTAACACCAAAAACTAGTTTGAGGAAAAATACCATTGCATATTTAATTTGGATTAATTAAAAGGTTACTAAATGTTGTTGTTAGCCACTATTTTAGATTGTTAGAGTCACTTAACTAACTTAATTAATATTGATTATGTTTTTATAATTGCTTCTGGATTATTTGCAGTATTATGAACATTTCAGTTTTATAGTTTGAAGAAATATTTATTTGACTTTCACTTTGAATTTTGAATTGAAGTAGAATTATTTTCCTAATGAAATTTCATGGAGATAATCATGATGACATGGCAATTTAATGAGCTTAACAACAGGGTGAGGACCTGGGGATGTTACAACGCACTCTCACTCTTCCACCTTGCTAGTCACTCTAGTGCCGCGCAACTTCGCCGGTGCATCAAATATACCCTTCCTCAAAACAACCACCATAACTACCTATTATGGAATTTCCATAGTCATTCCGAGATATATTGCCATGTAACTCCACCGTTCCGTTTGTTATGACACACATCATCATTTTCATATTGCTTTGCATGATCATGTAGTTGACATAGTATTTGTGGCAAGGCCACCTTTCATATATTTTTATACATGTCACTCTTTGATCATTACACATCCCAGTACACCGCCAGAGGCACTCATATAGAGTCATATATATGTTCTAGTATCGAGTTGTGATATCGAGTTGTAAGTAAATAAAAGTGTGATGATCATCATTATTAGAACATTGTCCCATGTGAGGTTATCAAAAATAAAAGAGGCCAATGAAGCCCAATTAAGTAAAAGAGGCCAAAGAAGCCCACCAAAAAAAGAGCCCAAAGTAAAAAAATGAGAGAAAAAGAGAGAAGGGACAATGTTACTATCTTTTTCCACACTTGTGCTTCAGAGTAGCACCATGTTCTTCATGATAGAGAGTCTCCTAGTTGTCACTTGCATATAATAGTGGGAATTTTCGTTATAGAATTTGGCTTGTATATTCCAATGATGGGCTTCCTCAAATGCCCTAGGTCTTCATGAGCAAGCAAGTTGATGCATGATGGGCCTCTAACCCCTCGTTGGTTACCCCAAGTGGAAGGTGTGAGATGCAGTGTTGTGGAAGTTTTTCCCTTAGCAAAGATGCCAAGGATCGAATCCCCAGAGACTCCTAGGTTCAACAAGTAGGTGTCAACTGCTAACGGCGCCAGATATTAGCAATCAACGTGGACCTGCACACAGATACAAATAACTTTGCTCCCAACGAGTACAGAGAGGTTGTCAATCCCTCCGGCCTTGTAGTTCACAAAGGATTAAACGCAAATGATAGTAGTGATAGATAATGTTTGCAATAGTAAGTAATAGCGAAAAGTAAATAGCGGATGTGATCAATGATGGTAATATGGACCGGAGTCTCATGATGTTCACTAGTGATGTCTCTCTCCCAAAAGACGATAAAACAGCTATGTGAGGTAAACGAATTACAGCTGGGCAATTGACAGGACCACGAACGCAAACCAATGCTGACTACATTGCAAGAAAGGTTGAGGTTCAAAGCATGGGCGGTACGCCAAAGTAAGTAGACCGAAATCCATAAATATCTACTACTAATCATCCACCTTGAGATATCTATCCAGAACATCTCGCTGGTATTAAGTTGCGAGCCCCACCCATAGTGTAAACTCAAAGCAACAGACAACTGCATTAAAAGAACTTTGCATAAAGTAAACAATCCTTGCACCCGCGGGCACAAGCACTGTTGTTTTCCCCCTTGTGGCAACAGCACATCCCCTAGACTCATGTTTCTGTCACTCAAGCTAGTCATCGAGGGGCATGAACCCACAATCAAGCATAACGTTCCCTCTTGGAGTCACTACGTATTACTTGGCCAAAGCAATAAATAACAACGGAGAACATGCAAGAATTACTTATGAACATAAATATAAAAGAGGTAGATCAAATATATTACTCAATCACAATCTGAACATAATCTCATAATCCATCGGATCCCACCAAACTCATCATAGCAACAACATAAGGATTAAATATGTGCCTCGATCATGTAGGGCAGCTCACGAGGACTAATTAGTGAAGCACAAGAACGGGAGGAGAACATCACATAGCTACTGGTCATGGACTCATGGTCCAAGGGAGACTACTCACAACTCATCCGGGAGGCGTCCATGGTGGTGGAGAGGCTCCCGATGGTGATCCTCCCCTCTGGCAGGGTGCCGGGAAGAGTTCTCCTGGTGCTCCCGATCTTGGAAGCGGCGGCGGCGGTGGAACAGAGATGAGATCGCGAAAAAGAGTTCCCGTCCCGAGGGTTTCGAAGGACGCTCTAAATATATGCCAAAGGGGGGCACCAGACGGGGCTCGGGGGGCCCAGGCGCCCCCCCGGCGCGGCCCAGGGGGGGCGCGCCGCCAGGGCGCCTGGGGCCCTGGTGCCCCCCCCCCCCCGGCTGTACTTCGGGCGCAAGGTAGGTTCTGGAACGCTGATTTTTTATATAATTTTCTGGATTTTTCCTGACAGTTCTCGTAATGTGAAAACCTGAAATACAAAAACAGCCGAAAACAGAAACTGGCACTGGGGTGCACTGGATTAGTAGGTTAGTCCAAATATGATCAAAAGTGTATGGAAGTGTATAAATATCATAGCAATATCACCCAAAAGTGGCATGGAGCAAGCAGAAATTATAGATACGTTTTGGACGTATCAACATCCCCAAGCTTAATTCCTGCTCGTCCTCGAGTAGGTAAATGATAACAAGAATAATTTCTGTGGTGACATGCTATTAACCATATAGGACTTTTTCATAGTCATATGACAAAAGCTTACTGAGACAATGAATCTGTAGTAATTAAGTTGCCTCATGAGAAAATCACAAATGACTGAAAGTTTTACAATATGAAATTGAAACATCAAAAAGATTTGCAATGATCATTATGTGCAAATATGATGAAGTGATATCTAGCTTGCCCCCTTTAGTGAAGCAAAACATAATTGCAGGGGCACCTTCAAGGTTTAAGTGATGACTAGATACAATGATTTCAAAATAAACGATATCACAATCATGCAAAAGACAATGCTACTTTGGGACAATGCACATTACACTCAGAATGACAATCATGCTCTCAGTAGTTGGTGCTTTAAAAAGAAGGTGGAGACTCAACATAAAAGTAAAAGAATGGTCATGTGCTAGAGCTTTTTATTTTGAAAACATAGAAGCAATTTTGTCAACGGTAGTAGTACTTCATATGTGTCATGCATAAGACATCCTATAAGTTGCAAGCCTCATGCATCGAATACCAATAGTGCTCGCACCTTGTCCTAATTAGCTCGGATTTCCATGGATTGTCATCGCATTACATATGTTTCAACCAAGTGTCATAAAGGGGTACCTCTATGCCACCTGTACAAAGGTCCAAGGAGATAAATCGCATTTGATTTCTCATTTTAGATAGATCTCAACTTGAGGACATCCATACCGGGACAACATAGAAAATAGATAATGGACTCCTCTTCAATGCATAAGCATATTCTCATAAGAGATTGAGGATTAATGTCCAAGCTAAAACTTCCACCATGATACATGGCTTTGGTTGGCGGCCCAATGTTCTTCTCTAACAATATGCATACTCATTCAACCCATGGCAAATCACCCTTACTTCAGACAAGACGAACATGCATAGCAACTCACATGATATTCAACAAAAGTGTAACAGTTGATGGCGTCCCCAGAAACATGGTTACCGCTCAGCAAGCAACTTATAAGAAATAAGATACATAGGCAACATATTCTTTACCACAATAGGTTTTAAGCTACTTTCCCATGAGCTATATATTGCAAAGTTAGTCCGCTTAGTACAGGTGGAGGTTAGCAAAAGACTGGGAGCGACCAACTAAGAGAGCAATGACGGTCATAATCATGCAGAGCGACAAAGCAACATTGAATCAGGCATGGTAGTTATATCGCTACTCAGAAATAAAAGATCATCAAGGCTTGACAGACTTTCTTTACAGTCTTAAATATGCGTGAGCATACGCCAAGTCAATCAAAATAAATTCTCGAAGGAAGATATTACTAAACCATACCACATCATAGGCAAACAAATCACGTTGGTACTCCAATAACACATTGGGAACCCGCCAGCTATTTGAGACTAACCATAAGAAAACCTGAACTACTAAGCGCCATTATGCACGTAGCATCTTTATCATAGACATATTAACCAATGCAACGGAAGCAAACTCTCTTAATAAGGTGAGCATGATAATTAAAGAGAGTTCAAGCAACCAACTAAACAAAAGCTCTTTGAAAAAGATAAGCATGAATACTAAGAGTTGAACATGATAGTAGCTATTAAAAGACAAAGAACACACACAACAAAGATAGACATGAAAATTCTATGTTATGTTCTAGGTAGAAGTGGAGCGTGTTTCTCTCCCACATAAAGAAAGCTGAGTTCCGACTCATTATGAAAAACTAAAAAGAAAACTAAAAGCAAGACGCTCCAAGCATAGCACATAACACATGAAGTGATAAAAATATAGCGGAACGAAAGACGAACTGATAATGTTGATGGAGAAGGGGATGCACGGGGGCATCCCCAAGCTTAGACGCTTGAGTCTCCTTGAATATTTTTTGGGGGTGCACGGGGGCATCCCCAAGCTTGAGCGCTTGACACTCCTGAATCTTTTTATCATCTTCCCTCGCACACTTGAAAACTCCCTTCATACAAAACTCATCATAATCTGATTAGCGAGGTTAGTACCCTTAATAAAATAATTGTTCCTTGCTGGAAATAAAGATATTCTTGAAGGTCTACTGTTTCTCAAGGTTGCCAAAAGGTTTTTGCAAAGAAAAAGCAAGCTCTTGGTTCGCAAAATGAAGGAAAGGCAAAACAGGACAGAATCTTTGAAAAATAGAACAGCAGGTAGTAAATGATTTGTTCGGGGTACTTCTGCAACTCAAATCAAAAAACTCAGAACAGATGCACGAAAGACAATTATATAGAGAATGCTGTCGAAAAAATTCAGACCAAAAAGATGATCTAGTGATTTTATACGAATTTTTCTATCCAAGGACAGAATCTGTTTCCTGGACAGCACCTCACAACTTTTGAACTTTCTAGCAATCAGAGGCTATACTTGGCACAAATATGAAAAGCAAAGATACAATGATGATGCTACTGTAGTAAACAAAATCAAGACTCAACAAAAGCAAAATATAAATTTTTATTCATGTGGGCTGCCTCCCAAAAGCGCTTTCTTTTATGCCTTTAAGCTAGGCATAATACATATAGATCAAGTTTTATCAAGAGTAAAAGAATAGCTAGCCCGTACAACGGACTCAAAAGGTAACTTGATCTTCTTTCGAGGGAAGTGTTCCATCCCTTTGATGGAAATCTAGAACTTCTGATTCCCTCAAAGCACCATATCCTAACATGTTTAGCTAAACAAATAGGACTACTAACAGGAAGGCAAAATAAAAAAAAATTGTAATTTTTGATAAAGGATACTAAAGCAAAAACTGAAAGGTAAACTAACAAGACTAAAAAGCAAAGGTAAAAGATAGCATGCAACTCCCCTATCCTGAAGAGTGGAGTCCCCGGCAACGGCGCCAGAAAAACTCCTTGATGGGCCTCTAACCCCTCGTTGGTTACCCCAAGTGGAAGGTGTGAGATGCAGTGTTGTGGAAGTTTTTCCCTTAGCAAAGATGCCAAGGATCGAATCCCCGGAGACTCCTAGGTTCAACAAGTAGGTGTCAACTGCTAACGGCGCCAGATATTAGCAATCAACGTGGACCTGCACACAGATACAAATAATTTTGCTCCCAACGAGTACAGAGAGGTTGTCAATCCCTCCGGCCTTGTAGTTCACAAAGGATTAAACGCAAATGATAGTAGTGATAGATAATGCTTGCAATAGTAAGTAATAGCGAAAAGTAAATAGCGGATGTGATCAATGATGGTAATATGGACCGGAGTCTCATGATGTTCACTAGTGATGTCTCTCTCCCAAAAGACGATAAAATAGTTATGTGAGGTAAACGAATTACAGCTGGGCAATTGACAGGACCACGAACGCAAACCAATGCTGACTACATTGCAAGAAAGGTTGATGTTCAAAGCATGGGCGGTACGCCAAATTAAGTAGACCGAAATCCATCAATATCTACTACTAATCATCCACCTTGATATATCTATCCAGAACATCTCGCTGGTATTAAGTTGCGTGCCCCACCCATAGTGTAAACTCAAAGCAACAGACAACTGCATTAAAAGAACTTTGCATAAAGTAAACAATCCTTGCACCCGCGGGCACAAGCACCATTGTTTTCCCCCTTGTGGCAACAGCACATCCCCTAGACTCATGTTTCTGTCACTCAAGCTAGTCATCGAGGGGCATGAACCCACAATCAAGCATAACGTTCCCTCTTGGAGTCACTATGTATTACTTGGCCAAAGCAATAAATAACAACGGAGAACATGCAAGAATTACTTATGAACATAAATATAAAAGAGGTAGATCAAATATATTACTCAATCACAATCTAAACATAATCTCATAATCCATCGGATCCCAGCAAACTCATCATAGCAACAACATAAGGATTACATATGTGCCTCGATCATGTAGGGCACCTCACGAGGACTAATTAGTGAAGCACAAGAACGGGAGGAGAACATCACATAGCTACTGGTCATGGACTCATGGTCCAAGGGAGACTACTCACAACTCATCCGGGAGGCGTCCATGGTGGTGGAGAGGCTCCCGATGGTGATCCTCCCCTCCGGCAGGGTGCCGGGAAGAGTTCTCCTGGTGCTCCCGATTTTGGAAGCGGCGGCGGCAGCGGAACAGAGATGAGATCGCTAAAAAGAGTTCTCGTCCCGAGGGTTTCGAAGGACGCTCTAAATATATGCCAAAGGGGGGCACCAGACGGGTCTCGGGGGGCCCAGGCGCCCCCCCGGCGCGGCCCAGGGGGGGCGCGCCGCCAGGGCGCCTGGGGCCCTGGTGAAGGAAATATGCCCTAGAGGCAATAATAAAGATGTTATTTATATTTCCTTATATCATGATAAATGTCTTTTATTCATGCTAGAATTGTATTAACCGGAAACTTAGTACATGTGTGAATACATAGACAAAACAGTATGTCCCTAGTATGCCTCTACTAGACTAGCTCATTGATCAAAGATGGTTATGTTTCCTAGCCATAGACATGAGTTGTCATTTGATCAACGGGATCACATCATTAGGAGAATGATGTGATGGACAAGACCCATCCGTTAGCATAGCACTATGATCGTTTAGTTTTACTGCTATTGCTTTCTTCATGACTTATACATGTTCCTATGACTATGAGATTATGCAACTCCCGAATACCATAGGAACACCTTGTGTGCTATCAAACGTCACAACGTAACTGGGTGATCATAAAGATGCTCTATAGGTGTCTCCGAAAGTATTCGTGGTGTTGGCATAGATCAAGATTAGGATTTGTCACTCCGAGTGTCGGAGAGGTATCTCTGGGCCCTCTCGGTAACACACATCACAATAAGCCTTGCAAGCAAAAGACTAATGAGTTAGTCACGAGATGATGTGTTACGGAACGAGTAAAGAGACTTGCCGATAACGAGATTGAACTAGGTATAGAGATACCGACGATCGAATCTCGGGCAAGTAACATACCGTTTGACAAAAGGAACAACGTATGTTGTTATGCGGTTCTGACCGATAAAAGATCTTCGTAGAATATGTAGGAGCCAATATGAACATCCAGGTTCCGCTATTGGTTATTGACCGGAGATGAGTCTCGGTCATGTCTACATAGTTCTCTAACCCGTAGGGTCCGCACGCTTAACGTTTGATGACGATCGGTATTATGAGTTTTTGAGTATTGATGTACCGAAGGTAGTTCGGAGTCTCGGATGAGATCACGGACATGACGAGGAGTCTCGGAATGTCCGAGACATAAAGATTGATATATTGGACGGCTATATTCGGACACCGGAAGTATACCGGAAAAGTTTCGGATTTATCGGGAATGCCGGAGGGGGTTACCGGAACCCCCTACGAGAGGGGATGGTCCATAGTGGGCCTAAAGGGTGAGAGAGAGGCAGCCCATAGGGCTGGCCGGCGCCCCCACCTAGGAATCCTAGTTGGACTAGGATTGGGGGGGCTCCACCTCTCCTATCCCTTTCCCCCTTCTTCCTTTCGGTGAATCCTACTAGGAATAGGATTGCAATCCTATTCCTAGTAGGACTCCTTCCCTAGCCGCACCAGGAGAGGTTGGCCGGCCTCCCTCCCTTGCTCCTTTATATACGGGGGCAGGGGGGCACCCAAAGACACACAAGTTGAATTGTTTTAGCCGTGTGCGGTGCCCCCCTCCACAGAATCACACCTCGGTCGTACCGTCGCGGAGCTTAGGCGAAGCCCTGCGCCGGTGAACACATCATATCCGTCACCACGCCGTCGTGCTGACGAAACTCTCCCGTGAAGCTCAACTGGATCAAGAGCTCGTGGGACGTCATCAAGCTGAACGTGTGCTGAACGCGGAGGTGCCGTACGTTCGGTGCTTGATCGGTTGGATCGCGAAGAAGTTCGACAACATCAACCGTGTCACTTGACGCTTCCGCTCCCGGTCTACGAGGGTACGTAGACACACTCTCCCCTCTCGTTGCTATGCATCTGGTAGATAGATCTTGCGTGATCGTAGGAAAATTTTAAAATACTACGTTCCCCAACAGTGGCATCAGAGCCAGGTCTATGCGTAGATGATATGCACGAGTAGAACACAATGAGATTGTGGACGATACTAGTCATACTGCTTACCAGCATGTCATACTTTGCTTCGGCGGTATTGTGAGATGAAGCGGCCCGGACCGACATTACGCGTACGCTTACGCGAGACTGGTTTCACCGTTACGAGCACTCGTTGCTTAAAGGTGACTGGCGGGTGTCTGTCTCTCTCACTTTAGCTGAATCAAGTGTGGCTACGCCCGGTCCTTGTGAAGGTTAAAACAGCACATACTTGACGAAACATCGTTGTGGTTTTGTATGCGTAGGTAAGAACGGTTCTTGCTAAGCCCGTAGCAGCCATGTAAAACTTGCAACAACAAAGTAGAGGACGTCTAACTTGTTTTTGCAGGGCATGTTGTGATGTGATATGGTCAAGACATGATGAGTTATACGGTTTTTGTATGAGATGATCATGTTTTGTGAAGGTGATCATGACGGTGCTTTGGAGATGGAGATCAAAAGCACAAGATGATGATGGCCATATCATGTCACATATTTTGATTGCATGTGATGTTTATCTTATTTTGCTTCTTATTTTGCTTAGAACGACGGTAGCATTATAAGATGATCCCTTACTAAATTTCAAGGTATAAGTGTTCTCCCTGAGTATGCACCGTTGCGAAAGTTCGTCGTGCCGAGACACCACGTGATGATCGGGTGTGATAAGCTCTACGTTTAAATACAACGGGTGTAAGCCAGTTTTGCACACGCAGAATACTCGGGTTAAACTTGACGAGCCTAGCATATGCAGATATGGCCTCGGAACACTGGAGACCGAAAGGTCGAGCGTGAATCATATAGTAGATATGATCAACATAAGATGTTCACCATTGAAACTACTCCATCTCACGTGATGATCGGACATGGTTTAGTTGATTTGGATCACGTGATCATTTAGATGACCAGAGGGATGTCTATCTAAGTGGGAGTTCTTAAGTAATATGATTAAATTGAACTTTAATTTATCATGAACTTAGTCCTGGTAGTATTAGCATATCTATGTTGTAGATCAATAGCTCGCGATGTTGCTCCCCGTTTATTTTTCATATGTTCCTAGAGAAAACCAAGTTGAAAGATGTTAGTAGCAATGATGCGGAATTGTTCCGTGATCTGAGGATTATCCTCATTGCTGCACAGAGAAATATGTCCTTGATGCACCGCTAGGTGACAGACCTATTGCAGGAGCAGATGTAGACGTTATGAACGTTTTGACAAAAGCTCAGTATGATGACTACTTGATAGTTTAGTGCACCATGCTTTACGGCTTATAACCGGGACTTCAAAAACGTTTTGAACGCCACGGAGCATATAAGATGTTCCAAGAGTTGAAATTAGTATTTCATACTCATGCCCGTGTCGAGAGGTATAAGACCTCTGACAATACTTTGCCTACAAGATGGAGGAGAATAGCTCAACCAGTGAGCATGTGCTCAGATTGTCTGGGTACTGCAATTACTTTAATCAAGTGGGAGTTAATCTTCCTGATAAGATAGTAATTGACAAAGTTCTCTAGTCACTATCACCAAGTTAGTAGAACTTCGTGATGAACTATAATATGCAAGGGATGACGAAAGGAATTCCCAGCTCTTCGCGATACTGAAGTAGGCGAAGGTAGAAATCATGAAAAAACATCAAGTGTTGATGGTTAACAAGACCACTTGTTTCAAGTAAAGGGCAAAGGGATAGAAGGGGAACTTCAAGAAGAATGACAAGCAAGTTGTCACTCCCGTGAAGAAACCCAAAGCTAAACTCAAGCCTGAAACAAGTGCTTATACTGCAAAGGAAATGGTCACTAAAAGTGGAACTGCCCTAGATACTTGGCGGATAAGGAGGATGGCAAAGTGAACAAAGGTATATTTGATATACAGATTATTAATGTGTATTTTACTAGTGTTCATAGCAACCCCTCGGTATTTGATATTGGTTCAGTTCCTAAAGAGTAGTAACTCGAAGTGGGAGTTGCATAATGAACATAAACTAGTTAAAGGATGAAGTGACGATGTGTATTGGAAGCAGTTCCAAGATTGATATGATCATCATCGCACACTCCCTATACTTTCGGGATTAGTGTTGAACCTAAATAACTGTTATTTGGTGTTTGTGTTGAGCATGAATGTGATTTGATCATGTTTATTGCAATACGGCTATTCATGTAAGTTAGAGAATAATTGTTGTTCTGTTTACATGAATAAAACCTTCTATGGTCATACACCCAATGAAAATAGTTTGTTGGATCTCGATCGTGTGATACACATATTCATAATATTGAAGCCAAAAGATGCAAGGTTAATAATGATAGTGCAACTTATTTGTGGCACTGCCGTTTAAGTCATATTGGTGTAAAACGCATGAAGAAACTCCATAATGATGGACTTTTGGAATCACTTGGTGCTTGCGAACCATGCCTCATGGGCAAGATGACTAAAACTCCGTTCTCCGGAACTATGGAGCGAGCAACATATTTGTTGGAAATCATACATACTGATGTATGCGGACCAATGAGTGTTGAAGCTCGCGGCGGGTATCGTTATTTTCTGACCTTCACTGATGATTTGAGCAGATATGGGTATATCTACTTAATAAAGCACAAGTCTGAAACATTTGAAAAGTTCAAAGAATTTCAGAGTGAAGTAGAGAATCATCGTAACAAGAAAATAAAAGTTTCTACGATCTGATCGTGGAGGAGAATATTTGAGTTACGAGTTTGGTCTTCATTTGAAACAATGTGGAATAGTTTCACAGCTCACGCCACCCGGAACACCACAGCATAATGGTGTGTCCGAACGTCGTAACCGTACTTTATTGGATATGGTGCGATCTATGATGTCTCTTACCGATTTACCACTATCGTTTTGGGTCATGCATTAGAGACAGCTGCATTCACGTTAAATAAGGGCCTCATCTGAATCCGTTGAGACAACGCCTTAAGAACTGTGGTTTGGCAAGAAACCAAAGTTGTTGTTTCTTAAAGTTTGGGACTGCGATGCTTATGTGAAAAAGTTTCAACATGATAAGCTCGAACCCAAACCGGAGAAGTAAATCTTCATAGGATACCCAAAAGAGACTGTTGGGTACACCTTCTATCACAGATCCGAAGGCAAGATATTCGTTGCTAAAAATGGATCCTTTCTAGAGAAGGAGTTTCTCTGGAAAGAAGTGAGTGGGAGGAAAGTAGAACTTGATGAGGTAATTGTGCCTTCTCCCGGATTGGAAAGTAGTACATCACAGGAAATTGTTCCAGTGATTCCTACACCAATTAGTGAGGAAGTTAATGATAATGATCATGAAACTTCGGATCAAGTTTCTGCTGAACGTCGTAGATCAACCAGAGTACGTTCCGCACCAGAGTGGTACGGCAACCCAGTTCTGGAAATCATGTTACTAGACCATGATGAACCTACGAACTATGAGGAAGCGATGATGAGCCCAGATTCCGCAAAATGGCTTGAAGCCATGAAATCTGAGATGGGATCCATGTATGAGAACAAAGTGTGGACTTTGGTTGACTTGCCCGATGATCGGCAAGCCATCGAAAATAAATGGATCTTCAAGAGGAAGACCGACGCAGACGGTAATATTACTGTTTACAAAGCTCGACTTGTTGCGAAAGGTTTTCAACAAGTTCAAGGAGTTGACTACGATGAGACTTTCTCACCTGTAGCGATGCTTAAGTCTGTCCGAATCATGTTAGCAATTGCCACATTTTATGAAATCTGGCAAATGGATAACGAAACTGCGTTCTTTAATGGAATTATTAAAGAAGAGTTGTATATGATGCAACCAGAAGGTTTTGTCAATCCTAAAGGTGCTAGCAAATTGTGCAAGCTCCAGCGATCCATCTATGGAGTGGTGCAAGCATCTCGGAGTTGGAATATACGCTTTGATAAGTTGATCAAAGCATATAGATTTATACAGACTTACGGTGAAGCCTGTATTTACAATAAGTGAGTGGGAGCACTACAACCTTTCTGATAAGTATATGTGAATGACATATTGTCGATCGGAAATGATGTAGAATTTTCTGGAAAGCATAAAGGAGTATTTGAAAGGAATTTTTCAAAGAAAGACCTTGGTAAAGCTGCTTACATATTAAGCATCAAAATCTATAGAGATAGATCAAAACGCTTAATTGGACTTTCACAAAGCACATACCTTGATAAGATTTTGAAGAAGTTCAAAATGGATCAGTCAAAGAAAGGGTTCTTGCCTGTTTTACAAGGTATGAAGTTGAGTAAGACTCAATGCCCGACCACTGCAGAAGATAGAGAGAAAATGAAAGTCATTCCCTATGCCTCAGCCATAGGATCTATCATGTATGCAATGCTGTGTACCAGACCTGATGTGTGCCTTGCTATAAGTCTAGCAGGGAGGTACCAAAGTAATTCGGGAGTGGATCACTGTACAGCGGTCAAAATTATCCTTAGTAATTGGATGACTAAGGAAATATTTCTCGATTATGGAGGTGATAAAGAGTTCGTCGTAAAGGGTTACGCCGGTGCAAGCTTTGACACTAAATCCAGATGACTCTAAGTATCAATCTGGATGCGTATTGAAAGTGGGAGCAATTAGCTAGAGTAGCTCTATGCAGAGCATTGTAGACATAGAAATTTGCAAAATACATACGGATATGAATGTGACAGACCCGTTGACTAAACTTCTCTCACAAGCAAAACATGATCACACCTTATTACTCTTGGGTATTAATCACATAGCAATGTGAACTAGATTATTGACTCTAGTAAACCCTTTGGGTGTTGGTCAAATGGCGATGTGAACTATGGGTGTTATTCACATAACGATGTGAACTATTGGTATTAAATCACATGGCGATGTGAGCTAGATTATTGACTCTAGTGCAAGTGGGAGACTGAAGGAAATATGCCCTAGAGGCAATAATAAAGATGTTATTTATATTTCCTTATATCATGATAAATGTCTTTTATTCATGCTAGAATTGTATTAACCGGAAACTTAGTACATGTGTGAATACATAGACAAAACAGTATGTCCCTAGTATGCCTCTACTAGACTAGCTCATTGATCAAAGATGGTTATGTTTCCTAGCCATAGACATGAGTTGTCATTTGATCAACGGGATCACATCATTAGGAGAATGATGTGATGGACAAGACCCATCCGTTAGCATAGCACTATGATCGTTTAGTTTTACTGCTATTGCTTTCTTCATGACTTATACATGTTCCTATGACTATGAGATTATGCAACTCCTGAATACCGTAGGAACACCTTGTGTGCTATCAAATGTCACAACGTAACTGGGTGATCATAAAGATGCTCTACAGGTGTCTCCGAAAGTATTCGTGGTGTTGGCATAGATCAAGATTAGGATTTGTCACTCCGAGTGTCGGAGAGGTATCTCTGGGCCCTCTCGGTAACACACATCACAATAAGCCTTGCAAGCAAAAGACTAATGAGTTAGTCACGAGATGATGAGTTACGGAACGAGTAAAGAGACTTGCCGGTAACGAGATTGAACTAGGTATAGAGATACCGACGATCGAATCTCGGGCAAGTAACATACCGTTTGACAAAAGGAACAACGTATGTTGTTATGCGGTTCTCACCGATAAAAGATCTTCGTAGAATATGTAGGAGCCAATATGAACATCCAGGTTCCGCTATTGGTTATTGACCGGAGATGAGTCTCGGTCATGTCTACATAGTTCTCGAACCCGTAGGGTCCGCACGCTTAACGTTTGATGACGATCGGTATTATGAGTTTATGAGTATTGATGTACCGAAGGTAGTTCGGAGTCCCGGATGAGATCACGGACATGACGAGGAGTCTCGGAATGTCCGAGACATGAAGATTGATATATTGGACGACTATATTCGGACACCGGAAGTGTTCCGGAAAAGTTTCGGATTTATCGGGAATGCCGGAGGGGGTTACCGGAACCCCCTACGAGAGGGGATGGTCCATAGTGGGCCTAAAGGGAAAGAGAGAGGCAGCCCATAGGGCTGGCCGGCGCCCCCACCTAGGGTTCCTAGTTGGACTAGGATTGGGGGGGGGGGCGCCACCTCTCCTATTCCTTTCCCCCTTCCTTCTTTTGGTGAATCCTACTAGGAATAGGATTGCAATCCTATTCCTAGTAGGAGTCCACTCCCTAGCCGCACCAGGAAGGGCCGGCCGGCCTCCCCCCTTGCTCCTTTATATACGGGGGCAGGGGGGCACCCAAAGACACACAAGTTGAATTGTTTTAGCCGTGTGCGGTGCCCCCCTCCACAGAATCACACCTTGGTCATACCGTCGCGGAGCTTAGGCGAAGCCCTGCGCCGGTGAACACATCATATCCGTCACCACGCCGTCGTGCTGACGAAACTCTCCCGTGAAGCTCAACTGGATCAAGAGCTCGTGGGACGTCATCAAGCTGAACGTGTGCTGAACGCGGAGGTGCCGTACGTTCGGTGCTTGATCGGTTGGATCGCGAAGAAGTTCGACAACATCAACCGCGTCACTTGACGCTTCCGCTCCTGGTCTACGAGGGTACGTAGACACACTCTTCCCTCTCGTTGCTATGCATCTGGTAGATAGATCTTGCGTGATCGTAGGAAAATTTTAAAATACAACGTTCCCCAACACCTGGTGCCCCCCCCCCCCGGCTGTACTTCGGGCGCAAGGTAGGTTCTGGAACGCTGATTTTTTATATAATTTTTCTGGATTTTTCCTGACAGTTCTCGTAATGTGAAAACCTGAAATACAAAAATAGCCGAAAACAGAAACTGGCACTGGGGTGCACTGCATTAGTAGGTTAGTCCAAATATGATCAAAAGTGTATGGAAGTGTATAAATATCATAGCAATATCACCCAAAAGTGGCATGGAGCAAGCAGAAATTATAGATACGTTTTGGACGTATCAATGCACACCCACTAGTTTTCTTTTGAGCTTTTATACACTTATTATAGCTCTAGTGCATCCGTTACATGGCAATCCATACTCACTCACATTTATATCGATTGATGGACATATCCATGGTCCATTGATTTGCCTAGTTGATGTGAGACTTTCTCCCCACTTTTGTCTATTACCACCTTCTATTCCACCATAGTGCTATATCCACGGGTCACGCTCATGTATTGCGTGAAAAGTTGAAAAGGTTGAAGTGCGTTAAAAAGTATGAACCAATTGCTTGGCTGGCACCGGGGTGGGCATGATTACCTTGTGTTGAAAAGAGGGAGCATAATAAGACTATATGATTTTATAGGGATAACTTTCTTTAGCCATGTTATTTTTGAAAGCGTAATGATTTACTATCTAGTATGCTTGAAATATTATTGTTCTCATGTCAACATAAACTTTTGCTTGAAACATACGGATCTGAATATTCATGCCACAATAAAAAAGATTGTATTGATAAATATGTTAGGTAGCATTCCACATCAAAAATTTTGTTTTTATCATTTACCTACTCGAGGACGAGCAGGAATTAAGCTTGGTGATGCTTGATACGTCTCCAACGTATCTATAATTTTTTATTGTTCCATTCTATTATATTACGTATCTATTTGGGATGTTTTATATGCATTAATATGCTATTTTATATGATTTTTTGGACTAACCTATTAATCTAGAGCCTAGTGCCAGTTTCTGTTTTTTCCTTGTTTTTGAGTTTCGCAGAAAATGAATACCAAACGGAGTCCAATCGAGCTGAAACTTTACGATGATTTTTTATGGACCAAAAGAAGCCCACGGAGTGCCGGAGATGGACCAGAAGAACCACGAGGCTGTTGGGGAACGTAGCAGAATTCAAAAAAATTCTACGCTTTCACCAAGATCCAACTAAGGAGACATCTAGCAACGAGCAACTAAGAGTGCATCTACATATCGTTATGTAGATCGCGTGCGGAAGCTTTCGAAGAAGCGTGGATGAAGTAGTCGTACTCTTCGCGTTCTTCATCACTAATGATCTAGCGCCGAACGGACGGCACCTCCGCGTTCAACACACGTCCGGTACAGCAACGAAACCTCCTTCTTGATCCAGCAAGGGGGGAGGAGAAGTTGTCAGAGATCCAACAGCACAACGGCGTGGTGGTGGATGCAGTGGAGATTGCAGCAGGGCTTCACCGGGCGCCCTGCGTTTGAGGAGACGGAGTTGTGACGGGAGGGGGAGAGGCGCCAGGGCAAGGGTGCGGCTGCCCTCTCCCCCCCCCACATATATATAGGGGGCCAGGGGGTGCGCCAGCCCCTGCAGATCCAATCTGCAAGGGGGGGCGGCGGCCAGGGGGGAGTCCTTGCCCCTCAAGGCAAGTGGGGCGCCCCCTCCCCCTAGGGTTTCAACCCTAGGCGCATAGGGAGGGGGCCCATGTGGTGCGCCAGCCCACCAGCGGCTGGCCACCTCCCCTACGCGGCCTAGGGGCCCCACCGGGATGGGTGGCCCCACCCGGTGGACCCCCGGGGCCCCTCCGGTGGTCCCGGGACACTCCCGGTGACCCCCGGAGATCACCCGATGGCCGAAACCTGACTTCCTATATATCAATCTTTACCTCCGGATCATTCCGGAACTCCTCGTGACATCCGGGATCTCATCCGGGACTCCGAACAACTTTCGGGTTTCCACGTGCATTTATCTCTACGGCCCTAGCGTTACCGAACCTTAAGTGTGTAGACCCTACGGGTTCGGGAGACACGTAGACATGACCGGGACCACTTTCCGGTCAATAACCAACAACGGGATCTGGATACCCATGTTGGTTCCCATGTGTTCCTCGATGATCTTCATCGGATGAACCATCGTGTCAAGGATTCACTTAATCCCGTATGTTATTCCCTTTGTCCATCGGTACGGTACTTGCCCGAGATTCGATCGTCGGTATTCCCGATACCTTGTTCAATCTCGTCATGGCAAGTCTCTTTACTCGATCCATAATCCATCATCCCGTGACTAACTACTTAGTCACATTGAGCTCATTATGATGATGTCTTACCGAGTGGGCCCAGAGGTACCTCTCCGTCATACGGAGTGACAACATCCCAGTCTCGGTTCGTACCAACTCAACAGACACTTTCGGAGATACCCGATGCGTACCTTTATAGCCACCCAGTTACGTTGTGACGTTTGGTACACCCAAAGTATTCCTACGGCATCCGGAAGTTGTACAACCTCATGGTCTAAGGAATAAATACTTGACACCGAAAAGCTTATGCATTACAAACTATACGATCTCGTGCTATGCTCAGGATTGGGTCTTGTCCATCACATCATTCTACTAATGATGTGATTCCGTTATCACTGACATCCCATGTCCATGGTCAGGAAACCGTGACCATCTGTTGATCAACGAGCTGGTAACTAGAGGCCTACCAGGGACTCATTGTGGTCTATATATTCACACATGTATCGCTGTTTCCGTACAATACAATTCAAGCATGAATAACAGACGATTATCATGAACAAGGAAATATAATAATAATACTTTTATTATTGCCTCTAGGGCATATTTCCAACAGTCTCCCACTTGCACTAGAGTCAATAATCTAGTTACATTGTGATGAATCGAACACCCATAGAGTTCTGGTGTTGATCATGTTTTGCCCGTGGAAGGGGTTTAGTCAACGGGTCTGCAACATTCAGATCCGTATGCACTTTACAAATATCTATATCTCCATCTTGAACATAATTTCGGATGGAGTTGAAACGGCGCTTGATGTGCTTGGTCTTCTTGTGAAACCTGGGCTCCTTGGTAATAGCAATAGCACCAGTGTTGTCACAGAAGAGAGTCATCGGGCTTGACGCGCTTGGAATGACTCCTAAGTCGGTGATGAACTCCTTCATCTAGACTCCTTCCTGTGCCGCTTCGGAAGCAGCTATGTACTCCGCTTCACATGTAGAATGCGCCACGACGCTCTGCTTGCAACTGCACCAGCTGACTGCCCCACCATTCAAAATATACACGTATCCGGTTTGTGACTTAGAGTCATCCAGATCTGTGTCGAAGCTAGCATCGACGTAACCCTTTACGACGAGCTCTTCGTCACCTCCATAAACGAGAAACATATCCTTAGTCCTTTTCAGGTACTTCAGGATGTTCTTGACCGTTGTCCAGTGTTCCGTACCGGGATCACTTTGGTACCTCCCTACCAAACTTATGGCAAGGTTCACATCAGGTCTGGTACACAGCATGGCATACATGATAGAACCTATGGCCGAGGCATAGGGAATGACACTCATCTTTTCTCTATCTTCTGCCGTGGTCGGCGACTGAGCCTTGCTCAATCTCATACCTTGCAAAATAGGCAAGAATCCTTTCTTTGACTGATCCATATTGAACTTCTTCAATATTTTGTCAAGGTATGTACTTTGTGAAAGACCAATGAGGCGTCTTGATCTATCTCTATAGATTTTGATGCCTAATATGTAAGCAGCTTCTCCAAGGTCCTTCATTGAAAAACTTTTATTCAAGTAGGCCTTTACATTTTCCAAGAATTCTATGTCATTTCCCATCAGCAATATGTCATCCACATATAATATGAGAAATGCCACAGAGCTCCCACTCACTTTCTTGTAAATACAGGCTTCTCCATAAGTCTGTATAAATCCAAACACTTTGATCACATCATTAAAGCGAATATTCCAACTCCGAGATGCTTGCACCAGCCCGTAAATCGAGCGCTGGAGCTTGCATACCTTGTTAGCGTTCTCTGGATCGACAAAACCTTCCGGTTGCATCATATACAACTCTTCCTTGAGGAAGCCGTTAAGGAATGCTGTTTTGACGTCCATTTGCCATATCTCATAATCATAGAATGCGGCAATAGCTAACATGATTCTGACTGACTTCAGCATCGTTACGGGAGAGAAAGTCTCGTCGTAGTCAATCTCTTGAACTTGTCGATAACCCTTAGCGACAAGTCGAGCCTTATAGATGGTCACATTACCATCTGCGTCTGTCTTCTTCTTAAATATCTATTTGTTTTCTATGGCATGCCTATCATCAGGCAAGTCCACCAAAGTCCATACTTTGTTTTCATACATGGATTCTATCTCGGATTTCATGGCTCCAAGCCATTTATTGGAATCCGGGCCCGCCATCGCTTCTTCATAGTTCGAAGGTTCACCGTTGTCTAACAACATGATTTCCAGGACAGGGTTGCCGTACCACTCTGGTGCGGTACGTGCCCTTGTGGACCTTCGAAGTTCAGTAGTAACTTGATCTGTTTCTTCATGATCATCATCATCATTAACTTCCTCCCTTGTCGGTGCAGGCACCTCAGGAACGGTTTCCTGCGCTGCGCTACTTTCCGGTCCAGGAGGGGTGACTGTCACCTCATCAAGTTCTACTTTCCTCCCACTCACTTCTTTCGAGAGAAACTCTTTCTCCAGAAAGCATCCATTCTTGGCAACAAAGACTTTGCCTTCGGATCTGTGGTAGAAGGTGTACCCAATCGTTTCCTTTGGGTATCCTATGAAGACGCATTTTTCCGATTTGGGTTCGAGCTTTTCAGTTTGAAGTTTCTTGACATAAGCATCGCAACCCCAAACTTTTAGAAACGACAGCTTCGGTTTCTTGCCAAACCAAAGTTCATACGGAGTCGTCTCAACGGATTTCGACGGAGCCCTATTTAAAGTGAATGCAGCAGTCTCTAAAGCATAACCCCAAAAAGATAGCGGTAAATCGGTGAGGGACATCATAGATCGCACCATGTCCAACAGAGTACGATTTCGACGTTCGGACACACCGTTACGTTGAGGTGTTCCGGGCGGTGTCAATTGTGAAACAATTCCACAACTCCTAAGGTGTGTGCCAAATTCACGACTTAAATATTCACCCCCACGATCTGATCGTAAGAACTTTATTTTTCTGTCACGTTGATTCTCAACCTCATTCTGAAATTCCTTGAACTTTTCAAAGGTCTCAGACTTGTGTTTCATCAAATAGATATACCCATATCTACTCAAGTCATCCGTGAGGGTGAGAACATAACGATAGCCTCCGCGAGGCTCAACACTCATTGGACCGCACACATCGGTATGTATGATTTCCAACGAGTTGGTTGCTCGCTCCATTGTTCCGGAGAACGGAATCTTGGTCATCTTGCCCAAGAGGCATGGTTCGCACGTGTCAAATGATTCATAATCGAGAGACTCTAGAAGTCCATCTGAATGGAGCTTCTTCATACGTTTGACACCAATATGACCAAGGCGGCAATGCCACAAGTATATGGGACTATCATTATCAACTTTACATCTTTTGGCATCTACACTATGAATATGTGTATCATCACGTTTGAGATTCATCAAAAATAAACCATTGACCAGCGGGGCATGACCATAAAACATATCTCTCAAATAAATAGAACAACCATTATTCTCCGATTTGAAAGAGTAGCCATCTCGCATAAGACGAGATCCAGATACAATGTTCATGCTCAAAGCTGGTACTAAATAACAATTATTAAGGTTTAAAACTAATCCTGAGGGTAGATGTAGAGGCAGCGTGCCGACGGCGATCGCATCGACCTTGGAACCATTCCCGACGCGCATCGTCACCTCATCCTTCGCCAGTCTCCGTTTATTCCGCAGCTCCTGTTTTGAGTTACAAATGTGAGCAACTGCACCGGTATCAAATACCCAGGAGCTACTACGAGTGCTCGTAAGGTACACATCAATAACATGTATATCATATATACCTTTGACATTGCCGGCCTTCTTGTCTGCTAAATATTTGGGACAGTTCCGCTTCAAGTGACCCGTTCCCTTGCAATAAAAGCACTCTGTCTCAGGCTTGGGTCCATACTTTGGCTTCTTCCCGGCAACAGGCTTGCCGGGCGCGGCAACTCCCTTGCCGTCCTTCTTGAAGTTCTTCTTACCCTTGCCTTTCTTGAACTTAGTGGTTTTATTGACCATCAACACTTGATGTTCTTTCTTGATGTCCACCTCCGCTGATTTCAGCATCGAATACACCTCGAGAATGGACTTCTCCATCCCCTGCATATTGAAGTTCAACATGAAGCTCTTGAAGCTTGGTGGGAGCGACTGGAGGATTCTGTCAATGACCGCTTCATCTGGGAGATTCATTCCCAGCTGAGACAAGCGGTTGTGCAATCCAGAAATCTTGAGGATGTGCTCACTGACAGAACTATTCTCCTCCATCTTACAGCTGTAGAATGCATCGGAGACATCATATCTCTCGACTCGGGCATGAGCTTGGAAAACCATTTTCAGCTCTTCGAACATCTCATATGCTCCGTGGTGCTCAAAACGTTTTCGGGGCCCCGACTCTAAGCTGTAAAGCATGCCGCACTGAACCAGGGAGTAATCATCACAACGCGACTGCCAAGCGTTCATAACGTCTTGGTTTGCCGGGGCGGGAGCATCACCTAGCGGTGCTTCTAGGACATAAGTTCTCTTGGCAGCTATGAGGATAATCCTCAGGTTACGGACCCAAACCGTATAGTTGCTACCATCGTCTTTCAGCTTGGTTTTCTCTAGGAACGCGTTGAAGTTGAGGGAAACTGGAGCGTGGGCCATTTGATCTACAAGAGATATTGTAAAGAATTTAGACTAAGTTCATGATAATTAAGTTCATCTTAATCAAATTTTAATGAACTCCCACTCAGAATGACATCTCTCTAGTCATCTAAGTGATACACGATCCGAATCTTCTAGCCCGTGTCCGATCATCACGTGAGACGGACTAGTCATCAACGGTGAACATCTTCATGTTGATCGTATCTTCTATATGACTCGTGTTCGACCTTTCGGTCTTCCGTGTTCCGAGGCCATGTCTGTACATGCTAGGCTCGTCAAGTGAACCCTAAGTGTATCGCGTGTGTAAATCTGGCTTACACCCGTTGTATGCGAACGTTAGAACCTATCACACCCGATCATCACGTGGTGCTTCGGAGCAACGAACTTTAGCAACGGTGCACAGTTAGGGGAAACACAATTCTTGAAATTTTTGGTGAGAGATCATCTTATTTACTACCGTCGTTCTAAGTAAACAAGATGCATAAACATGATAAACATCACAAGTAATCAATTAAAGTGACATGATATGGCCAATATCATCTTGCTCCTTGGATCTCCATCTTCGGGGCACCATGATCATCTTGTCACCGGCTCGACACCATGATCTTCATCATCATGATCTTCATCATCGTGTATTGAAGAAGTCGTCACGCCAACTATTACTTCTACTACTATAGCTAACGTTTAGCAATGAAGTAAAGTAATTACATGGCGTTATTCAGTGACACGCAGGTCATACAATAATTAAGACAACTCCTATGGCTCCTGCCGGTTGTCAAGTTCATCGACATGCAAGTCGTGATTCCCTATTACAAAAACATGATCAATCTCATACATCACATATATCATTCATCACATCTTCGTTTTGGCCATACCACGTCACATAGCACATGCTGCAAAAACAAGTTAGACGTCCTCTAATTGTTGTTGCAAGTTTTTACGTGGCTTCTATAGGATTTCTAGCAAGAACGTTTCTTACCTACGCCAAAACCACAACGTGATTTGTCAATTTCTATTTACCCTTCATAAGGACCCTTTTCATCGAATCCGATCCGACTAAAGTAGGAGAGACAGACACCCGCCAGCCACCTTATGCATCTAGTGCATGTCTGTCGGTGGAACCAGTCTCACGTAAGCGTACGTGTAAAGTCGTTCCGGGCCGCTTCATCCCACAATACCGCCGAATCAAGATTGACTAGTAACGGTAAGAAAGTTGAACAAACTCAAACGCCCACAACTGCTTTGTGTTCTACTCGTGCAAGATGCTACGCATAAGACCTAGCTCAGATGCCACTGTTGGGGAACGTAGCAGAATTCAAAAAAATTCTACGCTTTCACCAAGATCCAACTAAGGAGACATCTAGCAACGAGCAACTAAGAGTGCATCTACATACCGTTATGTAGATTGCGTGCGGAAGCTTTCGAAGAAGCGTGGATGAAGTAGTCGTACTCTTCGCGTTCTTCGTCACCGATGATCTAGCGCCGAACGGACGGCACCTCCGCGTTCAACACACGTCCGGTACAGCAACGTCACCTCCTTCTTGATCCAGCAAGGGGGGGTGGAGAAGTCGTCAGAGATCCAACAGCACAACGGCGTGGTGGTGGATGTAGTGGAGATTGCAGCAGGGCTTCGCCGGGCGCCCTACGTTTGAGGAGACGGAGTTGTGACGGGAGGGGGAGAGGCGCCAGGGCAAGGGTGCGGCTGCCCTCTCCCCCTCCCCCCCCACATATATATAGGGGGCCAGGGGGGTGCGCCAGCCCCTGCAGATCCAATCTGCAAGGGGGGGCGGTGGCCAGGGGGGAGTCCATGCCCCCCAAGGCAAGTGGGGCGCCCCCTCCCCCTAGGGTTTCAACCCTAGGCGCATAGGGAGGGGGGCCCATGTGGTGCGCCAGCCCACCAGGGGCTGGCCACCTCCCCCACGCGGCCTAGGGGCCCCACCGGGATGGGTGGCCCCACCCGGTGGACCCCCGGGGCCCCTCCGGTGGTCCCGGGACACTCCCGGTGACCCCCGGAGATCACCCGATGGCCGAAACCTGACTTCCTATATATCAATCTTTACCTCTGGACCATTCTGAAACTCCTCGTGACGTCCGGGATCTCATCCGGGACTCCGAACAACTTTCGGGTTTCCACGTGCATTTATCTCTACGACCCTAACGTTACCGAACCTTAAGTGTGTAGACCCTACGGGTTCGGGAGACACGTAGACATGACCGAGACCACTCTTCGGTCAATAACCAACAGCGGGATCTGGATACCCATGTTGGTTCCCACGTGTTCCTCGATGATCTTCATCGGATGAACCACCGTGACAAGGATTCACTTAATCACGTATGTTATTCCCTTTGTCCATCGGTACGGTACTTGCCCGAGATTCGATCGTCGGTATTCCCGATACCTTGTTCAATCTCGTCATGGCAAGTCTCTTTACTCGATCCGTAATCCATCATCCCGTGACTAACTACTTAGTCACATTGAGCTCATTATGATGATGTCTTACCGAGTGGGCCCAGAGGTACCTCTCCGTCATACGGAGTGACAACATCCCAGTCTCGGTTCGTACCAACTCAACAGACACTTTCGGAGATACCCGATGCGTACCTTTATAGCCACCCAGTTACGTTGTGACGTTTGGTACACCCAAAGTATTCCTACGGCATCCGGGAGTTGTACAACCTCATGGTCTAAGGAATAAATACTTGACACCGAAAAGCTTATGCATTACGAACTATACGATCTCGTGCTATGCTCAGGATTGGGTCTTGTCCATCACATCATTCTCCTAATGATGTGATCCCGTTATCACTGACATCCCATGTCCATGGTCAGGAAAGCGTGACCATCTGTTGATCAACGAGCTGGTAACTAGAGGCCTACCAGGGACTCATTGTGGTCTATATATTCACACATGTATCGCTGTTTCTGTACAATACAATTCAAGCATGAATAACAGACGATTATCATGAACAAGGAAATATAATAATAATACTTTTATTATTGCCTCTAGGGCATATTTCCAACAGAGGCAACCATAAGGGTGGGGGCACGCCTCCCTACCTTGTCGTCACCTCGTGGGTCCCCCTGACTTGTCCCCGGCATAAAAAATTCTTATAAATAGGGAAAACCTCGAAAATAAACCTAGATCGGGAGTTCCGCAGCCGCAAGACTCTGTAGCCACGAAACACCAATAGGGAGCCTGTTCCGGCACCCTGCCGAAGGGGTAAACCATCATCGATGGCCATCTTCATCATCCCGACGGTCTCCATGGTGAGGAGGGAGTAGTTTACCCTCGGGGCTAAGGGTATGTATCAGTAGCTATGTGTTTGATCTCTCTCTCTCTCTCTCTCTCTCTCTCTCTCTCTCTCTCTTGTTCTTGATTTGGCACGATCTTGATGTACTGCGAGCTTTGCTACTATAGTTGAATCATATGATGTTTCTCCCCCTCTCTACCTTGTAATGGATTGAGTTTTCCCTTAGAAGTTATCTTATCGGATTAAGTCTTTAAGGATTTGAGAACACTTGATGTATGTCTTGCATGTGCTTATCTGTGGTGACAATGTGATATTCATGTGATCCACTTGATGTATGTTTTGGTGATCAACTTGCGGGTTCAGTGACCTTGTGAACTTATGCATAGGGGTTGGCACACGTTTTAGTCTTGACTCTCCGATAGAAACTTTGGGGCACTCTTTGAAGTTCTTTGTGTTGGTTTGAATAGATGAATCTGAGATTGTGTGATGCATGTCGTATAATCAAACCCGTGGATACTTGTGGTGACATTGGAGTATCTAGGTAACATTGGGGTTTTGGTTGATGTGTGTCTTAAGGTGTTATTTTAGTACGAAGTCTAGGCTGTTTGTGACACTTATAGGAATAGCCCAATAGATTGATCAGAAAGAATAACTTTGAGGTGGTTTCGTAACCTACAATAATTTGTTCGTTTGTTCTCCGATATTAGTGACTTTGGAGTGACTCTTTGTTGCATGTTGAGGGGTTGTTATATGATCTAATTATCTTATCATTGTTGAGAGAACTTGCACTAGTGAAAGTATGAACCATAGGCCTTGTTTTTAAGCATTGCAATACCGTTTGTGCTCACTTTTATCATTAGTTACCTTGCTGTTTTTATATTTCAAGATTACAAAAACCTATATCTACCATCCATATTACACTTGTATCACCATCTCTTCGTCGAACTAGTGCACCTATACAATTTACCATTGTATTGGGTGTGTTGGGGACACAAGAGACTCTTTGTTATTTGGTTGCAGGGTTGTTTGAGAGAGATTATCTTCATCCTACGTCTTCCACGGATTGATAAACCTTAGGTCATCCACTTGAGGGAAAATTGCTACTGTCCTATAAAACTCTGCGCTTGGAGGCCCAACACTAGTCTACAAGAAGAAGGTTGTGTAGTAGACCTCAGAGACTGGCGGTTGTCGTCGCTCCAGGCGAGAGCGACGAGGCGGCGATGGCTCGATTTACGCGAGAGCATCCGCAGTATGTCCAGACCGAGATGGAGCACTACTGGAAGCGCGACGTCGAGGCGAAAAAGAAGGGGGTGAAGAAGGAGGACGAGGACGGCCCCTCGACTGTGATCCCTACTGAGTCGTCCGATGAGGACTAAGGTGACTCCGAGGAGGAGGACGAGGCCGGCCCCTCGAATGTGATCCCTATCGAGTCGTCCGATGAGGACTCGGGTGACTCCGAGGAGGAGGACGAGGGGTACGATGGCCCATCAAAGGATGAGTTCTGGGAGCAGTTCTGCGGCTCCGACGACGAGGAGTAGTTTCATCTAATGGTTTGAATAAGTTGTAGTTGAATTTGTGTATGAAACTATGTTGAATTTCATGTTTGAATTATGTTGAGATTAAGTAGGAGTTGGTCATTTTAATCTTCGTTTTGGATCATCGGTTGGAGTTGTTCTTTTTTTACATCTCTATTTTGGACCATCCGTTGGGGTTGAGCCTTTTTCGAATACGTAAAAAGCATTTTTTAGTGCTCCAAATTTAAACTATCACCTGTTTGAACCGTCGAAATTTGGATCATCTATTGAAGGTGCTCTAATTGACATTTCGTACTTGTGGACACGATCCGTATCTAGCGCGGATGATGAATCTAGCTAGTGGTCTACGTGCAATTTCTATATGGCGCTGAGCTGCCTGACGTTGATCGGGAAGATGAAGGGCGCGGACCCGTCAAAGGCGGTGGCGATGAGCTTCTGTGCAGTGGCCTCCGTGGGGTGGTAGAAGTCCCAGAAGACATGGTCCGACCTGTTGGAGCAGTAGCTGCTGAGCGGGGTGCAGGCGATCTTGGCGTTCATGTCGCCGAGGCCGCAGCACGCCGCCTTGGCCTCCACGAACCCATACTCCGCCGGCCGATCGATGTACCGGAGCAGCGCGGCGGAGGAGTCGAAGAGCGCGTAGTGCATGTCCGTGTACCTGGCGGCCATGCCGCTCAGCACGCCCTCGGCCGCCTTGTTGTACTGCACGGCCATGGAGTTCCCCACGGCGCTGCAGACCTTGGCGGAGCTCGTCTCCCGCAGCGACGGGGTGCATCCCACGGGCCCCGTGCCGAGGAACAGCACCTTGCGCGCGCCGAGGTTGTAGAGGCTCTGCAGCTGGCCGGAGAGGGACCGGATGAGCGCGTCGACGTACTGCTGCTGCTGGGAGGGTGTGGCGGCGGCGTTGGCCTTGGCGTAGTGGATGATGTCGTTGCTGCCGATGGTGATTGCGAAGATGGACCTGGCCAGGTGGCTCGCGGCCTGAACCTGCCCGAGGCTGCGCGCCAGGGAGGAGTACACGCCGGAGTAGTACTCGATCTGCTTGTCCAAGGTGATGCACTGGTTCTTGTTCGTGGCGTTGGAGACTCCTGAGCCGCCGGAGGCGAAGCTGACGCCGTTCACGTAGTTGGCGTTGCTGCTCGAGGACAGGGCCAGGTACGGTGGCGAGGTCGCCAGCCCGATCTTGTCGGCTGCATGCATACATGCATAGGAGTGAGCATATATCAATCACAAACTCACAATCAGCATACGTTACATGTAATGAAAGTCATCCATCAACACCAAAACCAGCTGCAGTCCTCCGGATTAGAATCGTGAGAATGCATATGTACATTACATTACTACATGTCAGTATGGTCCCTCGATAGGGAGATGTTGCATGGCAACAAATTTGACTTCAGTCACCGATTGTTAGCTTGGGACAACTACGTTGCATTCTTTGGTTCGGTTGAAAGATGCTACATGATTTCTTATGGCCGCCAAATCTCTAGGTATATATAGTACTATATGCAGTGAAGTTGAAGCTCTCTATCAGTCAATGCCTTCTCCAACTGGCCAAGTCACAGCTGCTACAACTTGGATATATTCATATACAGTGAAAAGTCGTTCTCAAATCAAACTGTGAGTGAGGAATATGGACCGCCTAAAATCCTAAATTATCGTGCGCGTGAATGCAACGTAGCTGAGATCAGTATCGATTTCTTCCTCTTCTTCTTCCATAGCCTGGGCTACAAAGGAACTTTGTGTTTTGCATAAGCAGAAGAACTTGCGGGTCGAACCTATACCATTTATGTAATCTACTCCATAAATCTGGTAACGGTTTTTTAACAACCATAGTAACTAACCTAGCTCGGGCCGTAGCAACAGGCAAAGAAAGAATGGATGGTAAAATGAGTAGGCAACTCACCGAGGAAGTCCGCGGAGTTCTTGCCGTTGCTGAAGCGGCCGGTGGCCTTCCCGCCGGGGTAGTCCATGCCGTTGTGCGAGAAGTCGGCCTTGAGCAGCGTCAGCAGGTGGTTGTTGTTCCCGACGTCCGCCAGCGAGTCGCCAAACACGTACACCGCCGGCACGGGCCCCGCCGTCGCCGTCACGGCCATGAGAGCCATGACGACCAGTGAGCAACAAGCGACTACACTGGCACCCGCCATTAATTGCTAGATAGCTCAGACAAACAAGCAAGTGTTCCTCCGAGCAGCTAGACCGGTGTGTGGTTTGCACTCGTACTACCACTGCTTATCTTCTCACGCTGGACAATGAGTTGAGTTCAGGAGGTTCGGCCGACGGCAATTTATAGGCCGCACAGGATCGAGTGGAAGCGAGCGTGCAAGCACGGCAGGGAGGGATAAAACATTCTTTTTCCTGAAACGGAGGATAAAACATTCTGCTTCTATACGTGTGTACTGAAAAGGAGCGCGCGGCAGAGGAGTTCGTACGTTTGTTCCAGCGTGTGTATGTGCTCTGTGGTGTGGAGAAGACGGCAGGGCGATTGCCATATAAACGACGAAGTGACGATCGATCGTATGGGACGGGTCTCCGTCCGGTTATCTTTCCATGATCTGGCGTACGCGCGCGTCTCACTATCTCTCTCGGGTGTGGGTGTTCACATGCATGATATTTTTTTTGGAAGATGAATGATTTTTGTTTATGATCCGCGTAAGCGGCGCGTCTCTCTCGAGAGGGTAAGTGTTCACATGAAGGAAGCAGATGAAGGTGCCCTCGTAGGCGTCAGCGAGTGGTGCCAGCTCGACGAGTGACCCGTGTCGATAAGTGTTTACATGTATGATTTTTATTTATATATATAATCAGCGTACGCGACATGTCTCTCTCCATCGAGGGTGTTAGACGTATTAGGGTACCGTATAAATACAAGTTGTGTTACAACACGTATATCTAATATATACTTAGTCTAACACCCTCTCTCAATCTTAACTATGTCCTGAAATACTCAGAAGGTTAAGATTGCGTCGACATCCTTCAAAAGAAGGCAAGGGCAAAGGTTTAGTGAAGATATCAGCAAGCTGATCCTTAAAAGAAACAAACTTGATCTGAAGAAGCTTATGAGCAACGCGTTCCCTCACAAAATGATAGTCAACTTCGATGTGCATTGTTCGAGCATGAAATACTGGATTTGATGAAAGATATGTGGCATCGATGTTGTCACACCAAAGGACGGGCGATTGAGTTGGAGAGACCTTTAACTCTCGAAGTAATGACTGCACTCATATGATCACAGCTGTGGCATTAGCAACTGCTTTGTACTCAGCTTCAGTACTACTCCTTGACACTGTAGCTTGCTTGCGAGCTTGCCAGGCAATCAAGTTAGGCCCAAAGAACACAGCATGCCCCTCCGTGGATCGCTGATCATCAGGACTACCAGCCCAATCGGCATCAGAAAATGTTGAGATCAGTCCAGAAGAAGCAGGTTGAATATAAAGACCATATGAACCAGTGTGACGAACATAGCGCAAGAGGCGCTTAACAGCGGACCAGTGAGAATCACGTGGTGCATGAAGATACTGACACACACGGTTAACCGCAAAAGATATGTCTGGTCGAGTAACGAGCAAGTACTGTAGCCCACCAACAATACCGCAATACTCCGTGGCATCCTCAGGAGAGAGCAAGTCACCAGCAAGAGCTGTCAGTTTGTCTGTGGCAGACATAGGAGTCGTGGCAATCTTGCACTGCAACATACCAACACGACGTAGAAGATCCTGAAAGTACTTTTTCTGAGTAAGAGTCAGACCACCATCAGAATGAAGCACCTCCAGACCCCAAAAGTAATGGAGTCTCCCAAGATCCTTAACAGCAAACTCAGCACCAAGAGAGGACACAAGCCGGTCCGTAGCAGCAGCGGATGAACTGACAAGAATGATATCATCAACATAGACCAGAATGTACATAGACACCTCAGGTCGCTGAAGAATAAACAGAGATGTATCCGTTGTAGAAGGCACAAAACCATGTGCATGAAGAGCAGCTCCAAGACGTGCATGCCACGCACGAGGGGCCTGCTTCAGACCATAGAGAGCTTTGACAAGATGACACAAATGATGTGGCTGATCAGGATCAACAAACCCTGGCGGCTGACGCATATAAACCTCTTCTTCCAGAACTCCATGGAGAAAAGCATTCTGAACGTCAAGTTGTTGGAGCGACCATCCTCGAGTAACAGCCAAGGAAAGAAGAACACGAATAGTAGTTGGTTTAATAACAGGACTGAACGTGTCTTCATAATCAATGCCATATCGTTGTTTGAATCCCTTTGCAACCAGGCGTGCCTTGTACCTCTCAATGGAGCCACCAGCATGTTCTTCACCTTGAATACCCATTTAGAATCAATGATATTGACACCAGATGGAGGTGGAACCAGACGCCAAGTGTTGTTTTTCTGAAGAGCATGGAACTCTTGTTCCATCGCAGCACGCCAGTGAGGAATGCGAAGCGCTGCCTGAAAGTGTCATGGTTCAGTCGTAGGATCAGCTTCAGCATGCGCCACACAGGCCGCAAGCCATGCGATAGTCCCGTCAGTGCGCTTCTTCGGTTGGAAGATGCCACTCTTGCTGCGAGTATGAGGGCGCAGGATGACAGGCGGAGGTGGCGATGGAGCTGTCACCACAGGGGAGATACTGTCCACGAGTGGCGAGGAGGACGCGCCTGCGGGCGAGTCAACGAGCGCATCTGACGGCACGGTCAAGTGCAGCACCGGGCCTGGAGTGGTTGACGAAGATCGGCCAGGTGTGGTCGACGACAACGGACTAGGCGACACAGGCGCACCGGGCGACACAGGCGCTCCAGCGAACCCACGTGCATGGGGCATGCACGCATCCTCGATCGGTGAGGCCGCCGGCCCAGGGGACTGAGCCGCGGGGTCAGCTGACCCAGGCGATTGCGAGGCCATAAGCCCAGGTGACGAGGCCACGGAGGTAGCCAGCCCAGGCGATGCGGGCATGCCAGTGGACCCACGTGCATGGGGCATGCACGCGTGATCAACGTTGGCGGCAGCCGTTGGAGCAGCAGGAGCAGCTGGCGTAGCACCAGCTGGCGTAGGCGGTGCATCGTCATCATCAAGAAGCTCCAGACGGGCACCTCGTCCAGTCCCTGCACCGTGGTTAGGCAATAACAGAGGAGAATATGCAGCATCCACAAAATGATCAGGCAAAACCGGAAACGAGTGCAACTCGGCGACGGGAGTATCAGTGGCGATGTGAGCGTGGAAAAAGGGAAGACAGTCTCATCAAACACAACATCACGGGAAATATAAACACGGTTTGATGGAATGTGGAGACACTTGTAACCTTTGTGGAGAGGACTATACCCAAGGAACACACATTTTTTCGACCGATATTCAAGTTTATGCTTATTGTACGGACGAAGATGTGGCCAACACGCACAACCGAACACTTTGAGAAAGGAGTAATCTGGAGTTTCATGAAGCAACACTTCTAGAGGAGGCTTCATGTGAAGAAGTTGTGTGGGAATCCTGTTTATCAAAAAACAGGCAGTAACAAAGGCATCGCTCCAGAACCGAAACGGAACAGAGGCATGTGCAAGAAGTGTTAGACCAGTTTCAACTATATGACGGTGTTTACGCTCAGCTGCACCGTTCTGCTAATGTGTATGAGGACAAGACACATGATGTGAGATGCCAAGCTTTTGAAAGAAGGTGTTAAGATTACGGTATTC
>LR738713.1:789823113-789929587 GCA_902687465.1 Secale cereale | reverse complement strand
CCCCCCAATCAGACTGAACATGGATAATTTTGTGCTTCAGCAACCGTTCAACATGTGCTTGAAATTGCATGAAAACATGAAACACATCAGATTTGCGCTTAATAAGATAGATCCAAGTAAAGCGACTGAAAGCATCTATGAAACTGACATAATAGTTGTGCCCACTAACAGAAGTTTGGGCATAGCCCCACACATCGGAAAACACAAGTTCAAGAGGAGCTTGGACAACACGACTTGATACAGAAAAGGGCAACTGATGACTCTTGCCCTGTTGACATGCATCACATACTAGAAACTCCTTATTACTTGACTCAACAGGAAGACGATGACGATGAAGCACATGGCGCACAATGGGAGTGGCAGGGTGGCCAAGGCGAGAATGCCACTGCGACGATGACACCCGCACGCCACTGAACACTTGAGATACTCGTGGCATGTCAAGCGCATATAAGCCGTCGCGAGCTCGACCACTAAGAAGAACGTCCCTCGTGTCCCGATCCTTAACAAAAAAATGAAAAGGGTGAAACTCAACAAACACATTGTTGTCACGAGTTAATTTGGGAACCGAGAGTAAACTACGAGTGACTGAAGGAACACGAAGGACATCAAGGAGACGCAAGGTTTTAGTGGTACAGGAAACAAGATATGCCTGACCAACATGTGAGATGGGCATACCTGATCCATTGGCAGTGCGGATCTGATCATGACCGGTGTACGGCTGGCGAGTGGCCAACTTGTCAAGTTGGCTCGTCAAATGGTCCGTGGCACCTGTGTCCATGTACCAGGCAGGATCCACAGAATATGAAGGAGTGAATCCGGGCTCCTGTGTAGCGAGAGCAGCTTGCTTCTCGTTACCCTTCCCATTGTTCCCAATGCCAAGGAAATCACGTTTAAAACGACGATGACACCGAGACGCCAGGTGCCCCTCGATGCCGCAAAGCTGACACTCGATCCCACCACCACACGCCTCGCAGTGAAGCCGCTTGCGACCAACCATTGGAGGAGCTGGAGCGGGCGGACATGCTGGTTGCCCGTGGACGGTGGCGGTTTCTGCTTGGCACCACGGGCACCCCCGCGAAGAGCAGCGTTCGCAGAAGGGCCCTCCGTGTAGACTCCGACAGAGCGGCGAGCAGCGAGCCGTTGTTCCGTGTTCAGGAGACGGGCGTAGAGGTCACGGGGTGGCATCGGCGTGTCACGTCCATTGACGTTTCCACAAGAGGGTCATAATCCTCGTCAAGTCCATTGAGAATGAATGAAGTAAACTCCTCATCACGGAGCGGCTTCCCAATTGAGGACAGTGTATCAGCCAAACTTTTGACTTTGTTGAAGAAGGCCGTGACAGAGAGATCATTCTTCTTGACCTCACCCAGCTGGTTGCGAATGGCAGACGAACGTGCCAGCGACTGTGAGGAGAAGCTGGAGTCAAGCGTGGTCCATGCATCCCTTGACATTGCGGCAAAGACTACCATGCCAGCCACGGATGGAGTGAGCGAAGACTGAATAGCACCCAGGATGGCTTGATCTTGAGCAGTCCACCGACGATGAGCAGGGTTGGGGACCATGACAGAGCCACCATGGGGCGAGGGTACCGGAACCATAGCCGGAGGGCACGGCAGGGAGCCATCAACATATCCCTCAAGGTAGTGGCTATGTATTAGCGACAACACTTGAGCGCGCCACAGGAGGTAGTTATCAGTAGAGAGCTTCACCGTCACTAGATGAGCAAAGTGAAACGGCCCTGGTTCGGCCATCGGCGTAGAGAGCGGCATATCAGGCGGCAGGATGACACTGTATGGGACTAGTGCATCGGCCGACGGGTGTTGGTGATGACCGTAAGGCGCTAATGTTGCCCACCAGACGGGAGCGTAGGAGGAGCGGTGTACGTCGGGGCGGCAGCGTACGGCGCATACGACGCCGTTGACGGCGCGGGGTATGGGCCGCCGTACGGCGCCTGGATGTGAGCGCCATAGGGCCCCGAGGCCAGGAGGGCATCGGGGTACTGGGCCGTAGCTGGAGGGCCACCGTAGACCGCCTGCCCAGAGGCGCCGTAGGAGGCCGGCGGTTGATGCGACGAGATCGGATTGCCCGCGATCGGATGCATGGCAGGCGACCGAGGCGGCGGCGGCACGACAGAAGATCGATGCGGCGCTGGAGGTTGCGATCCCGCCGTAGTAGATAGGGCCCAGGCGAGCGGGGCGACGCTAGGAACGGTGACTACATCGCCAGAGTGGAGAAAGGCGGCGCGGCGGCGGGGGCCGACGCGACGACAGCAGAGGAGGCAGAAGCGTGACGCGGATCGAACGCGTCGTCTGATACCATGTTAGTCGTATTAGGGTTTGGAACAATGCTCGATACCCTTGGTGAAGGAAATATGCCCTAGAGTCAATAATAAAGTTGTTATTTATATTTCCTTATATCATGATAAATGTTTATTATTCATGCTAGAATTGTATTAACCGGAAACTTAGTACATGTGTGAATACATAGACAAAACAGAGTGTCCCTAGTATGCCTCTACTAGACTAGCTCATTGATCAAAGATGGTTATGTTTCCTAACCATAGACATGAGTTGTCATTTGATCAACGGGATCACATCATTAGGAGAATGATGTGATGGACAAGACCCATCCGTTAGCTTAGCACTATGATCGTTTAGTTTTACTGCTATTGCTTTCTTCATGACTTATACATGTTCCTATGACTATGAGATTATGCAACTCCCGAATACCGTAGGAACACCTTGTGTGCTGTCAAACGTCACAACGTAACTGGGTGATCATAAAGATGCTCTACAGGTGTCTCCGAAAGTGTTCGTGGTGTTGGCATAGATCAAGACTAGGATTTGTCACTCTGAGTGTCGGAGAGGTATCTCTGGGCCCTCTCGGTAATGCACATCATAATAAGCCTTGCAAGCAAAAGACTAATGAGTTAGTCACGAGATGATGTATTACGGAACGAGTAAAGAGACTTGCCGGTAATGAGATTGAACTAGGTATAGATATACCGACGATCGAATCTCGGGCAAGTAACATACCAATGACAAAAGGAACAACGTATGTTGTTATGCGGTTTGACCGATAAAGATCTTCGTAGAATATGTAGGAGCCAATATGAGCATCCAGGTTCCGCTGTTGGTTATTGACCGGAGATGAGTCTCGATCATGTCTACATAGTTCTCGAACCCGTAGGGTCCGCACGCTTAACGTTTGATGACGATCGGTATTATGAGTTTATGAGTTTTGATGTACCGAAGGAGTTCGTAGTCCCGGATGAGACCGGGGACATGACGAGGAGTCTCGAAATGGTCGAGATGTAAAGACCGATATATTGGACGACTATATTCGGACATCGGAAAGGTTCCGACTGATTCGGGTATTTTTTGAAGTATATGGGCCTTATTGGGCCATACGGGAATAGAGGAGAAAGGCCAAAAGGAAGGAGGCGCCCCCCCCTCTGGTCCGAATTGGACAAGGGGTGCAGCCCCCTTTTCCTTCTCCCTCTCCACCTCTTTCTTTCTCTCCTACTCCGAAAAGGAAAGGGGAATCCTACTAGGACTTTGGGAGTCCTAGTAGGACTCCCCACACTTGGCGCGCCCCCTCTAGGGTCGGCCTCTCCCTTGCTCCTTTATATACGGGGGCAGGGGGCACCCTAGGACACACAAATTGAATTGTTTTAGCCGTGTGCGGTGCCCCTCTCCACAGAAACACACCTCGGTCATACCGTTGCAGTGCTTAGGCGAAGCCTTGCGCCGGTAGATACATCATATCTGTCACCATGCCGTCGTGCTGGCGAAACTCTCCCGTGAAGCTCAACTGGATCAAGAGCTCGTGGGACGTCATCAAGCTGAACGTGTGCTGAACGCGGAGGTACTGTACGTTCGGTGCTTGATCGGTTGAATCACGAAGAAGTTCGACTACATCAACCGCGTCACTTGACGCTTCCGCTCCCGGTCAACGAGGGTACGTAGACACACTCTTCCCCTCGTTGCTATACATCTAGTAGATAGATCTTGCGTGATCGTAGGAAAATTTTGAAAATACTACGTTCCCCAACACTTGGTGGGTACGGCTATCATATATTTATAAGAGGGAACCGTACAAATACAAGTTGTGTTACAACACGTATATCTAATATATACTTAGTCTAACAGAGGGTAAGGGCATGTTCGGCAATCCACCGCTACGAGAAATACGAGAATCTGCAGAGGATCTGTTTCTCCGCTCCGTGTTTTCAACTAAAGCTCGGGCCGCTCCGGGAGCGGAGTCGTGCGGAGTGGCGAGACTCCGAACAGGCCCTAAGTGTCCACATGAAGGAGATGGTGAAGGATGAACTTCGCAAAAAAAAACAGAGAAGGGTGCCATGAGGCCGGTTTCATAGGTGTCATCTCGCCGGGTCTCACCACTTTCCTCATGTGCTTTTGGGAGCCAGGTGCCTTGTCATCGGTGTTTTTTTGTTCACTGTACTGCATGGTTTGCTCCTGCATGTCGCTGTTTCCTATTGCGGGTGGCATTCTAGTAGGGGTTTCTGCTATCCGCCGTGGGTTTCTATTCTAGGTATGGTTGTCGTCACTAGGGTTTCTAATTTCTGGTGGCTCTTATTCCTTCCTTGAGGTGCGTCAACTGCTCGTGTCGTATTTCTCCATTGCCGATAGAGCTATCGTGGCTAGTTTTGTTGTTGTTTGGCATACTGACATCATATTTGTGAGGGGACATGTTGATTCGTGTGGTATCGTCCTTACGGGCACAATGGAACCGTCTAATTTTAAGATCCCCAGCAAGCGATAGCTAAGAACAAGGGTCCCCTAGAGAGAGTTTTATTGAGAGTTGCCCATGTTTTCTAGGTTCCAGCTTGATCATCAACCCACCCACCCCCGCCACCGACGGCTATACGGCTAGTGGGGGGGGGGGGTGCTGGAGAGGCCCTGGAGTAGCATGTATGTATTAGGCGTGGTTTTAGGTTGGGTCTTGCCTCCATGGCTTCTAGCGCTATGCCGATGAGTTTGCCGCCGCCGTGTTCGAGCAGCGGCTGGTGGCTTGCAGCGGTGGTGATCCTGTCTATATTGGCTGGTTACCAGCTATAGGGGGATGCACGTTGCCAGCAACTTTGAGAATAAACTCGGTTGGTTCTCCTAAGATGAAGGTGCTCTTTCCTTTCTCCCTCTGCTCGCATGGTTGCCATGGTGCTGAAGAAGCAGCAACGGAAAGATGAAGATCTAGGTTGGGTCTGTGCTCATCACGGAAGGAAAGCCATGTCACATCCAACCACAGACAATTGTCAGTTGTCTTAGTCAAGCTTTTGTATCTACCGACCGAATGGTGGTAGTCCTTCTTCTTCACGGACATGGAACCAAAGGGGTGGCAATGCATATTCTCCACGAAGTCTATGGTGAGGTGCCATGGAGGCTCAGCTACACCAAGTCGTGTCATCCCCAGCGATGACGACATTGTGCTCGTTTGTGAGATCCTAGGCCCTCAATTGCGATTTTCGTGAGCATATTGGGGTCTTCTTTGCATAGGTTAGGGACCATTTTCCTGTTTCTTTCAGGTATTTGTTATAAGTTAGTTTGTCTTCATATTTCCTATTAAATAAAGCACCGCGGGTCCTTCGAGACCCCTCCTTTATTGAAAAAACGAACCTATAAAGGTATCCTTACATTCGCAATCTCATAGCGATTATCATAGCATGTTTCGTGGAGGTATTCCCATGTATTTTGTCAGGCATGAGGATCTAAGGTAAGCCGTTCCCTATTACCACAACGAACGTGTTGCAGCCTAGATAGGAATCACCAGTTAGTTCTTCTGCTCTATGGGGATATCCGTATAAGAAGTTTACTAGCTTCGAGAGACCAAGACTAGGCAAATATGAAAATCAAAGTTTAACGACAAGTAATTGCTATTGAATTCGAAGATTTTCTTGTAGAGTTATTACTATCTCCCGTAGTTTGTATCCAAGACCGGAGTTTGGGATCCCACATTTTAATCTTTGTCGGTTCCCTCATCTCCCACCCTCCCCATGAGGTTTGTGTGTCTTTGGCAAGGAGATCCGATGATGGGATAAATGTGCATGTCTTTATCTCGCCATGGAGTCATCATCGCGTTATGTTCCAGACAACTCGTGGTTCTCATGTCTCATGTGTTTATGCTTTTGGTTTTCTTCATCGTCGGTTCAGCTACAAAGCGTCGTTCTACGACCTGACTTTGTGAAGGCACGTCTCAAAGGCACCATGTGGTCAACGACCTTATGTGTTCATCTCTTAGAGCCCGGTACTCCTGATGCATCTCAAAGCACACGAGGACATGCCGCCTCGTGGATATGTAATCTGGTCATCCGGGGGAGCATTTAGATAAATACCGAGGTTTGAAGGATCATAGGTCGAGAGTGATATTTTTTTAGTGAACTTAGGTCCTGTTTGGAACTCATCCGGCTTCTCCAAATCCGCGCTTCTCCTGCTCCGCGCAAGGAGCCAGCCCGAACGCGCCAGCTCCGCGGAGACAATCCCTTTCCAGTGTAAAATCACGGAGCAGCAGAAGTGCAGCTCCCAGAAAGAGCGAAGTAGAAGTTTGACAAAATTACAGCAGGATTGCCACCGCCAAGTGAATAACGGTTCGCTCAATTAGAAAGACCAATCCAACGATGCCTCGCCCCGCGTTCTCCCAGCCAAACTACGCTGTGGGCTGCTGCCGTTTTCAAACAATTGGGCCTTAAGCCCACCAAATGCAGCCCATCTTCACTTCCACGGATATGAGAAGAATTTTCTGCAGCCGAACACACCTAGCTCCGCGAGAGAAGCTGGCAGTGAGTACGAGGAGCTGGAATCATGGATTTGGAGAAGCCAGAGGAGTTCCGAACGGGGCCTTAGTGGTCTTTGTTAGTACACTTCGCTTTCGGCCATTCATGTGTACATTTTACCTTCTTTCTTTACCTATAATAATTTATTTATTCATTTATTATTTTAAGGATGGCATGGCGGTTCCTAAAACGAGACAAGATTCTAGAAGAATGAAGGAGAAAAAACAAGGCAAACATGGAGGAGAAATGGAGGGCCCAATGTTGATTGATTGGGCCGGGCCGTGGGCCTCGCAGCCCGCTACAACCGGAAAAAAAGAAAGTGAGAAACACGGCCAACTCTCTCTCCTCCGAGGCCGGCCGCCCAGCCTCACTCCCCGACTCTGGCAGGTGGCCGCGAGCGACGCGCGGCAACGGAAACGGAAAAAAGCAGAGGCGCGAAACTCGAAACTTCTCCCGCCGCGCGCCCCTCGTTTTGTTTCCCCCCTTCCGTCTCCGAGATCCGCCGTTCCAATCGCCTCCCACCCACCTTCCCACAATCCCACTCCTCCCTCCCCTGCCAAGCCAATCGGAGCGGAGATCCCTAGGCCGCCATGGACACGGAGCCCTTCGACGAGGCGGACCTCCTCGCCCTCCCCGCCTCCCCCGTCGCCTCCCCTCCCCGCCGCCTCAAGCGCCTCAAGAAATCCTTCCAAGCCGCCGCCGCCGCCGCCGCCTCGCCTCCTAAGTCTCCGCCGCCGCAGCCGCCGGCAGAGGAGGAAACCCTGGCCCCGCACCTCGGGTCTCCCCCTCCTCCTCCGAACCACTCCCCGCCGCCGCCACCAGCGGAGGAAGCCGTGGCCCCGCGCCTAGGGTCCCCTCTTCCTGCTATCCCGACGGCGAACCCCTCCCCCCCGCCGCCTCCGCCGGCAGCCGACGCGGACGCGGTGGCCCCGGCGCCGTCCTCGCCTCCCGTCCCCGTTTCCTCGCCGCTGCCGCCGGCCGACACCGCCGAGGACGACGACGAGGAGGAGGATGACGGGCTCGACCCGCTCTTCTCCGAGTCCGCCGGCGGCGCGGGGTGGGACCCGCTCGGTCTGCCGACGGGAGAGGACGACGAGGAGGAGGAGGAGGAGGAGGAGATGCTGGCGGGAGGAGGGCTCATGGAGGAGCTGCGGAGGGAGAGGGAGAAGTCCTCCGCCAAGAAGCGGCTCAACATGGACGAGGGGGAGGATGGCGGGGCCGCAATGGACGTCGAGCCGGAGCCGGAGGTCGCTGTGACGGGGAAGAGGAGCAAGAGGAAGAAGAAGGATACGGATGCGGAAGGGAAGGGAAAGAAGAAGAAGAAGGGGGAGGATGGGGAGGGGAAGAAGAAGAAGAAGGGGGAGGATGGGGAGGGGAAGAAGAGGAAAAAGGACAAGGTGCCCAAGGAGTCGGCCGCATCCAAGAAACGGGCAGAGAAGGTAAAATTTCGACTATTCGGCTTCATTTCCTTCGGTTCGCATGATTGCATTTGTTCCATTGAATGGTCGGTAGCTTTTGTTGATGGGTGTGCTGTGGACTGACTGATGTGTGCAGGAGAGGAAGGCTCAGCTTGAATTGATCCATGCCGAGTCTCAGAGGCTGCTGCGAGGTATATATCTTGACAGTGTGTATGGTTGGAATCAGAGCGTGCCAGTTTTTTTTTTTTTTTTGCATATCTAACTGTTTATTGTTGATTTTGTTCTTTGCAGAGACAAGAAAGGCGTCATTTAAGCCAATTGCAGAGCCAGTGTACAAACCCATCTCGTCAGTCCTGGAGAAGATCCGCCTTCGGAAGCTGGAAATTCAGAAAATGTCAGTTGCCTGATTGCTTTTATGAGGTTATGCAAAGAGAACAATGACTGTCCTCTGATGTTATTTTTCAACATTGTGGTTTGCAGGTCAAATACTCCTGTTGAAGAAGAAGAAGAGGAGGAGGAGGACGACGACGACGACGACGAGGAGGAAGAAGAAGATGCCTCTTCAGAGCCCGAGAGTGACCCTGCTGAACAGCCAGCCATACCTGAGGTTAAAGAAGCGGGTTCAGATGACAAAAAATTGAAGAATGTGAGTCTTTATCTAGATAGCTTGATTTGAGCTCAGTATAGTGTCTATAAAACTAAAAGGCTGTGAATCGTTGTAGGATGATGCTGACAAGGAGGTTGGAGCAAATGCCAGTGACCTGAATGACCATGCCAGTCTTCCTGAGGATGAGGTGATCATTGCTTTCACTCGACTAGTATGTTGTTTGGTGTTTGCACTGTACTGATGTTGTGTCTGGTTTGCAGGATGCTGTGATTAGCGACAAGGATCTTAATAAATGTGGTAACAAATCTCCAAAGGTCAGTGCCCCTTCCCTAATTCTGTAGTCATCTGCAGCTGCTGTTTTACCCATAGGAGCATGCCTCGATCTTGTGTTATTTGCATTGAAGTTTCTATCTCAACTTAAGTGTCACAATGTCAATGGAAACATTGGTTGGATGATATGTATTGATGCAAAATATGCTTTCTGCTTTACTGTTGAATCAATGGTTGCTGGATTATCAAACGTTTGGTACTATGGTTAGCCAGTTATTGGTTGCCCAGGATTCTATCTCACAGCAAAGTAAGAAAAGAATATTATGTAAATTCAATGGTTGTCAATTCTCATAAAGTAGAAAACGGTTACTGGCCATATAATGCATCTATGATTTTAAAGTTTAAGAGCTTAATTTTATTTGTTGTTTAATGCTTTGCTTGTTGGACTATTGGTTCTACCAGAAACTTGTTGATAATTCTCAAGATAAACACGAAGACAATGCCCAACCAAGTGATGACTCCATTGATGCTGTAGATGAAGAAGCCCATCTGCCTCCCTCTTCAAGCCCTACCAAGAATACAGATGATAGGTAAGAATATCACACCCTCCTCAGTCCATGATACTGTCCACCTGTTAGCATTTACAAATGTACTTATCTTCTGTAAAGAAATTCACACCTTGGCCCTTTAAAAACTTATTTATGCAGATGTAATTTATAAATTATTATGTATGGCTTGCATATGATTATAAAAACTTGTTTTGGTTGTAGCACTGCATATTATCTCTTCCTGTAGCCTTACTTGACATGTGAATTGCTAAATAACTATACAATGTAACTTTTAATGATTATATTTTGCCAATTTAAACCTGTTTGACATCGTTCTACTATCCATAATGTGTGGTTGTTTTTTACTCACTATTTTACTTATGGCGAATTTTCCTGGAGGACAAGTAACAGCCCTGTGCATTTTACATGGAATTCGCCTGTTTTTTCTTAAATATATTGGTGTACTATAATATTGGTTATTAAACATGTTGAATTATCTGTCTGGCTCAGTTCTTCAGAAGATGAAGAAGAGGAAGAAGAAGATAATGACAAGGAGAATATATATCCAGGCATTCAGAAAAATGATGTGAACACCCATCAACAACCTCGACGAACTCTTGCAGGTGATTCGTGTCCAGATGCTGCTGTCCTGAAAGACTTTCTAGACGTTGAAGCTGAGGAAGAGGATGACAGTGATGATGACATGGCGAGGTTTAAGGACAACGAAGAAGATGATGGAGATGATGAAAATGAAGTACTTACTGCTCTGATTGCTGCTGGATTTGAAGAAGAAGAAGTAGATCATGAGAAACGTAATGCACTCCACCAAAAGTGGCTTCAGGATCAAGATGCCGCTGAAACAAATAATTTCATTCAAAGATTAAAATATGGTCATCAGGAGCAGAAAGTGTTAATGGAGGAAGACGAGGATGATATCGAAGACTGTGAGGATGAATCAGAAAATGAAAGGTCACATGACTTGACTCCAAATATTGTGCGGCAGAATTCTGAGAAGGCAAAACAAATGATTGCCAAAATGTTCACAGATGAGAACGACACTTATGAGCACTCTGATGATGAGGAAATAGAGGAGCATTTGGCCCGTCAACGTATTTCAAAACGAGAAGTAAGCGCTGACACTTTTAAATACTGAGTATCTTCAGTTATGCTTGATATTTCATTTTTGGAGTGTTAGTTACTCCCTTTGCTGTGCTAGTACAGGATTTTTATCCACCCTATGTGCTTTAGGAAAATAATTTGAGTGCCATATATTCTTTGTTAGGTCCATAGTACTTCATTCATATCTCCATTGGAAGATGACAGTTCAAGGGAAATGTTTAGCCTTATAAAGAAGCTCAATATTGCTCCTCAACCCCCCAAGAGGAGGGGAAAGCAAGCCACATGTAAGGATTCCTAAAATTTCAATACATGTCTATGATTGAAAACATGTCTGGTCATCTACTAATTACAAATTTGTATTGATGTTTTCAGCTAATCTTGAAATGCTTATGGTCGGGAGTAACAGCAACTCATCATCAAAGGTAAATGCTTACTGACACTCGTTTCTGTTTGCTGTCGTACTTCTCACCTGGATGTTGATTAGCTGAAAGTTTGTAATATGAATTGACTTCATATGGCAAATCATTGCTTATGTTGCTCCAAATTGAAAATTCACCTAGTAAAACCTATACTTCAACTGAAGCTTGCATCATTTTTTGCAGTAATTTCTGTTATTATTTGTTAATGTATGTAGTACAGGTAATTACATGTGCTTTACCTGTCATTGTTCTGTCAGGGATCGTTTCTTGGTTCTCTTCCATTGCAAGCCATAGCTGAGATTTTCGTTAAACCGATTTCCCCCTCATGTTTGTCTCTTGACAGTATTGTATATTCTTTGCAGTCGTCTTTTCTCGGCCGAACAACGAGTGGTCCAATCTCAACTTCTCATAGATCGGCTTACAAAGGCTACATATTTGGTCGCGATGACAGCAATAGCAACAGCAAGAGCTGCTTTGCAGCCTCTGAGAGTAACTCGGATGTGGTAAGCTTGGTGAAAACTTGTGTATGATCTTGTCATAATTCCAATGCGCTCAGACCTCAGAGGCAGAGTCACACATTCTCCTTATATTCAGAAACATCCTAATGTGCCTCCTCATTCCACTCTACAGCCGGACCAGGCAAACCCCAGCCAACCCAAGAAAGCAAAGTTCAGCAATTCACAGACAAAGCCAGCCGCATCAGGCACAAGCTCCGAGGGCGGCTCGAGTTCAGGCGCCTCCCTGTTCGAGCTCCTGCGCAGGTCAACTTCCGCCGCCGAGAAGCAAGAGCACAAGCGCCCCGAAAGCTTCGGCATCATCACGGAGAGCCAAGCCGTGCACCAGTTCTCCGCGTTCAAGCTGTCAAGGAAGTTCTCCAAGATAGGAGCAAGGAACTGACTCAAATAGCCTCCCTTGCCCAACATACCATTGCTACCATCATGTACACCTGGTTACGTCGAATCGAAGCGAAGCGCATTTTTGGTGGTATTTTCAGATGTAGCTTGTTTCATCTTGTTCCCTGGCTGTGCTACGGGAAAATGTGCATTGGATAAACTCTGTATCACCTTAGGTTTAAGATAAATGTGTTTCTGTGCATCAACTGGTCGTTTTTTTTTTTTTTTTTTTGAGAAGAACTGGTCGTTTCTGAATGCGTATGGAACTATGGATCTTTCTTTTGAGAAAGCTTGTGGTGATCGGCAGCCTGGGCCGACGCAGGCCGGCGTAATAAATAACGGGCCAGGCTGGGCCTGAATGGCCCAACATTCCTCACCGGTTGGTCAACGACGGCCCAGTCTTACCAGCCGCTCCCCCGCACGCGTAGAAAATTCTAGGGTTCAAATCAAATCGACCTTGTCCTCCTCCCCCTTGCTCGCCCTATCCTCTCGCCTCCCCCGTCCAATCCCCACCTCAGCAAGCAAACCCTAACCGGCTGCCACGGAGGAGGAGGCTGGATTGAAGGTGCGCGACCAAGCGGGAGCTGGCCGTACCTGAGATCCGAGCCTCCGGCGCTGCAAATCCCCCCATCGCCGTCGCCGTCGCTCTCGCGGTAAGAAGATCATCCGTCCATTCCATCCAATTTGCAGCTGAATTCGACGCCGCTGGTGGCTGGAACCTCGCCTTCCTCCCCGAATCGAGAAATTCCCGAAATATTTGCGTTCTGAGCTCCGGATTTTTTCTTTCTCTCCCATGGCAGCCGCGGCAGGGTGATGAGATCTTCGGGAGCGGGCCTCGCTCGGTCATAAGATGCTAGCCGGCGGCGTTGGCAGCAACAGAGGCGGCAGCTCCCATCTCCCCTCCTCCCACAGGGACCTCCGCGGAGGCCGGAGCTTCCTCTTCGGGAACACCTGGTTCATGCTCTCCGCCTACCCGGCGCGCCTGCTGCACACCGCCGACCGCCGCGCGCCCGCCGCCGCCTTCGTCGCCGCCGCCATCCACCGGACGCCCCGGGTCGTGCGCGCGCACGGCGGCACCGGCCAGGGCCTGCTGCAGCGGGGCATCGTCATGGCCGCCTGCGGATACGCCTTCGGGCGGGCCGACCTGGGCGCCGCCGCCAAGCGCCAGCTGGAGAAGGACTCCTCGTCCGTGGCTGCCCACGCCTCGCGCATCGTCGCCATGGGGCCGGCTGGGAGCGCGGCGCGGCCCGACGTCTCATTCAAGTACCGGGGTTTGGAGTACTGTAAGAAGGTCGGCATGAGCTTAAGATGCCGCGAGCAGTGGGGGCCGGCTAGGACGTTCTGGACCAGTGCAGTCGGACCAGGCAGGCAGCTCAGCTTCTCGCTTGACCCTTGGGCTCGGGATTTCAGCACGTCGTGTGCGGCGCCTTACTCCGCTGGAGCTACAGAGAGTCAACTGACTCTCGATGAGGCATTACAGGAGAAGCAGACGGATAACTCCACCGTTGCCTCTGATGAGTATGTATCCTGATTCCTGTTGCATGTACCATTATACCATTATAAATTTCAAATGACTGTTTCCCCTTGAATGACTATTAAATTGATCTAAAACGGATATGAGCCTGCATGTTTAATTTCCATGAAATGTTTGTTTCGATAGGAATTTCATGCAGTGTTGTCATGAGGAATGTCTCAGTCTTGATATGTGGGCCTGGCTGCTAAATATTGGTTCTTTCTGTTGGACCCCATTTTATGACAGGATATGTCAATTGGTTACATGAGTACAGCCACCAAGTCATCCACAGTGTGTTGCTCCCTGGAATGGTTATTAACTTGTTTTAAAACTGATATGAACACACATGCTTAACTTCCGTGAAATGTTTGGTTACATAAGAATTTCATGCAATATTGTGTTTGCCACCTTCATTTTTTGCAATTAGTTTGTCAAAAGGTACATGTATGTGTGTGTAACCCATGAGGAATCCCTGAGTCCTGATATGCGGGCCTGGCTACAAAATGCTGGTTGTTTCTATTGAACACCATTTTAATACAGGATAGTCCATATGATACATGAATGCTTCCATCAGTCACCCGAAATGTTGCGTTCCATGCTTACCGTTGTCTACGTGCAAGTGCTAACATGCAGGCAAGCATTTTAGAGAAGTTAAAATTCGAAATGTAACTAATGTGATTATTTTGTTATAAGGCCATAACGTATATATGTAGTAAGATTTTATTAAATGTTGCCTTGCAACCCTACAAGTGATGACATTGTCAATCACTTCTTCATTAACGATATTGTGTTCGATAATTCGAATAAAGGTCCAGGAATTTGGATTTGGACAACAATGGATGGCGACAGGACGGCACAATATGTAGACATTGAACATGAACCAACTATTTACGGTCAATTTCCTACACATTAGTTCATTGCATCTTAAGGAAATTTGCCCACATGTTTTTATGGTGTCATATTAGTAACATTTAAATTTCTGTTATCTTCTGGTGTCATATTAGGAAATTTGCCCACATGTTCTATTGCTTTTTTTTTTTGCACCTGTTGTTGGTTGACTGACATTTGCCTCTACAGGAAGTCACCTGCTCCTGAAAAATTGAAGCTGGTCTCTGGTTCTTGTTACCTGCCTCACCCTGCTAAGGAGGCGACTGGTGGTGAAGATGGCCACTTCATTTGCATTGATGAACAGGCGATTGGTGTGGCAGATGGTGTTGGTGGTTGGGCAGATCATGGTGTTGATGCTGGACTATATGCGAAAGAACTAATGAGTAAATCAATAAGTGCTATCAAGGATGAACCAGAAGGTGCAATTGACCCATCAAGAGTTCTGGAGAAAGCTTTTACAGGCACCAAAGCAAGGGGATCATCAACTGCTTGCATCATCACTCTTAAAGAACAGGTTAGCCAGATTTTCTGACTTCATCGTTGTTCATTGTAGTCTCCTTCCGTTGCCAGTTGATTTATTGTGCTGAGTAGGATAAACACAAATTGTTACTATGTAGTTTCTTTGGACAATGTATAGCACAGTAAGGCACCTCCCACATGGTCGGAGGGAAAAGGGGTCGTTGATGTAGTAGGCTAAATGAGGATAGCTGAAATAGCACTTTTGGTGCTACATTCTTCGATCGCTATGGTGCTGTGGTATTCTCGACCACGAGTATAAAAGTAACTGTATTGATAAATCTCGTATCCATCTGTTTGGTCATGTCTGAGCACTTTCAATTCAACAGAACTAGAAGTTCCTGATTCGTATTTCTGGAAAGGAACACATTTATTTTGCTGTCCTTTTTTCTAGTTTAGTGATGCTTACTATCATGCTATTTAAACTTGCAGGGTCTTCATGCTGTAAATCTTGGGGACAGCGGCTTCATAGTGGTCAGAGATGGCCGCACTGTTCTCAAATCACCTTCGCAGCAGCATGATTTTAATTTTACTTATCAGCTCGAGAGTGGGGGTGGCAGTGATCTTCCCAGTTCTGCTGACGTGAGTACATCCTGATTTTGCAGTGATCTTCCTATATCTTTTTGAATAATGTTTGTAGAACTCTGACACAACATTATAACTTGGAAGTCTTTATTCTCCGCCGATTAGGTTGTTTAAGTTTATAGTAGCATCAAAATATTGACATGATTCCCCATACTCACTTATCTAGGTATTTCACTACTCGGTTGCTCCTGGTGACGTTATCATTGCTGGCACGGATGGGCTTTTTGACAACCTGTACGACAACGAAATCACTGCCGTCGTTGTCGAGGCCCTCAGGAGTGGCCTCGGTGCCCAGGGCACAGCTCAGAAGATCGCGGCCCTTGCTCGGGAGAGAGCGCAGGATAAGCACAGGCAGTCGCCCTTTGCAGCCGCTGCTCAGGAGGCTGGGTACAGGTACTATGGAGGGAAGCTGGACGACATCACGGTCGTGGTGTCGTACGTGACGAGCGCGGCAGCCGTGTGATGCGATGCTTCCATTTTCAGTTGTAATGTACATAACCTTGCCCCGAACTCATGGGAGCTCCTACGCCCCGGGGAGTAGATTCCTAGGCTGGTTTATTCGAGTGTTGGGTATCTCCTGACACCTTAATGTTTTAGAGTATTGATGAGATTGCGCTTTGGCTCGGGAAACCGTGGCGAAAAACCATGTCTGCCCCCCTGCTCATTTAGCACTGCATGAGATGCTTCTTGTAAACCCATCATCCTTGGTGGAAGGAGAACCACCACCTGCTGGCAAAGTTTTGTTGTATTCATAGGCTGTTTGCCTTCTCGTGATGCTGAGATAGGCTGTTGTGAGTTATTACTGTGCGTTAGCTCACCAAACTGTTGCGCACAATTCCCTTGAAAAAGGTGTTGCAAACAATTGAACCAAAAGAATGTATCATGACGATTTTATTCACATGCTGTGTCACTTTCGAGATCTTGAAGTGGACAGTTTTGCTGGCGTAGTGAAGCTTGCAGTTTCTGCCGTGCCGCATTAGTTGGGACTTGGAAAGCACTGTTTTTTGTTGTTGCGAGGATTAAGATAGCCTTGCAAAGATAACTTCGCTATGCAGCAAGTGTTTCGGTGTGGATTTACGGCAGAAGGTTTGAGTGGAGGGGGGCGTGTGATATTTCAGAAGTAGTGCATTTTCTGGTTTCGTTGCTTCACAGTTCTCTTTAAGCTGGTCTGAGTTCTGATCTCAAGCGTGCCGTTAACGGTAGTCCTCAGGTCAGGTACTGGCCTAAGTTCTGATCTGAACTGTTAAGGGTCGTTGTCATTCGTCAGGTTAGGTCCGTCTGTTAACAGTCGTCGTCGGGTCAGTCGTTCTGGGCCAGCTCTTTGCTGCTTCTAAGCATTCAGCGCCGATTTGAGACTTACTGCCTCTGCACTTTTCTTCTGAATTTATAACCATCATGTAATATGGGAAATATGACCCAAACTTCTCTAAAGAAAAACAGTTTTTGGTCGTGTGGTTCGACCTGAATGTGAGAACATTTGCATGCTCAGTCGCTTAAGCTGCATTGGAATTGTTTTATCAGATAACAACACTACCTGGAACTGTTTTTGGCTCCGTTCGCTGCGCGATATATGAACCAGAAGGACAGGATTGCAAAAATAGTCTCCGCATGCAAGCCAGGACAAGGACTGAGATTTAATTTAAAAAGATTGGCAGGGGCCGCGCGAACGCGTACCCCCTCTACCACAAATTATGACGTTCATTCTCCCACTTGGGGAGATGATGGGCCAACGCACCCACCAAGTGCAATGTGGGCCATTGACCCAGGCCACGGGCCTTCTTGATCGCCCGTCGACCCCGTCCAGGTAAGTAAGGAGAACGTTGCACCTCGCCCTGTTCTTATAGCCAGCTCTTCCCCTCGATGCTCCTCGGCTGGGCGAGGTGGGACTAAAAACCGAAGCACGCAGCCAGCAGCCAGCAGCGGGCGTGAGGGCGTCACGGGAGGTGGGCGATTAGCTTCAGATTTTAGTGGGCTCGCGTTTGACCTATCTGGCCCTACAGCAAGAGGGAGCCGTGGGCCTTGAGAGCCATGCCAGTTTTGGGCTCTAGCTGTGCAATCGTGTTGCTCACCACTCAAAAACAGAAAAAATTGCAATCGGGTTGCTCTTTCAAAAATAAAAAATAAAAAACGAGCCATGACAATTCTTTCCCTCGAAAAAGAAACAGGATAATGAAAATTCAATAAGAAACTCAGGGGAACTTATAAATAAAAACATTGCATTTAAAATTTTCTTCCTTCCTTCCTTTTGGAAGAGTTTCCTCTCACTTTTTTGTGTGGAAGATTTTTAGTTGTTCTGGTAAAAACAATTTTTTTAAGCTTTCAGTGCTAGTCGAGGTGCGTGCTGGTGTTTTCCTTCAATAGCTAAATCCACCGTGCTAATAAACAAACACATACATACAGATAAACATATACAATATTGAGTCTGCGTCCAAGGTAGTCCTATTCCGGATCATGTACTAGTATGAGTTGCTCAGATGGGGTATTCTTCCTCCTCTTTCCAGCCTATTTTTAATCCGACTTGATGCAAAGTAAACTAATAGCGAAATAAATAGTGTATATCTTCTCGGGTTAGTAGACCTGCCATGTTTTGTACAACGGAAGGGCAATCCAAAGTTTGCAATGCTTCCACTACATGGTTTTTGCACAATGGTGTTCATCTTTATTTAAGCCATCTCTACCAGTCTGTTCCGAAAATTTTCTCTTCCAACAAAGAACAGAACAGTGGCCCTTTTGCAGTATGTGCCGTAGATGTTCACGCTGGTGGGAGCTCTGAAGTCTGAAGTCCTTGCAGGTAGTTTCATCCTCCTGTGTTTAGAGCTTAGTTAGAGACACTGTTTGACTACTTACTGATTCTTCTTATTTTGCTGGAAACCTTATCGATGTGTGAACAAGGGATTCTCCTACTGGACGGGCGCATGGTTTGGTTTTAGTTTGCATGCGTGTTGTTTTTTTCAGTCTACCACTACTTTAGTTTCAGGCTAAAGCTTACATTTGGGGTGCTTGTCTCTGCTTCAACTGACAGGTAATAATAAGCTCAAGACTGCAGTGAAGAACACCAGATCATGCATAGGTCAATATAATTTGCCTTTGGTTCATGATAAACTTGGATCAGAAATTCAGAAGCTAGATAAAGGACTGAATATGTACAGTGAAATTGCCATTGGCTCCCTCTCGTTGTGCAACATGCCAGGTAAGCCAGGGCAAGGACCAAGATTTAATTTCAAAGGATTGGCAGGGCCGCGCGAACACGTACCCCCTCTATCACAAATTATATCACAAATTATGACGTTCACTCTCCCACTTGGGGAGATGATGGGCCAACGCACCCACCAAGTGCAATGTGGGCCATTGACCCAGGCCACGGGCCTTCTTGATCGCCCGTCGACCCCGTCCAGGTAAGTGAGCAGAACGTTGCACCTCGCCCTCCTCTTATAGCCAGCTCTCCCTCTCGATTCTCCTCCGCTGGGCGAGGTGGGACTAAAAAACGAAGCACGCAACGGCAGCTGGCGTTTAGTTTCAGATTTTAGTCACGGGAGGTGCGCGATTAGCTTCAGATTTTAGTGGGCTCGCGTTTGACGTATATGGCCCTACAGCAGGAAGGACAGACACAAGAGGTAGACGTGGGCCTTGAGAGCCATACCAGTTTTGGGCTCTTGCTGTGCAATCGTGTTGCTAAAAAAACACAAAAAAATATTGCTATCGTGTTGCTCTCTCCTCTACAAAGAATGAGCCATGGCAATTCTCTCCCTCTAAAAAGAAACAGGACAATGACAATTCAATAAAAAAACTCAGGGAAAATTTAAATAATCACATTGCATTTAACTTTTCTTCCTTCCCTTTTTTTTTGGAAGAGTTTCCTCTCACTTTTCTGTGTGGAAGATTTTTAGTTGTTATGGTAAAAGCAAAATATGTTTAGTTTCTAGTGCTAGTCGAACTGTGTGCTGGTGTTTTCCTTCAATAGCTAAATCCCCCGTGTTGAAAGAAACATATACTCCTACAATACTGAATCTGCGTCCAAGGTAGTCCTATTCCGGTTTATGTACTAGCATGAGTTGCTCGGATGGTGTATTCTTCCTTTCCTTTCCAGCCTATTTTTATTTTTTAATCCGATTTGATGCAAAGTAAACTAACGAAATAAATTGTGTATATCTTCTCGGGTTGGGGATCAGTAGACCTGCTATGTTTTGTACAACGCAAGGGCAATCCAAAGTTTGCAATGCTTCTACTACATGGTTTTTGCACAATGTGTGGCCTATTTGCCCTCGACATGCGCACACACCCCGACATTGAGCATGTTGTATGATGATTTCAGGCTTCCGATCTGCAAGAAAAGGAAGAGAATTCTGGATTTCTTTCCCTTCAACTTGTAGTTAATAGTAGATTTGCTCAGCTTCGTGATTCATATTCTGATCCTCCAGTTTGCTATTTCACTTTGTTGCTGATATTATAACCCACAAACTGCTAAAAAACTCTTATCCTTCTTCAGGGTGAAGGGGGTGATAACACTAGTGGCTTTTGCACTCCATTGACATGTCTTTTGACTCGTTTCGTATCTGCTTGTACATCGATGTACTCTGCTCAGGGAACTGAAACATATCCCATGTTCACCTAGAGGCATAATATAGTGCAGATAGCTCATCTTGGACATTTTGCAGTCTTGCTGTGCCACACTTGTATCAGAACCCTCCTGTGCTGTGTACCTTCAGTTCCATGCATGGCCACTTCTTTTGTTACGTTCAAAGAACACACTGTCTGAGCGTGTGACATGAGAGGCTGGAGCCAGCGTGGAGTTCAACATGCATGAAAATTCTAATTCTCTACCAGCTTGTTCTGGAAAACTGCTCCTCCCGCAGAGAACAGAACAGAACGGTGGCTCTTTTGCAGCATTTGTCTACTGTCGTTAGATGTTCACGGTGGCAGGAGCTCTGAAGCTTCTGCAAGTAGTTCCATCCTTGAGTGTTTAGATCTTATTGAGAGGCAGTGTTTCTTTATCAGTTAGGTACTGAATCTTCTTGTTTTGCTGGAACTTACAAGTTGAGTTGAATTGTAGTGTCGATATGGCTGGATAGTGGATACATGTAGTGGAAAAACACACCTGGTTCGGTTTGGTGTATGGTTGCTGGCCCTGAAAATCAAGAAGACATAGCACTGAACCGTATGCTTGTGGTGATTAGCATGTGTGTACCTGCTCTTGAGTTGAGGCATACTTGCTATGAGTTTTGCAGAGTCTTGTTCATCCATTTTAGCACAGAGAATTGCTAGCTGGTAGCCTTGGTTGGTGGCACATCTGAGTGTAAAGTTGTTGACGTTTTATTTAGTTTCAGGGCTCAATGAATGGAACTAAAGCTAGGTTTTCTTTTCTAGAATTTTCGAGGCGAAATGCCAAGTCTGTGTGGGTTGCTTGGCTCTGCTTGAACTGACAAGTTATAGTAAAGCCTGCGGTGACTTGAATCGGTTCTATCTACATGTCTCTGCATGCTTAGAAGTTCAGTTCTAGAAGCACTTGAATCGGTTCTATCTACATGTCTCTGCATGCTTAGAAGTTCAGTTCTAGAAGCACGAGAATATACACAAGGGCAGCACGAGATGCATATGTTTGGTCGTTCGGGTTGCCCAGAGAAACTTGGATCAGAACCCTCCAGCAATTGCTGAATTTAAGAGAGAACAACACTCAACGGCCACTGCCTGAAGAAATTGCTGCCTGCTCTGATGAAGAGATGAACCAGACTAGAAGGACTGAATTTGAAAAGCAGACTTCGTAAGCAAGCGAGGCCAGGGACCAAGATTTAATTTCAAAGGATTGGCAGGGGCCGCGCGAACGCGTACCCCCTCTACCACAAATTATGACGTTCACTCTCCCACTTGGGGAGATGATGGGATAACGCACCCACCAAGTGCAATGTGGGCCATTGACCCAGGCCACGGGCCTTCTTGATCGCCCGTCGACCCCGTCCAGGTAAGTAAGGAGAACGTAGCACCTCCCCCTCCTCTTATAGCCAGCTCTCCCTCTCAAATCCCCTCCGCTGGGCGAGGTGGGACTAAAAACCGAAGCACACCAGCAGCGGGGGCGAAGGGAGGCACCCGTTCTGGGAGGTTCACCTACTAGGCTACTATCAGACAAACGGAATTGCTACTCAAGTGATTCACCGAGTATCCAAGTCTGATCACAAGAGGGAACGACCAGGGAGGAGGAGCACTAGCCCTGGTCAGGGTTCTCCGGTTCAGTTCTGATCCACCGGATGCCGAGATAGGTGAACTGGAGTGCACTTTGCGCACACTTCCAGTTGTGGCCCACTGTCAGTATTTATCCATTCGTCACCGGCATACTTTACAGATGGTGCTGGTGGTCTCCCTGACCTGCGGGACCCACCCTACTGCTCATCGTTTTCAGGTTCAGTATTCTTGCCCGTCATGGTGTTGCCTGACTTGTCTTCAGTTTCGTCAGTTAACGTCCTTAACCTGCTCTTCTCTTTCCCTTGGTATGCAGCTGCTCGTTCTGCCATGGAGTGGTCTCGGCGCTTCTCCCATCAGCACTTCTCCTAGCATAGTAGGCTAAAAGTTGATGTATTACAACATGCAGATAGCCAGACACTGATCCATGCATACCCTTTTTCTACCGTGGCAATGATACGGGTCTTTAAGAAGGTTGCATCCATTGAAGGCATATTAGTTGTTGGACGACGACAACGAGCATGATGAGTTGCTAGAAGACATAGAGTTTCCAAAGCTGCATTGCATAGAATGATGTAGAAGCATTGGAAAGGGACTATCGTTTATTGTGCGTTTTAGGGAGTTCATAATAAATTAACACCAATTAATGAATAATGCATAAGATCAATGCTGGAAGTTGCAATCACGATTCCGAGGTAAAGCTGCATGGACCATGTGCGTCACAATTGCGAATATGCATTTCTTAACCAATATTATTTTAGCATCATTTCTCGAAGTTGAGGGTGAAGTTTACACCAAAATTTAGTTGAGCGATGAAACTTGACCAAAAATTAGCATGCTCGGCTAAAGTTAACCATTATCAACAATCAAATGCAAGCATGATGTTTCTTAACATGGTATTGCATAATAGTTTTAAGTTTCAAAAATAACTGGACTTGCTGCTAGTTTTGGGACTTCTACTTTGGGCATTTTCCCATGGTTATCTTTTGTTAGGATCACACTGTCGGAACAAACTATTGCGGAAGGAGTGTATAGTGCCGTTTGACAGATTTTATATCATGGTCCACTTCATAGAATGGCTACTAGAATTCTCTAAAGCACAAAGAGCACACCTTTATGACGGCTTTCTACTACTTCCTCCGTCCGGAAATACTTGTCATCAAAATGGACAAAAAGGGATGTATCTAGAACTAAAATACTCCCTCCATTCCCTTATACAAGGCCACTATGGAAAATACAATTTGCATCTATACAAGGGCACTAACTGTAATCGAGGTAAAAATTAATGATGTTTTCTCGTGCTATCAACCATCTTAATACTTGCATGCATGTAGTCATAATGGCACTATGCTACTCCCTCCGTCTAGGTGAGTAAGTCATCTTACGAAACCAAATAATCCCAAAACACTTAGGCACGGTACATTAACTCCCACCTCGTTTTTTGTTTCTTGGCATAAACAAAGGAATCAACCAATAAGAGATATGGGGTGTGTCTGTTTTTAATGACTTGAGGCTACCAAGTACGACATGCAGTGGTCAATTAATTGCATGCAATGCTATTAATTAGCAAATGAACATTAACTTTTCTTGTTTTTCACTCCGCCTTGGTTACGGTGCACAACCTAAAATGACTTACTCACCTAGACGGAGGGAGTACTTTCTTCTAATTCCTTCTTTGCATGCATGTGAACGTATTAATGATTCTGGTTAACGAAAAGAAAAATGGACTTGCAAAGCCGTCATTAAATTTTACCTTGGTACCTGTTATTTGAGTTTGTGGCCTTGTATAAGGGAATGGAGGGAGTACATCTAGATACATCCCCTTTTATTCATTTTGATGACAAGTATTTCCGGACGGAGAGAGTATAATTTTGTTGGGCTGCTAACTGCTTCGTGGTCTTTTAGCCGATTCCTTGTGAACAGTTTGTTGCAATCATAAACTGTAGGTACCCGAAAAAAAACTGTAGGCATTATAGGCTGGCATAATTCCTGGAACAAGTAATTTTTGTCCGGTTTACATATTTTGTCCACAATAAAGATTTCATTAACTTGCTTTCTACTAATGCAGAACACTTTGGTGCGGCAGCCCACAACACTGGGTCGAGACTGTTCCAAGAGTGACAAGTTTTAAGCTTCTAGGCTGCATTGGTTTAATTCCAGTCTACACTTCAGCATGTCCTTTGTCTTAATGAATACTACTAGAAAGAAGCGCACAAAAGGAACACCAAAACTGTTGATTCACTCTCTTGTGGTGGTTGGAATGGATAATCATCTCTGCTTGAACATCAAATTACTCTGGTTCAGGGAACTGAAACATATCCCATGTTCACCTCGCTACACAATGTGGTGGAGGTAGTTCATCTTGGACATGTTGCAGACTTGCTGTGCCACACTTGTATCAGAACCCTCCTGTGTTGTGTACCTTCAGTTCCATGTATGGCCTCTTCTTTCCTCATTCAAAAAACACACTGCCTGAACATGAGATGAAAGGCTGGAGCCAGCGTGGAGTTCACATGCATGAAAATGCTGTTTATCTTTAAGTTTGTTATCTACTCCATCCGTTCCTAAATACTCCCCCCATTCCGATTTACTCGTAACCACGGCGAGTAAATCGGAGCGGAGGGAGTATAAGTCTTTGCAGTGATTTCATTATGGAGTACATATGGAGCAAAATGAGTGAATCTACACTACAAAATGCATCTATATTCATCCGTATGTGGTTCATAGTGAAATCTCTACAAAGACTTATATTTAGGAACATCAAAAAGACATACATGTATTGCGTTGAACCGTATGCTTGCTGATTAGCATGTATGGACCTGCTCTTGAGTTGAGGAATACTATCTATGAGCTTTGCAGGGTGTTGTTTGTTCATTTTAGCACAGAGAATTGCTAGCTTGTAACCTTGGTTGGTGGCACATCTCATAGGATTGTAAAGTTGTTGACGTTTCAGGCTAAACGAATAAAACTAGAGCTAGGTTTTCTTGTCTAGAATTTTCGTGGTGAAATGCTAAGTCTGGGTGGGGTGCTTGGCTCTGCTGACAAATTATAGTAAGGCCTGCAGTGTGAGTTGAATCGGTTCTATCTACTCCCTCCGTCCCAAAATTCTTGTCTTAGATTTTTCTAGATACGGATGTATCTAACACTAAAGTGTAACTAGATACATCCGTATTTGGACAAATGTAAGACAAGAATTTTGGGACGGAGGGAGTACATGTCTCTGCATGTTTAGAAGTTCAGTTCCAGCCAAATTTTACCTAGCTACGTAACACTAACATGAAGGTAAAGAGCACCGAAATATACGGCCGGGCAGCAGGAGGTCGTTCGCGTTCGCAATTGCTGAATTTTGTTTTCTCTGTTCAGAGAACAATCAGCGGCCACTGCCTGAAGAAATTGCTGTCCAGACTAACCACATAACTGCATTGTAATAGCTGACTCGTAAGAAGGCCAGGGCAAGGGACAAAGATTTAATTTCAAAGAATTGGCAGGGGCCGCGCGAACGCGTACCCCCTCTAGCACAAATTATGACGTTCACTCTCCCACTTGGGGAGATGATGGGCCAACGCACCCACCAAGTGCAATGTGGGCCATTGACCCAGGCCACGGGCCTTCTTGATCGCCCGTCGACCCCGTCCAGGTAAGTAAGGAGAACGTTGCACCTCGCCCTCCTCTTATAGCCAGCTCTCCCTCTCGACCCCCCTCCGTTGGGCGAGGTGGTACTAAAAATCGAAGCACGCACCAGCAGCGAGCGTGAAGGGAATCACCGGAGGTGCGCGATGTGGGAGCTTCGTTTCAGCGGGCTCGCGTTTGATCTGCATGGGCCTGAAGGAAGGACGAGAGATAGGCGTACGTATGGCCCATAGCAGCTTTGTGCCGGTGGTTTTTATTTTATTTTCTTTATATATAAAATATACCAGTGTGTTTCCCTCCAAGAAAAAAGTACGAGTGTGTTTCCCTCAACAAAAAAATGTACCAGTGTTAGTCTAAAGAACGTGTTTCTCTCTCCTCTAAAAAAACAGAACCAAGATACATCTCCTCTCAGTTATTCAACCTGGATGCTCAACGTAGTTAAGCTATGGTTCTCTGGCTGTTGCATTTATCATCCTGACTTAGTCAGCATTTTTTGAATATCTGAGAGATTATTGTATATTCCACTGAAAGCATCAGATACAATATGACAAATTCACACTATTTTAGAAAACAGAGTGCCCCTACCTTGTTTACAACAAGTTGCCTTGCGCCTTAAGGTGAGCTACAGTGTTGAGGTTCCTAGGAAAGGAAGCCCTTGCTCGAGATGAAAAAGAGTTTAGCAACTAATATCTCCCTTCTGGCTCGGTGTCGTGCAAATATTTTATGTGCAACAAGCGTTTTCGCTAGGCTGCCGTGCAGTCCTAGCAGCCGTTGAGGATGGTTGTGTGTTGGCTTTGCCCATGTTCTCATGGTATTTGGCACTACGGATGAAATCGTGGTGTAGGCGATGAACAATTGGCAGTGCATGCTCTAGTCGCTTGAGCGTTAGCGCACTTATCTCTGATTATGGCTCACTAGTATCCAACAAGTCCTATTGATAGGCAGGCCAGCCGGGAAGCTATTGATTCCAGATGCCTCCTCTTCCTATTCGACCGACATGTAGCTTGCCCGTAAAACTTGCGTTTTCAATTATTATTTTCAGCTACACTTCTCGCATAGTTAGATGAATTTCGTCGTGTTGGCTTGCTCCATGACATGAAGATAACATACTACTATTTATGGTGGAGGACACTAGCTAGATGACCACTCGTGCATTGAGATCGTGATGATGAAATGTACTACATAACTCATGATTTATGTTAGTCACCAACCATTCATGGGTTACTGGTAAGGTAGGTATACGACCTTACCTAGGTTCACCTTGTTACTGGTTGTGGATGAATGCACATGGATCATGTATGTATCACTTGGAAAATGTATATGCAAAGCAATTGATGCGAAGTGACTTGGTAAGCTCAAAGTATTCACTACTTTTACATGTACTGCAGCCCCCCACCCCCATCGACCCACCCAAAAAGAAGTACTCCCTCCGTCCGAAAATACTTGTCATCAAAATTGATAAAAGGGGATGTATCTAGAACTAAAATACATCTAGATACATCCCCTTTTATTCATTTTGATGACAAGTATTTCCGGACGGAGGGAGTACATGTTAGTGATTTCATTATAACGTTGGTTGCGCACTTCATGGATCTCAAGAACCATTTGCATCACACCGTCAAGGTGAAAAGTATAGGACACGACACGCGACTTTCAGGATCGTAGTGTCGCCTCGCGACTGCCACTAGGTGGCCTTTTTCCTATTTCTTTTTTGTTTTCTTGGGCTCTATTGTGATGTGGCCCCAGCCATTGGTTTGTTGTTTGTGCTTTGATTGACTGTTGTACGGAACTATGTTTTATCTATAAAGCAAGACGAAAGCCTATTTCGAAATAAAAGTATCGGACACAATTATCTGGCACAAGGAAGTCTCTCCGTAGCAACACATATTTATTATACTTCCTAACATGGTAGGCTATCCATGCATGCCCTTCTTCCACCGTGGCAGCGAGAAGATCTCGGTAGCTGAGCTACGGCTCTGCAAGAAGGTTGCACCAGTGAATACATATTAGTTGTTGGACAAAAACAACGAGGGCAACGAGTTGCTAGGCGACATGAAATTTCTAAAGCTGCATTGGATAAAATGATGTAGAAGCATTGGGGGTGGACTACCTTAAGAAGTTAAAAATCAAATAACACTAAATAATCAATGCATATAATAGTTGATTATGGAAGTCACAAGCACTATTCCGAGGTTAAGTTGTACTGACCCTATGCGTCACAATTGTGAATATGCATTTCTTAACAAATATTATTTCAATATCATCAACCTCTGACATTTTAGTAACATCTCTCGAAGTTGAGGGTGAATTTCACAGCAAAAACTAGTTGAGGGATGAAAAATACATTTGTTCCGTATCAGGATATAACAACATATATATATATATATATATATATATATATATATATATATATATATATATATTTATCTACACCTTGTTTTACAAAGAACCCATTTTAGCTAGGTTGCTATCGAGTCTTAATGTTACTAGCCTAGCTACTACTCAATCAGGCAAACAGAATTGCTAACGACCAGAGAGGAGGAGCACTAGCCCTGGTCAGGGTTCTTCGGTTCAGTTCTGGTCCACCGGATGCCGAGATAAGTGAACTGGATGCTAGTTACTACACTTTGCGCACACTTCCAGTTGTGGCCCAGTGTCAATGTTTATCCATTCGTCACTTGCATATTTTACAGATGGTGCTGGTGGTCTCCCTGACCTACGGGACCATTGGTTTCTGGTTCAGTATTCTTGCCTGTCATGGTGTTGCCTCACTTGACTTCAGTTTCGTCTGTTAACATCCTTAGCCTGCTCTTCTCTTTCTCCTGTTACACAGCTACTCGTCCTGCCATGGAGTGGTCTAGGCATTTCTTCCATCGCCGCGGCATCCGAGGCGTTACCCTTAACAGCCATCGAGGATCATTGTGTGTTGGCTTTGTCCATGTCCTCATGGTGTCCGATGCTATATGTGAATGTAGACAATAAGCGATGAACAATGCATGCTCCAAACTCTTGAGCGTTAGTGCACTTAGCTATGACTATGGCTCACTTATGTCCAGCAAGTCTTGCAGACAGGCAAGCCGGCTGGGAAGCTATTGTTTTCAGATGCCTCCTCTTCTTATTCGACCGACATGTAGCTTCCCGGTGAAACTTGTGTTTTCATTTTCAACTTCCTCTATTTTTTTCCCACCAACACTTCTCACATAGTTAGATGACTTGGTTGGCTTGCTCTTTAGCATGAAGATAACATGCTACTATTTATCCCGGAGGCCACTGGCTAGACGACCACTCTCGCTTTGATCACGATGAAGAGATGTACTACTGTCGGTGTATTTGCATCGACACCTATGGAAAGATGTCGGTGTATTTGGATCGACACCTATGGGATCACAAGAATCCCTACTACGGTTGCGGGGCGCGGGGTTGAGAGAAGAGCGGATCCAACAGTTAGCACACAGTTCGTTTACCCAGGTTCGGGCCGCAAGGATGCGTAAAACCCTACTCCTGCTTTGGTGGATCATATATATGTGTTCTTCAGCTAGCTATGGGGCGTGAGGAGCTCCAAAAAGCCGAATCCTTCTCCTGTTCGCCTCGAGCCTCCTTTTATAGGGAAAAGGGGTTGCCACAGTGGCACACACGGGGTGGAAAGGGTACAGTGATGCGAGGTTATCCCTCGTATTACATGACAAGGCGCATTTAATGCGCCCTGCTTAGGTGTCCTTGCTTTATCGGGGATGGGGGAGACATCCGTCTTGTCCGTCGCCGCTCCTTCTTGTGTCGACACGCGCCCCGGCCAGCGATGCCTGAGATGCCATGCAGGCAGGCACACAGCTGAGGTGGCGCAATGGTGGGTCTTCCACGAAGATCTGCATGTCACCACGTAGGTGCCTGCCCAGCTGGTTGGGTCGGCAGCTGCATAGGGCGGCGGAAGCTTAGTTGGCGTGGGCCTGATGGTGGCCCTGCGGATGTCCTCGGCAAGGGCCTTGCCGGGGCCCCGGCAAGGGTCTTGCCGCGGCGCCTGCTGTCATCCCCGGCAAGGTGCTTGCTGGAGGTCTCGTGGTCTTCCTTGGCTGGGATCCCGCCAAGGGTCGTCGCCTTCGTGCGTGTCTGATCTTGAATGTCTTCACAAAGATCTGCATGCCACTACGGGGATGCCTCCCGAATCCTCGCCCCATGGGGGCAGTGGACTCAAGGGTGATCCGCTCCGTAGGCGTGGGGCGAGTTGCCGCGGCGAGGGTCTTGCCGGGGCTGCTAAAGCTGGCCCCGGCAAGGATCTTGCCGGGGCTGCTAGAACCGGCTCTCGGCAAGGATCTTGCCGGGGGATCCCGCTTCGTCCCTTTGCTCTTTGTGGTCTTGGCTTTGGGATTCAGTTCCATCGAGCTTCGGTCTTACCCTGGCTCACCTCCCTTGCCATGCTTGGTGTGGTGGTGTCCGTGGCTCAGACTGCCCGTGCACAGTCATAGGGGTACAAAAAGTGTACCCCTCTTTTTGTACACCGACTGGAGCCCCCGGGCCTGGGCCACACATAAGCGCGACGCGTTGTTGGGCTAGGCCCAGAACGGTGCGCGGGCAGGCGGGACGGTTTTCACCGTGGTAAGATTTTTCGCGCGCTGTGCCTCCCACGACCCGCGCGCATGGCGCGGGGTGGAGGGGCGTGCGTGACGTGGGCGGCATGTGCGGGGCGGTTTCCGTAGGCATGCGTCACGTCGCAGTAAATGCGAAAGGAGGCGGCCCGCGTTCCCCCCCCCCCATAAGAAGGAATAACCGCGGGCGCGCTACTCACTTCCTCCATTTTCCTCGCGCCTCTTCCAATCTCAGAGTCGTTGTTCCCTCTCTTCCTTCCTTCCGAAGCTTCCGCCGTCGCCTGCCGCCGTTGCTTCGCCATCCCCCTCCCTCAGCCCTCCAACTCAGTCGCCATGGCGTCCAAACCCGCCAAGGGCAAGGGGGCGGCCAAGGGCGCCGGGTCTGTGGAGCCGCCGGAGGGGGTGCTATCGGGGGACCGGACGAAGGCTGCTTTCTTCATCCCGTCGATGGTCGACGTCCACGAGCTCCGGGCCGCCTTCAAGCCCCTTTGGGGGGTGAAGACGGGGGGAAGAATTTGGGACATCCGGCGACGCGCGTCATTCCGGCCGCTTGCGCCGCACCTGGCCCAAATCGGTATCCCTTCTTCGTCGACTACTTTTCTTGCGGGTTATGTCCCCCTTCTCCGATTTCTTCTGCGATATCATGCACACCTTTGGCTTCCGCCTCTTGGATTTCACTCCGAACGCGATGGCGTGCATGGCTTTCTTCGCGCACCTTTGCGAAGGCTTCGTCGGGGTGCAGCCCAACACGGCGCTCTTCCGCCACTATTTCACCCCTCGGATCCAGTCGGGAGGTGCCGTCTCTGGGTGCATCACCTGGATTCCGAGATCCAGGGGAGCGTACCCGGACGGCGCCGTGAAGGAGAGGTGGGATGAATGGCGCGGCCGGTGGTGCTGGATTGAAGAAGAAGAAGCGCCAAGATTCTGCAAGGTCCGCCGGGTGCCACCGGTCCGTGGCAGCGACTGGGGCGACGTCGACGCCGCCGACGGGAGGCTCACCATCGCCACCACCAGGATTCTCAGGCTCACCCAGGGCGGACTCACCCTTGAGATGATCGGGGCGGACTTCATTCGCCGTCGGATCGCCCCGTTGCATAACAAGGGGAGCCCAGTCTGGCTCTTCAGGAACCCTGCTGACGTCATGCGGCTCCGCCCTGGCCTCGACCACAACTTCACGGTGATGGGGCATGTCCATTTCTGCCAGCGGCTCTTCCAGCTTGACGTGGGTCGCGACGGCGAGGTCGAACAGACCGGCAAGACCGCGAGGGCTGCCGTAAAGGCTGGCAAGGCCGTCAAGGGGTCTTTCTTCAGGCTGCCAGCGGGGGTGGTCCCGCTGTGCAACAATTCGCGCCAGTTCGAGATCATAGCCATGATGCCGGAATGCAACGCGCACGGCCCTGTCCCGAGCTAGAAGGAGCCGGCGGACGAGTACGTGCAGCAATTCTTCGACTCTCTGGTTGAGGTGTGCGTCAAGCCTGACGCCGAGCGGTGGCTTGTCAGGGACACCACCCAGGAAGAGTTGGACTACATCGCCACTAGGGCGAGGGAGGCGCAGCTCGCCATGGAGGCCGGCAACACCGGGGGTGCGGAGGACGAGCCGGCAATGGCTGCGGAGGAGGAGGAGCTCGCCCAGTGGGCGGCGGCCGCCGGAGAGGCTAGCAGCGCCGGCACCGGAGCTCCGCTGGTCGAAGACGCGACCGACGAGTCGTCGGAGGAGGAGGACGTGGCGGCGGGCTCGGCGCCAGCCAAGGGAAGAGGGCGAGTCCTGCGGCGGGCTAGTTCCGGCGAGCCGGTCCGACCCGGCAAGGCTGCGCAGCCTCAATTGGCCCTGGAGGGGTCCGGGCGCCACACGAGGGCCACGGCGGCGAGGAGGCTGACGAAGGCCGCCGAGAAGAAGAAAGCAACAGCCCCTTCTCCATCAGGGCGCGCACCAACTCCGCCTTCTTCGCCTCCCCCGGCAGACGTTGACTCGGATGCCGACGCGGAGTTCCCTTTTGATCTTGGGCCTCTCAGCCCGAAGAAGAAAAGGAAAGCGGTGGAGGAGGAGGAGATGGACAACGAGTAAGTACTTCGTTCCTTACCGCCATTTCCATTCTCCTGAACCATGCCACTCATCTTGATCTGTTTTGCTTCTTCAGGGATGCAGAGACGTTGGCCCAGAGGATAAAGAGGGCGAAGGCCTCGGCGAGCAGCCAGCCCCCGGCTGGGGCTTCACAGACACCACTAGTGGTGTTGAGCAGCCCGGACGGCAGCCCCCGGCACAGCCCCCAGCGTAAGTTCATCATCCTCTTCTTGCTCGACATGTAGTAGGTGTTTGATGCTATGGTGCTGACCTTGTCGGTTTTGTAGGACGGGAGCGGCAGCAGGAGGAGCCGCAGGGGGCTACCCCCAACACACCACCCCCATCGACCACGCCACGGCGAGGGGCGTCCCCGGCAAGGGCACCAAGCATGGAGCCCACACGCATGGAGGAAGAGGGGAACTTGGGCGCTGGTGGCTCTGCCACGGCGCCAGGCGCCGGCGGGGAGGGGACTTCTGCTTCACAGCCTAGCACTGGTGAGTCGCCTGTCTTCTGTCTCCGCTTTTCCCTTATTCTTTTTCTTGGCTTCATCATCCCCATCACTGCCCAGGCCCTCCTTCAACAGATATGGAGGACGTGGACGCCGTCATCGAGGAAGTTGCTGAGGAGGCCGCGGCGGAGGCCGACAGGATTGCCGCCGAGGAGGCCGCCAAGGATGCTACCGAGGCCGCCGCTGATAAGGCCGCCAAGGATGCCGCCGAGGGTGCCAGCGATGGGCTTGCCGGGGAGGCCGGCAAGGCCATAGCCGAGGAAGAGGCGGTTGATGATCAGCCTTCTTCCTCCACAATCTCGGGCCCCGGCAGGTATCTGAAGGTGGGCGACGATCTCTTCGTCCATCTCGCAGGGGCGTCAAGCTCCCGAGCGCCTGCCAGAAGGGAAGTCTTCGACGGCGAGGTGCTCGCCGCCACCGGGCTCGAGGTTGTTGATGAACCGGGCGTTGGCGGTGATGGCTCTCCAGAAGGGCAACTCTTCCGGGCCATGGGGGCCAATTTTCGGAAGCTCCAAACGCTCTACCGTGCCCGTCTGGACAAGGTTAAGTCCAGGATGGCAACGGTGGACGAGGCGGAGGTGGACTTCAAGACGCGCGTTGCTGAGGCGCAAACTTGGTTTCACCAGTCCCGCGAGGAGCAGAGGGCCTTCTAGGAAGAATTGGCCAAGCGCGATGCAGAGCTCATCATGAATATGTCTGACATCGAGAAGGCCCAGGAAGAGGCGGAGAACTTGGCTGCCGCGGCCGAGGCCGCCCGAAACCAGCATCAAGCCACCTTGGATTCCCAGGAGGAAGACCTCTCCGCACGCGAGGCGAGGCTTGCCGCAATGCTCCGCGGCAAGGATGAGGAGTTCGAGGTCCTTGTCGAGCGGCGGACTCGCGAGCTGGGGCAGAGGCACAAAGAGGCACTCGATGCCCAGGCTCTGGTCCATGCCGGCAAGGTGAAGGAGCTGGAGGTAGAGCGGGACGAGCTGAAGGAGCAAGCCCTCAAGCTCTCCAACGAGAAGAACTCGCTCAACTACGCCTTGGCAGAGGCGCATGGAGCGGTCATCAGCAGGGCTGGGGAGCTCTCCGAGGCACAAAACTCCATCAGAGATCTCAAGCTGAAGCTGGAGAATCTCGAGAAGATATTGTCGGAGAGCTCGGCTCGGGACGAGACCTTGACCAGGAGCCTGGAGGAGGAGAAGCAGCTGCGGGCGGACGAGGCCGCCTCCCACCAGGAATACGTGGCGGGCGAGAACGGGTGGATCAGCCGGCTGGAGGACGTCGTCGGCAGGGTTACCTCGCAGTTGGCCCTCATGGGGATGCCAAACGCGAAGTATGCCCCTGAGTGGAGCGGGACTGTCAACGCCAAGCTGACCCTGTTCTTCGAGGGCGTCCTCGGCGCCTTGGCTGATCTTCACTCCAACAGAACGGCCACGCTGGTCGGGGAGGCCCGGCGACTTTGCCGGGGGGTCATGACCAAGGTCCTCACCAAGATGGCATACTGGAATCCTGCACTCGACTTCGAAGCCGCGATGGATAGCTTGCCGGAGGATGCTGACCTCACGGTGCTCAAGGAGCGCATCAAGCCCGTCATCAGCTGCATCGACGAAATCAAGAGGGTGGAGGGCCAGCGCCGGGATTAGGCATCTCGTTCTTCTTCGCCCCTGCGGGTTCATGACCAAGACAAATTTTATCTTTAGTTAGAACCGCAGCGATGACACGATGTAATATAACTTTGAAACATTTTGGGATTATGCATTTTATTTTCCTGTTTGTTGTTTCTTTGCATGTCCACCCTACGCTATCTAGTTAGGCTTGTCGGTGCGAAAAACCCAGGGCGGCGTCTTAGGGACGGGTCCCCATTGGCCTGCCGGGCGAGCGTGCTGCCGGGTGAGCCACCTTGCCGCCCTTAACGCAGCCGCTCGAACTGTCGAGTTTGACTCGAGTCAGAGTCGAGAGCCTTGCCAATTGCGGAAGGCTACCCTACCGTTTCCAACGCAGCCATTTGAACTATTGAGCGGGCTCGAAACAGAGCAAAGGCGTTGCCGATCGGGAAGGGCCCCATTTGCGTGCAGGTTTCTTATACAAAGAATGACAATTCCGAGGATAATAACCTTAAACAATAGGATGGAAATATCCAGGGTTCGATATAACTTAGCTTCTATTTGTAGCCGCTCGAGCGCTGATCTTCCAGCCTCCTTCCTTCTCAAAGGGCCATCAAGACGAAGGAGTGTTGGGTCAACTGCTAGAGCCGATTCTCACAACTACGAAGCCTCCTACCTGGCGCACCAAAGATGTCGGTGTATTTGGATCGACACCTATGGGATCACAAGAATCCCTACTACGGTTGCGGGGCGCGGGATTGAGAGAAGAGCGGATCCAACAGTTAGCACACGGTTCATTTACCCAGGTTCGGGCCGCAAGGATGCGTAAAACCCTACTCCTGCTTTGGTGGATCGTATATATGTGTTCTTCAGCCTGCTATGGGGCGTGAGGAGCTCCAAAAAGCTGAATCCTTCTCATGTTCGCCTCGGGCCTCCTTTTATAGGGAAAAGGGGTTGCCACAGTGGCACACAGGAGGTGGAAAGGGTACAGTGATGCAAGGTTATCCCTCGTATTACATGACAAGGCGCATTTAATGCGCCCTGCTTAGGTGTCCTTGCTTTATCGGGGACGGGGAAGACATCCGTCTTGTCCGTCGCCGCTCCTTCTTGTGTTGACACGCGCCCCGGCTAGCGATGCCTGAGATGCCATGTAGGCAGGCAGACAACTGAGGTGGCGCAATGGTGGGTCTTCCACGAAGATCTTCATGTCGCCACGCAGGTGCCTGCCCAGCTGGTTGGGTCGGCAGCTGCATAGGGCGGCGGAAGCTTAGTTGGCGTGGGCCTGATCGTGGCCCTGTGGATGTCCTTGACAAGGGCCTTACCGGGGCCCCGGCAAGGGTCTTGCCGCGGCGCCTGCTGTCATCCCCGGCAAGGTGCTTGCCGGAGGTCTCATGGTCTTCCTTGGCTGGGATCCCACCAAGGGTCGTCGTCTTCGTGCGTGTCTGATCTTGAATGTCTTCACAAAGATCTGCACGCCACTACGGGGATGCCTCCCAAATCCTCGCCCCATGGGGGCTGTGGACTCAAGGGTGATCCGCTCAGTTGGCATGGGGCGAGTTGCCGCGGCGAGGGTCTTGCCGGGGCTGCTATAGCTGGCCCCGGCAAGGATCTTGCCGGGGCTGCTAGAACCGGCTCCCGGCAAGGATCTTGCCGGGGGATCCCGCTTCGTCCCATTTCTCTTTGTGGTCTTGGCTTTGGGCTTCAGTTCCATCGAGCTTCGGTCTTACCCTGGCTCACCTCCCTTGCCATGCTTGGTGTGGTGGTGCCCGTGGCTCAGACTGCCCGTGCACAGTCATAGGGGTACAAAAAGTGTACCCCTCTTTTTGTACACCGACAACTACATCATAACCCACGATTTTTTGGGGATTTATGTTAGTCACCAACCATTCATGGGTTGCCGGTAAGTTAGGTACGACCTTACCAAGGTCCATCTTGTTAATGGTTGTGGATGGCTGCAAATCAGGTATGACTTTGAAATTGTATGTAGCATGCGAAATAATTGATGCAAAGTGACCGCCGGAACAAACTCTTGTGGAAGGAAGAAAATATCTATTCCCCCGCAAAAAAAGAAAGGAAAGAAAATACCTATTGTCAAGGAAAAAAGGATTGTATGGTGTCGTTTTATATCATGGTTCGCCATATAGACAGGCTACCGGTGTTTGCATATGGAGCCCCTCGTCCCCTCGTAACCCCCTCGTCCGCCCCCATGGGCGGCCAGGGTGAAACCCTAGCCGCTACCGGGCGTCTCTCCCACGCCTCCCTCACCCTCGTCGCTGTTAGCAGCGCCACCGGGTGAAGCCTGGCCCGCAGGGGAGGCCATCACTCCCCTACGCCCAATTCGGCTGGCGCGAACGACCCGTTCGTGAAGAGGCGTCGGACTACCGTGGGCTTCGGCAGCGCTGCGGGTGGATCTTGGCGGCGGCGTGCACGACACGCCAACGGTAGGAGTCCACGCTTGCAGCACGGATTGGCGACTGCGGGAGCGCTAGCTAGGAGCTGGTGGCTGTATAAGTCATCGCGTTTGGGTCAGATCCTTCATGGTCTGGCGCTAGGGTGCCGGTGGGCAGTGCAGGGTGGTGGTACTCGTCGTTGCCCAGGTTGGATTTTCTAAATCTGGCGCCTGTACGGATCTGCATCGGAGTCTCTCCTTGATCTTCCATTTGGTGGGTTGAGCCCTATGGTGCTTTCTTCTCCCATTTGGTGGTTTCGTTTCTTGGCTCGTGGCCAGATCTGGAGAAGACAATGGTTGGCGTTACAGGTTGGGGACCAGAGGAAATTTTGATCGGCTAGCTCGACCCAGCATCGGCGGTGACTTTTGTGTCGTTACCCTCCCTGGAGGCGACGCCGAGGTCCCCTACTATCCACCTCTGACCCACTCCTGGACGAAAGTCTAAAACCATCTTGGATTGGGCGGCGGCGGTGCCATGCGCGTTGTGTCCTCCATGGGCGCCGTCTTGGGAGGCTGGGGTGTTCGATGGAGAGTTACTGTGGGTGGTGCGCTCTGTGTGGCAGCTCCAGCAGCGGCGACATTGTGGAGGTTGGTAGGAGGAGCGGCGTTGGATCTACCACATCGACGACTAGTATTGGCGGCATGGTGCAGCTGAATCTCAACGTCATATTGAGGGAAATATGCCCTATAGGCAATAATAAAGTTGTTATTTATATTTCCTTATATCATGATAAATGTTTATTATTCATGCTAGAATTGTATTAACCGGAAACTTAGTACATGTGTGAATACATAGACAAAACAGAGTGTCACTAGTATGCCTCTACTAGACAGGTCATTGATCAAAGATGGTTATGTTTCCTAGCCATAGACATGAGTTGTCATTTGATCAGCGGGATCACATCATTAGGAGAATGATGTGATGGACAAGACCCATCCGTTAGCTTAGCACTATGATCATTTAGTTTTACTGGTATTGCTTTCTTCATGACTTATACATGTTCCTATGACTATGAGATTATGCAACTCCCGAATACTGGAGGAACACCTTGTGTGCTATCAAGCATCGCAACATAACTGGGTGATTATAAAGATGCTCTACAGGTGTCTCCGAAGGTGTTCATGGTGTTGGCATAGATCAAGAATAAGATTTGTCACTCCGAGTGTCGGAGAGGTATCTCTGGGCCCTCTCGGTAATACACATCATAATAAGCCTTGCAAGCAAATGACTAATGAGTTAGTCACGAGATGGTGTATTATGGAACGAGTAAATAGACTTGCCAGTAATGAGATTAACTAGGTATGGTGATACCGACGATCGAATCTCGGGCAAGTAACATACTGATGACAAAGGGAACAACGTATATTGTTATGCGGTTTGACCGATAAAGATCTTCGTAGAATATGTAGGAACCAATATGAGCATCCAAGTTCCGCTATTGGTTATTGACCGGAGATGTGTCTCGGTCATGTCTACATAGTTCTCGAACCCGTAAGGTCCGCATGCTTAACGTTTGATGACGATCGGTATTATGAGTTTATGAGTTTTGATGTACCGAAGGTAGTTCAGAGTCCCGGATGAGATCATGGACATGATGAGGAGTCTCAGAATGTCCGAGACGTAAAGATTGATATATTGGATGACTATATTCGGACACCGGAAGTGTTCCAGAAAAGTTTCGGATTAAACCGGAGTGCCGGAGGGGTATCAGTACCCCCCGGGGGAACTAATGGGCAACTTGGGCCCTTAGTGGAGAGAGAGAGGGTCGGCCAGGGCTGGGTCGCGCGTCTCTCCCCATTGGTCCGAATTGGACAAGGAGAGGAGGGGGTGGCGCCCCTTCCTTCTCCCTCTCCCTCTCCTTCCTTCCCGCTCTCCCTCTTGGTGGACTCCTACTAGGAATAGGATTCCTATTCCTAGTAGGAGTGGCCCTCCTAGGGCGCGCCATAGGGGCCGGCCGGCCTCCTCCCCTTGCTCCTTTATATACGGGGGCAGGGGCACCTCTAGACACACAAGTTGATCAAGTTGATCTCTCCCAACCGTGTGCGGTGCCCCCCTCCATAGTAACACACCTCGGTCATATCGTTGAAGTGCTTAGGCGAAGCCCTGCACCGGTAGCTTCATCATCTCAGTCACCACGCCGTCGTGCTGACAAAACTATCCCGCGAAGTTTTACTTGATCAAGAGCTCGTGGGACGTCATCAAGCTGAACGTGTGCTGAACGGGGAGGCTCCGTGCGTTCGGTGCTTGATCGGTTGGATTGCGAAGAAATTTCGACTACATCAACCGCGTCACTAGATGCTTCCGCTCCCGGTCTACGGGGGTACGTAGACACACTCTCCCCTCTCATTGCTATGCATGTAGTAGATAGATCTTGCGTGATCGTAGGATTTTTTTTTGAAATACTACGTTCCCCAACAGTGGTATCAGAGCCAGGTCTATGCATAGATGATATACACGAGTAGAACATAATGAGTTGTGGGCGATAATAGTCATACTACTTAGCAGCATGTCATACTTTGATTCGGCGGTATTGTGAGATGAAGCCGCCCGGACCGACATTACGCGTACGCTTATGCGAGACTGGTTTTATCGTTATGAGCACTCGTTGCTTAAAGGTGACTGGCGGGTGTCTGTCTCTCTCACTTTAGTTGAATCGAGTGTGGCTACGCCCGGTCCTTGTGAAGGTTAAAACATCACATACTTGACGAAAAATCGTTGTGGTTTTTGTATGCGTAGGTAAGAACGGTTCTTGCTAAGCCCGTAGCAGCCACGTATAACTTGCAACAACAAAGTAGAGGACGTCTAACTTGTTTTAGCAGGGCATGTTGTGATGTGATATGGTCAAGACACGGTGAGTGATACGTTATTGTATGAGATGATTATGTCTTGTAAAGTTATCGGCAACTGGCAGGAGCCATATGGTTGTCGCTTTATTGTATGAAAGGCAATCGCCATGTAATTGCTTTACTTTATCACTAAGCGGCAGTGATAGTCGTGGAAGCAATAGTTGGCAAGACGACAACGATGCTACGATGGAAATCAAGGTGTCGCGCCCGTGAGATGGTGATCATGACGGTGCCTTGGAGATGGAGATCAAAAGCACAAGATGATGATGGTCATATCATGTCACATATATTGATTGCATGTGACGTTTATCTTATTATGCTTGTTATTTTGCTTAGTACAACGGTAGCATTATAAGATGATCCCTTACAAAATTTCAAGGTACGAGTGTTCTCCCTGAGTATGCACCATTGCGAAAGTTCGTCGTGCCGAGACACCACGTGATGATCGGGCGTGATAAGCTCTACGTTCAGGGGCGGAGCCAGGATTTAACCATAGGGGGGGCGAGATGAATGTGAAGCCAAAAAATATTTTGTGCCTTGGGACCAAGGAAAAAAATGGCACGCCATATAAAATAGCGCCGCCCTTTAAATTATACTATTAGCTTGCTATAGCGAGTTATTGTATACTAATTTATTTAGCGAAACAATTCTCTACACGTTATAGCGCGCTATTTTTTCCTGTGCTTGTGACTACCAAAAGTTTTATATCAAGTACAAAAAAAATTCAGCGGGAGCATCTCTTAGCTATAGCTAGTAATGGTGAACGATTCCATATAAGTGCCATATATATATTGAAGAAGGTGTAACCAAAATAATCTCAAATTATGAAATCAAATAAAATATTATTGTATATAAGTTTAAGATGTAAGAATGAGAAAAATCATCATGTAACTAAACCGTAGCAGATCATCTAAATTGGTTGGGTCAACACTTAAAGTGTACCCGGTGTGGAGTTGATAGCTACCAATGCGTACACATCCTTGAACAAACATGATCAATTAATATTGTATTAGGAGAAAATGATCTGGATTTTTGTAAACATACCTAGAGCATTAAATCCATCCCATCTTGTCCCCTCCACTGCTAGGTCGATGCAGATCGACTAATGGTAGTCATCCCTGATCACCAACGCTCGACAAAACATCAGGGGTCGAGCATCTGATCGGTTATGTGTTCCTATGCCCTGTAGCTGCAATGACGGCCCACGACAACCAATTAACTGGAATGCAAACATGATTAGATCAAAGGATATTTGCTGGCTCATCGCATCTTCTCCAATCGCCATGAACAGATCAGCGGCAGCGCTTGACCAAACCCTATCGTGGTCGTGGGCGGCGGCGACAACAGATTGATTGCGTGGAAACAGGAAAGCATGGGCTGTATGCGTCCATACGTGTGCTGTGGATGGTTATCCATCCATTGGCGGATGCGTTCACAAACAGCCTGGAGGCCTGCTTTGGGCTTTGGGCCAACCAACAACGTTGAAAGGAAGGCATGTGCCTTCGCTAATGACGACGGTAGCTAAGCAAATATTCCATAGAAGATTAGTACTAGTCCCCCCTACAGATCCATGGGGGTGGCCGGCCCATAGGGGGGGTCTGGCCCCCGCTTGCCCCCCCCCCATTGGCTCCGCCCTTGTCTACATTCACATACAACGGGTGCAAGCCAGTTTTGCACACGCAGAATACTCGGGTTAAACTTGACGAGCCTAGCATGTACAAACATGGCCTCGGAACACTGGAGACCGAAAGGTCGAGCGTGAATCATATAGTAGATATGATCAACATAAGATGTTCACCATCGAAAACTATTCCATCTCACGTGATGATCGGACATGGTTTAGTTGATTTGGATCACGTGATCATTTAAATAACGAGAGGGATGTCAATCTAAGTGGGAGTTCTTTAGTAATATGATTAAATTGAACTTTAATTTATCAAGAACTTAGTCCTCATAGTATTTGCAAATTATGTTGTAGATCAATAGCTCGCGTTATATCTCCCCTATGTTTTTTTGATATGTTCCTAGAGAAAACTAAGTTGAAAGATGTTAGTAGCAATGATGCGGACTTGTTCCGTGATCTGAGGATTTTCCTCATTGCTGCACATAAGTATTATGTCCTTGATGCACCGCTAGGTGACATATCTATTTCAGGAACAGATGTAAACGTTATGAACGTTTGACAAGCTCGGTATGTTGACTACTTGATAGTTTAGTGCGACATGCTTTACGGCTTATAACCGGGACTTAAAAAATGTTTTGAACGCCATGAAGCATATGGGATGTTCCAAGAGTTGAAATTAGTATTTCATACTCATGCCCATGTCGAGAGGTATAAGACCTCACAAAGTACTTTGCCTACAAGATGGAGGAGAATAGCTCAACCAGTGAGCATGTGCTCAGATTGTCTGGGTACTACAATTACTTGAATCAAGTGGGAGTTAATCTTCCAGATAAGATAGTAATTGACAAAGTTCTCTAGTCACTATCACCAAGTTACTAGAACTTCGTGATGAACTATAATATGCAAGGGATGACAAAAGTAATTCCCGAGCTCTTCGCGATGCTGAAATCGGCGAAGGTAGAAATCAAGAAAGAGCATCAAGTGTTGATGGTTAACAAGACAACTTATTTCAAGTAAAGGGCAAAGGGATAGAAGGGAACCTTCAAGAAGAATGACAAGCAAGTTGTCACTCCCATGAAGAAACACAAAGCTAAACTCAAGCCTGAAACTAAGTGCTTCTACTGCAAAGGAAATGGTCACTGGAAATGGAACTGCCATAGATACTTGGCGGATAAGAAGGATGGCAAAGTGAACAAGGGTATATTTGATATACATATTATTGATGTGTATTTTATTAGTGTTCATAGCAACCCCTGGGTATTTGATACCAGTTCAGTTGCTAAAATTAGTAACTCGAAACGAGAGTTGCAGAATGAACAGAGACTAGTTAAAGGTGAAGTGACGATGTGTGTTGGAAGTGGTTCCAAGATTGATATGATCATCATCGCACACTCCCTATACTTTCAGGATTAGTGTAGAACCTAAATAAATGTTATTTGGCATTTGCGTTGAGCATGAATATGATTTGATCATGTTTGTTGCAATACGGTTATTCATTTAAAGTCATGGAATAATTGTTATTCTGTTTACATGAATAAAGCCTTCGATGGTCATACACCTAATGAAAATAGTTTGTTGGATCTCGATCGTAGTGATACACATATTCATAATATTGAAGCCAAAAGATGCAAGGTTAATAATTATAGTGCAACTTATTTGTGGCACTGCCGTTTAGGTCGTATTGGTGTAAAGCACATGAAGAAACTCCATAGTGATGGATTTTTGGAATCACTTGATTATGAATCACTTGGTGCTTGCGAACCATGCCTCATGGGCAAGATGACTAAAACTCCGTTCTCCGAAACAATGGAGCGATCAACAGATTTGTTGGAAATCATACATACTGATGTATGTGGACCGATGAGTGTTGAAGCTCGCGGCAGGTATCGTTATTTTCTAACCTTCACTGATGATCTGAGAAGATATGGGTATATCTACTTGATGAAGCACAACTCTGAAACATTTGAGAAGTTCAAAGAATTTAAGAGTGAAGTAGAGAATCATCGTAACAAGAAAATAAAGTTTCTACGATATGATCATAGAGGAATCTTTGAGTTACGAGTTTGGTCTTCATTTGAAACAATGTGGAATAGTTTCACAACATACGCCACCCGGAACACCACAGCGTAATGGTTTGTCTGAACCTCGTAACTGTACTTTATTAGATATGGTGTGGTCTATGATGTCTCTTACCGATTTACCACCATCGTTTTGGGTTATGCATTAGAGACAGCTGCATTCACGTTAAATAGGGCAACATCTAAATCCGTTGAGACGACGCCTTATGAACTGTGGTTTGGCAAGAAACCAAAGTTGTCGTTTCTTAAAGTTTGGGGTTGCGATGTGATACGTCTCCAACGTATCTATAATTTTTTATTGTTCCATGCTATTATTTATGAAGTCTTGGATGTTTAATGGGCTTTATCATTCACGTTTATATCACTTTTGGGACTAACCTACTAACCCAAAGGCCCAGTCCAGATTGCTGTTTTTGCCTGTTTCAGGGTTTTGCAGAAAAGAATATCAAACGGAGTCCAAACGGAATGAAACCTTCGCGAGAGATATTTTTGGAGAAAATCACACACGCGGAGCTTGAGAACCACGTCACGGGACGGAGGGTTGGACCACGAGGGTGGGGGCGCGCCCCCTTGCCTCGTGGCCCCCTCGAGCGTCCCCCGGTGCCCTCCTTCTTCCTATATAAGTCCGCGTACCCCAGAAACTCCGAGAACAGATAGAAAACCCTAATTCTACCCCCGTACCTTCTGTTCCCATGGAGATCCCATCTTGGAGCCAGTTCCGGAGCTCCACCGGAGGGGGATCCATCACGGAGGCCTTCATCATCATCATCATCGCCCTCACCTTGAGTTGTGAGTTACCACAGACCTTCGGGTCCATAGCTAGTATCTAGAAGGCTTCTTCTCTCTCTCTGGATCTCAATACAAAGTTCTCCTCAGTCTTCGAGGAGATCTATTCGATGTAATCTCTTTTTGTGGTGTGTTTGTCGAGATCCGATGAATTGTGAGTTTATGATCAAGGTTATCTATGAAAGACATCTTGTTCTTCTCTGAAATTTTTATGTGTGCTCATAATATCCTTGCAAGTCTCTTCGAATTATTGGTTTGGTTTTGGCCTACTAGATCTATAGTTCTCGCAATGGGAGAAGTGCTTTGCTTTGGGTTCAATCTTGCAGTGTCCTTTCCCAGTGACAGTAGGGGCAGCAAGGCACGTATTGTATTGTTGCCATCGAGGATAAAAAGATGGGGTTTATATCATATTGCTTGAGTTTATCCCTCTACATCATGTCATCTTGCTTAAGGTGTTACTCTGTTCTTATGAACTCAATACACTAGATGTATGTTGGATAGCGGTCGATGTGTGGAGTAATAGTAGTAGATGCAGGCAGGAGTCGGTCTACTTGTCTCGGACGTGATGCCTATATACAATGATCATGCCTAGAAAGTCTCATAATTATTCGCTTTTCTATCAATTGCTCGACAGCAATTTGTTTACCCGCCGTAGAATATCGCTATCATGAGAGAAGCCACTAGAGAAAACTATGGCCCCCGGGTCTATTCTCAACATATCAATCTACATCTACTTTACTTTTATCGCTTTTATTTGCTGTTCTTATAAACTAAAAATACCAAAAATATAAACTATCATCTCTATCAGATCTCACTTTCGTAAGTGACCATAAGGGGATTGACAACCCCTTATCGCATTGGCTGCGAAGTTCTTATTTGTTTGTGCAGGTGCGAGGGACTCGCGCGTGGTCTCCTACTGGATTGATACCTTGGTTCTCAAAAACTGAGGGAAATACTTATGCTACTGTGCTGCATCTCCCTTTCCTCTTCGAGGGAATACAACACAAGCTCAAGAGGTAGCAAGAAGAATTTCTGGTGCCGTTGCCGGGGAGGCTTACGCAAAAGTCATATACCAAGTACCTATCACAAACCCTTATCCTTCACATTCATTTATTTGCCTCTCATTTTCCTCTCCCCCACTTCACCCTTGCCGTTTTATTTGCCCTTCTTCCGCCATGTGTTTATCGTTCGCTTGCCTTTTTGTTTGCTTGTGTGCTATGTGCCCTCAATTAGCTTCCATCTTCGCTTGCTAAAGTATGGATCCTCATCCACTTGCTAATCTCTTTAAGAGATCCAATTATGTTGAACCTATTGCTAGTGAGTTGTGTGCACTAGATTATCTTTATGGGGTTTTGCTTGAAATTTATGAATCTGAAAATTGTGACGAAATATTGAAAGAAAAACATAAATCTATTCATGATAGCTCCTTGAGTAAAAAGCATGATTGCAATGATGTTATTATAAATTCTATTAATGTCAATTATGCTAATGATACGCAAAACCCTAAGCTTGGGGATGCTAATATTGCTATGGCCACTACTTGTTGCAATGATCATGATTGGGGTGATGCTTCTTACGATCTTGAAAATTTATTTCAACCCCATTATGAATATGAGATTGAAAATAGTGTTTGCAATAATATTGAAAGTGGGCTTGAAGAGGTCATGACTTTAGTTAATGTCAATCCCACTATTTTGGAAAAGTGTCAACTTTGCATGCATGTGGATCGTGTTGAGAATATGTTATGTGATAGCTATTTTTTTGAATTAGATCATGACCCCACATGCAATTATTATGATAGAGGAAAATATGGTTGTAGAAATCTTCATGTTACTAAATTACCTCTCTTCATGTTGAGATTGATCTTGATTCTTTCTTCTTCCTTACATATGCTAGATCTTGCTTGCCTTGCTAATTTGTTTGCCTATAAGATGCCTATGCATAGGAAGTATGTTAGACTTAGATGTGATTTTCACATGTTATATTATGCTCTCTTTGTGTTTCAATTCTTATCTTTCATGTGAGCATCATTGAATTATCGTGCCTAGCTAGGGGCGTAAAACGATAGCGCTTGTTGGGAGGCAACCCAATTTTATGTTTTTTGTTTTTGTTGATGTTAGGGAATAAATATTGCATCTAGCCTCTGATTAGATGTGGTTTCATGTTTTGTTTAGTGTTTGTGCCAAGTAGAACCTTTGGGAAGACTTGTGTGAAGTTTATGTGATCTTGCTGTGAAAAACAGAATCGTTAGCGCTCGCTAAAGTAGTCTTCAGATTTTACTGGAGCGTGGTTTTTAGTTGATTATTTTTGCAGATGATTGGTAGACAAATTCCAAAAGTAGGCGAAACCTACAGATTACTACAGACTGTTCTGTTTTTGACAGATCCTGTTTTTCGTGTGTTGTTTGCTTGTTCCGATGCATCTATGAGTAGTATTGGAGGATATGAACCATAGAGAAGTTGTAATACAGTAGGTTTAGCACCAATATAAACAAAGAATGAATTCATTGCTGCACTTTTGAGTAGTGGTTTGCTTTCTTATACTAACGGAGCTCACGAGAATTTTTGTCTAAATTTTGTGTTGTGAAGTTTTCAAGTTTTGAGTATTGCTTTGATGGACTATGGAACAAGGAGTATCAAAGGCCTAAGCTTGGGGATGCCCATGGCACCCCAAGTAAATTCAAGATAATCAAAAGCCTAAGCTTAGGGATGCACCGGGAAGGCATCCCCTCTTTCATCTTCATCCATCGGTAACTATACTTGGAGCTATATTTTTATTCGCGACATGTTATGTGTTTTGCTTGGAGCGTCTTGTATAAATTGAGTCTTTGCTTGTTATTTTTCCACAATCATCCTTGCTGGACACACCTATTTGAGAGAGTTAAATATGGCCTAGAAATTATTAGAACACTCTATGTGCTTCACTTATATCTTTTGAGTTGAATAATTTTTGCTCTAGTGCTTCACTTATATCTTTTAGAGCACGGTGGTGGTAATATTTTGTAAAAATTGTTGAACTCTCATGCTTCACTTATATCCTTTTGAGAGTCTATGAAAACAGCATGGTAATGTGTTTAGGCTAAAGAAACAAGTCTTCACATGATAGACATCCAATGTCAATGTAGTAAAAAAATCACACTAAGTGCATTGAATAGAATGAGATGTTGGATGCTTGGTAAATGTTTTGAGATATAAGGATAGTGATATTAGAGTCATGCTAGTGGAGTTATTATGAAATTGAGGAATACTTGTGTTAAGGTTAGTGATTCCCGTATAATGCACGTATGGTGAACCGCTATGTGACGAAGTTAGAGCATGAGGTATTTGTAGAGTGCCAACCTTTGTGTGGAGGTCGGGGGCGCGTGATGGTTAACTCCTACCAACCTCCCCCCTAGGAGCATGCATTGATTGCTTTGTTTTGATGGCTCATAGATTTTTGCAACAAGTATATGAGTTCTTATGACTAATGTTGAGTCCATGGATTATACGCACTCTCACCCTTCCACCATTGCTAGCCTCTCTTGTACCGCGCAACTTTCGCCGGTGCCATAAACCCACTATATATCCTTCCTCAAAACAGCCACCATATTATTCCTCAAAACAGCCACCATACCTACCTATCATGGCATTTCCATAGCCATTCCGAGATATATTGCCATGCAACTTTCCACCATTCCGTACATATGACACGCATCATATTGTCATATTGCCATTGCATGATCATGTAGTTGACATCGTATTTGTGGCAAGGCCACCATGCATAATTTTTATACATGTCACTCTTGTTTCATTGCACATACCGGTACACCACCGGAGGCATTCATATAGAGTCATACTTTGTTGTTGTAGTATCGAGTTGTAATATTGAGTTCTAATGAAAGTGTGATGATCATCATTATTAGAGCATTGTCCCATGGGAGGAAAGGCTAAATCTATAAAGCCCCTCCGCAAAAAAAGTCCAAAGAAAAAAAAGTCCCAAACAAAAGAAAAAAAGAAAAAAGAAAAAGGGACAATTGCTACTATCTTTTTCCACACTTGTGCTTCAAAGTAGCACCATGTTCTTTATTGTAGAGAGTCCCATGTTTAGTCACTTTCATATACTAGTGGGAATTTTCATTATAGAACTTGGCTTGTATATTCCAACGATGGGCTTCCTCAAATGCCCTAGGTCTTCGTGAGCAAGCAAGTTGGATGCACACCCACTAGTTTCTTTTGTTGAGCTTTCATTCATATTTAGCTCTAGTGCATCCGTTGCATGGCAATCCCTACTCACTCACGTTGATATCTATTGATGGGCATCTCCATAGCCCGTTGATACGCCTAGTCGATGTGAGACTATCTCCCTCCTTTTTGTCTTCTCTACAACCACCTCTATTCCACCCATAGTGCTATGTCCATGGCTCACGCTCATGTATTGCGTGAAAGTTGAAAGGTTTGAAAAGATAGAGTATGAAAACAAATGCTTGGCTGAAATTGGGGTTGTGCATGATATGAATATTTTTGTGTGATAACGAGGGAGCATATCCAACACTATATGATTTTGTAGGGATAACTTTCTTTAGCCATAGTATTTTGATAAGACATGATTGCTTTGTTAGTATGCTTGAAGTATTGTTATTTCTTATGTCAATATAGACTTTTATCTTGAATCTTTCAGATCTGAACATTCATGCCACAATTAAGAGAATTACATTGAAAAACTATATTGGTTAGCATTCCACATCAAAAATTCTTTCTTTATCATTTACCTACTTGAAAGAACATGCGGTGCCCCCATGTTTGGTTTTGGTAATTGATGACAATCTCTATGGACTAATAGTTGCCTTGAGTTACATTTGAAGGGTTTGTCCATAGGCTTTTCTTGGAGTCCATTTGTTGGTTTCAAGGAGAGTTTGTGATGACCAAGGCGCTATTAAGGAATTATCCAAAGATTGGTCTTGTGAGTGTTGAGCTTATTGTAAGCATGTCTTGAAGAAGAAGAGTGTGTGATCATTCATGTTTACCTTCAAGACATCATTCAAATGAAGAGAGTTGCAAAGATTCAAGGTTGATCAAGACTAAGTCAAAGAGTGAATCAATTTGATCAACACACAAAGCATAGAAGATGTATCGAGAGGGATCAAGCGATCCCATGGTATGGTAAGCATTGTCAATTATGCTTTGTGTACTAACCCATGGTCTTCGTGAGAGTTCTTTGCGGGGTTAGGTTGCAGTGTGCAAGTTCAAGTAGGATCATCACGAAGAGATCATATGCTTGAAGCTTGCCGTCCAATTATGGTAGCAATGGACTTGTGAAGATGTGCCGAAGAGTGGCTCACCCATAGTGGTGTATGGGGGAGCAATCTACTAATCTTCACCGAGCCAACACAATCAAGAAAGATGGTCCAGCTTGAGGGAGTCAAGATCGTCATCATCCAGCTCAAGTGGACTATGTGCAAGGCAAAGATTTGCCCTTGATAGGTTTTATATTTTACCGGTCTCATGGTAGTTGTGGGAGACCGGGTTATAGGATTGATTACCTTACAATCAAGGGGGGCTCCCGATGAGTATCTTGATCATATCGTTCATAGAGAGCTCAAACCATTGCATCCTTGCATCATCGTTATTGGTTCTTGTTTAGTTCTTCACCTTGTGAGATTTGGAGCTTATGGTCATTTTCATGACAAGCTCGAGTTCATCGAAAACAAAGTTCACATGCATCTTCTATGATGTTTTCGATGTTGGTGTTTTTGCGGTTCTCTTTGTGAGTCTTAGAGCTTATGGTCATCTTGATGACAAGCTCGAATTCATCGAAAACGGAGTTCACTTACATCTTCTATGATGTTTTCGGTGTTGGAGTTTTTACCGGTCTTAATTGAGAAAGGGTTCTCACCATTTTATTTGGGATATTTTCCCAATTGCTATTTCTTGATATTTCTATCAAGATTGTGTTTGCTCTTGTCCTTAGCTTTCCAACAAACTTTATTTCGTCGAATTCGGAGTTCGTATGCGAAAGTTGTGGCTGTTTTGATCTTACCTGTTTTTCATAGAGAGGTTGTACCGCCCCAAAGAGAGGTTGTACCGGTTGACCGGTACAACCGGTGTTTGGAGCGGTAGTACCGGTCCAGAATTGGTCTGAAGGTTGTACAGGCCATGTACCGCTCTACCACCGGAATAATTTCTGTTTTGGAGCGGTTCTTGGGCTGTTGTTGACCGGTTGTACCGGTTAGTTTAGTTTAACCGGTACTACCGGTTCCCCGGGCTGTTGTACCGCTTAGTGCTTTTTCGTACATGTTGGTTTTTCCTCTGCCTTGACCGGTTGTACCGGTCCTACAATTTTCTGCACATAACGGGCAGATTCGTGGGGACCTATAAAAGGGGATCTTCTTCCCCATTGGACCTTATCCTTTGAGCTCGTGTTCTTCCCCCATTGTTGACCTTCTTCGAGCTTGCTATCTCTCAATCCCTCAATGGATTGTTGCTAGTTTTTGGGGGAAAAGAGAGAGGAGATCTAGATGCACACTTCCACCAATCACTTTCTCCTCTTTGTGAGGGGAACCCTTTGGATCTAGTTCTTGGAGTTCTTGGTGTTCTCCTTCTTGTTCTTCCCCTCTTTTCCCTCCCTAGCATTAGTTGCTTTGGTGGGATTTGAGAGAGAAGGACTTGGGCACTCCGTGTGCCCTTGCCATTGCATTTGATGCATCGGTTTGAGTTCTCCACGGTGATACGTGGAAGTGAAGTTTGAGAAGCTTATTACTCTTGGGTGTTTGGGCACCCTGGAGCTTGTTCCTCTTGGGTGCCTTGGCGCCCTAGACGGTTGGTGTTGTTCGGAGCTCAATCATTGTGGTGTAAAGCTCCGGGCAAGCGTCGGGGTCTCCAATTAGGTTGTGGATATTGCCCCGAGCAATTTAACGGTTTCCGGTGACCGCCCCAAAGGTTGCCAAAGTGTACGGGTTCGGAGACCGCCCCCAAGGGTTGCCATTTGTATGGGTTCGGTGACCGCCCTCAAGGGTCCCTTACTGGAATCACAACATCTTGCATTGTGCGAGGGCGTGAGGAGATTACGGTGGCCCTAGTGGCTTCTTGGGGAGCATTGTGCTACCACACCGCTCCAAATGGAGATTAGCATCCGCAAGGGTGTGAACTTCGGGATACATCATCGTCTCCGCGTGCCTCGGTTATTTCTTACTCGAGCCCTTTACTTATGCACTATACTTTGTGATAGCCGTATTGTTTCTTGTCTTATATCTTGCTATCACCTACTCTCTCTGTAAACTAATATAAGAGCGTTTCGATCACTACTTTAGTATTCTGAACGCTCTTATATTAGTTTACGGAGGGAGTACTTGTTTATCTTGCTTAGCATAAGTTGTTGGTGCACATAGGTGAGCCTAGTTGTTGTAGGTTTTGTGCTTGACAAATTAACCGCTAGGTTTATTCCGCATTTGTTCAAGCCTAAACCGTAATTATTTTAAAAGCGCCTATTCACCCCCCCTCTAGGCGACATACATGATCTTTCACTACTCGAGGACGAGCAGGAATTAAGCTTGGGGATGCTTGATACGTCTCCAACATATCTATAATTTTTTTATTATTCCATGCTATTATTTATGAAGTCTTGGATGATTAATGGGCTTTATCATTCACTTTTATATCATTTTTGGGACTAAACTACTAACCCAAAGGCCCAGTCCAGATTGTTGTTTTTTGCTTGTTTCAGGGTTTTGCTGAAAAAGAATAACAAATGGAGTCCAAACGGAATGAAACCTTCGCGAGAGATATTTTTGGAGAAAATCACGCACGCGGAGCTTGAGAACCACGTCAGGGGACGGAGGGTTGGCCCATGAGGGTGGGGGCGCGCCCCCCTTCCTAGGGTGCGCCCCCTGCCTCGTGGCCCCCTCGAGCGTCCCCCGGTGCCCTCCTTCCTCTATAAGTCCACGTACCCCAAAAACTCCGAGAGAGAAAACCCTAATTCCACCGCCATACCTTCTATTCCCGTGGAGATCCCATCTTGGAGCCTGTTCCGGAGCTCCACCGGAGGGGGATCCATCACGGAGGCCTTCATCATCATCATCATCGCCCTCACCATGAGTTGTGAGTAGTTTACCACAGACCTTCGGGTCCATAGCTAGTATCTATATGGCTTCTTGTCTCTCTCCGGATCTCAATACAAAGTTCTCCTCGGTCTTCGAGGAGATCTATTCGATGTAATATTTTTTTGCGGTGTGTTTGTCGAGATTCGATGAATTGTGAGTTTATGATCAAGGTTATCTATGAAAGATATTTGGTTCTTCTCTGAACTTTTTATGTGTGCTCATAATATCCTTGCAAGTCTCTTTGAATTATTGGTTTGGTTTGGCCTACTAGATCTATAGTTCTTGCAATGGGAGAAGTGCTTGGCTTTGGGTTCAATCTTGCGGTGTCCTTTCCCAGTGACAGTAGGGGCAGCAAGGCACGTATTGTATTGTTGCCATCGAGGATAAAAAGATGGGGTTTATATCATATTGCTTGAGTCATTCCTCTACATCATGTCATCTTGCTTAAGGCGTTACTTTGTTCTTATGAACTCAATACACTAGATGCATGCTGGATAGCGGTCGATGTGTGGAGTAATAGTAGTAGATGCAGGCAGGAGTCGGTCTACTTGTCTCGGACGTGATGCCTATATACAGTGATCATGCCTAGATAGTCTCATAATTATTCGCTTTTCTATCAATTGCTCGACACTAATTTGTTTACCCGCCGTAGAATATCGCTATCATGAGAGAAGCCACTAGAGAAAACTATGGCCCCCGGGTCTATTCTCAACATATCAATCTACATCTACTTTACTTTTATCGCTTTTATTTGCTGTTCTTATAAACTAAAAATACCAAAAATATAAACTATCATCTCTATCATATCTCACTTTTGTAAGTGACCGTAAAGGGATTGACAACCCCTTATCACGTTGGCAGCGAAGTTCTTATTTGTTTGTGCAGGTGCGAGGGACTCGCGCGTGGTCTCCTACTGGATTGATACCTTGGTCCTAAAAAACTGAGGGAAATACTTACGCTACTGTGCTGCATCTCCCTTTCCTCTTCGAGGGAATACAACGCAAGCTCAAGAGGTAGCACGATGCTTATGTGAAAAAGCTTCAACCTGATAAACTCGAACCCAAGTCGGAGAAATGTGACTTCATAGGATACCCAAAGGAGACTGCTGGGTACACCTTCTATCACAGATCCGAAGGCAAGATATTCGCTGCTAAGAATGGATCCTTTCTAGTGAAGGAGTTTCTCTCGAAAGAAGTGAGTGGGAGGAAAGTGGAACTTGATGAGGTAATTGTACATTCTCCCGAATTGGATAGTAGTACATCACATAAACTAGTTCTAGTGATTCCTACAACAATTAGTGAAGAAGCTCATGATGATGATCATGAAACTTTGGATCAAGTTACTGCTAAACTTCGTAGATCAACTAGAGTACGTTCCGCGCCAGGGTGGTACGGCAACCCGGTTCTGGAAGTCATGTTACTAGACCATGATGAACCTACGAACTATGAGGAAGAGATGATGAGCCCAGATTCCGCAAAATGGCTTGAGGCCATAAATTCTGAGATGAGATCCATGTATGAGAACAAAGTGTGGACTTTGGTTGACTTGCCCGATGATCAGCAAGCCATTGAAAATAAATGAATCTTCAAGAGGAAGACCGACGCCGACGGTAATGTTACTGTCTACAAAGCTCGACTTGTTGCGAAAGGTTTTCGACAAGTACAAGGAGTTGACTATGATGAGACTTTCTCACCCGTAGCGATGCTTAAGTCTGTCCGGATCATGTTAGCAATTGCCACATTTTATGAAATCTGGCAAATGGATAACAAAACTGCATTCTTTAATGGATTTATTAAAGAAGAGTTGTATATGATGCAGCCAGAAGGTTTTGTCAATCCTAAAGGTGCTAACAAAATATGCAAGCTCCAGCCATCCATCTATGGACTGGTGCAAGCATCTCAGAGTTAGAATATACGCTTTGATAAGTTGATCAAAGCATATAGTTTTATACAGACTTGCGGTGAAGCCTGTATTTACAAGAAAGTGAGTGGGAGCACTACAGCCTTTCTGATAAGTATATGTGAATGACATATTTTCGACCAGAAATGATGTAGAATTTTCTGGAAAGCATAAAGGAGTGTTTGAAAGGAGTTTTTTCAAAGAAAAACCTCGGTAAAGCTGCTTACATATTGAGCATCAAGATCTATAGAGATAGATCAAGACGCTTGATAAGTTTTTTCAATGAGTACATACCTTGACAAGATTTTGAAGTAGTTCAAAATGGAACAGTAAAAGAAAGAGTTCTTGCCTGTGTTGCAAGGTGTGAAATTGAGTAAGACTCAATGCCCGACCACTGCAGAAGATAGAATGAAAGGCATTCCCTATGCCTCAGCCATATGTTCTATTAAGTATGCCATGCTGTATACCAGACCTATTGTATGCCCTGCCCTGATTTTGGCAAGGGAGTACAATTATTTTTATCTAGGAGTAGATCACTGGACAGCGGTCAAAATTATCCTTATAGGACTAAGGACATATTTCTCGGTTATGGAGGTGATAAAGAGTTCATCATAAAGAGTTACGTCGATGCAAGCTTTAACACCGATCTGGATGATTCCGAGTCTCGATCTGGATACATATTGAAAGTGGGAGCAATTATCTAAAGTAGCTCCGTGCAGAGCATTGTAGACATAGAAATTTGCAAAAATACATACGGATCTGAATGGAACAGACCCGCTAACTAAACTTCTCTCATGAAGCAAAACATGATCACACCTTAGTACTCTTTGGATGTTAATCACATGACGATGTGAACTAGATTGTTGACTCTAGTAAACCCTTTGGGTAGTGGTCACATAGCGATGTGAACTATGGGTGTTAATTCACATAACGATGTGAACTATCGGTATTAAATCACATGGCGATGTAAACTAGATTATTGACTCTAGTGCAAGTGGGAGACTGAAGGAAATATGCCCTAGAGGCAATAATAATGTTGTTATTTATATTTCCTTATATCATGATAAATGTTTATTATTCATGCTAGAATCGTATTAACCGGAAACTTAGTACATGTGTGAATACATAGACAAAACAGAGTGTCCCTAGTATGCCTCTACTAGGCTAGCTCATTGATCAAAGATGGTTATGTTTCCTAGCCATAGACATGAGTTGTAATTTTATCAACGGGATCACATCATTAAGAGAATGATGTGATGGACAAGACCCATCCGTTAGCTTAGCACTATGATCGTCTAGTTTTACTGCTATTGCTTTCTTCATGACTTATACATGTTCCTATGCCTATGAGATTATGCAACTCCCGAATACCGGAGGAACACCTTGTGTGCTATCAAACGTCGCAACGTAACTGGGTGATTATAAAGATGCTCTACAAGTGTCTCCTAAGGTGTTCGTGGTGTTGGCATAGATAAAGAATTGGATTTGTCACTCCGAGTGTCGGAGAGGTATCTCTGGGCCCTCTCGGTAATACACATCATAATAAGCCTTGCAAGCAAATGACTAATGAGTTAGTCATGAGATGATGTATTACGGAACGAGTAAAGAGACTTGCCGATAATGAGATTGACTAGGTATGGTGATACCGACGATCGAATCTCGGGCAAGTAACATACCGATGTCAAACGGAACAACGTATGTTGTTATGTGGTTTGACCAATAAAGATCTTCGTAGAATATGTAGGAACCAATATGAGCATCCAGGTACCGCTATTGGTTATTGACCGGAGATGTGTCTCGGTCATGTCTACATAGTTCTCGAACCCGTAGGGTCCGCACGCTTAAGGTTTGATGACGATCGGTATTATGAGTTTATGAGTTTTGATGTACAGAAGGTAGTTCGGAGTCCCGGATGAGATCACGGACATGACGAGGAGTCTCGAAATGTTCGAGACGTAAAGATTGATATATTGGACGACTGTATTCGGACACCGGAAGTGTTCCGGAAAAGTTTCGGATTAAACCGGAGTGTCGGAGGGGTATCAGTACCCCACGGGGGAACTAATGGGCTACTTGGGCCCTTAGTGGAGAGAGAGAGGGCCGGCCAGGGCTGGGCCGCGTGCCTCTCCCCCTTGGTCCGAATCGGACAAGGAGAGGAGGGGGCGGCGCCCCTTCCTTCTCCCTCTCCCTCTGCTTCCTTCCCCCTCTCCCTCTTGGTGGACTCCTACTAGGAATAGGATTCCTATTCCTAGTAGGAGTTCCTAGTAGGAGTGGCCCTCCTAGGGCGCGCCATAGGGGCCGGACGGCCTTTTGCCCTTGCTCCTTTATATACGGGGGCATGGGGAACCTCTAGACACACAAGTTGATCTCTCCCAACCGTGTGCGGTGCCCCCCTCCACAGAAACACACCTCGGTCATATCGTTGCAGTGGTTAGGCGAAGCCCTACGCCGGTAGCTTCATCATCTCCGTCACCACGCCGTCGTGCTGACGAAACTCTCCCGCGAAATTTTACTGGATCAAGAGCTCGTGGGACGTCATCAAGCTGAACGTGTGCTGAACGCGGAGGCTCCGTACGTTCGGTGCTTGATCGGTTGGATCGCGAAGAAAGTTCGACTACATCAACCGCGTCAATAGACGCTTCCGCTCCCGGTCTACGAGGGTACGTAGACACACTCTCCCCTCTCGTTGCTATGCATCTAGTAGATAGATCTTGCGTGATCGTAGGATTTTTTTTGAAATACTACGTTCCCTAACACATATGTGTCTGGATGGACGGGTGTAGGGTGGTGGTGCTGTTTGGCACCGTGGCAGTGGCGACGACAGGCTTGGCAAGGTCATTACATCAATACCTACTCTAAAAATGGATTGGTGGAAGACGGTGACGACGACCCCTGAGAGTACGTCAGACCGTTTTGTGCGCCCGACCCGGATGTGGCTCGGTTGGGGCCTTCGACTTTAGATGTTAGCCTTTTGTGCGATGTATGTTTGGTATTAGGCTTGGACTGCCGGCACCCTTCATCAAGTGGATAGGAGTAGTGACAGATGTTGCTAAGATGGTGGCTTCAGACTACCTGACGACTATTTTATAAGGTCTTTAGGAATAATTAATAAAATGGCTGCATGCATCGCCCAAATGCAGAGACATGGGGTAATCCTCCTTTTTCTAAAAATAATAATATAGAAAGGCTACTAGACTTCTCTAAACCACAAAGAGCCCACGTTTTGCACGACTTTCTGCTAGTATACTTGAAAGTGCAGTATATCGACTAGAGGGGGGGTGAATAGGCGATTTTTATGAAATGCTTCCAAACATGGAAGTTTCGAAGACAAGCGATAAACTCAGCCCTATTAGTATGCAGCGGAAAGTGGACTACACTAGATAAGCCATAGTCATGTATTCAATGAAGTGAAAGCACAAAGACTAACGGTAGCTAGGCAGTAGGGATCATGATGGAAGAAGGAATGAAGCCAATCAAAACTAGTAGATACTCAGTGAAGTCAATCAGATAAGTCAAGCATGCAATGACTTCACAACGTATAGCAGTAAGTAAAAGGAAAGGAAGGATAGAACCAGTAGCTCGGGGAAGATAGTGATTTGTTAGACCAGTTCCAGTTGTTGTGACAACTGTACGTCTGGTTAGGGAGGCTGAGATTTAACTCAGAAGACTGCGTCTTCACCTTGTTCCCCTTGAGCTAAGGACACCTAGTCCTCGCCCAATCACTCTGGTAAGTCTTCAAGGTAGACTTCCAAACCTTCACAGACTTCGTTCACCGGCGATCCACAATGACTCTTGGATGCTCAGAACGCGACGCCTAACCGACTGGAGGAAACACAGTCCTTAAGTCTAATAAGTCTTCAGGTCACACAGACAGAAAGACTTTAGTGATGCCTAACACTCTTTGGCTCTGGGTGTTTGGGCTTTGTCCTCGCAAGGATTTCTCTCTCAAATGCTTCGGAGGTGGGTTGCTCTCAAATGACAAAAGCCGTGCAATAACTCTGAGCAGCCACCAATTTATGGTGTAGGGGGTGGGCTATTTATAGCCACTGGGCAACCTGACCTGATTTGTCCTAAGTGACCCTGGGTCACTAAGGAACTGACACGTGTTCCAACGGTCAGATTTTAAACACACACGGCAACTTTACTTGAGCTACAAGTAAAGCTGACTCATCCGACTCTGGATAAGATTTGCTCTCATAGTCTTCGCTCGAAGACATAGGATTTGGTTGAGCATCACTTCAGTCACTCTGACTTAGTTCACTTGGACCCCACTTAACAGTTCGGTGGTTCCTATGACTCAATAAAGAAGAAAAGGAAACAACGAAACATCTACGTCTTCGCTTTCCATAGTCTTCACACAATGTCTTCTTATGTCATAGTCTTCAATATGATTATCTTCATATACCACCACTGATATCAATGTCTTCATACATTTTTAGGGGTCATCTCCGATTGGTTAACCGAATCAATGAGGGACTACTACCTGTGTTATCCTGCAATTCTCACAAACACATTAGTCCCTCAACCAGGTTTGTCGTCAATACTCCAAAACCAACTAGGGGTGGCACTAGATGCACTTACAATCTCCCCCTTTTTGGTGATTGATGATAAACTGGTTGAAGTTTTCAACGGAGATAAAGATATGTGAAATTGTAAAGGATAAGGTATTGTCTTCGTAAGTAGCAAAAGGCTCCCCCTGAAGATGTGCATATAGTTGATTTGCCTTTGAATGCAAATGCACATGGCAGGTTGTACTTGTGGAGATCCTCTTCAACTTATGAAGACAATTCATCATGCACAATTGATATGTCGAAGATAATGACATGCATAATGAAAAATGGACGTCTGCAATAATGACTAAGTGCGGAATATAAGATAGCAGATGCGGAATTTATCATCGCATTACAGAGTAGCGTAAAAACGTAGCAGACGACCATCAGTATAAGTGTTACAACTCAAAGAACCAAATGTAGAAAAACGAGAGTTGTAAACACTAGGCAAATTATAAAGCACCCGCCCATATGGACCCGCTTGAAGACTATCAACTCATATGCTTATCCCCCTTTTGTCAGTAAGGACCAAAAAGGTTTGAAGACATAGAGCCTCTACTCGTTCCCAGTTGGAGCAGGAGAGGATGCAGGGTCGGTGTTGGTGTTTGGCGGTGCAGAAGTAGTTGGTGCAGTGTCGATGCGCGCTGAAGTGGGAGGCGGTGAAGTAGCATCATCTTGATCATCGATCACCCTGGCGTCAATTGTTGCAGCGGAGGAGGAGTATTCAGAATCTTCAAGAGATGGAGTTCGACGCATAACAGCAGTCCTTGGAGGAGTGTGGTCAAACTTGAATCTCTCTGTGAAGCCATCGTCTTGAAGATCCGCTTCAGCACTCAGCAAGGTCAAACTCTTCCAAGACCTCCGACAGGTTTCATGAGAAACAAAGGCATTCTTGGTGGCAAGATTGCGAATGCGATTGACATCCACCAAGAGGCTTTGCATCTGACGCTTTAGCCAGAGGTGATGCTTGTCCTGTTTCTGTTGAAGGGCAACCAGAAGCTCTCGGTTATTCAGGACACGAGATCGCTTCTGAGGCCTTTGGGCAATGGTGCTCTCAGTGGCTTCGGTTTCAGCGTGTCGAGGTAGACGAGTACGGCCAGCCAGAGGATAGATGCGTGAGACTGCTGGAACTCCTTCAATCTGCTGAGTGAAGCTCTGGTGATCAGCGTTGTGAAGACTAACTGGCTCTTTGGCAGGCTCTTGGTAGATAGCTTCAGCTGACATATCAACCTCGGGCAAGAAGATTTGATGGTTGCGAGCAGAGGGCTGATAGGTGACAGCTGAATGCAGCTTGATGAGGCGCATTATCCAAGGGGCATAAAATTTCAGACCAAATAGATCAGCTCCAGACATAGTCATTTGCCTAATGAAGAAATCTTGAGCATTGAAGCTGATGCCATTGAAGATATAGAAGACCAAAGTCTTCATAGTGCCTTCAAGCTTGGCTGATGAAGAATGTCCTTTGACGGGCCATAGAGTACGCCTGATGATATGATAGATGGTGCGCAGCAGGTACTCTAGGTCTTCAACAAAGAATTCCTTAGGATATTCAGCATCACTTGGCAGAGGCTTCATCATGCTTAGCATTTGGCTCATGTTGGGCTGGCGTTTCTGAAATATACTCTTCAAGGCTTCAGTGTGCAATTGACAGCCAGGCTCATACAGATCTCCTGGAGTGGGCAGGCCAGTAAGCTCAATGAGATCAAAGGCTTTGGCTTCATGATGGGCATTGCCTGTCATCCACTCAAGGACCCATGACTTCGGATCCCGCTGTAGCCTCGAATGTGGAGGTTTGCATGGAATTGCAGAAGTAGCTCTTCATTCCAATGCTCTTTATCAGTTACAAAATTGAGTAGGCCAGCATCACGGAAGCAGTCAAGAGCTTCCTCCTGGCAAGGCAGACCAGTAATAGCTTTAGTGTCAAGACGCATATGAGGGAAAATGCGCCCTTGATCATAGAGTACTCTTGAGTAGTAGCTGCGCTGCTGATGGCTCCAGAACCTATCTGATGATATTCTTGGCTTGGAATATGGGTTCTTGGCGCTGTCAAAGAAGGTGTTGTGCGCAGTGAAGCTATTGGCATTGTGTCGGGGTATTTGGATCGACACCTATGGGATCACAAGAATCCCTACTACGGTTGCGGGGCGCGGAGTTGAGAGAAGAGCGGATCTAACGGTCAGGACACGATTCCTTTACCCAGGTTCGGGCCGCAAAGATGCGTAAAACCCTACTCCTGCTTTGGTGGATTATACGTTGGTGTTCTTCAGCTAACGAAGAGCTCCAAGAGGGTCGCAAGCAGTCCCAAAAAGCCGAATCTCCCTCCTGGTCGCCTCGGGCCTCCTTTTATAGGGAAAAGGGGTTGCCACAGTGGCACACAGGAGGTGGAAAGTGTACAGTGATGCGAGGTTATCCCTCGCATTACAGGACAAGGTGCATTTAATGCGCCCAGCTTAGGTGTCCTTGCTTTATTGGGGACGAGGGGAGACGCCCGTCTTGTCCGTCGCCGCCCCTCCTCGCGCTGACACGCGCACTGGCCAGCGGTGCCTGAGGTGCCATGTAGGTAGACAGGCAATTGAGGTGGCGTAACGGCGGGTCTCCACGAGGATCTGTGGGTTGCTATGCAGGAGCATGTCCTGCTGGCCGGGTCGGCAGCTGCGTGGGTCGGTGGAAACCCAGTTGGTGTGGGCCTGATGGTGGCCCCGTGGGTGTCTTCGGCAAGGGTCTTGCCGCGGCGCCTGCTGTCATCCCCGGCAAGGTGCTTGCCGGGGGCCTTGTAGTCCTCCTTGGCTAGGATCCCACCAAGGGTCGTCGTCTTCTTAACTTGCATCTGATCTTGAATGTCTTCACAAAGATCTGCATGCCACCACGGGGATATCTCCCGAATCCTCGCCCCATGGGGGCGGTGGACTCAAGGGTGATTCGCTCCGTAGGCGCGGGGCGAGCTGCCGCGGCAAGGGTCTTGCCGGGGCTGCCAGAGCCGGCCTCGGCAAGGATCTTGCCGGGGGAAGCCGCTTCGTCCCTTTGCTCTTTGTGGTCTTGTTCTTGGCGTCGCTCCAGTCTCCATTAGGCTTCAGTCTTGCCCCGGCTTGCCTCCCTCGCCATGCTTGGTGTGGTGGCGCCGTGGCTCAGACTGCTTGTGCATAGTCATAGGGGTACAAAAAGTGTACCCCTCTTTTTGTACACCGACAGGAGCCCCGGGGCCTGGGTCACACATAAGCGCGACACGTTGTTGGGCCAGGCCCAGAACGGTGCGCGGGCAGGCGGGGTGGTTTTCACCGTGGTAAAATTTCCGCGCGCTGCGCCTCCCACGACCCGCGCGCGCGGCGCGGGGTGGAGGGGCGTGCGTGACGTGGGCGGCATGCATGGGGCGGTTTCCGCACGCATGCGTCACGTCGCAGTAAATGCAAAAGGAGGCGGCCCGCGCCTTCCCCATAAATGGGGGGACGTGTGGGGGCGTGGCCCGCTGACTGGATGGGGCCGAGGCGCGGTCTGCTAGGCGTCCACTCCCCACGATCACGGGGTGGGAAGAGGTCGCCTCACCTGTCCCTTCGGTCCTGCACGTTCGCCACGTGCCTCCCATGCGTTCGAGGTGGCGAGCGGTGGAGGCGGGAAACCGAGCCGTCGCTGGTTGGGGCGGCGGGTCGGTCCCAGTCCCCCTCACCTTCTTCGTCTTGATTGGTCGAGCGGGGCGGTCGAGCTCCACCCCCGCCCTCTTTATAAAGGGGCGGAGGGGAGGGACGGTGCCCCGCACTCCTCCATCTTCTTTCTCCTCTCTTCTGCTCCTCTCTTATGTCCGTCATGAAGAGAGAAAACCTCGGCTCCTCAACGGTGGCGGCGAGGGTCGCTGCTCGACAACGCGTCCCCCCTTCTCCTGCACCTGTGGTGGCCGAACGGACCACGAGGGGAAGAGGGAGGGGGCGGGGACGTGGGCGAGGCCGGGGTGCTCGGGGAAGAGGAGGACGGGGCGGCTCGCCGGCCTCGCCCCCGCCAGCAGCTCCTCCTCCATTAGAAGGTCACGTTGGAGATGACCCATGCGAGTTCTTTCTAAGAATGCGGGGGTCGCCGCGCCGTCGCCTTCGTCTCCCGACTACATTTGCGCGGGAGATGGAGGTGAATCCGCGGGAGTCGCTGCGGCTGCACATGAGGGGTTGTGGGATCAGTGGCACGCGAGCTCGTGTCGACTTCCCCGTCCCTCATGTGATGTATCTTCGTCAAGGATGGAAGAGGTTTGCTCGCATCCACAGCCTGACGGATGGGCTCACCCTCCACTTCAAGTTAATGGAGGACGGCCACCTCTCCGTCAAGGTCTTCGGGCACCTCGGGACTCGCGCGAGGTGGTGCATGGAGAGCTCCTCTGATGACGAAGACTCCTCCTCGAACGAGGGTGACGAGGAGGACAGCGACAGCGACGACGAGGGCAGGGGATGGCAGGATGACGGGTCCGACTAGGTGTCGGGCGCCGCTCCTAGTGGCACCGGCGACCCCATCATCCGTGTCGCCGGCTCCTTGAACTTCTCGGGGCCGTCTCCTTGGCGGCTCGCGTAGGAAGGCTGTGGAAGAGGAAGAGGAAGAAGGCGGGGGACAAGGTCGTCATGTCGGAGTACGCGGTGAAGGAAATATGCCCTAGAGGCAATAATAAAGTTGTTATTTATATTTCCTTATATCATGATAAATGTTTATTATTCATGCTAGAATTGTATTAACCGGAAACTTAGTACATGTGTGAATACATAGACAAAACAGAGTGTCCCTAGTATGCCTCTACTAGACTAGCTCATTGATCAAAGATGGTTATGTTTCCTAACCATAGACATGAGTTGTCATTTGATCAACGGGATCACATCATTAGGAGAATGATGTGATGGACAAGACCCATCCGTTAGATTAGCACTATGATCGTTTAGTTTTACTGCTATTGCTTTCTTCATGACTTATACATGTTCCTATGACTATGAGATTATGCAACTCCCGAATACCGTAGGAACACCTTGTGTGCTATCAAATGTCACAACGTAACTGGGTGGTCATAAAGATGCTCTACAGGTGTCTCCGAAAGTGTTCGTGGTGTTGGCATAGATCAAGACTAGGACTTGTCACTACGAGTGTCGGAGAGGTATCTCTGGGCCCTCTCGATAATGCACATCATAATAAGCCTTGCAAGCAAAAGACTAATGAGTTAGTCACGAGATGATGTATTACGGAACAAGTAAAGAGACTTGCCGGTAACGAGATTGAACTAGGTATAGAGATACCGACGATCGAATCTCGGGCAAGTAACATACCAATGACAAAAGGAACAACGTATGTTGTTATGCGGTTTGACCGATAAAGATCTTCATAGAATATGTAGGAGCCAATCTGAGCATCTAGGTTCCGCTATTGGTTATTGACCGGAGATGAGTCTCGGTCATGTCTACATAGTTCTCGAACCCGTAGGGTCCGCACGCTTAACGTTTGTAACGATCGGTATTATGAGTTTATGAGTTTTGATGTACCGAAGGAGTTCGGAGTCCCGGATGAGATCGGGGACATGACGAGGAGTCTCGAAATGGTCGAGACATAAATATCGATATATTAGACGACTATATTCGGACATCGGAAAGGTTCCGAGTGATTCGGGTATTTTTCGGAGTATATGGGCCTTATTGGGCCATACGGGAATAGAGGAGAAAGGCCAAAAGGAAGGAGGTGCGCCCCCCCCCCCCTCTGGTCCGAATTGGACAAGGGGTGCAGCCCCCTTTTCCTTCTCCCTCTCCACCTCTTTCCTTCTCTCCTACTCCGGAAAGGAAAGGGGAATCCTACTAGGACTTGGGAGTCCTAGTAGGACTCCCCACACTTGGCGCGCCCCCTCTAGGGCCGGCCTCTCCCTTGCTCCTTTATATACGGGGGTAGGGGGGCATCCAAAGACACACAAGTTGAATTGTTTTAGCCGTGTGCGGTGCCCCCATCCACAGAAACACACCTTGGTCATACCGTTGCAGTGCTTAGGCGAAGCCCTGCGCCGGTAGATACATCATATCCGTCACCACGCCGTCGTGCTGACGAAACTCTCCCGTGAAGCTCAACTGGATCAAGAGCTCGTGGGACATCATCAAGCTGAACGTGTGCTGAACGCGGAGGTGCCGTACGTTCGGTACTTGATCGGTTGGATCGCGAAGAAGTTAGACTACATCAACCGCGTCACTAGACGCTTCCGCTCCCGGTCTACGAGGGTACGTAGACACACTCTTCCCCTCGTTGCTATGCATCTAGTAGATAGATCTTGCGTGATCGTAGGAAAATTTTGAAAATACTACGTTCCCCAACAGTGGCATCATGAGCCAGGTCTATGCGTAGATGATATGCACGAGTAGAACACAATGAGTTGTGGGCGATACTAGTCATACTGCTTACCAGCATGTCATACTTTGCTTCGGCGGTATTGTGAGATGAAGCGGCCCGGACCGACATTACGCATACACTTACGCGAGACTGGTTTCACCGTTATGAGCACTCGTTGCTTAAAGGTGACTGGCGGGTGTCTGTCTCTCTCACTTTAGCTGAATCAAGTGTGCCTACGCCCGATCCTTGTGAAGGTTAAAACAGCACATACTTGACGAAACATCGTTGTGGTTTTGTATGCGTAGGTAAGAACGGTTCTTGCTAAAGCCCGTAGCAGCCACGTAAAACTTGCAACAACAAAGTAGAGGACGTCTAACTTGTTTTTGCAGGGCATGTTGTGATGTGATATGGTCAAGACATGATGAGTTGTACGGTTTTGTATGAGATGATCATGTTTTGTAAAGTTATCGGCAACTGGCAGGAGCCATATGGTTGTCACTTTATTGTATGAAATGCAATCGCCATGTAATTGCTTTACTTTATCACTAAGCAGTAGCGATAGTCGTAGAAGCAATAGTTGGCGAAACGACAACGATGCTACGATGGAGATCAAGGTGTCGCGCTGGTGACAAAGGTGATCATGACGGTGCTTTGGAGATGGAGATCAAAAGCACAAGATGATGATGGCCATACCATGTCACATATTTTGATTTGCATGTGATGTTTATCTTATTATGCTTCTTATTTTGCGTAGAACGACGGTAGCATTATAAGATGATCCCTTACAAAATTTCAAGGTACAAGTGTTCTCCCTGAGTATGCACCGTTGCGAAAGTTCTTCGTGCCGAGACACCACGTGATGATCGGGTGTGATAAGCTCTACGTTCAAATACAACGGGTGTAAGATAGTTTTGCACACGTAGAATACTCGGGTTAAACTTGACGAGCGTAGCATATGCAGATATAGCCTCGGAACACTGGAGACCGAAAGGTCGAGCGTGAATCATATAGTAGATATGATCAACATAAGATGTTCACCATTGAAACTACTCCATCTCACGTGATGATCGGACATGGTTTAGTTGATTTGGATCACGTGATCATTTAGATGACTAGAGGGATGTCTATCTAAGTGGGAGTTCTTAAGTAATATGATTAAATTGAACTTTAATTTATCATGAACTTAGTCCTCGTAGTATTAGCATATCTATGTTGTAGATCAATATCTCACGATCATTTAGATGATCGGACATGGTTTAGTTGATTTGGATCACGTGATCATTTAGATGACTTGAGGGATGTCTATCTAAGTGGGAGTTCTTAAGTAATATGATTAAATTGAACTTTAATTCATCATGAACTTAGTCCTCGTAGTATTAGCATATCTATGTTGTAGATCAATATCTCACGATGTTGCTCCCCGTTTATTTTTTATATGTTCCTAGAGAAAACTAAGTTGAAAGATGTTAGTAGCAATGATGCGGAATTGTTCCGTGATGTGAGGATTATCCTCATTGCTGCACAGAGAATTATGTCCTTGATGCACCGCTAGGTGACAGACCTATTGCAGGAGCAGATGTAGACGTTATGAACATTTTGACAAAAGCTCGGTATGATGACTACTTGATAGTTTAAGTGCACCATGCTTTACGGCTTAGAACCGGGACTTCAAAAACGTTTTGAATGCCACAGAGTATATAAGATGTTCCAAGAGTTGAAATTAGTATTTCATACTCATGCCCGTGTTGAGAGGTATAAGACTTCTGATAGTACTTTGCCTACAAGATGGAGGAGAATAGCTCAACCAGTGAGCATGTGCTCAGATTGTCTGGGTACTACAATTACTTGAATCAAGTGGGAGTTAATCTTCCATATAAGATAGTAATTGACAAAGTTCTCTAGTCACTATCACCAAGTTAGTAGAACTTCATGATGAACTATAATATGCAAGGGATGACGAAAGGAATTCCCGAGCTCTTCGCGATGCTGAAGTCGGCGAAGGTAGAAATCTTGAAAAAGCATCAAGTGTTGATGGTTAACAAGACCACTTGTTTCAAGTAAAGGGCAAAGGGATAGAAGGGGAACTTCAAGAAGAATGACAAGCAAGTTGTCACTCCCGTGAAGAAACCCAAACTAAAACTCAAGCCTGAAACTAAGTGCTTCTACTGCAAAGGAAATGGTCACTGGAAGTGGAACTGCCCTAGATACTTGGCGGATAAGAAGGATGGCAAAGTGAACAAAGGTATATTTTGATATACAGATTATTGATGTGTACTTTACTAGTGTTCATAGCAACCCCTGGGTATTTGATACCGGTTCAGTTGCTAAAATTATTAACTCGAAACGAGAATTGCATAATGATCAGAGACTAGTTAAAGGTGAAGTGACGATGTGTGTTGGAAGTGGTTCCAAGATTGATATGATCATCATCGCACACTCCCTATACTTTCGGGATTAGTGTAAAACCTAAATAAAAGATATTTGGACTTTGCGTTGAGCATGAATATGATTTGATCATATTTGTTGCAATACGGTTATTCATTTAAAGTCATAGAATAATTGTTATTCTGTTTACATGAATAAAACCTTCGATGGTCATACACCCAATGAAAATAGTTTGTTGGATCTCGATCGTGGTGATACACATATTCATAATATTGAAGCCAAAAGATGCAAGGTTAATAATGATAGTGCAACTTATTTGTGGCACTGTCGTTTAGGTCATAATGGTGTAAAGCGCATGAAGAAACTCCATAGTGATGGACTTTTGGAATCACTTGATTATGAATCACTTGGTGCTTGCGAACCATGCCTCATGGGCAAGATGACTAAAACTTTGTTCTCCGGAACAATGGAGCGAGCAACAGATTTGTTGGAGATCATACATACAGATGTATGTGGACCAATGAGTGTTGAAGCCCGCGGCGGGTATCGTTATTTTCTGACCTTCACTGATGATTTGAGCAGATATGGGTATATCTACTTAATGAAGCACAAGTTTGAAACATTTGAAAAGTTCAAAGAATTTCAGAGTGAAGTGGAGAATCATCGTAACAAGAAAATAAGAGTTTCTACGATATGATCGTAGAGGTAAAATATTTGAGTTAGCGAGTTTGGCCTTCAGTAAAAACAATGTGAAATAGTTTCACTACTCACGCCACCTGGAACACCACAGTGTAATGGTGTGTCCGAACGTCATAACCGTACTTTATTAGATATGGTGCGATCGATGATGTCTCTTACCGATCTACCACTATCGCTTTTGGGGTTATGCATTAGAGACAGCTACATTCACGTTAAATAGGGCACCATCTAAATCCGTGGAGATGACACCGTATGAACTATGGTTTGACGAGAAAACTAAGCTGTCATTTCTTTAAGTTTGGGACTGCGATGCTTATGTGAAAAAGTTTCAACATGATAAGCTCGAACCCAAATCGGAGAAGTAAATCTTCATAGGATACCCAAAAGAAACTGTTGGGTACACCTTCTATCACAGATCCGAAGGCAAGGTCTTTGTTGCTAAGAATGGATCCTTTCTAGAGAAGGAGTTTCTCTCGAAAGAAGTGAGTGGGAGGAAAGTAGAACTTGATGAGGTAATTGTACCTTCTCCTGAATTGGAAAGTAGTACATCACAGAAAATTGTTCCAGTGATTCCTACACCAATTAGTGAGGAAGCTAATGATGATGATCATGAAACTTCAGATCAAGTTTCTGCTGAACTTCGTAGATCAACCAGAGTTCGTTCCGCATCAGAGTGGTACGGCAACCCAGTTCTGGAAGTCATGTTACTAGACCATGATGAACCTACGAACTATGAGGAAGCGATGATGAGCGCAGATTCCGCAAAATGGCTTGAGGCCATGAAATCTGAGATGGGATCCATGTATGAGAACAAAGTGTGGACTTTGGTTGACTTGCCCGATGATCGGCAAGCCATCGAAAATAAATGGATCTTCAAGAGGAAGACTGACGCTGACGGTAATGTTACTGCTTACAAAGCTCGACTTGTTGCAAAAGTTTTTCAACAAGTTCAAGGAGTTGACTACGATGAGACTTTCTCACCCGTAGCGATGCTTAAGTCTGTCCGAATCATGTTAGCAATTGCCGGATTTTATGAAATCTGGCAAATGGATAACAAAACTGCATTCTTTAATGGATTTATTAAAGAAGACTTGTATATGATGCAACCAGAAGGTTTTTTCAATCCTAAAGGTGCTAACTAAATGTGCAAGCTCCAGCGATCCATCTATGGACTGGTGCAAGCATCTCGGAGTTGGAATATACGCTTTGATAAGTTGATCAAAGCATATAGATTTACACAGACTTGCGGTGAAGCCTGTATTTACAAGAAGTGAGTGGGAGCACTACAACCTTTCTGATAAGTATATGTGAATGACATATTGTCGATCGGAAATGATGTAGAATTTTCTGGAAAGCATAAAGGAGTGTTTGAAAGGAGTTTTTCAAAGAAAGACCTTGGTGAAGCTGCTTACATATTGGGCATCAAGATCTATAGAGATAGATCAAGACGCTTGATAAGACTTTCAATGAGTACATACCTTGATAAGATTTTGAAGTAGTTCAAAATGGATCAGTCAAAGAAGGAGTTCTTGCCTGACTTGTAAGGTGTGAAGTTGAGTAAGACTCAAAGCCAGACCACGGCAAAAAAATATAGAGAGAATGAAAGTCATTCCCTATGCCTCAGCCATAGGTTCTATAAAGTATGTCATGATGTGTACCAAACATGTTGTGTACCTTGCCATGAGTTTGTCAAGGGGTTACAATAGTGATCCAGGAGTAGATCACTGTACAGCGGTCAAAATTATCCTTAGTAACTGGATGACTAAGGAAATGTTTCTCGATTATGGAGGTGATAAAGAGTTCGTCGTAAAGGGTTACGCTGATGCAAGCTTTGACACTAAATCCAGATGACTCTAAGTATCAATCTGGATGCGTATTGAAAGTGGGAGCAATTAGCTAGAGTAGCTCCATGCAGAGCATTGTAGACATAGAAATTTGCGAAATACATACGGATCTGAATGTGACAGACCCGTTGACTAAACTTCTCTCACAAGAAAAACATGATCACACCTTATTACTCTTGGGTATTAATCACATAGCGATATGAACTAGATTATTGACTCTTGTAAACCCTTTGGGTGTTGGTCACATGGCGATGTGAACTATGGGTGTTATTCACATAACGATGTGAACTATCGGTATTAAATCACATGGCGATGTGAGCTAGATTATTGACTCTAGTGCAAGTGGGAGACTGAAGGAAATATGCCCTAGAGGCAATAATAAAGTTGTTATTTATATTTCCTTATATCATGATAAATGTTTATTATTCATGCTAGAATTGTATTAACCGGAAACTTAGTACATGTGTGAATACATAGACAAAACAGAGTGTCCCTAGTATGCCTCTACTAGACTAGCTCATTGATCAAAGATGGTTATGTTTCCTAACCATAGACATGAGTTGTCATTTGATCAACGGGATCACATCATTAGGAGAATGATGTGATGGACAAGACCCATCCGTTAGCTTAGCACTATGATTGTTTAGTTTTACTGCTATTGCTTTCTCCCTGACTTACACATGTTCCTATGACTATGAGATTATGCAACTCCCGAATACCGTAGGAACACCTTGTGTGCTATCAAACGTCACAACGTAACTGGGTGATCATAAAGATGCTCTACAGGTGTCTCCGAAAGTGTTCGTGGTGTTGGCATAGATCAAGACTAGGATTTGTCACTCTGAGTGTCGGAGAGGTATCTCTGGGCCCTCTCGGTAATGCACATCATAATAAGCCTTGCAAGCAAAAGACTAATGAGTTGGTCACGAGATGATGTATTACAGAACGAGTAAAGAGACTTGCCGGTAACGAGATTGAACTAGGTATAGAGATACCAACAATCGAATCTCGGGCAAGTAACATACCAATGACAAAAGGAACAACGTATGTTGTTATGCGGTTTGACCGATAAAGATCTTCGTAGAATATGTAGGAGCCAATATGAGCATCCAGGTTCCGCTATTGGTTATTGACCGGAGATGAGTCTCGGTCATGTCTACATAGTTCTCGAACCCGTAGGGTCCGCACGCTTAACGTTTGATGACGATCGGTATTATGAGTTTATGAGTTTTGATGTACCGAAGGAGTTCGGAGTCCCGGATGAGACCGGGGACATGACGAGGAGTCTCAAAATGGTCGAGACATAAAGATCGATATATTGGACAACTATATTCGGACATCGGAAAGGTTCCGAGTGATTCGGGTATTTTTCGGAGTATATGGGCCTTATTGGGCCATACGGGAATAGAGGAGAAAGGCCAAAAGGAAGGAGGCGCCCCCCCCCGGGTCCGAATTGGACAAGGGGTGCAGCCCCCTTTTCCTTCTCCCTCTCCACCTCTTTCCTTCTCTCCTACTCCGGAAAGGAAAGGGGAATCCTACTAGGACTTGGGAGTCCTAGTAGGACTCCCCACACTTGGCGCGCCCCCTCTAGGGCAGGCCTTTCCCTTGCTCCTTTATATACGGGGGCAGGGGGGCACCCAAAGACACACAAGTTGAATTGTTTTAGCCGTGTGAGGTGCCCCCTCCACAGAAACACACCTCGGTCATACCGTTGCAGTGCTTAGGCGAAGCCCTGCGCCGGTAGATACATCATATCCGTCACCACGCCGTCGTGCTGACGAAACTCTCCCGTGAAGCTCAACTGGATCAAGAGCTCGTGGGACGTTATCAAGCTGAACGTGTGCTGAATGTGGAGGTGCCGTACGTTCGGTACTTGATCGGTTATATCGCGAAGAAGTTCGACTACATCAACCGCGTCACTAGACGCTTCCGCTCCCGGTCTACGAGGGTACGTAGACACACTCTTCCCCTCGTTGCTATGCATCTAGTAGATAGATCTTGCGTGATCGTAGGAAAATTTTGAAAATACTACGTTCCCCAACACACGGGCACCGACGCCTTCGTCTCCTACTGACGTCCTGCCGCCTCATCTTCGAGCTCTGCCTCCGGCGCCGTCATCACCGTCCAGCCCTGGGGAGGCCGCCGAGATGCCTTCTCGGTGTCTTGTGCCACCCGTAGTTCGCCTAGGCGCCCGTTTTTCCCTTCTCGCCTCCTTGACCTACCTTCGGAGGAGAGGTACAAGAAAGGCATTACGGGCATCTTATCTCTTTTTAGTCTGTAAGCCTCCGGGCATCTGTTAAGTTTAAAACTTGTAATCCCCTTATTCATGTTTTTCATTCCCTATGGACTGTACCTGAATGGAATGTTTTTAATGAAAAAGGAATGTTTGCTGGGTCATTTGTTTGTAGGTAAAAACCCACAATAGGGAATAAATCCCTGGTATCCTTAAGATAAACATTTTCTTGCCCGGCAACAGGCCCTGCCATTTCCCTACTTCACTCGACCTTTCTCACGCCCTTGGCGGAGGCAGGGATGAAGCGGGCTTAGGCTCCTCGTTTTATCCTTTTGCTGCCGCGACTACGACCAAACCTAGTCCCAGGAACGAGCCTTAGGGCATAGAGTTATGGGAGCACGGTAGCTTAAGGAAAATAACAAGGTTTCACATACCTCAGTCCATAACGGAATGCATGATAAGGGAAAAAGGACTTATCTGAAGCTGCAGCCCCGGCAACCCTGGTCTGCCGTGGGCGAATTCTTGCCTTTGCAGCCCCCGGCTACACTGGCTTGTCGGGGCCTAGGCATTGGTTTGTTCTTCTTTCCTTCCTCCAAGTGGCTTTGGCAAGGATGCCCGTGCGTCCTGTAAACCAAGGAAGATAGAGGAAAGACAAAGACTCGACCTCTAAGCTAGGGGTTAGCCGCTGCTAAGCACTATCAACCCTAACCAAGGACGAGACTCGACTCATCATGCATGCTAAAACTTACGGCGCCAACGCTTCATTTATTTATGCTCAGGGTCTGCGCCTGGCTTTGTACAAAGGGTTACATGCCCTGCCGGCAAGGCTTGTACAAAAGGGTGGCTTGCCGGGGGGCCCGGCAAGCCGCGCCTTATGGGTAAAACTTGCGAAGATGCTCGATGTTCCAGGAATTACTCACCGGAATGGCATCCTCGGTCTCCAGGTGGACAGCGCCAGGCCTGGTGACTCGTATTACCCGATAAGGGCCTTCCCACTTCGGCGTCAACTTGTTCGTATTCCTGGCCGATTGAACGCGCCGGAGAACAAGGTCGCCTTCCTCAAAGCTTCGGGCATGAACCTTGTGGCTATGGTAGCAGCACAAGGCTTGCTGGTAGTGCGCTGCTCTCACAGCCGCCCGAAGACGATCTTCCTCAAGGAGCATTGTGCCGTCTTGCCGCAATTGCTCTTGCTCAAGCTCATCATAAGCGAGCACTCGAGGTGACCCGTATATGAGTTCCGTGGGGAGAACTGCTTCTGCCCCGTATATCAGGGCAAAGGGCGTCTGGTTGGTGGCTCGATTTGGCGTCGTCCTGATCGACCAAAGAACCACCGGCAATTCATCAATCCAGCGCCTCCCGCTCTTGTGCATCCTGTCAAAGGTCTTTGTCCTTAATCCTCGCAATACTTCAGCATTTGCCCTCTCAGCTTGACCATTGCTCCTGGGGTGAGCAACGGAAGCAAAACAGACCTTGCTGCCGAGGTCTTGGGTATATTGCATGAAGGTGCGGCTTGTAAACCGCGTGCCATTGTCGGCGATGATCCTGTTGGGTACACCAAAACGGCACACTAGTCCCTTGAAGAACTTGACGGCTGACAGAGATGTGACCTTCCTTACTGCTTCCACCTCTGGTCACTTTGTGAACTTGTCGATTGCAACATACAAGTACTCAAAGCCCTCGACGGCGCGGGGGAAAGGGCCTAGTATGTCGAGCCCCCAGACCGAGAAGGGCCAGGAGAGAGGAATGGTTTGAAGGGCTTGAGCTGGCTGATGAAGTTTCTTTGAATGGAATTGGCACGCTTCACACCTGGTGACCAGCGCCGCCGCATCCTGGAGGGCTGTGGGCCAGAAGAAGCCTTGCCGGAATGCCTTGCCGGCAAGGGCTCTTGACCCTATGTGGGATCCACACATGCCTCCATGTATCTCTGCCAACAGCTCCAGTCCTTCCTCTCGAGGGATGCACTTCAATTTCACACCGTTTGATCTCCTCCTGTATAGGACGTCATCGACAAACTGGTACATGGCAGACCGACGGGCTACTTTCTCCGCTTCTTCCTGCTCCTCAGGAAGTTCCCCAGTCTGAAGGAATCGGACGGTATGCTGCGCCCACGCTGGAGCCTGGGGCTCGATGGCGAGGACTAAAGGCATTTCCTCCGCCAAGGGAGTGGCCACCTCGACGGAAAAAGCTTGACGCTTCGCCGGAGTTAGCCCTCCGGTGGCGGGCTCGGTGTCCCCGGCAACATCCTAGCCGGCGGCTCCAGGGAGCTCGGCTGGAAAGTACTTGTTGGGCCCTGACTTCCTCCTCTTGTTCTGCTCTGTTGATGGGTCAACGGATGGCTGAGAAAGCTGAAGCACAAAGCTACCTGGTTCCACAGGTAGCTTGAGGGCAGCGCGCTTTGACAGGTAATCGGCGATGTCGTTCTCCGCTCGAGGAACGTGCTCTGCCTGTATACCGTCAAAGCGCTCTTCCAATTTTCTCACTTCATCGACGTAGGCCTTCATCAACGGGCTCTGGTAATCCTTGTTGACTTGTTTGACGACAAGCTGCGAGTCGCCCCTAACAATGAGCTTCCTGATTCCGAGGTCCGCCGTGATCCTAAGACCAGCAAGCAGCCCCTCGTACTCGGCAGTGTTGTTCGTTGATACCTCTCTAGGGAAGTGCATCTAGACCACGTACTTGAGGTGCTCTCTAGTGGGCGCGACCAGCAGTACGCCAGCCCCGACGCCCTGTAAGGAGAAAGCCCCATCAAAGTACATGATCCAGTCGCAACTCGCCTCCTTGCCGGGGAGAGCAGTTTCCTGGACCTCTTCATCAGGTGTTGCGGTCCATTCTGCGACGAACTCTGCCAGGACTCAGCTCTGAATTGTCGAAGTGCTTTCAAACTTGAGGCCAAAGCTGGACAGCTCCAGTGCCCACTCTACAATCCTTCCCGTTGCATCTGGATTATGCAATATTCGTTGCAGAGGGAGGCGAGTGATGACAGTGATCTCGTGCGCCTGGAAGTAGTGACGCAGCTTCCTCGAGGCCATAAGAAGGCCGAAGAGCAATTTCTGCACACCGGAGTACCTTGACCTAGCCCCCTGCAAGAGGGAGCTAATAAAGTAGACCGGGTGCTGCATCATCTTCTTCTTCGGCTGCACTCCAATCGGCTGTGTCGCCCCTGCGCCAGTGGCACCAGGCTCTGTTGCTGCTATCACCTCATCGTCGATTTCTCTCTGTGCCACCAGTGCGGCGCTGACCACCTGGTTTGTTGCCGCTAAGTATAGCAGCAACGGTTCCTGTGTTCGGGGCGCAACCAGTATTGGCGTGGAGGAAAGATAGTTCTTCAGGTCTTGTAACGCTGCTTCGGCTTTCGGCGTCCACTCCATTGGGCCCGCCTTTTTCAAGATCTTGAAAAAGGGGAGGGCGCGCTCGGCAGACTTGGAAATAAATTTGCTCATGGTGGCAATGCAGCCAGCAAGCCGACGCATGTCCTTGACTCGCTTGGGTGCTTCAATCTGCTCTATAGCTTTGATCTTGTCTGGATTGGCTTCTATCCCACGTTGTGACACAAAGAATCCGAGAAGCTTGCCAGACGGAACGCCGAAGACGCACTTCTCAGGGTTCAGCTTGAGGTTGATCTTGCGCAGGTTCACAAATGTTTCTTGTAAATCCGGTACAAGGGTTGCCTTGTTCTTGGTTTTGACCACTATATCATCCATATAAGCCTCCATATTTCTATGGAGCTGGGGTTCAAAACCAATCTGGACTGCCCTTGCAAAAGTCGAGCCAGCACTCTTCAACCCGAAAGGCATTCGTACGAAACAGTACGTACCACATGGGGTGATGAATGCTGTCTTCTCTTCGTCTTCTCTTGCCATGAAGATCTGGTGGTAGCCGGAGTAGGCATCGAGGAACGATAGCAGGTCACACCCTACCGTGGAGTCAACAATCTAGTCTATGTGCGGCAACGGGAAGGTGTCCTTCGGACAAGCTTTATTGATATATGTGTAATCAATACACAGCCTCCACTTCCCATTTGCCTTGCGCACTACCACTGGATTGGCCAACCACGTTGGGTGGAGCACCCCACTCACTAAACCCGCAGCTTCCAGTTTCCGGATCTCCTCGGTGATGAACTCTTGCCGTTCCAAAGCTTGCTTCCTGACCTTCTGCTTGACGGGCCGCGCATGAGGACAGACAACAAGGTGGTGCTCAATCACTTCCCTGGGAACGTCGGGGATGTCGGATGCTTGCCAGGCAAACACGTCGACATTCGCCCGCGGGAAGGTGACGAGCGCGTCTTCCTATTTATTGTCAAGGGCGGAGCTTATGGTAAAAGCCCCTCCCGTGCCGTCCTCCTTGACAGAAACCTTCTTGGTTCCCGACGGCACGGCCCTGGATCTCTTGTTCCTGCCGGTGGAGATCTCTGGCACGTCCTCGACAGGAGCGCGACACTCCGAAGAGGTGCGCTTGCCGGAGTGGGTGTCTGAGGTCTCGCCGGTCTTCTTCTTTCCGGTGGAGCTCTCAGGCACGTCCTCGACGGGAGCACAGCACTCCGAAGAGGTGCGCTTGCCGGAGTGGGCGCCCGAGGTCTCGCCGGTCTTCTTCTTCTTCCCTCCCGGGGCTCTAGCGGCAGGAGCAAGTGCTCCCGTGGGGGCAGTTGCTCCAACTGCTTGCTGGTACAATTGGTCGGCGCAAATCAGCGCATCTTTCTTGTCGGAGGGGATAGTGATGATCGTCACGGGCCCTGGCATCTTCAGGGTGTTGTAGGCATAGTGTGATGCTGCCATGAACTTGGCCAGTGCTGGGCGGCCAAGGATCCCGTTGTAAGGCAGGGGGATCTTGGCGACATCAAACACGATCCTCTCTGTCATGTAGTTCAAATCACTCCCAAAGGTCACGGGCAGCGTGACTTTCCCCTTCGGTTGACTCCTCCCTGGGCTGACCCCCTGAAACGTGCCCGTCTCCTCGAGGTCTCCATCAGGAACTTGCAGCTTCTCGATCACGGTGGGCGAAAGTAGGTTCAGACCGGCCCCGCCATCAACTAGCATCTTCGTCACCTTGAGGTTGCGTATTGTTGGTGAAACCAACAACGGCAAGCACCCGACCGCAGTAGTGCGATCAGGGTGATCCTCGGCGTCAAAGATTGTAACACCCCGAACTTTTGAGTTGGTTTTTCTTTCAAACTTTTGGCCTTTTTGGAAGGGGATTGTTTGATCTTTTCTTTTGTCCTTCTAAAATCCCTTTTGGCCAAAGTTTGTGGGTCTTCTCAAGCTTGGTTTTTGGCCATGAAGTTTTTCTCTTGTGCTTGGCTCAAGCACAAGTTGAGTTTCAAAAGAAGTTGTTTGAGTTCTCCTCTTCCTGATTTAAACTTCTCAAGTTTAACCTTGGACTTATCTCCCCTCCAACCTTCATCTTGCCATGATCCCAACAGAAACAATCCCATCAATTCCAGCAAGTTGTAAGCTTATTGGGATTTTTCTCCAATTTATTCCACTCCAAAAATAATTCTGTCTTTTATAGTGGACCTTGGTGATTTACAAAGGAGCCACCATTTCCATCTAGTTATTTGACTCCAAACCAACTCTCCTAGATGGTATTTAGTACCCACAACCTAGATCCATTTTGTTTCACTGGTCCATAGTTCAATATTTTCAAATTTCACCTACTGCAAGTTTGGACCAGATTTGCAAAATTTGGTGAAATTCATATTTATCTTCTTCCAAAAATTCTGTGAAAAATCTGGCAGCCTCTAGGTACATCAAAAGGCCACTCCACCAAAAATCAGCTCCAGAAACATTGCACACATACCAGAATCATTTCATCAAACACCTAGCCTACACTGAACTGTCAGCTGTTAACTGAAACTGTCGACAGTTCATCAGTCCGTCAGTTTCGTCAGTTTCGACAGTTCGTCAGGCGCAGCGACAAAGCCTCGTCTGTATCTTCCTTGGCTCGATGCTGCACTGCAGCTTCTTCTTATCCATGCGCCGCACGCTCGCTTGGACATTTCTGGGCGTCGGTGGCGCCCTGGCCCGACCACGCCGGCGGCTGCCACGGCCACAGCGCCGCCCGTGGCGGCTGACAGAAGCTACCACCGCAGCTCCATGCCGTTTTGCGCCGCCCAAACCACCCCATTGCTCCGCGTGTCCATCTCCACACCCAACGCATGCCTGGCACACCGTCGCCGTGGCCTGGCACACGCAGAGCGCCGTTTCTGCCGCCGACGTGCCGCGCGGCCGTTCCGTCGGTGACAGACCGTAACTCCACCTCTCCTGCTAGGTTAGGCGCGGGAATGGAACCGCAACAGCTCCTGGATGATGCTCAAGCTCCTAACCCCGTCGTCCGACCACTGCAGCGCCGTAATTGGCTCGCCGGACTTATCCGTTCGCGGCAGCCACCTCGAGCTGCCTATAAAAGGGCACACCAAAGCTCGTTCTCGAGCCCACACATCCTCACTACCTCCCTAGACCACGCCCTGCCTCTGGAAGAGCCCCGAGAGGCCCTTCTTCCCCAGCTCCGGCCAGCTACCTCCGCCTCGGGCTCCAGCTCCGTTCACTCCGGTGGGGGCTTCTCCGCCACCGTGAACTTGAGCGTAGCATCCTGGCATCCACCTAGGCCTAACCCCCACCTCAATTTCACCACAGGAACCTTCTCCGACGAGGTCCACGACCACCCGAGCCGTCGTCCGCCGGAGACAGGGTCGCCGTCGACGTGGGGCTCGCCGACACCCAACTCTACCACCGTTCGACGCGGAAGACCACCGTGAAGCCGTAGGTACCTCTCCCCTCCCCTAACTCGCCGCGGATCGACGCCGGCGATCACCGCAGCACCGGCGCCGGCGCGGCTCTGCTTCTGGTTTTTAAACCCGACAAGTGGGGTCCCCTGTCAGCCTCACATCTCCCCCCCCCTCGAATCGTTTTCTGTTAGCGCATTCGGCAAAATATGTCTCCCCTCTGCGGTTGGCGTACTGCGTACCGATTCGCTTTGTTATTTTCTGTTTTAGCCCCTAGATCTTTTCTGTTTCATTATAGATGGGTCCCTGGACAGAAACCTTAATATCTTTTAAACTAAAAGTGATTTTGAGTTGATTCTTTTTCTGTCCACCTTGGTTTTCTGTCTAGTTTTTTGTCATATTTATGTGGAAATATTTTGAGCAACTTTATTTTGCACGCACGGTATTTATGTTAGTATGTATTTGTTTGAATACATAGATACCGGAGGCCGTGACGGAGACGCGAATCACACCGAGTTAGGCTCCGACTTTTCAGAACCAGGCAAGCATGTTTGAACTCTTGATATGATGAGTGTGTTGCATGTTTGCTCGAGTAGCTCGTTTCATAAGCATGATCATATGGGCATATGTGTATGGCATATTTCATGCAAGTAAGCTTCGGGTGAGTCCCGAAGGAGAATGTTGAACCACCTCGATCATATGGTGATATGATGGGTGGAATGCTGGTATTGTTAAAGCATGCCAGTAGCCGGTTAACTCAATATCAACGGAGATCGTATCATGACTCCGTCCGTCTCCTTTTCCGGTACTATCATAGGCCGTCCGTTGGGATTACGGTCTATTCAGTTGTAAACCACTTCCCGAGTACACACCAAGTAGAGGGACCGGGATGAGGGTTCCATGGCCCTGGATTAAAGCCCGTCATCCGGTCAGGGGGCATGGGTGTTTCCGGTTGGGACCGAGAGGGGGGCACCCCTTAGAGCGCGCATATATAAATTTGATCCCATGCTATTCGAGGTTGTAGCCTCCCCGTCTTAAAGTTTTCCGTGAATGTCGTCGCGGGTGATTCCGGACGACAGGATGTTAAACGGGTGTGTACTGGTTAGTTGGGTTTCTACTAAAACACCGTAGACGGGACTAGCCCACGTGGCTAGTAGAACCCGTTGGCTATGAGTTATTAGTACAAGCTCTGCAGAGTTAATTTCCTTCAGCAGCCATGTTTATGGTCTAGGGTCAATCTTCATGTCAACCCGATGACCGTCTCTAGTTCATTCTTGTTGATGACCAGAATAGTATTTTCGTCAAGTTCATTTGGTAGATGAACTCACCCCCACCTCTATGTTGATTTACTTTCAGGAGTATTTCATCGTTGAACTGTTGTTATTTATAAGCCCTTTATGTGATGTCGCTCAGACATCCGACTGTGGCATTCTTTTCTTTTATAAGCCCTTTATGTGATGTCGCTTAGACGTCCGACTGTGGCATTCTTTTTATTTATAAGCCCTTTATGTGATGTCGCTCAGACGTCCGACTATGGCATTCCTTTTAATTATAAGCCCTTTATGTGATGTCGCTCAGACGTCCGACTGTGGCATTCTTTTTATTTATGAGCCCTTTATGTGATGTCGCTCAGACGTCCGACTGTGGCATTCTTTTCTTTTATAAGCCCTTTAGGTGATGTCGCTCAGACGACCGACTGTGGCATTCTTTTTATTTACAAGCCCTTTATGTGATGTCGCTCAGACGTCCGACTGAGGCATTCTCGTTATTTATTTTGCTATAAGCCCTTTATGTGGTGTCGCTCAGACGCCCGACTGTGGCCTGTTATCATTTATTATTTTCCTACGAGGCGTCACCCAGAACCTCGTTTGGTCTCCTTATTATTATATTTTGGACTTCGGGAGGATTACCGCCCGACTTCCATCTTTACCTTCAGCGCGTTCATATTTTATTCCGATCACATTTTTGCTGGAATACTCATATGCATTCATGTTGGCATTTGTTATATCCTAAGTCCGAACTGTCTTGTGAGTACATTCAAAGTACTCACCTGGCTTGTTGATTTGGCCAGATGTGGACGAAGGTGATCTCATGGATGAAGAATTCGATAGCGAGTCCGACGCTTAGAGGAGTCCCAGTCAGTCCCTTGCGATCCTGGAGTTGATCACTGTTATATAACCGCTTCCGCCTTCAACCAAATAAATTCATCGGGTCTCACTCCGACACCCGATGGACTGCATTATATTGGACTCACATCACCCACTTCACTGTGACATATTCCACCACCCTTTTATTACGAGTTAGTAGTATGCCACCCTGCCTTGTGTCATATCCGCCTTTATGTAATATATTGGCGCGCTTGTAATAAAATTGTTGAGCAACCCCAGCTCAACCTTGTATAATATTAAGTGTACTAGAATTCTGTATCAAGGAATTATCTGCCAGCAGGTAATAATATTCCTCGCTGGTTTAATAAAAGGTCGGTCTTCCGGTAATTATTTTACTGAAGGACCGGTCCTGACAAAGATGATAGGTGTGCTGGACCATTTCAGTGGTTTTTGGACACCGGACGATGGCTCCGCTGCAATAATCTCACGCGCCCACTATTTAAGTTGGCGGTAAGAAGCGTGCAGCGAGGCGCCACCATCGACGCACATGGCGTCCGTAGCCTTCTGAAACCCTTGGCCGCCGGACTCGTCGTCCTCTTCGTGACTGTCGTCTTCAGATCTTCTGTCGCGGCCCCGAGCGGGCCTTTCCTGCTATTTCTCCTTGCCGCGACGGCCTGCTTGGCCGTCACGCTTCTTGCTGGATCCGTCAGCGTTGTCTTGGACCTTCTCCTTGTCCCGCCTCTCGTATTCAGCTCTTTGCTTCTCAGCAAGGAGCTCAACCTGGTGGCAGTCCTGGAGATCATGGCCCTTGGTGCGATGGATCTTGCAGTACCGCTTGCCGGAGTTTCCTGGCTTCTCGGCAGCCGCCAAGGCCCGGCAGGCGACACACCCGGCAATTTCCTTGCCAGGGTCACCCGCCTTGGTTTTCTTGGCGGAGCCGGCATCATCAGATCCCTCGACGGCAAGCACGGCCTTCCCCTTGCGCTTCCTGTTACGGTTCCGGCCCTTCTTCGGTGGAGCGGCAATATCGTTGTCCGAGGAGTCGGTTTTCGCACTGGCGCTTTCGCCGTGGTACTTCCTTCCCTCTTCAACCCGGGCACATCTGTCGGCAAGAACGTAGAGCTCCGCCACATCCTTCACCTTGGTCATCGCCAGCTCTTCACGCATCTTGCGGTTGCGGATGTTCTGGTGGAATGCGCTAATGATGGCGGCAGGGTGAACATCGGGGATATTGTACTGTACCCGGCTAAATCTCTGTATGTACTTGCGCAGAGTCTCGCCTTCCTTCTGGGGTATGACATGCAGGTCACTTGCTTGGCCATGGGCTTGGTGGCCTTCGGTAAAGGCGCCGACAAACTCATGGCACAAGTCGGACCAGGAGGAAATAGAGTCTACTGGCAAGTGCATCAACCACGACATGGCGTTAGGTTTAAGAGCCAACGGAAAGTAATTCGCAAGCACCTTATCGTCGCGGGCCCCGGCAGCTTGCATCGTGATAGTGTAGATGCTGAGGAACTCCAACGGGTGGGTCTTGCCGTTGTACTTTTTGCCAACGTCAGGCTTGAAGGTGCGGTGAGAGGGCCACTGGAACTGCCGTAGCTCATGGGTGAAAGCTGGATAGCCTACCTCGTAGGGTAGACCTCCAGGGCTTTCCGGTGTTGGGCGGTCCGCAGCAGGCCCTGCTCGCCTGTCTGACTGGTGGCGCGTTTCGCACCGGCGCTCGATGGTGGTTCGAGCGTCTTCATGAGCTCGCTCCTGAAGAACTTGACGCTGGTCGCCGCGGGTCCGTGGGTCGGACAACGCTATGGAGATGGCGTCGCCCGCGACGTCTCGACGGGTCGACGCACGCGGCACCGGACGAGGGGGAGGCGAATGCACCGTAGCCACGGCGCTGCAGGCTCTCCCGCCGCCGGTGTGCGGGGCCCCATCGGAGCGTCGGCCTGGGAACTCCGCTGGATTTAGGTCATCCCTGTTGGCGACTACGACAAGGCTTCGGATGGTGGCTCTCCATTCGTCGAGTTTCCCCGTAACGGGAGGAAAGTCGAGGAGCAACTACGCGCGCGCCAAAGCTTCAGCTAGTGTCAACGGCAGCGAAACCTGCACGGATCGTGACGCGCTTCGACCCCTGACCGTGTCAGGGGGAGCTCCATCATGATCCCCCGGTCGCCTATCGTCTCCACCAGTGCTTCGGCGGGCGGGCATGTCTTCTACGTCCCGGGAGCGGCGCTCGGGGCTCCTCCCATGGCGGCGTCCGGGGTCTTCGGGACGACGACGTCGTTCGTCGCGCGCTGCTTGAGAAGAGCGCACTGTTGGCGCCGGCGTGAGAGTTTTGGAGGGCCTCGCGTCGCCCTCGGGTGGTGCGGCTGCGACCTTGGAGGGCCCCGCGCCACCCGCGGAGGGCCGGGTTCCATCTCTGGAACTGGCGGTGTGCGGCCTGTTGCCAGGCGCACAAGCATCGCCACCTCCCAAACTCCGGCTGTCAGGATGGCGTTGGTGTTCGCGAGCAGCGCCCCGAGTCCTTTCCGCGACTGGTCCACTGCTCGCCCGCGTCGGGACGGGATGTCCGGCTTCTGACTGGCCAACCGCCACCGTCGTCTTCTTCTTGGGCGCCATGACGATGCAGGAGCGTCGAACTAACCGCTAAAGCCGATTCTCACAACTGCGCCCCCTACCTAGCGCGCCAAAGATGTCGGGGTATTTGGATCGACACCTATGGGATCACAAGAATCCCTACTATTGTTGCGGGGCGCGGGGTTGAGAGAAGAGCGGATCTAACGGTCAGGACACGGTTCCTTTACCCAGGTTCGGGCCGCAAAGATGCGTAAAACCCTACTCCTACTTTGGTGGATTATACGTTGGTGTTCTTTAGCTAACAAAGAGCTCCAAGAGGGTCGCGAGCAGTCCCAAAAAGCCGAATCTCCCTCCTGGTCGCCTCGGGCCTCCTTTTATAGGGAAAAGGAGTTGCCACAATGGCACACAGGAGGTGGAAAGTGTACAGTGATGCGAGGTTATCCCTCGCATTACAGGACAAGGTGCATTTAATGCGCCCAGCTTAGGTGTCCTTGCTTTATCGGGGACGAGGGGAGACGCCCGTCTTGTCCGTCGCCGCCCCTCCTCGCGTTGACACGCGCCCTGGCCAGTGGTGCCTGAGGTGCCATGTAGGTAGACAGGCAGTTGAGGTGGCGTAACGGCGGGTCTCTACGAGGATCTGTGGGTTGCAACGCAGGAGCCTGTCCAGCTGGTCGGGTCGGCAGCTGCGTGGGTCGGTGGAAACCCAGTTGGTGCGGGCCTGATGGTGGCCCCGTGGGTGTCCTCGGCAAGGGCCTTGCCGGGGCCTCGGCAAGGGTCTTGCCGCGGCGCCTGCAGTCATCCCCGGCAAGGTGCTTGCCGGGGGCCTTGTAGTCCTCCTTGGCTGGGATCCCGCCAAGGGTCGTCGTCTTCTTAACTTGCATCTGATCTTGAATGTCTTCACAAAGATCTGCAAGCCACCACGGGGATATATCCCGAATCCTCGCCCCATGGGGGCGGTGGACTCAAGGGTGATTCGCTCGGTAGGCGCGGGGCGAGCTGCCGCGGCAAGGGTCTTGCCGGGGCTGCCAGAGCCGGCCCCGGCAAGGATCTTGCCGGGGGAAGCCGCTTCGTCCCCTTGCTCTTTGTGGTCTTGTTCTTGGCGTCGCTCCAGTCTCCATTAGGCTTCAGTCTTGCCCCGGCTTGCCTCCCTCGCCATGCTTGGTGTGGTGGCGCCGTGGCTCAGACTGCTTGTGCACAGTCATAGGGGTACAAAAAGTGTACCCATCTTTTTGTACACCGACACATTGAATGACCCTGAAGAGGTTGCAATACCTGGAAATCTTGGCAGTCTTGGCTTAGGCTTCTGAACTTGGGGCCTGTGCTCAACATGATGATCAAACTGAGGACCAGTAGCACGCGGTCCAGAGGTAGGTGGTGGAATCAGAATGGGCCACCGGACAGGAACAAGCTGATCATCCTTGTTGTATGCTTGCTCAATGGTATGGGACCTGGGAGGCGGAACAGGAGCAGAGGCAATATCTTCAAGCTGCAGATTTGCTTCAGGTGCAGCATCGGCTTCAGGCGCAGCACTGGCTTCAGGAGCAGTCACTTCAGGCGCAGTCACTTCAGGTGCCACTTTGTCTTCAGGTGCCACATTAGCTTCAGTCATGACCACGTCATTGGCTTCAGTGTTGGTGGTGGCATCCTCTGAATTTGTAGTCTCCACTTCTGCAGCTGGAGGGTCAGACACGTTCTCCTCGAGAACAGGGGTTGTGGCAGTACGTTCCTCTTCAACTTGGGGATGTTCTCCTCCTTGGGGTGCTTCTTCTTCGGTTGATGCAACCGGAATATCTGCAGCCTCTTTGGCTTCAGATTCTGAGGGGTTCACAGTAGGAGCAGCATCAGGTGCAGATGGTTGCTCTACTCCTTCTGGAACACTTGGGGTGACGACTTGAGGCCTTGGTCCTTTGCGAAGCCTGCGAAAAGCTGGCGACGCCTGAGGGGATGGAGGTTGTTGGGCCTCAAAGTCTTCATCTTCAAGCACCGAACTGGTGTCTTGAGTTGGCTGAGGTGTGGCTGGTGTATCCTGTGGGTGATCAGCCCACGAGTCATCCTGTGCAATTGGCGTCAATGGACGACCAATGCTGATGCGTTCGCTGTTTGTAGGAACAGGCGAAGATTCAATGTTGTACTCGATCTGAGGAAGGACTTCATCATCTTCAACATTGTCATGAGGACCAATGTCTTCAGCTGCGATGGGGTCAACAACTGGAATGTCTTCAGCCTTTGTGGGAGCAGGCTCATGAACAGTCATTCAACGTTCTCTCTAGGCAGATGCAGGGCGAGCAACTGAGATTGGCTCGACAAAGATAGGCTCTTTGGAAGCAGCCTTATCCTTCTTGGTCTTGCGCTTCTTGGTGGGTGGAGCTTCATCAGTAGTTTGCTTGCGCTTGCGAGCTTCAGCTTCTGTCACCTTTGTCTTCTTGAGCTTTGAAGCGGTTGGGGTTGCCTTAGGCTTCGTGCCGGTCATGCTAGCAGGGAAGACTATGCGAGGCATTTCCTGCCCTGATTCTTCCGGTTCGGGCACAGGTTGCTTCTTCTTCTTCTTGGCAGCCATTCTTGGGTCAATACGAGGGCGCCCAAGAGCCTTGCGCTTTTCAGCTTCATTGAACGCTTGAACGCATTTGGCAGCCAAGTCCTTGATTCGCTCACGAGAACCTTTAGCTTCATCACGCCTCTGGCGAAAGGCTTCCTTGAGCTCATGCATCATAACCTTGAAATTTTGAATCTCTTGCACGCTGAGCTTGTCTACATGCTTCTTGAACTGAGCCTTTTCATAGTCTATCTTTTGCTTCAGCTCAACAATTCTCTGAGCCAGAGCCAGCTCAGAAGCAATGGCGCCATGGAAGGAGACGCTGAGGCCAACTGGAAGTTGAAGATCGTCGAAGCTCAGGTTGAGTGTGTCAAACCATTCATCAATGAAGTTATTGAGCACTTCAACGTCAAAGAGCAGCAAATCATTGAAGATTTCAGCATCTTGCTTGCTCTTTATCAATAGCTCCAGAGCATCATCACCAAGATCTTCATCACTTGAGAGATCAAGGGCATCATGGGCAGTCTTCAGAACAGCATCAGGAGTGAGAGCTGGACTGGGGTTGCGTGATGGCTTCCTCTTCAGCTGTCTGCTCTTGGAGATACGAGAGTGTTCCTCAGATTGCACACTTGGTGCAGGTGGAGCAGTGGCCAAAGGCTTCACTCTAGAAGCAATTGGTGGAGTGGTCTTCGAAGCCTTTGATTTCTTCTTCTTGGGCTTCGGCGTTGCAGGCGCTTCTTCAGAATCAGCATCTGCTTCAGGCTGATCCACATCCGCCCCTTGAACCCTTATGTGACTGATGAGGCCTTCCAAGTTGTAGAAGGGCCCAACCAGATTTGGTTCAGCTTCGCGCGTGCCATCAGCGCGGGGTGCAGAGGGGCCAGGATTGAAGTCTAATCCCCAATGCTTCTTGTTCTCTTTGGCCGAGTTCTTGGCGTACTGAAGATTTCGATTGAACAGATTGTCGTCGTGACACCACAGCAGAGAGCTTGGATCAGCATCAGCAGGCTGAGGTCCTCTGACCATGCAAGGATAGAAGCCTTGAGCAATGGCTTCAGCACGAGTCTTGGGGGGAAGATTTTTATATGTGATATCTCCCCATGGATGCCTGATGGCGTTCTTCTCAGCATACTCTTGGGTCACGAACCTGTACTTGAACCACTGTTCAGCCCAGTATCTTCGAATCCATTGGGTTCGTGTCTTCCTCTGATTGTAATCCTCCTCTCGATCAGTCTTGTATATCTCAATGAGATCAGGAGGTAAGTCAATGGAGGTGTTGCCACGGCGCTGTCTGCCACCCTTTCTAACTGTCTTGTCAGTTGCCATTTGCTTCAACCTGAAGGGCTTCAAACTGAATGGCTTCAAAGCAGGCAAATGCTTCGGTCTGCTGGTGATAACCCTCAACCGTAAGGGATCGAGATAGTCTTCGCGGGTAAGAATAACCCAATTTATTGATTCGACACACGGGGAGCCAAAGAGTATTTATAAGCTTTGACAGTTGAGTTGTCAATTCAAACGCACCTGAAATATACTTACTTGCAACAAAAGATAAGTGGTAACAGTGATATGATAGTGATAGTAAAAGCAAACAGTAAAAGTAAATAGCAAAAGTAAATGGCAAGAATAGCAACTAGTAACCAGCAGGATTTAAAACACTGTAGGCTAGGGAGATGGATGGTCGGGCGCTGCATGGATGAGATAGATTCTAACTTGGGGCACGGCACACGGAAAAGTAATGATCATCTAGGCAAATATCAAACATTAGGCATGTATCCCGTAGGTAGTTGTACGTGCTTGCAATAAGAACTTGCACAACATCTTTTGTCCTACCATCCCGCTACAAACGGGGCCAAAAGGAACTTATGGAGATTAAGGTGCTCCTGTCAAAGAGCACCGGAACAAAGCAATGAACTCAATGGATACATGTAATCCTCAAACTACGGACCATCCCCTTTGGTGTCCCAAGCTGTCACTTTTGGGATCGCCGGTTCCGAACCGTAACACGTGCAAACAACTCATAGATAGGATCACGAACACAAATATATTCATGCAAACACATATGGTTCAGATCTGAAATCATGGCACTCGGGCCCTAAGTGTCAAGCATTAAGAATAACAAGTTGAAGCAAAGATGATAAACACCATAGTAGATGATAGGCAACATGCCCCCAATGATCTGACAAACTATTACATGATCTAACTCATCCAATCCCTACCATCCCCTTCGCCTACAGCAGGGGAATTACTCACACATGAAGGGAGAAGTCATGGAGGGATGATGGAGTGGTGATGATGATGACGATGGCGACGATCTCCCCTCTCCGAAGGCCAATTCAGCCTCCAGATTAGCCGTCCCGAGGAAGAACAGAGGGTGGCGGCGGCTCCGCGACGGAAAACTGTGAAAAGAACTTCTCATCTGGGGTTTCCGTGTCGCGAGTAAAAATACGAGGCAAAGTAGGGCACCAGGGGGTGTGGGCCCCACCCAGGCAACCCCCCGGCGCATCCCAGGGGGGGCGCGCCCACAGGGCGCCTGGGCACCCCCTGGCCCCCCTCTGGCTCCTGGTTCCTTCGGGTGCGTGGATTTTCTGTGATTTTTCGTGGATTTTTCTGAGATACTTAAAAATCCGTTTTCCTGCACACAATAAAACCATACAGGTAGCTCTGCTGAAAACAGCGTCAGTCCGGGTTAGTTTAGTTCAAATCATGCAAGAATGAGGTCAAAACAATATCAAAAGTGTTTGGAAAAGTAGATACGTTTGAGACGTATCAGCTGGTCAGACAGGAACTGTCTTCAGGGGACTGAATGTGACGCTGCAAAAATTCTGCAAACGAATGCAGACTATGAGAACCAAGGGATTCTCCCACAGACATGTACCTGTGACAGCATTAGAGATGCGAGGGAAGGGGAAGAGGTCATATGCATTCTCGGAAGTTTTGAAGATTAAAACAGTTTTGAAGACTTTGACCTCATAGCGCGAAGACATTCACTCATGAGAGTTGGTTCCAGATTTGTACGAATCCACGAATAGGTACAAGTGAGGAATCTAACTATGGTTGAAGCATATGTGAATGTACTAGGCAATATATGAGATGCAGAAACGATAGATCTATATACCTAAATAGGCAGAAACTTCTTGCGGTAAAATAGATGAATCTTTATGGATCTAGAAGATGGTAAAAAGCAAGTTTTATTTACCACACGATGAATTGCTTAGACGGAGAGGAGTTGGATGCCCAGCAGTTCAGTCTTCCGTGCAGTAACTTGGCGACGGAGGACAGCTACGGCGACGACGGAGTAGAAGATGTCCGCGGCCGGCGTGAGGACGGCGTCGACGAGGTTGCGGCAGCGAAGCGCTTCGTCGCCGGCGTCGTCGAAAGCTAGCGGAGGCGCTAGGGTTGGTCGAGGTGGAGAGGTGGTAGAAGAAATTTTGACCGTGATGGGACGTGCATTTATAGGCATGGGAGACGGCAATGCGCAATTACGCAGGTGCCCCTGACGGTTCACGTACGAGTGACACGTGACGGTCATGTAACGCATTGGGAGTTGTCCCACGATCCCACGTTCACCATGACTGTCGGAGTGGTCGTTCCGGCTTCTCCGGGTTTCAGGCATAAAGGATGGAGCATTAAAATCAGATTTAAAGTTTGTCTCCATATCTTCTGCTGACAAGGACGCAGAGAAGATATTCGACAGTTTGAACAGAATGCATAAGATTTGGACAGACAGAGTGTGAGATGAGAAATCATAGAGAGGTTAGGGTCCGATCACATTCACTTAGTCCAAAAGATTCAAATAAGAAGACATAGCTATAAGTGAATGTTGTTGAGGACAGAACACAACTCTATATATATATATGTCCTATATAAAGATAAACCAAGTGCGAAGACTTTGCAAATGTAACGCCACGAGAAACACTTCAAACAAGAATTTGGTGGTGGCGTTACCCACCGTATAGGAATTATTAGATCCAGACACGACGCACAATTATCGTGGCGCTCCGAAGTCAAATTCCATTTTAATGTATTCACACTTAGAATGTAAGTCTTCATTGATTGAAGATATACTTGACCTCGTGTGTTGCACATCTAAGTCATCAATATGCATAAGTGTTAGGATGTGTGCCTGATTATAGGACATTTGAGGATTCTAAGATATTTAGCTCACACCGCAACTTGCAAAACCTTTTTCTCATCCAAGGGCTTTGTGAAGATATCTGTCAGTTGCTCTTCAGTGTTGACGTGTATGATATCAATATCTTCCTTCATAACATGATCTCTGAGAAAGTGATGACGAATTTCAATGTGCTTTGTCTTCGAGTGCTGAACTGGGTTGTTGGCAATCTTGATGGCGCTTTCATTATCACAGTAGAGTGGCACATGCCTCAGATGGACTCCATAGTCCTTGAGTGTTTGCTTCATCCAGAGAAGCTGAGCGCAGCAAGATCCAGCAGCAATGTATTCAGATTCAGTAGTGGAGAGTGATACACAGTTCTGCTTCTTTGAAGACCAACACACAAGTGATCGTCCTAGAAAGTGACATGTGCCTGATGTGGACTTGCGATCAACTTTGTCACCAGCATAATCAGCATCTGAAAATCCTAATAGATCAAACTCTGAGCCCTTTGGATACCATAATCCTAGTGTTGGGGTGTAAGCCAAATATCGAAGTATTCACTTCACAGCTAAGTGATGCGACTCCTTTGGTGCCGCTTGATATCAAGCACACATGCAAACACTAAGCATAATATCTGGCCTAGATGCACATAAATAAAGTAAAGAACCAATCATGGAGCGGTATACATGTTGATCAAACTCTTTACCATTGGCGTCGGGACCGAGATGATGTTTGGCAGGCATTGGCGTCGAGTACCCTTTGCAGTCTTGCATTCCAAACTTTTTCAGGCAATCTTTAAGGTACTTTTCTTGAGATACGAAGATGTCGTTGCTTTGCTGACGAATTTGAAGACCAAGGAAGAACTTCAGCTCACCCATCATGGACATTTGATATTGCTCTTGCATCATGTAACCAAACTCATCACTATATTTCTTGTCCGTACAGCCGAAGATAATGTCGTCCACATAGATTTGGCAGACAAATAGCTCATCATCATATGTCTTCGTGAAGAGTGTGGGGTCTAGTGATCCAGATTTGAAGCCTTTGCTCTTCAGGAAGTCTTTGAGTGTGTCATACCAAGCATGAGGCGCTTGTTTGAGGCCATACAGTGCCTTGTTGAGCTTGTATACCATATTAGGACGTTTTGGGTCTTCAAAGCCAGGTGGTTGTGCAACATACACTTCTTCTTCAATTCTTCCATTGAGAAAGGCACTCTTTACATCCATTTGATATAGAAGTATGTTGTGATGATTTGCATAGGCTAGCAGTATACGAATAGCTTCAAGCCTAGCCACAGGAGCAAATGTTTCAGCGAAGTCAATCCCTTCGACTTGAGTGTATCCTTGAGCAACGAGACGAGCTTTGTTTCTGACCACTTGACCATGCTCATCTTGCTTGTTGCGATAGATCCATTTTGTGCCTATTATGTTGTGCTTGCGAGGATCGGGACGCTTGACAAGTTCCCATACATTGTTCAGCTCAAACTGTTGAAGCTCTTCTTGCATTGCTTGAATCCATTCAGGCTCCATAAAAGCTTCAGCAACTTTCTTGGGTTCAGATATTGAGACAAAAGCAAAGTGCCCACAGAAATTTGCAAGTTGTGTTGCTCTTGAGCGAGTCAGTGGACCAGGAGCATTTATGCTATCAATTATCTTTTCAACTTGTACTTCATTTGCAACACGAGGATGAGCTGGACGAAGATTTTGCTCTTATTGTACATTGTCATCATCAGGAGTGTTTTCTTCAGGCTGAGCATTGTCGTCAGGTTGATTTGGAGCAGAGATGATGAGTTCCTCGTCAGGTTGTGCTTCAGAAGGCATGATCTCACCAGTTCCCATTAGCTTAATGGATTCATTTGGTGAAGCCTCATCTAACACATTTGGTAGGGACTCTCTTTGTGAACCATTTGTCTCATCAAATCGCACATCCATAGTTTCAACAGTTTTATAGTGAAAGATGTTGAAGACTCTGTAGGAGTGTGAATCCATTCCATATCCGAGCATGAAGCCTTCATCTGCTTTGGGTGCAAATTTTGACTTGTGATGAGGATCCTTGATCCAGCACTTAGCTCCAAATACTCTGAAGTAACTTACATTAGGCTTCTTTCCAGTGAGGAGTTCATAGGATGTTTTCTTCAGAAGCTTGTGAAAATAAACACGGTTGATGATATGGCATGCAGTATCAATAGCTTCGGGCCAGAACCTTCTTGGTGTTTTGTATTCATCGAGCATCGTTCGAGCCATCTCAATTAGAGTTCTGTTCTTGCGCTCAACGATCCCATTTTGCTGAGGTGTATACGGGGCTGAGAATTCATGTGTGATTCCCATTTCATCCAGATAAAGATCGAGGCCAGTGTTCTTGAATTCAGTGCCATTGTCACTTCTGATATGCTTGATCTTGATGCCATAGTTATTCATGGCACGGTTGGCGAAGCGTCTGAAGACATCTTGCACTTCAGTCTTGTAGAGTATTATGTGCACCCATGTGTATCTTGAATAATCATCAACAATGACGAAGCCATAGAGACAGGTTGTGGTAGAGAATGTGGAGTAGTGAGTAGGGCCAAATAAGTCCATGTGAAGCAGCTTGAAGGGTTTGGACGTCGTCATGATTGTCTTCGAGGGGTGCTTTGCTCTAGTCATCTTCCCAGCTTCACAGGCACCACATAGATGATCTTTCTTGAACTTGACTTCCTCGATGCCTATGACATGCTTCTTCTTTGTGAGTGTGTGCAAGTTCCTCATGCCAGCATGTCCCAGCCTCCGATGCCAGAGCCAGCACTTTGAAGCTTTTGCTAGAAGACATACGGCCATCTGCGGTCCAGCTGAGAAATCTACCATATACAGATCACCTTTTCTGTATCCTTCAAATACTAAAGACTTGTCAGATTCCATCAGTACAAGGCAACGAAATTTACCAAAGATCACAATCATGTTTAAGTCACAAAGCATTGAGACAGACATTAAGTTGAAGCCAAGAGATTCAACAAGCATGACTTTATCCATGTGCTGATCTCTTGAGATTGCAACTCTACCTAGACCCAACACTTTGCTTTTACCCGTATCAGCAAATGTGATGTGACTCTTGTTAGATGGACGTAAGGTTGAGTCCATGAGAAGTTTTCGATCACCAGTCATATGATTTGTGCATCCGCTATCCATAACCCATTCTGAAGACTTTGGTGTCACTCCCTACAATGCAGTTAGGAGGATAGGCTTCACCAAAAGCCATTATGAAGCATAAACATTTGATGCATAAGTGGATTATAAAAGCTTAGATGTAAGTTAGGACTGATAAGATGTTCAGTAAGTGATTTATGAGTAGTATGAGCAGTAAGTCATTTTGGGCATTTGATCCTGTACCCTACAAGTGTTTTAGGTCCCCAGCAACAGCATCAGAAGCCTTTGATTATAGGCTGGAGACCTTTCCCTGCAAGAGAAAGTTAGTTCTTCTTAACCACCCACATTTTCAGGGGTGGCTTAGAAGCAATGAGTCTAAGAGCAGCATCTGAGAATTTTGGCTTTGGGGCCCTAGCAAATAGTCTTGCAGGAGGAGAATAATACTCATAAGAATAGGCAGAAAAAATCTTGGATTTATGAACATAGCGGTTTGAAGAAACACGCTCATATTCATCAGTCTGAGTATGGTTTCTGATGGCTTCTCGCCCCTCGTTGGTTACCCCAAGTGGAAGGTTTGAGATGCAGTGTAGCGGAAGTTTTCCCTTGGCAATACCAAGGATCGATTTCCCTGAGACTCCCAGTTTCAACAAGAAGGTGTCAACTGCTAACGGCGCCAGATATTAGCAATCAACGTGGACCTGCACACAGATACAAATAACTTTGCTCCCAACGAGTACAGAGAGGTTGTCAATCCCTCCGGCCTTGTAGTTTACAAAGGATCAAACGCAAGTGATAATAGTGATAGGTATAATTGCAATAGTAAGTAAAAGCGGAAAGTAAATAGTGGATGTGATCAATGATGGTAATATGGACCGGAGTCTCATGATGTTCACTAGTGATGTCTCTCTCCCAAAAGACGATAAAACTGCTATATGAGGTAAACGAATTATAGCTGGGCAATTGACAGGACCATGTGCGCAAACCAATGCTGACTAAGTTGCAAGAAAGGTAGAGGTTCAAAGCATGGGCGGTACGCCAAGGTAAGTAGACCGAAATCCATCAATATCTACTACTAATCATCCACCTTGAGATATCTATCCAGAACATCTCGCTGGTATTAAGTTGCGAGTCCCACCCATAGTGTAAACTCAAAGCAACAGACAACTGCATTAAAAGAACTTTGCGTAAAGTAAACAATCCTTGCACCCGGGGGCACAAGCACCGTTGTTTTCCCCCTTGTGGCAACAGCACATCCCCTAGACTCATGTTTCTGTCACTCAAGCTAGTCATCGAGGGGCATGAACCCACAATCAAGCATAACGTTCCCTCTTGGAGTCACTGCCTACTACTTGGCCAAAGCAATAAATAACAACGGAGAACATGCAAGAATTACTTACGAACATAAATATAAAAGAGGTGAATCAAATATATTACTCAAACACAATCTGAACATAATCTCATAATCCATCGGATCGCAGCAAACCCATCATAGCAACAGCATAAGGATTACATATGTGCCTCGATCATGTAGGGCAGCTCACGAGGACTAATTAGTGAAGCACAAGAACGGGAGGAGAACATCACATAGCTACTGGTCATGGACCCATGGTCCAAGGGAGGCTACTCACAACTCATCCGGGAGGCGTCCATGGTGGTGGAGAAGCTCCCGGTGGTGATCCTCCCCTCCGGCAGGGTGCCGGGAAGGGTTCTCCCGGTGCTCCCGATCTTGGAAGCGGCGGCGGCGGCGGAACAGAGATGAGATCGCGAAAAAGGGTTTTCGTCTCGAGGGTTTTGGGAGACGGTCTAAATATATGCCAAAGGGGGGCACCAGACGAGGCTCGGGGGGCCCAGGCGCCCCCCCGGCGCGGCCCAGGGGGGGTGCGCCGCCAGGGCGCCTGGAGCCCTGGTGCCCCCCCCCCCCCGGCTGTACTTTGGCTACCGGGAACCTTCCGGAACGCTGATTTTTTATATAATTTTTCCGGAATTTTTCTGGCAGTTCTCGTAATGGGAAAACCTAAAATACAAAAACAGCCGAAAACAGAAACTGGCACTGGGGTGCACTGAGTTAATAGGTTAGTCCAAATATGATCAAAAGTGTATGGAAGTGTATAAATATCATAGCAATATCACCCAAAAGAGGCATGGAGCAAGCAGAAATTATAGATACGTTTTGGACGTATCAGTTTCCCTGCAAGACATCCGCGTTAGGGTGACTCAGGTGAGTCCTTTGTCTGTATGAAGCCTTAGGACCATATGAAGCCTTTGGTCTGGGGTTTGTCTTCATCCCAGGAGATGTCATGATAATATTTGCTGGAATCTTCTCAAGACAACCTTTGGGTACCCAGATCTTCTTCATAGGTGACCCGTTCCTGCAGTTAGTACCAATATACCTAGCAAACACTTCACCATTTTGATTCTTAAACAGTTTATAGTTTGCATCAAAAGATTTATCAATGATAACAGGATTAGCACAAGTGAAGCCAGATAAGGTAGATGGATCCACTGAAGGTTCCTTTGCTGCAACCCATGTGGTTTTGGGATACTGCTCAGGCTTCCAGTATGAACCATCAACATTCATTTTCCTGTCGAACCCAACACCCTCTTTCCTAGGGTTTCGGTTCAGTATCTGCTTTTTGAGGACATCACATAGAGTCTGATGCCCTTTGAGGCTTTTGTACATCCCTGTTTCAAGCAAAGTCTTCAACCTAGCATTTTCATCAGCAATAGTAGTGGTATCCTCAGTAGAGGGGTTAGTTACCACATCAGTAGTTGAAGATATTGCAACAGTGGCAGCAGTAGAACAACCAGCAACAGATGTAGCATTATCACGTTCAATGCATTTTAGACATGGTGGTTCAAACTCTTCGTGAGTGGAGCTGATCAGTTGAGCGCGGAGTGACTCATTTTCCTTTTGAAGATCTTCATGAGCCGCTTTCAATTTTTCAAGTTCTCGTTTCCTTTGAATGTAATCGTGGGAAAGCTTTTCATGAGTTTTTTAGAGCGATTCATAAAGACCTTCAAGTTCCTTGTACTTAACATGGAGATTTTTTATGTCTTCAATTAAGGACTGAGAACGGGTCATTTCCGCGTCCAATAGGTCATCGCTTTTGTCTAACAGTTTTTGAATATGTTCCATGGCTTTCTGCTGTTCAGTGGCAATTTTAGCAAGTGTTTTGTAGCTAGGTTTTGATTCACAATCATAGTCATCTTCACTAGATGTTTGAAAGTAAGCATCGCGTGATTTTACCTTGGCACCGCGTGCCATGAAGCAGAAGGTGGGAGCAGAGTCATCGTCCTCATCATCAATGTTGGGTACGGGGCCATTGTCTTCAGTGTTGAAGATGGACTTGCCCACGTAGGCAGTGGCTAAAGCCAGACTAGCAGCACCAGAATCAGACTCCTCCTCCGACTCCACCTCCGCCTCTTCAGAAGCAGACTCTTCCTCAGAATCCATCTCCTTGCCAACAAATGCGCGAGCCTTTCCAGATGAATTCTTCTTGTGTGATGAATACTTTGATGAAGACTTAGAAGAAGACTTTGAGTATTTCTTCCTTTTCTTGTCATCAGAATCATATTCCTTGCTCTTCTTCTTCTTCTTCTCATTGTCCCACTGAGGACACTCAGAGATGTAGTGACCAGGTTTCTTGCACTTATGACATGTTCTCTTCTTGTAGTCATGAGTAGAAGCTTCATCATTTCTTGAGCTGGATCGTGAAGACTTTCTGAAGCCTTTCTTCCTAGTGAATTTCTGGAACTTCTTAACAATCATGGCAAGCTCCTTTCCAATGTCTTCAGGATCATCAGAACTGCAGTCAAATTCTTCTTCAGATGAAGAAACAACTTTTTCCTTTAAGGCGCGAGATCGGCCATAGTTGGGACCATAGATTTCACGTTTCTCGTATGGCTGGAACTCATGTGTGTTGAGCCTCTCAAGTATATCAGATGGATCGAGAGTATTGAAGTCAGGGCGTTCTTGAATCATCAGGGCAAGGATATCAAATGAGCTGTCGAGTGATCTCAGGAGGGTCTTGACGATTTCATGCTTGGTAATCTCAGTGGCGCCAAGTGCTTGAAGCTCATTTGTGATGTCAGTGAGACGATCAAAAGTGTGCTGGACATTCTCATTGTCATGTCTCTTGAAGCGATTGAAGAGATTGCGAAGGACGTTGATCCTTTGATCTCTCTGGGTAGAGACTACTTCATTGACCTTTGAGAGCCAGTCCCAAACTTCCTTTGACGTGTCCAGAGCACTTACACGACCATACTGTCCTTTGGTCAGATGACCACTGATGATGTTCTTGGCCGTTGAATCCAATTGAACGAGCCTCTTGACATCAGCAGGGGTGATACCTTCACCAGTCTTGGGAACGCCGTTCTTGACGACAAACCAGAGGTCCACGTCAATGGCTTCAAGGTGCATGCGCATCTTGTTCTTCCAGTAGGGATATTCGGTGCCATCGAAGACGGGGCACGCAGCGGAGACTTTGATTATCCCTGCAGTCGACATAACTAAAACTCCAGGTGGTTAAACCGAATCACACAGAACAAGGGAGTACCTTGCTCTGATACCAATTGAAAGTGCAGTATATCGACTAGAGGGGGGGTGAATAGGCGATTTTTATGAAATGCCTCAAAACATGGAAGTTTCGAAGACAAGCGACAAACTCAGTCCTATTAGTATGCGGCGGAAAGTGGACTACACTAGATAAGCCATAGTCATGTATTCAATGAAGTGAAAGCACGAAGACTAACGGCAGCTAGGCAGTAGGGATCATGATGGAAGAAGGAATGAAGCCAATCACAACTAGTAGATACTCAGTGAAGTCAATCAGATAAGTCAAGCATGCAATGACTTCACAACGTATAGCAGTAAGTAAAAGGAAGGGAAGGATAGAACCAGTAGCTCGGGGAAGACAGTGATTTGTTAGACCAGTTCCAGTTGCTGTGACAACTGTACGTCTGGTTACGGAGGCTGAGATTTAACTTAGAAGACCGCGTCTTCACCTTGTTCCCCTTGAGCTAAGGACACCTAGTCCTCGCCCACTCTTCAAGGTAGACTTCCAAACCTGCACAGACTTCGTTCACCGGCGATCCACAATGACTCTTGGATGCTCAGAACGCGACGCCTAACCGGCTGGAGGAAACACAATCCTCAAGTGTAATAAGTCTTCAGGTCACACAGACAGAAAGACTTCAGTGATGCCTAACACTCTTTGGCTCTGGGTGTTTGGGCTTTGTCCTCGCAAGGATTTCTCTCTCAAATGCTTCGGAGGTGGGTTGCTCTCAAACGACAAAAGCCGTGCAATAACTCTGAGCTGCCACCAATTTATGGTGTAGGGGGTGGGCTATTTATAGCCACTGGGTAACCCGAACTGATTTGTCCGAAGTGACCCTGGGTCACTAAGGAACTGACACGTGTTCCAACGGTCAGATTTCAAACACACACGGCAACTTTACTTGAGCTACAAGTAAAGCTGACTCATCCGACTCTGGATAAGATTTGCTCTCATAGTCTTCGCTCGAAGACATAGGATTTGGTTGAGCATCACTTCAGTCACTCTGACTTAGTTCACTTGGACCCCACTTAACAGTTCGGTGGTTCCTATGACTCAACAAAGAAGAAAAGGAAACAACGAAACATCTACGTCTTCGCTTTCCATAGTCTTCACACAATGTCTTCTCATGTCATAGTCTTCAATATGATTATCTTCATATACCACCACTGATATCAATGTCTTCATACATTTTTAGGGGTCATCTCCGGTAGGTTAACCGAATCAATGAGGGACTACTACATGTGTTATCCTGCAATTCTCACAAACACATTAGTCCCTCAACCAGGTTTGTCGTCAATACTCCAAAACCAACTAGGGGTGGCACTAGATGCACTTACAATACTTTTATGGGCTGCTAACTGTTTTGTGGTAGAGCAACACAGGCATTATAGGATGGCATAAATGTTATTCACCACTATGATTTTTGTCCGCTTTGCATATCCTGGATGCTCAAAGTAGTTACAAACTTACAATGCTAAGGCACTACTACATTTTTATCATCGTGACTTGATCAATATTTTTCCAATAACTGAGAGATTACTATTCCAATAAAAGCATCAAGTACAATATGACAAACTCACGCTATTTTAGAAAACAAAGTGCCCCTACCTTATTTACTAAGCCACTTTGCGACTCAAGGTGAGCTACAATGTTGAGGTTCCTAGGAAAGGAAACCCTTGCTCGAGATGACAAAGTTTAGCAACTATTGAGCCACCTGTGGCTCACTATCGTGCAAACATTTAAGGTGCAACTAGCGTTTTCGCTAGGTTGTTGTGGAGTCGTAACAGCCGCTAAAGATCATTGTGTGCTAGGTTTGTCCATGTTCTCATGGTATTTGATGCTACATGTGAAGTTGCAATGTAGACAATAAACGATGGACAGTGAACGTTAGTGCACTTCGCTATGACTATGGCTCACTATGTCCGGCAAGTCTTGCAGATAGGAAAGCCAGCCGGGAAGCTATTGATTCCAGATGCCTCCTCTTCCTATTCGACGGGTATGTAGCTTGCGTGTGAAACTTGCGTTTTCCTTTTCAACTTCCTCTGTTTTTTCAGCTACACTTCTCACATAGTTAGATGAGTTTGGTCATGTTATCTTGCCCCGTATCTTGAAGATAACATAGTACTATTTATTACGGAGACCACTGGCTAGACGACCACTCCCGCTTTGAGATCATGATGAAGAGATGTACTACATCATAACGCACGATTTATGTTAGTCACCAACCATTCATGGGTTGCCGGTAAGTTAGGTATGACCTTACACAGATCCATTTTGTTAATGGTTGTGGATGACTGCACATGTATCATGTATGACTTTGAAATTGTATGTAGCATGTGAAATAATTGGTGCAAAGTGACCGTCGGAACAAACTCTTGTGGAAGGAAGAAAATACCTATTGTTAAGAAATAAGGAGTCTATGGTACCGTTTTATATCATGGTTCACCATATAGAAAGGCTACACCACAAAGAGCCCACGTTTATGCACGACTTTTCTACTACTCCCTCCGTTCCCAAATATAAGTCTTTTTGAAGATTTCAACAAGTGACTACATACAGAGCAAAATGAGTGAATCTACACTCTAAAATATGTCTATATGCATCTGTATGTTGTGGTCTATTTGAAATGTCTAAAAAAGACTTATATTTAGAAATGGAGGGAGTATATTTTTATGGTCTGTTAAATGTTTCGTGGTCGTTTAGCGAATTCCTTGTGAAAAGCTTGTTGCAATCATAAACTGTAGGTGCTAGAACAAGAGAGGCATTATAAGCTGGCATAACTGTCACTGTATTTGCATTATAATTTGTGTCCGCTTTGTGTTCTTGTTCACAAAAAAATAAATCATCAACTTGCTTTGTACTAATGCAAAACGCTTTGGTGCAGTAGCCCACAACACTTGGTCGTAACTGCTCCATGAGTGACAAGTTTTAACTTCTAGGCTGCTGTTATCTAATTTCTGTCTGCACACTTCAGCATGTGCTTTGTCTTAATGAATAGTACTAGAACAGAATCGTGCAAAAGGAACACCAAGACTGCCGATTCACTCTGTTGGGGCAGTTGGAATGGATAATCAGCTCTGCTTGTACATCGAATAGCTCTGCTCAGGGGACTGAAACGTATCCAACGTTCAAGTGGACGCATAATGTAGTGCAGATAGTTCATCTTGGACATTTTGCAGTTTTGCTGTGTCACGCCTGTATCGGAACCCTCATCTGCTCTGTACCTTCGGTTCAATGAATGGCCTCTTCTTTTCTCATGTTCAAAGAACACACTGCCTGAACGTATGAATGGCTGGAGCCAGCGTGGAGTTCAGCATGCATGAAAATGTTTTTTATCTTTATTTATTAAGCAGCTCTACCAGTCTGTTCCGAAAAATTGCTCTTCCAGCAGAGAACAGAGCAGAACGGTGGCCTTTTCAGTATGTGCCGTACATGTTTATGGTGGGTCTCTGAAGTTTTTGCAGGTAGCTCCATCCTCCAGTGTTTAGAGCCAGTGTTTGACTACTTACAGATTCTTCTTATTTTGCCATGAACTGACAAAGTCATGGTGGGGCCTTATCAATGTGTGAGCAAGGGGCAGTTGGAATGGTTTGGTTTCAGTTTGCACGCGTGTTGTTTTTTCAGTTCACCACAACTTAGTTTCAGGCTAAGGCGGGGTGCTTGTCTCTGCTTCAACTGACAGGTATTTGCGCAGTGACTTTATTCAGTCCTGCAGAAATAAAACACAAGACTGCGGTGACTTTATTCAGTCATATTTACATGTTTTTGCGCCTGCAGAAGTGAATTTCTCCCCAAACTTTACTTAGTTGTAACAGGAAGGTGAAGAACACCAGATCATGCATAGGTTGATTTAATTTGCCTTTGGTTCATGATAAACTTGGATCAGAACTTCAGAAGCAACAGATGAACTAGACAAAGGACTGAATATGTAGGATGACATTGCCATTGGCTCCCTCTCGTTGTGCAACATGCCAGGTAAGGATTGGATTGCAAAAAAGAGACTCCATATGAAAGCCAGGCCAGGGACCAAAGTTTAAATTCAAAGGATTGGCAGGGGCCGCGCGAACGCGTACCCCCTCTAGCACAAATTATGACGTTCATTCTCCCACTTGGGGAGATGATGGGCCAACGCACCCACCAAGTGCAATGTGGGCCATTGACCCAGGCCACGGGCCTTCTTGATCGCCCGTCGACCCCGTCCAGGTAAGTAAGGAGAACGTTGCACCTCGCCCTGTTCTTATAGCCAGCTCTTCCCCTCGATGCTCCTCGGCTGGGCGAGGTGGGACTAAAAACCGAAGCGCACAGCAGCGGGCGTGGACGGGAGGCGCGCAGTCTGGCGTCTGGGAGGTTCGTTCCAGCGGCCTCGCGTTTGGGCCTGAAGCAAGGACGAGAGGCGCGTGTGGGCCTGAAGAGCCATAGCAGCTTTGCTAGGATACCTCTCGTGACCCAAAAAAAAAAATGCAAGGATTCTTCTCGTGTAGTTTGTTGCTCTTCTCCTGAAAAAGAAAATGAACCCATGGCAATTCATTCACTCAATAAAGAGATGGAAATTCCAAACAAAAACTCAGGGAAAATATAATAAATAAGATCATTTGGGGTTTCATCTTCTTCCTTTGGAATTTTTTCTCTCATTTTATTTGTTGTCCGGATTTTTTTGTCTGAAACGAGGCAAAAGACTTGTCATTTTATTGATTAATAAGAGAGCGAGAATTGCCCGGTTAATTTGTGAAACAAATAGGCTAAAACTGATACAATACAACCCACATAAAACATAGATCATACAACTGCAAAGAAGAAAAGACATTGATCAAGGAGCCGCAAGCATCATTGGGTGCCTCCGAACAAGTGACTTCGACATCATCGTAGGACCCCATCGACGAAGCTAGCCTACACATAGCTACACAGAGGCAACACATGCCAACAGCTGGCCACACGCACCAACGAACAAAAACTCCGACATTGACGACGATCGCGAGGAAAATACATAGGGCTTGCGTCGATCGAGTCTTCTACAAACGGTCACGGAGTGCCTATTATTGCCACCACCTAGACACAATCCGCCGCAACTCCGACTCCACAGCAACCAAGGCGAACCACAAAAGAGCACATCGGACACGTCGGAAAGAGACGACTACCGAAACCCGAGCCACGCCCCCAACATACTCATCTTGACGCCATCATCGTTGCTTTTAGTTGTTATGGGTAAAAAGATATATTTTTAGTCGTTAGTGGTAGTTTAGATTCGTTCCGGCGATTTTCTTCATATAACTAAGCTCGAAGTAACTACATTCGGGACCATGTGTATACTACGTGTAGGTACACATCGACATGTGTATTCGAATTTATTTTACGAATACAAATACGGTACGAGATTCTGTTTACAGAGGGAGTATCAGATTTGACTTTTTGCATGCTTAAACTTAGGAATTATTATGCATTATAATTTTATAATAGTATGTATTTATAAACGTATCAAATGTTGACTTATTATATGTTGTAAGTTGATTATTTATGTCATATGTCTATTGACTTATTTCTTCTTTTATCTAATAAAATTATAGTATTAAACCACTGAGGCCTTGTTCCATTACACCTCTCTTGGTTCTGCTCCATCTTATAAGGAACCTGACATATGTTGTTTTGAAATTAAAAGTTTGGTGCGCCCACTCATTCCCTGTCAATCCCCCTAAATTCCCTGACCGAACAAGGCATCACTACCATACCCACAATAGCTCTTTTACCGTCCGGATATCAGTTCTTGTAGTACACCAAAATATAACAACAAATATAGTAATCTATCATACATTTATCTACACCTTGTTTTACAAACAACTCATTGACCAGTCATAACTAAGACCAAAACCAAGTATGATTATGGAGCTTCAAAAGGGGGTGAAACGCTATCGGAAGATGGCGGGGTTAGATAATAGGGCACTCCACCAATCTTCTCGACTTCTACTTCCTGTCCAATATTTTGTTAATTTGCAGTCGACGCACCCTACAATAGAACCCAACATCCAGTAGCGGCGACATTGTGGAGGTTGGTAGGAGGAGCGGCGTTGGATCTACCGCGTCGACGACTAGTATTGGCGGCATGGTGCAGCTGAATCTCGATGACATATGTGTCTGGATGGACGGGTGTAGGGTGGTGGCGCTGTTTGGCACCGTGACAGTGGCTACGACAGTCTTGGCAAGGTCATTACATCAGTACCTACTCTAAAAATGGATTAGTGGAACACGGTGACGACGATCCATGAGAGTGCGTCAGACCGTTTTGTGCGCCAGACTCGGATGTGGCTTGGTTGGGGTATCCGGCTTTAGATGTTTGCCTTTTGTGCAATGTATATTTGGTATTAGGCTTGGACTATCGGCACCCTTCATCAAGTGGATAGAGTAGCGACAGATGTTGCTAAGATGGTGGCTTCAGACTACCTGATGTACTACTTTGTAAGATCTTTGTGAATAATTAATAAAATGGCTGCATGCATCGCCCAAATATAGAGGCAGGGGTAATCCTCTTTTTTCTAAAAATAATAATATAGAAAGGCTACTAGACTTATCTAAACCACAAAGAGCCCACGTTATGCACGACTTTCTGCTAGTATACTTTTATGGGCTGCTAACTGTTTTGTGGTAGAGCAACAAAGGCATTATAGGATGGCATAAATGTTATTTACCACTATGATTTTTGTCCGCTTTGCATATCCTGGATGCTTAAAGTAGTTACAAACTTACAATGCTAAGGCCCTCTGACTACTACTTCCTTCGTTCTTAAATATTTGTCTTTCTAAAGATTTCAACAAATGACTACATACAAAGCAAAATGAGTGAATGTACACTTTAAAATATGTCTACATACATCCATATGTTGATTCTGTTTGACATGTCTAGAAAGACAGATATTTAGGAACGGAGGGAGTACATTTTTATCATCGTGACTTGGTCAGCATTTTTCCAATAACTGAGAGATTACTATTCAGTAAAAGCATCAAATACAATATGACAAACTCACGCTATTTTTGAAAACAAAGTGCCCCTACCTTGTTTACAATAAGCCACTTTGCGATCAAGGTGAGCTACAATGTTGAGGTTCCTAGGAAAAGAAACCCTAGCTCGAGATGACAAAGTTTAGCAACTATTGAGCCACCCGTAGCTCACTGTAGTGCAAACGTTTAAGGTGGAACTAGCGTTTTCGCTAGGTTGTTGTGGAGTCGTAACAGCCGCTGCACTTAGCTATGACTATGGCTCACTTATGTCCGGCAAGTCTTGCAGAGGAAAGCCAGCCGGGAAGCTATTGATTCCAGATGCCTCCTCTTCCTATTTGACCGGCATGTAGCTTGCGTGTGAAACTTGCGTTTTCCTTTTCAACTTCCTCTGTTTTTTCAGCCACACTTCTCACATAGTTAGATGAGTTTGGTCATGTTGTCTTGCCCCGTAGCTTGAAGATAACATACTACTGCCTCCGTCCCAAAATAAGTGACTCGACTTTGTACTTTGAGTCACTTATTTCGGGACGGATGGAGTAATATTTATTACGGAGACCACTGGCTAGACTACTACTATTTATTACGAAGACCACTGGCTAGACGACCACTCCCGCTTTGAGATCATGATGAAGAGATGTACTACATCGTAACGCACGATTTATGTTAGTCACCAACCATTCATGGGTTGCCGGTAAGTAGGGCTGGAATTCGAGCCGAGCCGAGGCAGCTCGGCTCGACTCGCTAGAGCTCGTTTCATTAACGAGCTAGCTCGACTCGACTCGTTACTATAACGAGCTCAAACCCAAGATTGGCTCGACTCGTATAACTCGCGAGCTGGCTCGTTTAGCTTGTTAAGCTCGTTAAAGATCTGAACATAAAACCTCAGATATGATAAAAATGATTATGTATATATTAAACATATACATCAGCAAACAATTGTAATTTTTTGTAACGCACGAGTCTCTTGGGTGGATGGGCCTTCAATGTGTTGTGCGCCCGGGATGCGGGGTGCTGAGTGGCTGATCCTTTTTTGGATTGGGGGTGGCTGATCTTTTGTACCGAGCCTAACGAGTTACACGAGTACTTGTGAGATTGGCTCGTTTAACTCGCTCAATAAACGATCTTAAACTAAAGCTTGGCTCGACTCGTTATTCTTCGAGTTCGAGTCAATTCGAGCCTCCAGCCCTACCATTAAGTTAGGTATGACCTTACACAGATCCGTTTTGTTAATGGTTGTGGATGACTGCACATGCAGTGGCGGATCCACGAATTCAACTTTGGGTGTTCAATATTTTTTCACCCTAACAAAGAAATGCACTGGTCCACGGCAACACGAATTGTTCACAATAGGATCAATATCTCGGGAGAAGATTTATTTTACAATGAGCTATATATCTCTAAAACCAAAGATAATTCATTCCATCCTCAAAAGAAAGATAATTCATTCGTTTATTTTTTTACTAATGAAACCAACCCAAAGATAATTCATTTGTTGTTTCTAAATCAACAGTCTTCCTCTTTACTAATTTGGTCATGTACAGAGGTATATATCTCTAAATCCAAACATAAGCTACACATGTACCGCTCAATGAACGAAATTTTAGATTGGAACTCTGGACTAAGCTTTTTCGGGGGTATTTGACTGTGCGTCGAGCATCTACAACTGGGCATTCTAAACCCGCGTCAAAAGTCCGGGCGCGTCCGACACGTCGGACTGACGGCCGGTTCTCATATGAAAACACTCTGAAATCAGATGGTATAAAGCTCGTCTCCTCCGACGTCGTGCGGCGCCACTCCGACGGGCCTTGTAGTGCCCCAACCTAACTATTTAAGCCAACTATCGGCACCGTAACCCTACCCATCCACATCCCCCC
>LR738713.1:789802334-789823023 GCA_902687465.1 Secale cereale | reverse complement strand
CCCCCCGTCCGCCGATGCGGCTACTTTGCACTCGCCGTTGACTTCCTAGACATCTCCGACAACGAGGCGTAGTTAGCCACAGTGTGTGTAGCATGTATGATTTCTTTTTGCATGGTCACTGTTGGAATTTACTAGTATTTACTAGTCCAAATAAATTCAGAAATTCTCATTGACACATTATTATTTTGTTAATTGGGAAAATTGATGAGTCATTGATTAATTAGTAACGGTCGCGTTTATTGGGGCTGTTTCTATTTCATTAACAGACGCGGTTATTACGACCGTTTCTGACTCATTAACAAACGCGTTTATTGTTACCATTTCTATTTCATAAACGGACGTGTTAAGTACGGCAGTTTCTAAATTATAAACGGACGCGTTTATGGCGGCTGCTTTGACTCCCAACATACACTATATAAACCCGTACCAAGCCAGCCTTGGGAGTAGGTTGTTTTCGTATGGTTTCTCACCGTTCCAAAATATTGCGCCGCCACTCAAGCCTTCTCCATCCCTCCTTCCGGCGTGCACCAGAAGAAGGGACAGCAGGCCTCCGGAACCCGGCTCTTGCGATCCTGTACGGGAGAGGGGCGATCAGGTTTTTGGGGAGAGCTCTCGCTCGACTGCTGACAGCGATCACTTCCCCAACGACGACTTCTTCCCCGACATCGGCAACCTCTTCCTCGACGACGACATGGCCCAGACCGGGGACAACACAACCGCTACTACAGCTGCTGCAACGTATGCATCTCTCTCTCATCTGTATCAGATCTCGCTACAATTTCTATGTCTAGTACTTGCCGTAGATTGGATCTGTTTCCCCATTGTACTAGATATTTGCATGCTCGCTTTAGTTGCTTCTGTCATGATTAATTTTATGATATTTCAGATTAAACCATATGATGAATTGCTAATATATTCAACAGTCACTGTCCGTGTGGACGCGCTCGGTCGTGTCCGCGGACGTTTGAGGGGTCAGATTTGCCAAGTCCTGTTGAAGATGCTCTTAGTATCTCTCGAACGTGAGGCAGCGGTGGCTCGTTGCTGCTCTTGGGCAACTGGTTAGTTAGGTGTGGTTAGTGGCCGATGGGTTAATATTGATCTGTTTGCCACATGAGAGCTGCTATGTAGTCTCTCAAAGTATGCCACTCTTAGTCTTTTTTGCCATATATGTATATATAGGAATTTTGTGCAGCAAATTTTGGGTGTACATCTGTACACCCTTGACCCATACTGGATCCGCCACTGTGCACATGTATCGTTTATGACTTTGAAATTGTATGTAGCATGCGAAATAATTGATGCAAAGTGACTGTGGGAACAAACTCTTGTGGAAAGAAGAAAAATACCTATTGTTAAGGAATAAGGAGTGTATGGTGCCGTTTTATATCATGGTTCACCATATAGAAAGGCTACACCACAAAGAGCCCACGTTTATGCACGACTTTCTACTAGTATATTTTTATGGTCTGTTTTTTTTTTTGAAAAGGGGGAATACCCCGGCCTCTGCATCAGAGCGATGCATACGGCCACCTTTATTAAAGCAAGAAGAAATCAAACAAGGTCTTGTAGTCTGCAGTATAAAGCTCCCTATGAGCAAGGAAAACCAAAAATCAGCCAACAGCCACAACCGGCAGGCATAAGCACGATAGGACAACTAATTGCCTATCCTGTTACATGACCGCCATCCAAATCGGTTGAAGATAACCCGCGCTACCATCTCCCACTGGATAGACCCAGTAACCAAACGCTCCCTGGCCTCCGTCGGAGTGAGTAGCGACCACATACGGATCAAAGCAGTGGCTCGGAAGATAACCTGCAAAAAATGAATATTTGTTGCTCTGTTAAAAACCAAATCATTTCTGCAATTCCACACCGCCCACAACAAAGCACATACTCCCACCCGGATATGTCTCGCTAATGCGGAATCAATCCCGTGTAGCCACTGCCCAAATAATGAGCTAACGGAAATCGGCGGTGAAATGTTAAAAGCAATCTGTATTGTCCGCCATAATATCTTTGCCATCGGGCAATCGAGAAAGAGGTGTTTAATAGATTCGTTCCGATCACAAAATGAACATCGCGAGGACCCAGTCCAGTTACGTTTTGCCAGGTTGTCCTTAGTCAGAATCACTTGTTTATGCACAAACCACATGAACACTTTAATTCGCAAAGGCACGTTAACCTTCCAAACATGCTTCGAACTAGGAATAACACTAGCGTTAATGATATCTAGATACATCGATTTGACCGAGAACTCTCCATTCCTAGTCAACTTCCAACATAACCGGTCTGGGTTTTGCGAAAGCTGAACTTCCATCAGTCGCCTGACTAGATGGAGCCAAGCTTCCCAACGATTGCCCACTAGCGCTCTCCGAAAGTGAATATTGAGAGGGGAAGACTGAAGAATTGTCGCAACAGAAGCATCTCTTCGTTGAACAATTCTATATAAAGAGGGATATTGCAATGCGAGAGGTGAATCCCCAAGCCAAGTATCTTCCCAGAATCTCGTAATGTTACCATCCCCAACAATGTGCCTTGTCCTATTGAAAAAGACTGACTTAACTCTCATCAGTCCTTTCCAGAATGGCGAATCATTCGGTCTCACATTAACCTGGGACAATGTTTTAGACTGGAGGTATTTATTACGCAGAATCTGAGCCCAAGTGGCTTCCGTCTCTGCAGATAGTTTAAACAGCCATTTGCTGAGTAGACATCTGTTCTTCACCTCAAGATTTTCTATAGCCAGACCCCCTTGGTCTTTCGGTCTACAAATGATATCCCACTTTGCCAGCCTGTATTTTCTCTTCAGTTCATCACTCTGCCAAAAGAAGCGCGATCTATAGAAGTCAAGTCTTTTCCGAACTCCAACAGGTACCTCGAAAAAAGACAAAAGAAACATAGGCATACTCGTGAGCACCGAATTAATGAGAATTAATCGGCCTCCGTATGACATCAGCTTGCCCTTCCAGCAGCTAAGTTTCTTTTCGAAACGGTCCTCAATACTCTTCCACTCATTGTTGGTTAGCTTACGGTGATGAATTGGTATACCCAAATACTTGAACGGTAACTCCCCCAACTCACACCCGAACAATTGTTTATAAGTTTCTTGTTCCTCTTTAGCTTTTCCAAAGCAGAACAATTCGCTTTTGTGGAAATTAATCTTAAGCCCACTCAATTGTTCGAATAAGCATAACAATAATTTCATATTTCGTGCTTTTACCAAGTCATGCTCCATGAAGATAATAGTGTCATCGGCATATTGTATGATAGAGACCCCTCCATCTACCAGATGAGGTACCAGGCCTCCAACTTGACCGACGTCTTTGGCCCTTCCAATGAGTATCGTCAACATATCAGCTACTATGTTGAACAGAATAGGTGACATCGGATCACCTTGACGAAGGCCCTTGTGCGTTTGGAAGTAGTGACCAATGTCATCATTTACTTTGATTTTTTAATGTTTCGTGGTCGTTTAGCTAATTCCTTGTGAAAAGCTTGTTGCAATCATAAACTGTAGGTGCTAGAGCAAGAGAGGCACTATAGGCTGGCATAACTGTCACTGTATTTATCATTATAATTTGTGTCCGCTTTGTGTCCTTGTTCCCACAAAAAAAAAATCATCAACTTGCTTTGTACTAATGCAGAACGCTTTGGTGCAGTAGCCCACAGCACTTGGTCGTTGCTGCTCCACGAGTGGCTGCTTTGATTTAATTTCTGTCTGTTCTGCACACTTCAGCATGTGCTTTGTCTTAATGAATAGTACTACTGTAGAATAGAAGCGCGCACGAGGAACACCAAGACTGCCGATTCACTCTGTTGGGGCAGTCGCAATGGGTAATCAGCTCTGCTTGTACATCGATTTACCCTGCTCAGGGGACTGAAACATATCCTACGTTCAAGTAGACGCATTATGTAGGGCAGATGGTTCATTGGACATTTTGCAGTCTTGCCGTACCACACTTGTATCAGAAGTTCAGAACCCTCATGTGTTGTGTACCTTCAGTTCCATGAATGACCTCTTCTTCTAAAAAAAAGACCTCTTCTTTTTCATTGTTCAAAAAACACACTGCCTGAACTAAAGGTATGAGAGGCTGGAGCCAGCGTGGAGTTCAGCGTGCATGTATCTTTATTTAAGCAAGCTCTACCGCTCTCTTCCGAAAAAGTGTTCTTACAGCAGAGAACAGAAAAGAACAGAACAGAAACAGTGGCCTTTCCCTTTCTGCAGTATGTGTCGTAGATGTTCACGCCGGGCAGGAGCTCTGAAGTCCTGGCAGGTAGTAGTTCCATCATCCAGTGTTTAGAGCTTAGTTAGAGAACTGTTTGATTACTTGTTGATGGGCTATGTGCAGATGTGAATTTCTCGCCAAATTTTACTTAGTTGTAACAGGAAGGTGAAGAACACCATATCATGCATATGTTATGGGGCCGCTGCTAGGCGGCATCCGGATGCAGGAAAGCAAAACAACATCTGTCTTCTGGACCATACGATCTGGACTTTCCTAGCCTTTCGATGAAAGTCAACGTAACATAGTTTCTCTCTTATTTCTTCTCATTGCATAACGACGCACACATATTTCTCGCATGCGTAGCAAACTCCAGTGCATCACAGGACGACGGCAACACCAGCTCACATCACTACGCCGTCAGAGCAATTCCGGTGGCTTGCCCACCGGCTCGCAGCATGGCGGCGCCGTCGCAGCACGCGATCACAGCATCGCCAGAGCACGCCACCGGAGCAACATCTGTCGCAGCATCCGTAGATGTCGTCGGAGCACGACGGCGACGTCGCAGCATCCGTCGCAAAATCGATCGCAGCAACGTCGTCGTGATCGAGATGTCGCCGAAGCACGGCGATGCCGTCGCAGCATCCGTCGCAGCACCACCTGTTGCAAGCATCGTCGGCCGGCACCACTCGCATCAGCGGCTCGCAGCAACCTCGCCGTGGACTGTCGTAGCATGGCCGCTCGCAGCATGACGGCGGTGTGGCACCGGCTCGCAAGCACGGGAGCGACGTCGCAGCACGCCTCGCAGCAACTGCCCAGCATGATGTTGGGAATCTTGGGATCCATGAAGGATGGAGGAAGGGAGCAGCGAGGGAAGGAGTGGAGCTCGCAGCACCGCGTGGCCCGCTCCGGCCTAGCAGCGGCAAGATTCACCGGCGGGAGTACTCGGTTGGGTGGAAAATCATGGACGGAGCATACCACCGAGAGAGAGAGAAAGAGTGGTGAGAATTGGGGAAGGATAAGGCTGGACTGTCTGGAGATCTTTTCCACGGGAGAGAGAAAGGGGCGTGGGTCCTATAGGACGCGTGTCGTGTGGACGAGGCGGCTGTCGAGCAAGCGCCACATCCGGATGGAACGGAGGAGTTTCCATATGTTATATAGGTCGTTCAATGTTGCTCAAAGAAACTTCAGAAATTCAGAAGGAGCCCTCATTCAGAAGATGAACACATAATATGTACGGCGAAATTGCCATTGGCTCCCTCTCGTTATGCAACAGATGTAAACATACCATGCAAGGATTGGATTGCAAAATCAGAAATCAATATGCAAGCCAGGGCGAGGACCAAGATTTAATTTCAAAGGATTGGCAGGGGCCGCGCGAACGCGTACCCCTCTACCACAAATTATGACGTTCATTCTCCCACTTGAGGAGATGATGGGCCAACGCACCCACCAAGTGCAATGTGGGCCATTGACCCAGGCCACGGGCCTTCTTGATCGCCCGTCGACCCCGTCCAGGTAAGTAAGGAGAACGTAGCACCTCCCCCTCCTCTTATAGCCAGCTCTTCCCCTCGATGCTCCTCGGCTTGGCGAGGTGGGACTAAAAACCGAAGCGCACAGCAGCGGGCGTGGACGGGAGGCGCGCAGTCTGGCTTCTGGGAGGTTCGTTCCAGCGGCCTCGCGTTTGATCTGTATGGGCCTGAAGCAAGGACGAGAGGCGCGTGTGGGCCTGAAGAGCCATAGCAGCTATGCTTCGTGACCCTAAAAAAAAATGCAAGAATTCTTCTCGTGTAGTTTATTGCTCTTCTCCTGAAAAAGAAAATGAACCCATGGCAATTTTTTTTTTGAATCCCATGGCAATTCTTTCACTCAATAAAGAGATGGAAATTACAAAAAAAAACTCAGGGAGAATATAATAAATAAGATCATTGCGGTTTCATCTTCTTCCTTTGGAATTTTTTCCTCTCCTTTTATTTGTTGTCCGGAATTTTTTGTCTGAAACGAGGCAAAAGACTTGTCATTTTATTGATTAATAAGAGAGTGAGAATTGCCCGGTTAATTTGTGAAAAAAATAGGCTAAAACTTATACAATACAACCCACATAAAACATGGATCATACAATTGTAAAGAAGAAAAGACATTGATCAAGAAGCCGCAAGCATCATTGGGTGCCTCCGAGCAAGTGACTCCCACATCATCGCAGGACCCCATTGATGAAGCTAGCCTGTACATAGCTACACAGAGTGACAGAGGCAACACATGCCAACAATTGGTTACACGCGCCAACGGGCAAAAGCTTCAACTTTGACGACGATCGCGTGGAAAATACACAGGGCTCGCGCCTACCGAGTCCTTTGCAAACGGCCACCGAGTGACTATTATTGTCACCACCTGAATGCAATCCACTGCAGCTCTGACTCCACAGCAACCAAGGCGAACCACAAAAAGAACACATCAGACACGCCGGAAAGAGACGGCTACCGGAACCCGAGCCACGCCCCCAACATACTCATCTTACGCCATCATCGTTGCTTTCAGTTGTTATGGGTAAAAAAAAATATTTTTAGTTGTTAGTGGTAGTTTAGATTCGTTCCGGCTATTTTCTTCATATAACTAAGCTCAAAGTAATTATATTCGGGACCATGTGCATACTACGTGTAGGCACACATCGACATGTGTATTCGAATTTATTTTACGAATACAAATACGGTAAGAGATTTTGTTTACAGAGGGAGTATCAAATTTGACATTTTGCATGCTTAAACTTAGGAATTATTATGCATTATAATTTTATAATAGTATTTATTTATAAACGTATCGAATGTTGACTTATTATATGTTGTAAGTTGATTATTTATGTCATATGTCTATTGACTTATTTCTTCTTTTATCTAATAAAATTATAGTATTAAACCACTGAGGCCTTGTTCCATTACACCTCTCTTGGTTCTGCTCCATCTTATAAGGAACCTGACATATGTTGTTTTGAAATTAAAAGTTTGGTGCGCCCACTCATTCCCTGTCAATCCCCCTAAATTCCCTGACCGAACAAGGCATCACTACCATACCCACAAGAGCTCTTCTACCGTCCGGATATCAGTTCTTGTAGTACACCAAAATATAACAACAAATACAGTAATCTATCATACATTTATCTACACCTTGTTTTACAAACAACTCATTGACCAGTCATGACTAAGACCAAAACCAAGTATGATTATGGAGCTTCAAAAGGGGGTGAAACGCTATCGGGAGATGGCGGGGTTAGATAATAGGGCACTCCACCAATCTTCTCGACTTCTACTTCCTGGTCGGCACTCGATCCAACCCCTCGCTGTTGCTGTTGAGCGTTTCTTATGAAGCTTTGCCGTCTCCGCCATGATGCGGTTCGGGCGCTTCTACCTGGATGCTCAGGGTGGTCACAACGCTAGGGCCCTCTGACTGCTGCATTTTATCGTCGTGACTTAGTATTTTACCCTGCATTTATCAGAAAACCAATGGTTACGGTCAGCAGTAAGATTGAGTTATGAAAATAACTTTGCCAACAAGGACATGGCCAGAGAGGGGTGTGGCATTCACCATCAGCTGTTTATTTTCCACTTCCATAGTTTTGCAGTCATTCTTAAGCTGGTCGAGCTCTGATCTGAGCGTGCCGTTCGCTGCGGTCAGCTCATTTACCTTCTGGGCTAGCTCTTCGCATTCTTGCTAGGTAGCATAAGAAGAAATCAAGATCAATTAGTATTACTGTTTCCCTTCGAAAGAACAGAAGCAGACTCTGCCCAAAAATAAGTGCCATTACAGCATTACTCACTAAGCACCATAATTTATTTTATACCATGACTTATCATAAGTTTCTTCATTTGCTGGCCTAGAAAATCACACACATTCTTGTCTTACTTGCCCAAACTGGATATGTTTCTGTTCGGCTGGAACTCAGAATGTCAGGTATCAGTTCAACATGCTGGCCATTACTCATTGGGACACTCAACTCAACATCCCTACTGTGATCAAGTTAGGTATACTATTTTGTTAAGAACAATCAAGTATATTATGCAGCACTGCTCAAGAAGCAGTAGAAGGTATTTTCTGATTAAACTTCTGGAAGCCTGAGATGATCTCAGTTGGCCAGAACTTTCAGAGATCACACACATCTCTATGAAGGCATCACTTAAATGTCTGAAACAATAAGAACTGGGTAATCCTATGTTTGCAAAAAAAGTGGAAATACTCGCGGTCTTTCCAAGATGACCAGGCCATTAGGGCAACGGCGACTGTTTCAGACATGACCAGCATAACCTATCTGGAGCATTCTCACGCGGAGAGATCCTTGTGCGGGCCTAACTTGACAGTCAAACGCGCATATCAAATGCCAATGGTGAATGTAAATTTTATACCTATCATTTCTCTATTTCTAGTGCCACACAACATACAAGCATGCACAAGCTCAGGAGGAAACAAATAAGTGCAGGAAAGTACAAAAAATTGTGTGAAGTAATTTTGCTCCACATTCCCACTTTAGATTGTTCCTTTTTAGCATTGACAGTACCTGTTTGCGTAATCTTGATCTCCTTGCAGATTCTCTGTTGGACTGTTTCCTTCTTTCCCTCTTCAATTCCCGTTCATCCTATGAAAACAAGGATAGTCTTACAAAACATTGCACAAGTACATTCACACAGCCATCCGTGCGGTCATGAGTGACCAGAGATGTAGCTATCGATTCATATTTAATAACCGATGATATGCACAAGCATATAATATCTGACTTAGGTCTGCTTTGGCAATATATTAGATTGACTGCTCGTCTAGGCCTGAGGGTTTGGTTGTTATAATCAGATAGGATGCTGTTTGTACAGATTTGCATGCTATTTATCACTATGTTTTATACAGACTAAAGCAAAACTTAGTTGGAAGTAAACACACTACACATTGCCAAAAGTAGAGGAAAACTAGTGGTCACTCATGACAATTACCATGCTTTAAAAAAATCATGACAGTGCAGAGGCTGGAGCCTGGAATCAATAAAATCTTCCTTGAAAGCAATAACATGAAGGAAAAACATACCATCTGAGACAGAGAGGCGTTACTCTGGGAAGAAACTGCGGCATTCACCTCCCCCTGTACTAAGGAGGATGGAGAAGCGCTCAAGGGATCCATCCCAATATTCAAGTTTGGTGCAGCACTGGTGAGTGTCGCCCTCCCAGGCGCCAAAACCAACAGTTTGGATGCAGACCTGTCCTTATCTTCCAATTTCGGCTCTGTTATAGCATTGTGCACTGTGGCAGCCTGAGATGGCTCACCTGAAAATGCCAACTGTCATTCTCACATACTACCAAAATAGACAAACTACTACTACCTTATAGTACTCTCTAAGGGTGCAATGGTGCCCTCCACAAGGATGCGAACGGACAGAAAGACACAAATTCAAGCCCACTTCTACTTTTACTGCGAAGTGTGACCGGTCCTGTCATAGTCTTTTTCAAACTAATCCATCATACATTGTAACGAAAATTTTGTGGTTTATGACAGCCCACCTTCTGTATTTGCAGCGCCGGACTTTCTCCTCTTCGCGGATGATGATGAGCCCTGGACAGATTACATAAGCACATGTGAAATTATGAATCAACCAAACAATCAACGGTTTTGCTAGAACTCATCTAGCTGATTTTTAGTTATGTCTCATTCACTTTTATAGCTATTGGATGTGACTATAAGATACGTGTGTGCTGACGTGGCCTGTTGTATTACTTTGTTTTTTATTTTGTTTTTCACGTGAATGAGACCAAATTATATCTCATCTAGATGAGTCTTAGGCACTCCCAACAATCAATGATTTGCTAGAAAAGCAGAATTCAGACAAAGCCAAACGAGGCACCTTCTGATTGGCGCCGGTATCTCCCTTCTCCGATGACCCCTGGCTCCCGGCGTCGCCACTGTGCAAGCCATATCAGTTGATTTCAGTTCAGTCCACCCGGACAACAGACAAACAAGAGCACGCCGCACACATGCGAGCACAGAAACCACGCCATACCTCCCGGAGCTGGAATTGATCTCGCCGGAAGGGGCACGCTGTGTCTTCCCCGCCCTCTTCCCTTTCCCCGCCGCCGACGCAGACTCGCCGGCCATGTAAGGCACCCCCTGCACGGAGCAGAACGCGGCAGACAATTAATTTCGCACACAGCCGCACAACCGCGTACGGTCAGGTCCAATTTCGCTAGAAAATAGACGAGGGAGGGGAGCTCGGCATTTACCGCGGCCATGGAGGCGTGCGCGTGCGCGTAGTACGCCGCCGCGGGGTGGTGGTACATGGGGAACGGCACCGGCGCGCCGTACGCGGCCCCCGGCCCGGCCGCCACCAGGCCGTGCTGCTGCGTCCCGCCGCGAAAGAGGAGAAAAAAAGCTGATCAGAACTCAAAAGGCACGCCACCACCAGCCCCGCGCCGCGGGTCTGCGGCCCCGGAGCGGCTCTAGGAGAGGAGGATCGCGTGGCGTACCTGGGCATGCGGCGGCAGCGGCCACGCGGCGTAGGGGTGCCCGGCGGCGGAGGCGGCGGCCGCGTAGTACGCGTGCATCGAGGCGGCCCACTCCGCGTGCGCCTGCGCGGGGGTCGCGCCGCCGGCGGCCGGCGGCCGGTCGTCGCCGGACGTCGCGGAGGAGGAGGACGCCATGGCGCGCGCGCAAACCCGGTCGCGAGGGGTCGATCTGTGGGGAACTGCGGCCGCGGGGCGGGGCGGAGGGGAGGATATCGCGCGCGGAGGCGAGGGGAGGCGGGGGGCGGTGGCTCGCCGGCTCGCCGCTTGGCTCGGGTACTGGTCCCTTTCTGGTCGCTTCGGGCGGAGCGGTGAGGTGGCCAGAGGGACGACGCGTGAGCGGGGGCGGCGCAGGGTGTCCACGTGTCGGTGGAGGTGGCACGCCGCACGCGGTTGGCGGTGGCCCTGGTTCAAGCCCGGTTCAAAATTTTCATCCGACTGCGACGGTTCAGAAAGAACTTGGCTACCAGAATTTGGGCTATCCCGACGCCACGTGCCGGAAACTAACGGAAAGCTTATATGGAACTGACGTCCTCTGGCAGCGTTTGTTAGCAAAACCTCCAGGGGTGTGTTTGGTTGCGTTCTTATCTCAACATAGTTGTTCCCTCTTCGTGCATGCTCATCTCAGCACCCTTCTTCATGCATGCTCTTTTCATGCATGCTCCTAGTGTATTTGTGTTGAACTAGTGTGGACACATGCATCCTTCATACACTTTACCAAACACTCAAAAGTGGGTCGAGAAGGAAACTATTGCCCTCATGCACCCTTCATACACCATACCAAACACACAGCATGGTCAGTGGCGGAGGCAGAAAATTAGGATTAGGGGGCAAGTGCCATTGAAATAGGTTGGGGCGGGCGAATCCATAGGAAAATTGATATTTAAGGCTTGTTTGGGACTGCTCCGCTTCACCAAAATCCGCTTCACTCCACCAAATCCATTTTGAAGCAGATTCATACAGAAGTTGTAGCACTAACAAAGATAATGTTTGGCTTCCATGTAGCTCCAGCTTCAAGAATGGAAAAATTGGTGGAAATGATCTTTTTGATTGGATGAGAGGGGAGAAACGAAGGGGTATCCACTTACTGGTGGCAGTGGTGGGTAATTTCTCCCTAACTCTACCTTCTAAGATTTTTTGGAGCATCCCTTCACGAGCTTCATAAAAAACTGGGAGTTGTACCCCAGATTTTAGTTTTTCTGTGGAGCGACATATCGTGGAGCTATCCCGTTTGGCTTGAATTTTCTGAAACGGAGCTGAATTTTAAGAAGCAGAGCAGTCCCAAACAGGCTCTTAGTAATAAAAATTCTCCAACTCAGCACTATTCCATCATAATTTAGTACTCTCTCTGTCTCAAAATATAAGAACGTTTTTAACACTAGCATGGTGTCAAAAACGTTCTTATATTTTGGGACAGAGGTAGTAGTAAATTCATGATGTTAGGGGGCCAGGGCCCGTGCTGGCACCCCTTGTCTCCGCCACTGAGCATGGTTAATAGTATAGCCAGGTGTTGGCTATAAGCCAGTGACATGTCATCTACAGCCCATCTTATAGCCAACATGTCATCAAAAGAGTGTACTACTTCCTCCGTCCCAAAATAAGTGACTCAAAAATGACTCAACTTTGTACCAAAATAAGTGACTTAACTTTGTACTAAAGTTAGTACAAAGTTGAGTCACTTTTGAGTCACTTATTTTGGGACGGAGGGAGTACTTTTTTATGTGTGGCCCACCTTTCATTCTCACAAAGTGTCTAGGAGCACGTGCTAGAGCTGGCTCTTCACGAAGAGCCAGCTTATCTTCTCTCCTTTCCTCTTTCCTCGAACTAAGCAGAAATATGCTTAGTTTATTCCTTATAGCCCGCTGACTCATCTCTATTGTACTTGCTCTAAATATGCCGTATTATGCATGTGAATCTCAAAGCGTTCGCCTCCGTCACCGTTTTTGAGAGCACAACGGAATGGTTCACTAAATACCCTCTCAAGACGAACGGTCGCTTAGACATCATTCGCTTGGGGGAGCTCCCAACGCAAAAGACATCGTTCGCTCGCGGGAGCCTCCTAAAGCGAACGATCGTTTCCTCCCCTATTATTAGGGTTCAAAATTAATAGCATTGGTTTGCATCGGATGTTTTATGTATGATTTGTGTGTGATACTGCTATCCCGCGTCAGGCGGTAATGTAATCACTTGACCCCAAGGGCGATGGGCAAGCGTCGGACAAAAATTCATCATACATGTTGCAGCACTGCTCCCCAAAAATTAACATGACATAATAATTAACGAGTAAAAGTGGATTTTGTGTCATATGAAAAAATTATACAATGACGTGTGTATGTTTGATGTTGCATAGACCCCTGACCATCATCATTTTTTTTCTAAATCCCTCTTATATAGCTTAAGTGTCCGCATATAGGGTGTTTGGATGCCACCAAAGGTTTGCCCAGCCAAATCGTGGTTTTTTTTGGTCGTTTGTGCCTTTGTCGGTGGTCAGCATGAAAAAAATTGAGAGAGTGAATGGAGTGTTGACAAGCCAAATAGTTGGCTCTCACCCAAAATATGTGCATCGTGTGGTTAGCGTCAATTTTTTTTATCTCGATGTTTTTTTTGGCTGAAAACAAAACAGATCCAGAAGATTGTATGTGCAACAAACATGTAAATGTGCACGTGTGACCATGAGCGATTTTTTCTCATTTATCCTAGTTATCATGCATCCCACATAGGGCTGGAATTCAGGTCGAGTCGAGCCAACTCGGCTCGACTCGCTAGAGCTCGTTTCGTTAGCGAGCTAGCTCGACTCGACTCGTTACTATAATGAGCTCAAACCTAAGATTGGCTCGACTCGTATAACTCGCGAGCTGTCTTGTTTAGCTTGTTAAGCTCGTTAAAGATATGTAATAAAACCCTCAAATATGTTAAAAATAATTATTTATATATTAAACATACACACCACAAAACAATTGTAATTTCCTTGTAACACATGAGTCTTCTGGACGGCTTGGCCTTCAACAACCAGGCCTTGTGTTGTGTGCTTGGGACGCACGGTGATGAGTGGCTGTTCTTTTTTTGGATTTGGAGTGACTGATCTTTTGTGTCGAGCCTAACGAGTTACACGAGTACTCGTCAGATTGGCTTGTTTAACTTGGTCTATAAACGATCTTAAACTAAAGCTCGGCTCGACTCGTTATTCTTCGAGTTCGAGTCGATTGAAGCCGAGTCATGAGCTACTTGTTTAGCTCGCGAGCTTCGAGATTTTTTTCCAGCCCTAATCCCACAATCGTTTGGAACGTCTTAGATAAAAAAAACCAACTATATCCATAGAAAACATGGCATGGGCTCATTGAGTCTGATGGTAAAATTGGAATAAAATGAAAATGACACCAAATCACAAATTGATAAATTGGAGTAATCATAACGCACAAAACGTCACGTGAAAGATTTTTCTCATTTATCCTAGTTATCAAGCATCCAACGGTCGTTTGGTATGTCTTAGATAAAAAATAACCAAATGTATCCATAGAAAACATGGCATAGGCTCATTGAGTCTAATGGTAAAATTGGAATAGAATGAAAATAACACCAAATTCACAAATTGATAAATTGGAGTAATCATAACGCACAAAACATCATGTGAAAGCTTTCAACCCTATAACTATATTGCTCAGTCCGGTACCATTTGAGATTTATTTCCTCCAAGAGAACGATCATATGCGCCTACTTACCTACCCATGGATACTATTACCTTGTTGGCTCGACCATGCGAGGAAAGTGGAGTCTGGTTTCTTATATTTGAGTGTTGAAAGTCCTTTTGAATTCAACCAGTTTTAGTAGCTTTTTGTTTGCGATGCAAAGGGAGGGGGTCCTCCATGCCACATATTTCACCCACAAGTATCCACATGTCCGACCCTCTCCTCACCACCGGCCAGTATTAGTTGTGCGTATGTGCACATCATGCCGCGAATGCATTCAGTCCATTGCATCAGGCGATTATATAAAAGATAGACAATCATACGAAAGAACCATGTTTTTCCATAGCTTGGTGATCTATATTAAAGTTGAATGATACCACTTATGAATCTTCTCACATCGATGATGACTCACAAGTATATGAGATCAATCATAGTCCTTTCGATAAATAAGAGTGTCAAATCCAATGAAGAGCGGAAGGAAGTGATAAGCATTTTTCAGCAAAAAATTATCAGCGAGTACTGAAAGTAACATTGATGGATAGTTTTATAGCAAGATAATTCTTAACAAGTAACAACATTAACAAAGGTGCAGTAAAGTAGCCCAGACATTTTTATAGCAAAGGACAAGCCAGAAAATTCTCTTATATAAAGCAAAGTGCTTCCAAGGACACATGAGAATTCTTGTCAAGTTACGTTCATCATATTTAGTTAATTCGTGTTCGCTACTTTGATAGTTTGATATGTGGATGAACCGGTGCATGGGTGTTGTTCTTACATGAACAAGCAACTCACCTATGATTTTCCCCACTCACAAGCATTCGAAAATACGAAAACGAATTAAGAAGAATCTAACCATGGCATGAAACATATGGATCCAAATCAGTCCCTTACGGAATAACACATAAAGTAGGGTTTAAGCTTCTGTCTCTCTAGCAACCCATTGTCTATTTTTTACTCCACAATGCCATCCCTTAGGCCCAACTATGGTGAATTGTCATGTAGTCGACGTTCATATAACACCACTAAATAAAGCAACAACATACAGATCATCGAACTATCAAACGAATACCAACATCACATCACATGGTTACTTATAAGACTTATCCATGTCCTCGAGGACAAAAGTAACCACTCACAAATCATATTCATGTTCAAAGGGGTATTGAATATCGTCAATGATCTGAAAATATAATCTTTCACCAAATAAACCAACTAGCATCAACTACAAGATGTAATCGACACTACTAGCAACCCACGGGTACCAATTCGAGGTTTGGGGACAAAGATTGAATACAAGAGATGAACTGGGGTTTGAGATGAGATGCTGCTGGTGAAGATGTTGATGTAAATTGTCCCTCCCACGATAAGAGAATCACTGGTGATGTCAATGGCTTCGATTTCCCCCTCCCGGAAGGAAGTGTCCCCAGCGGAATCGCCCCGCCGGAGAGCAAAAGTGCTCCTGCCCAGGTTCCGTCTCGAGGCGGCGACGCTTCATCCCGAAAGTCTTCTCCTTATTTTTTTTCTAGATCAAAACCCTTCATATAGCAGAAGATGTGCACCATAGGTCTATCATGGGCCCATAAGCTCGAAGGGCGCGTCTAGGGGGGTAGGGACGCCCCCCTGAGCTTGTCACTCCCTGGTGGCCCCCCTTTCGGTAATTATTATTCTAGTATTTTTTATATATTCCAAAATAATTCTTCATAAATTTTCAGATCATTTTGGAGTTGTGCAGCATAGCTATCTGTATTGTAGCCTTTTCGTCCAGAATTCCAGTTGTCGGCAATCTTCCTCTTCACGTGAAACTTGTAAAATAAGAGAGAAAATGCATGAGAATTGCATCATAATGTGAACTAATAATCCAAAACATAATAAATAATAGTAGGAAACATGATGCAAAATGGATGTATCAACTCCCCCAAGATTAGACCTCTCTTGTCCTCTAGTGAAGCTGTTGATAAGTATGACCACATGTTTAGAGAGAGAGAGAGGTGTCGATAAAAACAAAATACGAACATGAAAGCATCGTGATCATTATCACAACATCAATATATCATCATAAAACTTCTCATGATAAAATAATAGTTCATCCACAAGCTAAAGTATAAACCACAAACTTTATTGAAAACTAACAAACTATGATCTCAGTCATTGAAACAATCATAATCCACCACGCTTCCATGAACAGTCTATGTAATAGCTTTGTTTAGCAACTTCACATGCTCAACTATCATTTAGTCGTCTATGATTGCTGACACTCACGTCATATTTAGAGAGCAAAATATTTCAACCAAACACATAGGAATATATGGGTTTATATTTTCACCACCCAACCTATTTATCTTAAGGATAATTTCTCTACTCCTATAAAAATACGAGTTGGTGATGATGGTGTGCCTGCCTTGCTTCAATTTCAACCATCGGATCTGCATCCAACGCATTGTAATCAATCTGTGGTACATTTTGCAGAAAAACGCCCGCTGCATTACGCATTTGCAGATAAGCCCCCTCAACCTATCTTTGCTGTTCGAGTCTCTACCCCATCCCCACCAGGTAAAAAAAACCGACCTTATCCATCTCCTCCCTAGAACGGGAGGCGCCGTACCACCGCCGCCGGCAGCGCTGGAATCGATCCGGCGATGTGGCAGCTGCCGGCGCCGTTCAACCCCAACACCACCTCCCCCCGCCTTATGCCTTCTACCAGCCCCACCTCTCACCGCCGCGACGACCCCATCCTCCTCGCCGTCTCCTCCGTGGCTCCGCCCCCTTCCCCGTCTCATCCGATGCCAACCTCGGCAACCAGGCCGCCGTCCGTCTAACGACGCCCATACTGCCTCCTTCTCTGCTGCTGCAGGGGTAGCGTACATTGCCACCTTTCTCCCCCTTGCCGTCTCCTCCGCCTGCTCACCCGCCTCTGGCTGCCGCTGGTCCGCCACCGATGGATCTTCTGCCTCTTCCTCTGCGGCAGTGTTCCCACCGACCTCCGCCCACCATCGCCACCACCTCCCCCTCCTCGATGTCTCATCTGCCCCCTTCACCCTCTCCTCCAACGTTGACTGCCCCAAGTACGCCGCCGGCTACGAGCTGCTCATTCACAGCGGCGGCGGCGCCGCCACATACTACTCCTTGCCCTTCCCCACCGGCGCGCTATTCTTGGCTACTGTCATCTTATCCACCCATGCCGCCTCCCAAATTCAAATTTTCTGCCAAACCCGCGCGCCCAGGCGGAACTGTCTAGAAACCATCCTTGCCGGCCCATATATATCAAATTTTCTAGCACTCCGAGTTCAAATCCGCGCGCCAATGTGGAGCTGTCTAGAAACTACTATTGAAGACCAATATAAAGCAAATGGGACTCTCGCTGCTGCACCCAAAGAAGCCAAACGCTGGTCACGGCAATCTTTAGATTGAGCGGATTGTGAGGACTTCATCTTCTGTTCTACTTCGTGGAGGACCAAGGTATGGGTGGATCTTCTTACTTGTGCAATTGTAGATATGTGCGATGACAGAAATGACTGATCTGATTAGGAGATCAAGCACCAGTACCTCTTCCCAATATTAATACTAGAGGAATGGTTTACTATGCTTAGATTGTTATGCTGGCCTACTTCAATTCTAATATGTTTTTTACACAATAAATTTTAGCATTGATAATTAGCAAATATAATAGCAGTTTGATTTTTTATTCATCTATTGGCATAGATTGCTGGACCACAGATAGCCACATTCTTGTCAATTGATCTTATACTTTTGAAGTACCACATTGTACTTGTATTGCGATATTGTTTACGATTGAAATCTTGAAGTGTAGTTGTTTAAGTTAACCAAATAGTAAATATGCATTGGTACTAAATATGCACATAAATACTCAGTCGCAGCTCCAACTACAATTGGAATTTTTTCTCACCGAATCACTGATTTTTAAAATGACGATCCACATGGCAGGTCCAAAAGATACCCATCAAGCTCAGAAATTAGAAGTCTCCAGGAGAAACCCTTGGATTTAGGTGTGAAACTGAATAATCACAAGGTCAGGATATACTGGCTGAGTTAGACTGAATATTCAGTATGTGCACTCATTTAGAGATTGGTGATTGTGTTAGAGATTTATAAGGAGTGCATGATGCTTCATACTTCCTACTGTTGACTGGAAGTTGTGAAGCCTATTATTAGACATGCTTGGAAATTATTGTGATAGGCTGTGAACATTTCATACTTGATCACTTCTGTATACTACTATGTTCTGATTTGTAGTTTTTGGCTACCATACATGTGCATGTCATTTGTTTTATATTGTTAGTTTGTTACTTGATGATGATCAAATTTATCATATGTGCAATTTCAGATCTACATATAAATTGGTCTAAATTTATCATACATGTCGTTGGCTTAAAACAAATTATCATGTTGTCTTTTGGCAAAGAATAGTGTTCTTGTTAGATTACATATAGCATTCCTATTGGCTTTTGTGTTTTGAGCTTTTATTTCATTTGGCTAACCTAATAATCTTCTGTTTTGGGGAGAAATAATCAGGTCTTGCGCCCAAATGTTACAATCCTCGTGCCAACAAAGCGATAAAGGAAAACAAAAAGGTTGCTATCTTGTCCCTTATCGCTTGGCGGAACAATCTGCTTGCATATATTTGTATTATCTGACTATTGGTTCAACTTTAAATAACACAGTGGTCGATGACAATAACAAGTCCTACAGAACTGGGCCCAATGACATGCCACCGACTCAGACATGTCTATTTATACGCGAGCCGACATGTGTGACACATTTGAGTTACTCGTCTTCTTCGGATGATGAAGTGACAAACCAATCAGCTGTGATTTTTGTTGAGGAACGTAGCATAATTCAAAAAAATTCTACGTCTTCACCAAGATCCAACTATGGATACATCTAGCAACGAGCAAGTAAGAGTGCATCTACATACCGTTATGAAGATTGCGTGCGGAAGCTTTCAACGAAGCAAGGATGAAGTAGTCGTACTCTTCACGTTCTTCGTCACCGATGATCTAGCGCCGAACGGATGGCACCTCCGCGTTCAACACACGTACGGTGCAGCGACGTCACCTCCTTCTTGATCCAGCAAGGGGGGAGGAGAAGTCGTCAGAGATCCGGCAGCACGACGGCGTGATGACGGATGCAGTGGAGATCGCAGCAGGGCTTCGCCGGGCGCCCTGCGTGGGAGTTGGGAGGTGTGACGGGAGGGGGAGAGGCGCCAGGGCTGAGGTGCGGCTGCCCTCTCCCTCCCCACATATATATAGGGGGCCAGGGGGGGGGCCAGGGGGGGCGCCAGCCCCCTGCAGATCCAATCTGCAAGGGGGGGCGGCGGCCAGGGAGGAGTCCTCCTCCCCCAAGGCAAGTGGTGGCCCCCCTCCCCTTAGGGTTTTAACCCTAGGCGCATGGGGAGGTGGGCCACCTTGTGGTGCGCCAGCCCAGAGGGCTGCACACTTCCCCTCGCGGCCTAGGGGCCCCACCGGGATGGGTGGCCCCACCCGGTGGACCCCCGGGGCCCCTCCGGTGGTCCCGGGACGCTCCCGGAGACCCCCGGAGATCACCCGTTGGCCGAAACTGGACTTCCCATATATCAATCTTTACCTCCGGACCATTCCGGAACTCCTCGTGACGTCCGGGATCTCATCCGGGACTCCGAACAACTTTCGGGTTTCCACATGCATTTATCTCTACGACCCTAGCGTTACCGAACCTTAAGTGTGTAGACCCTACGGGTTCGGGAGACACGTAGACATGACCGAGACCACTCTCCGGTCAATAACCAACAGCGGGATCTGGATACCCATGTTGGTTCCCACGTGTTCCTCGATGATCTTCATCGGATGAACCACCGTGTCAAGGATTCACTCAATCCCGTATGTTATTCCCTTTGTCCATCGGTACGGTACTTGCCCGAGATTCGATCGTCGGTATTCCCAATACCTTGTTCAATCTCGTTATGGCAAGTCTCTTTACTCGATCCGTAATCCATCATCCCGTGACTAACTACTTAGTCACATTGAGCTCATTATGATGATGTATTACCGAGTGGGCCCAGAGGTACCTCTCCGTCATACGGAGTGACAACATCCCAGTCTCGGTTCGTACCAACCCAACAGACACTTTTGGAGATACCCGATGCGTACCTTTATAGCCACCCAGTTACGTTGTGACGGTTGGCACACCCAAAGTATTCCTACGGCATCCGGGAGTTGTACAACCTCATGGTCTAAGGAATAAATACTTGACACCGAAA
>LR738713.1:789747915-789800437 GCA_902687465.1 Secale cereale | reverse complement strand
AAAAGATAGCGGTAAATCGGTAAGGGACATCATAGATCGCACCATGTCCAACAGAGTACGATTTCGACGTTCGGACACACCGTTACGTTGAGGTGTTCCGGGCGGTGTCAATTGTGAAACAATTCCACAGCTCCTAAGGTGTGTGCCAAATTCATGACTTAAATATTCACCCCCACGATCCGATCGCAAGAACTTTATTTTTCTGTCACGTTGATTCTCAACCTCATTCTGAAATTCCTTGAACTTTTCAAAGGTCTCAGACTTGTGTTTCATCAAATAGATATACCCATATCTACTCAAGTCATCTGTGAGGGTGAGAACATAACGGTAGCCTCCGCGAGCTTCAACACTCATTGGACCGCACACATCGGTATGTATGATTTCCAACAAGTTGGTTGCTCGCTCCATTGTTCCGGAGAACGGAGTCTTGGTCATCTTGCCCAAGAGGCATGGTTCGCACGTGTCAAATGATTCATAATCAAGAGACTCCAGAAGTCCATCCGAATGGAGCTTCTTCATACGTTTGACACCAATATGACCAAGGTGGCAATGCCACAAGTATGTGGGACTATCATTATCAACTTTACATCTTTTGGCATCTACACTATGAATATGTGTATCACTACGTTCGAGATTCATCAAAAATAAACCATTGACCAGCGGGGCATGACCATAAAACATATCTCTCAAATAAATAGAACAACCATTATTCTCTGATTTGAAAGAATATCCATCTTGCATAAGACGAGATCCAGAAACAATGTTCATGCTCAAAGCTGGTACTAAATAACAATTTTTGAGGTTTAAAACTAATCCCGAGGGTAGATGTAGAGGCAGCGTGCCGACGGCGATCACATCGACCTTGGAACCATTCCCGACGCGCATCGTCACCTCATCCTTCTCCAGTCTCCGTTTATTTCGCAGCTCCTGTTTCGAGTTACAAATGTGAGCAACTGCACCGGTATCGAATACCCAGGAGCTACTACGAGTGCTGGTAAGGTACACATCAATAACATGTATATCATATATACCTTTGACGTTGCCGGCCTTCTTGTCTGCTAAGTATTTGGGGCAGTTCTGCTTCCAGTGACCCGTTCCCTTGCAATAAAAGCACTCTGTCTCAGGCTTGGGTCCATACTTTGGCTTCTTCCCGGCAACAGGCTTGCCAGGCGCGGCAACTCCCTTGCCGTCCTTCTTGAAGTTCTTCTTACCCTTGCCTTTCTTGAACTTAGTGGTTTTATTGACCATCAACACTTGATGTTCTTTCTTGATGTCTACCTCCGCTGATTTCAGCATTGAATACACCTCGGGAATGGACTTCTCCATCCCCTGCATATTGAAATTCAGCACAAAGCTCTTGAAGCTTGGTGGGAGCGACTGGAGGATTCTGTCAACGACCGCTTCATCTGGGAGATTCATTCCCAGCTGAGACAAGCGATTGTGCAATCCTGAAATCTTCAGGATGTGCTCACTGACAGAACTGTTCTCCTCCATCTTACAGCTGTAGAATGCGTCGGAGACATCATATCTCTCGACTCGGGCATGAGCTTGGAAAACCATTTTCAGCTCTTCGAACATCTCATATGCTCCATGATGCTCAAAACGCTTTTGGAGCCCCGATTCTAAACTGTAAAGCATGCCGCACTGAACCAGGGAGTAATCATCACTACGCGACTGCCAGACGTTCAAAACGTCTTGGGCCGCATCGGGAGCAGGTGCATCACCTAGCGGTGCTTCTAGGACATATGATCTCTTGGCAGCTATGAGGATAATCCTCAGGTTACGGACCCAATTCGTATAGTTGCTACCATCGTCTTTCAGCTTGGTTTTCTCTAGGAACGCGTTGAAGTTGAGGGAAACCTGAGCATGGGCCATTTGATCTACAAGAGATATTGTAAAGAATTTAGACTAAGTTCATGATAATTATGTTCATCTTAATCAAATTATAATGAACTCCCACTCAGAATGACATCTCTCAAGTCATCCAAGTGATACACGATCCGAATCGAGTAGTCCGTGTCCGATCATCACGTGAGACGGACTAGTCATCAACGGTGAACATCTTCATGTTGATCGTATCTTCTATACGACTCGTGTTCAACCTTTCGGTCTTCCGTGTTCCGAGGCCATGTCTGTACATGCTAGGCTCGTCAAGTGAACCCTAAGTGTATCGCGTGTGTAAATCTGTCTTACACCCGTTGTATGTGAACGTTAGAACCTATCACACCCGATCATCACGTGGTGCTTCGGAGCAACGAGCTTTAGCAACGGTGCACAGTTAAGGGAAACACAATACTTGAAATTTTAGTGAGAGATCATCTTATTTACTACCGTCGTTCTAAGTAAACAAGATGCAAAAACATGATAAACATCACATGCAATCAATTAGAGTGACATGATATGGCCAATATCATCTTGCTCCTTGGATCTCCATCTTCGGGGCACCATGATCATCTTGTCACCGGCTCGACACCATGATCTTCATCATCATGATCTCCATCATTGTGTCTTGAAGAAGTCGTCACGCCAACTATTACTTCTACTACTATAGCTAACGTTTAGCAATGAAGTAAAGTAATTACATGGCGTTATTCAGTGACACGCAGGTCATACAATAATTAAGACAACTCCTATGGCTCCTGCCGGTTGTCAAGTTCATCGACATGCAAGTCGTGATTCCCTATTACAAAAACATGATCAATCTCATACATCACATATATCATTCATCACATCTTCGTTCTTGGCCATACCACGTCACAAAACACATGCTGCAAAATCAAGTTAGACGTCCTCTAATTGTTGTTGCAAGTTTTACGTGGCTTCTATAGGATTTCTAGCAAGAACGTTTCTTACCTACGCCAAAATCACAACGTGATTTGTCAACTTCTATTTACCCTTCATAAGGACCCTTTTCATCGAATCCGATCCGACTAAAGTAGGAGAGACAGACACCCGCCAGCCACCTTATGCATCTAGTGCATGTCTGTCGGTGGAACCAGTCTCACGTAAGCGTACGTGTAAGGTCGGTCCGGGCCGCTTCATCCCACAATACCGCCGAATCAAGATTGACTAGTAACGGTAAGAAAGTTGAACAAGATCATACGCCCACAACTGCTTTGTGTTCTACTCGTGCAAGATGCTACGCATAAAACCTAGGCTCTGATACCACTGTTGGGGAACGTAGCATAATTCAAAAAATTTCTACGTCTTCACCAAGATCCAACTATGGATACATCTAGCAACGAGCAAGTAAGAGTGCATCTACATACCGTTATGAAGATTGCGTGCGGAAGCTTTCAACGAAGCAAGGATGAAGTAGTCGTACTCTTCACGTTCTTCGTCACCGATGATCTAGCGCCGAACGGACGGCACCTCCGCGTTCAACACACGTACGGTGCAGCAACGTCACCTCCTTCTTGATCCAGCAAGGGGGGAGGAGAAGTCGTCAGAGATCCGGCAGCACGACGGCGTGATGACGGATGCAGTGGAGATCGCAGCAGGGCTTCGCCGGGCGCCCTGCGTGGGAGTTGGGAGGTGTGACGGGAGGGGGAGAGGCGCCAGGGCTGAGGTGCGGCTGCCCTCTCCCTCCCCACATATATATAGGGGGCCAGGGGGGCGCCAGCCCCCTGCAGATCCAATCTGCAAGGGGGGGCGGCGGCCAGGGAGGAGTCCTCCTCCCCCAAGGCAAGTGGTGGCCCCCCTCCCCTTAGGGTTTTAACCCTAGGTGCATGGGGAGGTGGGCCACCTTGTGGTGCGCCAGCCCAGAGGGCTGCACACTTCCCCTCACGGCCTAGGGGCCCCACCGGGATGGGTGGCCCCACCCGGTGGACCCCCGGGGCCCCTCCGGTGGTCCCGGGACGCTCCCGGAGACCCCCAGAGATCACCCGTTGGCCGAAACTGGACTTCCCATATATCAATCTTTACCTCCGGACCATTCCGGAACTCCTCGTGACGTCCGGGATCTCATCCGGGACTCGGAACAACTTTCGGGTTTCCACATGCATTTATCTCTACGACCCTAGCGTTACCGAACCTTAAGTGTGTAGACCCTACGGGTTCGGGAGACACGTAGACATGACCGAGACCACTCTCCGGTCAATAACCAACAGCGGGATTTGGATACCCATGTTGGTTCCCACGTGTTCCTCGATGATCTTCATCGGATGAACCACCGTGTCAAGGATTCACTCAATCCCGTATGTTATTCCCTTTGTCCATCGGTACGGTACTTGCCCGAGATTCGATCGTCGGTATTCCCAATACCTTGTTCAATCTCGTTATGGCAAGTCTCTTTACTCGATCCGTAATCCATCATCCCGTGACTAACTACTTAGTCACATTGAGCTCATTATGATGATGTATTACCGAGTGGGCCCAGAGGTACCTCTCCGTCATACGGAGTGACAACATCCCAGTCTCGGTTCGTACCAACCCAACAGACACTTTTGGAGATACCCGATGCGTACCTTTATAGCCACCCAGTTACGTTGTGACGGTTGGCACACCCAAAGTATTCCTACGGCATCCGGGAGTTGTACAACCTCATGGTCTAAGGAATAAATACTTGACACCGAAATGCTTATGCATTACGAACTATACGATCTCGTGTTATGCTCAAGTTTGGGTCTTGTCCATCACATCATTCTCCTAATGATGTGATCCCGTTATCACTGACATCCTATGTCCATGGTCAGGAAACCGTGACCATCTGTTGATCAACGAGCTGGCTACTAGAGGCCTACCAGGGACTCATTGTGGTCTGTATATTCACACATGTATCGCTGTTTCCGTACAATACAATTCAAGCATGAATAACAGACAATTATCATGAACAAGTAGATATAATAATAATGCTTTTATTATTGCCTCTAGGGCATATCTCCAACAATTTTTCCTACTAATAATGGTATGCTGACATCAATTGAGTACTTGGAGCGAGGAGAAAGCTCCAAAGGTAAGTCTATAAGGCGAAAGTGTGTGCTTATGTAATTTTGTTTACCCACTTAATTAATTCATCGTAAAATACTGTAGGGCGAAAGCGTGCACGCGAAGCACTAAGATATGCTAGCCGTACCCCTGAACAAATCCAAGCAAGGCGAGAACGTGTGAGAGCACGTCGGCAAAATTTAACACCAAATGAGAAGGAAAGGATTAATGCACAGAGAAGAGAGAAAAGACAACGCATGCCACTTGATGAGAGGAATGCAAGCCAGCGAGCACGTAGGCAAAGTTTGACGTTAGATGAGAGGCAAGAAAGAAATGCACGCCAGCGAGCACGTAGGAAAAGCCTACCACCCGAAGAGCGGCAAGCACTCCTAGCTCAGCGTAAAGCAAGCTACGCAGCCAAACGAGATACCCTCTATAAGGATTCTGTCGCAATGCAGTGCCCTAAAGGTTCATTGGTGGGACATCTATCATCAAGCTCTTATGTCTTTAGCTGCCCAAGTACGCTGGCGCCAACTTCTGCTACGGTTCAAGGTAATTCTCACATACACATTCCTTTATCTCACCAATTTTTTCAAAGGTTGAGCCGGTATTTTACACTATCATTGAAATAACAGGTAATCTTGAAAGCATACCTGAAGCGGTGGAAGAGGATCACATAGTTTTCACTAACACAGGTATGCTTATGGTGTGAATGCCTTCTTTTCATTACTCATTATATTATAACACACATTCAGAACCATCCTTATAACTTAGAATGTACAATTCATTATTGGCTCCCAATGGCTTCATATGTCTAGGTTCCCCAACAGAAAGCTTTGTTGTGGACGATGATCAGTCTGAAGAAGAAGATGATGAGTACTTCATATTTGCTGGCAGAGGTATTGCCAATGCCGTGGATGCCTTACTTCCTTACATGTATTGCACAAAAACTGCAATACCTATATAACACTATTCATCTCATGTATATGTAGGCGATGATGAAGACTGTGATGACATGATGGATGTATTTACAGCAGTTCCTGATCCATATGACCGCGTCTACGAGAATATACCTGTAAGTACTCACACGCTGGCACCTAAACCTGATTGCAAGCATTGTGGTGCAAAGAGGTTCCAGTATGAGACAAATGGATTTTGTTGCCGGTCTGGAAAAGTTAAGTTGGCACACTTAGAACCACCCTTGGAACTTAAAATGTTATACACAAGTTCAGATCCCAATGCCGTGCATTTTAGGGATAACATTCGAAACTTCAATGGACACTTTTCATTCACTACCCTTGGAGTCAGTCTGGACAACAGATATACAAACATGAAGTCAGGAGTCTATACATTTCGAGCTCACGATCAGATTTACCACAACATCTTCTCATTTGGTCCAACTCAAGATGGGCCAAAGCATTTGGAACTCTACTTCTATGATGACGATCCCGGTTTACAACATAGGTTTCGGCGCTCCCCGAACCTAGACCGAGATGTCATTCGAAGGCTTGTTGACATCCTGAAGGATAATCCTTATTCCGAAACGTTCAAGAATCTAGGTGGAGTCAATGACCTTGAGGAATACCGTATTGAACTGAACACCGACATGAGGTTGGACCAACGGAGGTATAATGTGCCTATATCATCGGAGGTTGCAGCTATTTGGGTTGAGGGTAGTGAACTCTGTAAATACTTTGATCGTAGCATAGTATTGTTCGGCAACGACAACAAGAGATATAGCATCCAACCATATTATGGATGTTATGATCCGTTGTCTTACCCTTTATTCTTCCCAAGAGGGGAGATTGGTTGGCATCCTGAAATCCCAAAGAATGGTGTCAGCTTGAATGAGATGCTTCAGTCCCGTCGCAGTGGTGGACAGAGTCTAGGTAATTCATATAACGAAAATAACATGTGTTAATGTTGTTTATGCTCATTGTACTTACTTTTCCTGATTCCCAATATTATCCTTTTGTTATCTCTCATTTCTATAGGTTCATATACAAATAGTCGATTATGCGTCTCCGTTAGAGACTAATATTGCTACAAGTTTCAAATGCGCCGTGGTGTATTTAACACCATGCTATACGGTAAACGACTATTCCAACAATATGTGGTTGATATGTACATCAAGGTTGAAAGCTCAAGATTGGACTATATAAAAAAACACCAGAAACAAATACGTGCTGATCTATACCAAGGTGTTGTCGATAGCCTTCAAGCTGGGGAAAACCGTGCGGATGAAGTGGGCAAACGGACTATAGTTCCTTCATCATTTATTGGAGGAAGAAGAGATAGGAGACGAAGATACCTTGATGCCATGGCCTTGGTGCAAAAGTATGGGAAGCCAGATATTTTTTTAACCATGACTTGCAACCCTAATTGGGATGAAATAATTAGTGAGCTAGAGCCTGGACAAACCCCACAGGATCGTCCTGATCTTATTGTACGAGTATTTCGAGCAAAGTTGGAAGACCTCAAGATACAACTTTTTAAAAGGCACATTCTTGGTAAGGTAGCAACATATGTGTATGTAGTTGAGTTCCAGAAAAGAGGTCTACCACATGCTCATTTCCTCCTAATCATGGAGGGGAGGTACAAGCTAACATGCCCAGAGCAATATGACTGTCTCATATCTGCTGAATTGCCAGACAAATCCAAGTATCCTGAGTTGTACAAAATGGTTGTGAAGCACATGATGCATGGCCCGTGTGGAGTCCTAAACCCCAAGAACGTGTGCATGCAGAAAGGTAGCTGCAAGAACTATTATCCACGACCATTTAATGTGTCAACCCTTCAGGGAAAGGACTCATATCCCATATATAGGAGGAGAGATGATGGACGCCATGCAAAGGTACGTGGCCATGAGTTAGACAATAGGTGGGTTGTTCCATATAATCCTTACCTACTAAGAAGGTATAATTGCCACATCAATGTCGAGGTTTGCTCAAGCATAAAAGCTGTAAAGTACCTCTTTAAATACATATATAAGGGGCATGATCGAGCATCTGTTTCTATCGACGAGGTGGATAGTGAAAGGAACATTGATGAGATAAAGCAATACAGAGATTCCAGGTGGGTTACTCCACCAGAAGCATTATGGAGGATATATGGTTTTGACCTTAGTCAGATATTTCCATCTGTTAGACAACTCCAACTCCACCTCCATAATATGCACATGGTGTCATTTCCAGCGGGCGCAAATCTGAATGATGTCCTCTCTCAAGAAGGAGCTTCCAAGACCATGCTAACTGAGTATTTTGAGGCAAACAAGAAAAATGAGTTGGCTCGAGGAATTTTATATAAGGATTTCCCATCTTATTTTGTTTGGATGTCAGGTGAAAAGTATTGGAAAAGGAGGGATGAACGCACGCAGATTGGGAGAATTGTGTCTGCACATCCAGCTGAAGGGGAGAGGTATTATCTTAGAGTGCTTCTAAACCATGTCACAGGTGCTACATCCTTCCAAGATCTTAGAACAGTGAATGGTATTGTTTACTCGACATTCCATGAAGCTGCTGAAAGGAGGGGTCTTATCGAGTCAGATAATACTATCAACGAATGTCTTAATGAAGCTACGGTTTTTCATATGCCATCTTCCCTTCGGAGGCTATTTGCCACTATATTGGTCTTTTGTGAACCCAGCAATGTGCGTGGCCTATGGGATAGACACATGGAAGCTATGACAGAAGACTATCGACTAACCCAAATGTGCCCCCATGCAGTTGAGCAGATGGCGTTATTAGATATAAAGAATATGCTTGAATCGATGGGTAAGGACATATCATCATTCCCTCTCCCAGAAGTTGACGAGTCATATGATGCCTCAGATAATGAGGCTAGGGAGATCATAGAGGAGTCCACGATAGAGGTGGACCCAGAACACCTTGGCTTGTCATCTTTCCTCAATCCAGAACAGAGATATGCATATGATGAGATACTTGCGACCATCAATAGTGGCCAAGGAGGTGTGTTCTTTGTTGATGGACCCGGAGGCACGGGAAAGACTTATCTGTACAAAGCACTACTTGCAAAAGTACGTGCCGAGGGTAAAATAGTTGTTGCAACAGCGACATCAGGTGTTGCTGCATCCATCTTTCCTGGAGGGAGGACTGCACACTCAAGGTTTAAGATACCATTGAACACCGAAGACGGTGGGGTCTGTAGTTTCACCAAGCAAAGTGGGACAGCTAAGCTTCTTATGAGGGCGTCCCTCATAATTTGGGACGAGGCCTCCATGACAAAGCGGCAGGCAGTTGAGGCCCTTGACAATAGCATGAGGGACATCATGGCTCGACCTGACCTGCCATTTGGTGGAAAGACAATTGTGTTTGGGGGAGACTTCAGACAAGTGCTTCCTGTTGTTCGTAAGGGAACAAGGTCACAAATAACTGATGCGACGCTGCGTAAGTCTTACCTTTGGGAGAATATGAGACAACTAAGACTTGTCCGTAATATGAGGGCTCAGAGCGATCCATGGTTTGCTGATTACCTTCTCCGTGTTGGGAATGGCAGTGAAGATACCGTGGATGATGATTACATACGGCTTCCAGATGAGATTTGTGTTGGAAATATGCCCTAGAGGCAATAATAAATTGGTTATTATTATATTTCCTTGTTCACGATAATCGTTTATTATCCATGCTAGAATTGTATTGAAAGGAAACTCAGATACATGTGTGGATACATAGACAAATACCATGTCCCTAGTAAACCTCTAGACGACTAGCTCGTTGATCAATAGATGGTTACGGTTTCCTAACCATGGACATTGGATGTCGTTGATAACGGGATCACATCATTAGGAGAATGATGTGATGGACAAGACCCAATCCTAAGCCTAGCACAGATCGTGTAGTTCGTATGCTAAAGCTTTTCTATATGTCAAGTATCTTTTCCTTAGACCATGAGATTGTGCAACTCCCGGATACCGTAGGAATGCTTTGGGTGTACCAAACGTCACAACGTAACTGGGTGGCTATAAAGGTGCACTACAGGTATCTCCGAAAGTGTCTGTTGGGTTGGCACGAATCGAGACTGGGATTTGTCACTCCGTATGACGGAGAGGTATCTCTGGGCCCACTCGGTAGGACATCATCATAATGTGCACAATATGTGATCAAGGAGTTGATCACGGGATGATGTGTTACGGAACGAGTAAAGAGACTTGCCGGTAACGAGATTGAGCAAGGTATCGGTATGCCGACGATCGAATCTCGGGCAAGTGCTATACCGATAGACAAAGGGAATCGTATACGGGATTGATTGAATCCTTGACATCGTGGTTCATCCGATGAGATCATCGTGGAACATGTGGGAGCCAACATGGGTATCCAGATCCCGCTGTTGGTTATTGGCCGGAGAGTTGTCTCGGTCATGTCTGCATGGTTCCCGAACCCGTAGGGTCTACACACTTAAGGTTCGATGACGCTAGGGTTATAGGGAAAGTATGTACGCGGTTACCGAATGTTGTTCGGAGTCCCGGATGAGATCCCGGACGTCACGAGGAGTTCCGGAATGGTCCGGAGGTAAAGATTCATATATGGGAAGTCCCGTTTTGGTCACCGGAAAAGTTTCGGGCGCTATCGGTAGCGTACCGGGACCACCGGGAGGGTCCCGGGGGTCCACCGGGTGGGGCCACCAGCCCCAGAAGGCTGCGTGGGCCAAGTGTGGGAGGGGACCAGCCCCAGGTGGGCTGGTGCGCCCCCCTAACCAGGCCCAAGGCAAAGAGAGAAGAAAAAAAGGGGGAAACCCTAGGCTCAGATGGGCCTAAGGCCCACATAGTGGTGCGCCTCCCCCTCTCTCCCCCTTGGCCGCCCCCCTAGATGGGATCTAGGGCTGGCCGCACCCCTAGGGGTGGGAAACCCTAAAGGGGGCGCAGCCCTCCCTTCCCCCTATATATATGTGAGGTTTGGGGCTGCCCATAACACGTTTTGGACCTCTGTCGCATGGCGCAGCCCTACCTCTCTCCCTCCTCATCTCTTGCAGCGCTTGGCGAAGCCCTGCTGGAGTCCCGCGCTCCTCCACCACCACCACGCCGTCGTGCTGCTGTTGGATGGAGTCTTCCCCAACCTCTCCCTCTCTCCTTGCTGGATCAAGGCGTGGGAGACGTCACCGGGCTGCACGTGTGTTGAACGCGGAGGCGCCGTTGTTCGGCGCTTAGATCGGAATCAACCGCGATCTGAATCGCAGCGAGTACGACTCCTTCATCCGCGTTCTTGCAACGCTTCCGCATCGCGATCTACAAGGGTATGTAGATCCACTCTCCTTTATGCTCGTTTCTAGATTACTCCATAGATAGATCTTGGTGACGCGTAGGAAATTTTTTGATTTTCTGCTACGATCCCCAACAGTGGCATCATGAGCTAGGTCTATGCGTAGTATCTTGCACGAGTAGAACACAAAGTAGTTGTGGGCGTAGATCATGTCAATTCTCTTGCCGTTACTAGTCTTATCTTGATTCGGCGGCATCGTGGGATGAAGCGGCCCGGACCGACCTTACACGTACTCTTACGTGAGACAGGTTCCACCGACTGACATGCACTAGTTGCATAAGGTGGCTAGCGGGTGTCTGTCTCTCCCACTTTAGTCGGATCGGATTCGATGAAAATGGTCCTTATGAAGGGTAAATAGAAATTGGCATATCACGTTGTGGTTTTGGCGTAGGTAAGAAACGTTCTTGCTAGAAACCTATAGCAGCCACGTAAAAACTTGCAACAACAATTAGAGGACGTCTAACTTGTTCTTGCAGCATGTGCCGTGTGATGTGATATGGCCAAAAGGATGTGATGAATGATATATATGTGATGTATGAGATTGATCATGTTCTTGTAATAGGAATCACGACTTGCATGTCGATGAGAATGACAACCGGCAGGAGCCATAGGAGTTGTCTTATTTATTGTATGACCTGAGTGTCACTGAATAACGCCATGTAATTACTTTACTTTATTGCTAAACGTTAGCCATAGTAGTAGAAGTAATGTTTGGCGAGACGACTTCATGGAGATCATGATGATGGAGATCATGGTGTCATGCCGGTGACAATGATGATCATGGAGCCCCGAAGATGAAGATCAAAAGGAGCAAAATGATATTGGCCATATCATGTCACTATTTGATTGCATGTGATGTTTATCATGTTTTACATCTTATTTGCTTAGAACGACGGTAGTGAATAAGATGATCTCTCACTAAAATTTCAAGAATTGTGTTCCCCCTAACTGTGCACCGTTGCAAAGGTTCGTTGTTCTGAAGCACCACGTGATGATCGGGTGTGATAGGTTCTAACGTTCGCATACAACGGGTGTAAGCCAGATTTACACACGCGATACACTTAGGGTTGACTTGACGAGCCTAGCATGTACAGACATGGCCTCGGAACACGGAAGACCGAAAGGTCGAACATGAGTCGTATAGAAGATACGATCAACATGAAGATGTTCACCGTTGATGACTAGTCCGTCTCACGTGATGATCGGACACGGCCTAGTCGATTCGGATCATGTATCACTTAGATGACTAGAGAGATGTCTATCTGAGTGGGAGTTCATTAGATAAATTTCATTGTCATGAACAATAGTCTAAGTTGTCTTCGCAAATTATGTTGTAGACCAATAACTGCGTTGTAGCTCCCTGTTTAATACGATCCTAGAGAAAGACTAAGTTGAAAGATATTGTAAGAAAGGATGCGGACTGGGTCCGTAGTCCGAGGAGTGTCCTCACTACTGCACAGAAAGCTTACGTCTTTGATGCACCGCTCGATGTGCAAACCCCTACAACATTGTCTGTGGATGTTGTGAACACCTGAGAGACACGTCCTGATGACTACTTGATAGTTTAGTGCACCATACTTTACGGCTTAGAATCGGGATTCCAATGACGTTTTGAACGCCATGGAACATATGAGATCTTCTAAGAGCTGAAATTGGGATTTCAGGCTCATTCCCGTGTTGAGAGGTATGAGACCTCTAACAAGTTCTTTTGCCAAAAGGATGGAGGAGAATAGCTCAACTAGTGAAGCATGTGCTCAGAATGTCTGAGTGCTAAAATCACTTGAACCAAGTGGGAGTTAATCTTCCAGGTGAGATAATGGTTGACGGAATTCTCTAGACACTATCACCAAGCTACTAGAACTTCGTGATGAACTATGACATGCAAAGGATGGAGATGATCCCGGTGCTGTTAGCGGTTCTTGGTACCGCAAAAGTAGAAATCAAGGAGGAGCATCAAGTGTTCATGGTTTAACAAGACCACTGGTTTCAAAAGGGGTAAGGGCTAGAAGGGAAACTTCATGAATGGCAAACCTGTTGTCGCTCTGATGAAGGAACCCATGATTGAACCCAAACCTCGAGAGTAAGTGCTTCTATTGTAAGGGGAACGGTCACATGGTAGCGGAACCACCCCAAATACATGGTAGATATGATAGCTGGCAACTTCAACAAAGTATATTTGATATACGTGTTATTGATGTGTACCTTAGTAGTACTCCTTGTAGCACCTGGGTATTGGATACCGGTTCAGTTGCTATTATTAGTGACTTGAAGCAAAAGCTACGGACTGAACGGAGACTAGCTAAGGGCGAGGTGACGATGTGTATTGGAAGTGTTTCCAAGGTTGATAAGATCACCATCGCACACTCCCTCTATTTTCAAGATTAGTGTTGAACCTAGATAAATGTTATCGGGTGTCTACGTTGAGCATGAATATGATTAGATCATGTTCATTGCAATACGGTTATTCATTTAAGTCAGAGAATAATGGTTATTCTGTTTACATGAATAATACCTTTATGGTCATGCACCCAATGGTTTGTTGAATCTTCATCATAGTAATACACATGATGATAATATTAATGCCAAAAGATGTAGAGTTAATGATGATAGTACCATTTTCTTGTGGCACTGCCGCTTAGGTCATTTTTGGCATAAAATGCATGAAGAAACTCCATGCTGATGGACGTTTGGAGTCACTTGGTTTTGAATCACTTGACACATGCGAGCCATGCCTCATGGGCAGGATGACTGAGATCCCGTTTTCAGGTACAATGAAACGGGCAAGTGACTTGTTGGAAATCATACATACTGATGTATGTGATCCAATGAGAATTAAGGCGTGTGGTGGATATCGTTATTTTCTCATCTTCACTGACGATTTGAGTAGATATGGTATATTTACTTAATGAAGCAAAAAGTCTGAAACATTTGAAAAGTTCAAACAATTTCAGAGTGAAGATTAAGAATCATCATAACAAGAAGATCATGTTCCTACGATCTGATCAAGGGGATATTATCTGAATTATGAGTTTGGCAATCACTTAAGACATTGTGGAATTGTTTCGCAGTTGAAGCCCCCTGGAACACCACAGCGTAATGGTGTGTCCGGACATCGTAATCGAACCTTATGAGATATGGCGCGATCTATGATGTATCTTACCGATCTACCGCTATTATTTTAAGGTTATGCATTAGAGACAGCTGCATTCACTTTATATAGGGCACCATCTAAGTCCGTTGAGACAACGCCGTATGAACTAAGGTTTGGCAAGAAACCAAAGTTGTCGTTTCTCAATGTTTGGGGCTGCGAGGCTTATGGCTTCAGCCGGGAAAAGCTCGAACCCAAAGCGGACAAATACATCTTCATAGGATACCCAAAGGTAACAGTTGGGTATACCTTCTATCTCAGATCCAAGGACAAAAATGTTTGTCGCTAAGAATGGGTCCTTTCTCGAGAAGGAGTCTCTCTCGAAAGAATTGAGTGGGAGGAAGATAGAACTTGATGAGGTTGTCGAACCCTCACTTCAACCGGAGAGTAGTGCAACACAGAAAGATGTTTCTGTGGAACCTACGACAGTTGAAGAGGAGACTAATGATAGTGATCATGAAGCTCCAGATCAAGTTGCTATCGAACCTCGTAGGTCGACAAGGATAAGTACTACTCCTGAGTGGTACGGTGATCCTGTCTTAGATGTCATGTTGTTGGACAACAATGAACCTACAAACTATGGAGAAGCGATGGTGGGCCCATATTCCGACAAATGGTTAGAAGCCAAGAAATCCGAGATAGGATCCATGTATCGAAACAAAGTATGGACTTTGGTGGACTTGCCCGATGACTGGCAAGCCATTGAGATAAATGGATCTTTAGGAAGGAAGACGGACGTGGACGGTAATGTCACCGTCTATGAAGCTCGACTTGTGGCGAAGAGTTTTCCACAAGTTCAAGGAATTGACTACGATGAGATTCTCTCACCCGTAGCGATGCTTAAGTCCGTCGGAATCATGTTAGCATTAGCTGCATTTATGAAATCTGGCAGATGGATGACAAAACAAGTTTCCTTACCAGTTTTCGTAAGGAAAGGTTGTATATGATACAATCAGAAAGGTTTTGTCGATCCTAAGGATGCTAAAAGATATGCTAAGCTCCAGCGATCCTTCTATGGACTAGAGCAAGCATCTTGGAGTCGGAATATATGCTTTGATGGAGTGATCAAAGTTTTTGGGTATACAAAGTTTGTTAGAAACTTGTATTTACAATAAAGTGAGTGGGAGCATCACAACATTTCTGATAAGTATATGTGAATGACATATTGTTGATCCGAAATGATGTAGAATTTCTGGAAAGCATAAAGGGTTATTTGAAAAGAGTTTTTCAAAGGAAGACCTGGATAAAGCTGCTTACATATTGAGCATCAAGATCTATACAGATAGATCAAGACGCCTGATGATACTTTCAAAAGAACACACACCTTTGACATGATTTTGAAGGAGTTCAAAATAGATCAATCAAAGAAGGAGTTCTTACCTGAGTTGTAAGGTGTGAAGTTGAGTAAGACTCAAAAACTTGACCACGGCAGAAGGAAGAGGAAGGACGAAGGTCGTCCCCTATGCTTTTGTCATAGGCTCTATACGGTATGCCATGCTAAGTACCGCACCTGATGGATGCCTTGCCACATGTCTGGCAAGAGGGTACAAAGGTGATCCAGGAGTAGATCACTAGATAGTGGTCAAAATTATCCTTAGAGGAATAAGGAAATGTTTTTCGGTTATGGAGGTGATAAAGAGTTCGACGTAAACAGTTACGTCGATGCAAGCTTAGCACCTATCCGGGTAACTCTAAGTGGAGATACCGGATACGTATAATGGAGCAACAGTTTGGAATAGCTCCAAGTGGAACGTGGTAGCAGCATCTACGATATGACATAAAGTTTTGCGAAGTACATAGGGATCTGAATGTTGCAGACCCGTTGACTACAACCTCTCTCACGAGCATAACATGATCAAACCCAGAACTCATTGAGTGTTAATCACATATTGATGTGAACTAGATTACTGACTCTAGTGAACTCTTTGGATGTTAGTCACATGGCGATGTGACCTATGAGTGTTAATCACATGGCGATGTGAACTAGATTATTGACTCTAGTGCAAGTGGGAGACTGTTGGAAATATGCCCTAGAGGCAATAATAAATTGGTTATTATTATATTTTCTTGTTCATGATAATTGTTTATTATCCATGCTAGAATTGTATTGATAGGAAACTCAGATACATGTGTGGATACATAGACAAACACCATGTCCCTAGTAAGCCTCTAGATGACTAGCTCGTTGATCAATAGATGGTTACGGTTTCCTGACCATGGACATTGGATGTCGTTGATAACGGGATCACATCATTAGGAGAATGATGTGATGGACAAGACCCAATCCTAAGCCTAGCACAGATCATGTAGTTCGTATGCTAAAGCTTTTCTATATGTCAAGTATCTTTTCCTTAGACCATGAGATTGTGCAACTCCCGGATACCGTAGGAATGCTTTGGGTGTACCAAACGTCACAACGTAACTGGGTGGCTATAAAGGTGCACTACAGGTATCTCCGAAAGTGTCTGTTGGGTTGGCACGAATCGAGACTGGGATTTGTCACTCCGTATGACGGAGAGGTATCTCTGGGCCCACTCGGTAGGACATCATCATAATGTGCACAATATGTGATCAAGGAGTTGATCACGGGATGATGTGTTACGGAACGAGTAAAGAGACTTGCCGGTAACGAGATTGAGCAAGGTATCGGTATACCGACTATCGAATCTCGGGCAAGTGCTATACCGATAGACAAAGGGAATCGTATACGGGATTGATTGAATCCTTGACATCGTGGTTCATCCGATGAGATCATCGTGGAACATGTGGGAGCCAACATGGGTATCCAGATCCCGCTGTTGGTTATTGGCCGGAGAGTTGTCTCGGTCATGTCTACATGGTTCCCGAGCCCGTAGGGTCTACACACTTAAGGTTCGATGACGCTAGGGTTATAGGGAAAGTATGTACGCGGTTACCGAATGTTGTTCGGAGTCCCGGATGAGATCCCGGACGTCACGAGGAGTTCCGGAATGGTCCGGAGGTAAAGATTCATATATGGGAAGTCCCGTTTTGGTCACCGGAAAAGTTTCGGGCGCTATCGGTAGCGTACCGGGACCACCGGGAGGGTCCCGGGGGTCCACCGGGTGGGGCCACCAGCCCCAGAAGGCTGCGTGGGCCAAGTGTGGGAGGGGACCAGCCCCAGGTGGGCTGGTGCGCCCCCCTAACCAGGCCCAAGGCAAAGAGAGAAGAAAAAAAGGGGGAAACCCTAGGCTCAGATGGGCCTAAGGCCCACATAGTGGTGCGCCTCCCCCTCTCTCCCCCTTGGCCGCCCCCCTAGATGGGATCTAGGGCTGGCCGCACCCCTAGGGGTGGGAAACCCTAAAGGGGGCGCAGCCCTCCCTTCCCCCTATATATATGTGAGGTTTGGGGCTGCCCATAACACGTTTTGGACCTCTGTCGCATGGCGCAGCCCTACCTCTCTCCCTCCTCATCTCTTGCAGCGCTTGGCGAAGCCCTGCTGGAGTCCCGCGCTCCTCCACCACCACCACGCCGTCGTGCTGCTGTTGGATGGAGTCTTCCCCAACCTCTCCCTCTCTCCTTGCTGGATCAAGGCGTGGGAGACGTCACCGGGCTGCACGTGTGTTGAACGCGGAGGCGCCGTTGTTCGGCGCTTAGATCGGAATCAACCGCGATCTGAATCGCAGCGAGTACGACTCCTTCATCCGCGTTCTTGCAACGCTTCCGCATCGCGATCTACAAGGGTATGTAGATCCACTCTCCTTTATGCTCGTTTCTAGATTACTCCATAGATAGATCTTGGTGACGCGTAGGAAATTTTTTGATTTTCTGCTACGATCCCCAACAATTTGTGTACCATTGATACGTCCAAAACGTATCTATAATTTCTGCTTGCTCCATGCCACTTTTGGGTGATATTGCTATGATATTCATACACTTCCATACACTTTTGATCATATTTGGACTAACTTACTAATCCAGTGCACCCCAGTGCCAGTTTCTGTTTTCGGCTGTTTTTGTATTTCAGGTTTTCACGTTTCGAGAACTGCCCAGAAAAATCCAGAAAAATTATATAAAAAATCAGCGATCCGGAAACAACACTGCGTCCGAAGGGCAGCCTGGGGGGGCCACAGGGGCTCCAGGCGCCCTGTGGGCGCGCCCCCCCCTGGGCCGCGCCGGGGGGGCGCCTGGGCCCCCCGAGGCTCCCCCGATGCCCTACTTTGGCATATATTTAAAGGACCCTCCGAAACCCTCAGAGGAGGAACTCTTTTCGCGATCCCATCTCAGTTCCGCCGCCGCCGCCGCTTCCAAGATCGGGAGCACCAGGAGCTTCTCCACCACCATGGACGCCTCCCGGATGACTCGTGAGTAGTCTACCTTGGACCATGAGTCCATGACCAGTAGCTATGTGATGTTCTCCTCCCGTTCTTGTGCTTCACTAATTAGTCCTCGTGAGCTGCCCTACATGATCGAGGCACCTATGTAATCCTTATGTTGTTGCTATGTTGAGTTTGCTGGGATCCGATGGATTATGAGATTATGTTCAGATTGATCTTGAGTAATATATTTGATTCACCTCTTTTATATTTTAGTTCATAAGTAATTCTTGCATGTTCTCCGTTGTTATTTATTGCTTTGGCCGAGTAGTAGGTAGTGACTCCAAGAGGGAACGTTATGCTCGATTGTGGGTTCATGCCCCTCGATGACTAGCTTGAGTGACAGAAACATGAGTCTAGGGGATGTGTTGTTGCCACAAGGGGGAAAACAACGGTGCTTATGCCCGCGGGTGCAAGGATTGTTTACTTTACGCAAAGTTCTTTTAATGCAGTTGTCTGTTGCATTGAGTTTACACTATGGGTGGGACTCGCAACTTAATACCAGCGAGATGTTCTGGATAGATATCTCAAGGTGGATGATTAGTAGTAGATATTGATGGATTTCGGTCTACTTACTTTGGCGTACCGCCCATGCTTTGAACCTCAACCTTTCTTGCAATGTAGTCAGCATTGGTTTGCGTTCGTGGTCCTGTCAATTGCCCAGCTGTAATTTGTTTACCTCACATAGCTGTTTTATCGTCTTTTGGGAGAGAGACATCACTAGTGAACATCATGAGACTCCGGTCCATATTACCATCATTGATCACATCCACTATTTACTTTTCGCTATTTACTTACTATTGCAAAAACTATCTATCACTACTATCATTGCTTTTAACCCTTTGTGAACTACAAGGCCGGAGAGATTGACAACCTCTCTGTACTCGTTGGGAGCAAAGTTATTTGTATCTATGTGCAGGTCCACGTTGGTTGCTACTAATCTGGCGCCGTAGCAATTGACACCTACTTGTTGAACCTAGGAGTCTCTGGGGAATCGATCCTTGGCATCTTTGCTAGGGGAAAACACTTCTACTTACTGCATCTTACACCTTCCACTTGGGGTAACCAACGAGGGGTTCGAGGCCCATCAAGGAGTATTTTCTGGCGCCGTTGCCGGGGACTCCACTCTTCAGGATAGGGAGTTGCATGCTATCTTTTACCTTTGCTTTTTAGTCTTGTTAGTTTACCTTTCATTTTTGCTTTAGTTCCTTTTATCGAAAATCACAAAAATAGTTATCTTGCTTGCTTGCTACTATGGGTTCCACCGAGAACACCAAGTTGTGTGACTTCACTAGTCACAACAACGATGACTTTATCAGCACACCTATCACTACACCTGCCACTTCAGCACCTTCATATGAAATTAAACCTGCTTTACTTAACTTAGTCATGAGAGAACAATTCTCCGGTGCTGGAGATGATGCTGCTTTACACTTGAACAACTTTGTTGAACTTTGTGATATGCAAAAGTACCAAGAAATAGATGGTAATATTGTTAAGGTTAAGCTTTTTCCTTTCTCCTTGAGAGGAGGAGCTAAAATTTGGTTTCAGTCTTTGCCTAGAAATAGCATAGATTCATGGGACAAGTGCAAAGATGCTTTTATCGGAAAATACTATCCACCTGCTAAAATTATCCAACTTAGAAGTAACATAATGAATTTTAAACAATTGGATAATGAACACGTTGCCCAAGCTTGGGAACGTATGAAGTCTCTTATCAAGAACTGCCCTACTCACGGTTTGACTACTTGGATGGTTATCCAAACTTTTTATGCAGGCTTGAACTTTACCTCGCGGAACTTGTTAGACTCGGCCGCGGGAGGAACTTTTATGTCAACTACACTTGGTGCTGCCACAAAGCTTCTCGATGAGATGATGACCAACTATTCCCAATGGCACACCGAACGCGCTCCAACAGGTAGGAAGGTAAACTCTGTCGAGGAGATTTCCTCCCTTAATGAAAAAGTTGACTTGATCATGTCTCTACTTTCGAAGCAATCTACTGTTGATCCTCGTGATGTTCCTTTAAATTCTTTGATTTCTCAAGAACAAGTAGATGTGAACTTTATCTCTAGAAACAATTTTAACAACAATGCTTATAGGAGTAATTTTGGTAGCAATCCTAGACCGTTCCCCTCTAATTCTTATGGGAACAATAATGCTTATCCTAGTACCAAGAACTCCACTACTGAACTAGAGACTATGCTTAGAGATTTCATCACTACCCAAAAATCCTTTAATAAGAATGTAGAAGAGAAACTACATAAACTAGATGATCTTTCTTTTAAGGTAGACCATTTAGCCAATGAGGTAAAATTGCTAAAAATTGAAACTTCTCCTCTTAAGGAGAGGGAAGTCATCCCTATTAATGCTAATCAAGTGCAAATTAATGAAAATATTAGGATGATGGCTAAACTTAAAGAAAGATGGGCTAGAGAAAGGGAGGAAGAGGATAGAATTAAGAGCCTTCCTACCCACCACACTGTTGCTACTATCCAAGTTATTGAGGATGTTCAAACTCTTAGCACCCAATGCGCTCCTGGTCCCAATGGACCTATTAATGGTGATGCTATGACTATAGAAACTACCAAGCATGTGAATCTAGAGGACACCACTACCACTTTACTTGATGCTCGTGACCTTGATTTTGATAATTGCACTCTTACCGAAGTTATTGATTTCCTTCACAAAATGTCTAGAGACCCCCGCACTAGCACGCTTAACCTTGCCTTCACAGAGCATATCACTAATGCTCTCATCAAAGCTAGGGAGGAGAAACTTAGAGTAGAAGCCTCCATACCTAGAAAGCTAGAAGATGGTTGGGATCCTATGATAAAAATTAATTTGAATGACTTCTCTTGTTATGCATTATGTGATGTTGGTGCTAGTACCTCCGTTATGCCCAAAAGGATATATGATATGCTTAAATTGAAACCTTATGATTCTTGTTCTTTTGGTGTTCGTCTCGTTGATTCTTCCATAAAGAAACCTTTGGGGAGGATCGATGATGTTCTTATTGTTGTCAATGATAATTATGTGCCCGTTGATTTCACTATTATGGATATTGAATGTGATCCTTCATGTCCAATTATTTTGGGACGTCCCTTTTTGCGCACCGTTGGTGCTGTCATTGACATGAAAGAGGGTAATATAAAATTTCAGTTTCCTCTCAAGAAAGGGATGGAACACTTCCCTCGAAAGAAGATCAAGTTACCTTTTGAGTCCGTTGTACGGGCTAGTTATTCTTTTACTCTTGATAAAACTTGATCTATGCATTATGCCTAGCTTAAAGGCATAAAAGAAAGCGCTTTTGGGAGGCAGCCCACATGAATAAATTTTTTGCTTTTGTTGTGTCTTGATGTTGTGTACTGCTGTAGCATCATCATTATATCTTTGCTTTTCATATTTGTGCCAAGTGTAGCCTCCGATTGCTAGAAAGTTCAAAAGTTGTGAGGTGCTGTCCAGGAAACAGATTCTGTCCTTGGATAGAAAAATTCGTATAAAATCACCAGATCATCTTTTTGGTCTGAATTTTTTCGACAGCGTTCTCTATATAATTGTCTTTCGTGCGTCAGTTCTGAGTTTTTTGATTTGAGTTGCAGAAGTATCCCGAACAGATCAATTACTGCCTGCTGTTCTGTTTTTCACAGATTCTGTCCTGTTTTGCCTTACCTTCACTTTGCAAATTAAGAACTTGCTTTTTCTTTGCAAAAACCTTTTGGCAATCTTGAGAAACAGTAGAACTTCAAGAATATCCTTATTTCCAGCAAGGTATAATTATTTTATTAAGGGTACTAACCTCGCTAATCAGATTATGATGAGTTATGTATGAAGGGAGTTTTCAAGTGTGCGAGGGAAGATGATAAAAAGATTCAGGAGTGTCAAGCGCTCAAGCTTGGGGATGCCCCCGTGCACCCCCAAGAAATATTCAAGGAGACTCAAGCGTCTAAGCTTGGGGATGCCCCCGTGCATCCCCTTCTCCATCAACACTATCAGTTCGTCTTTCGTTTCGCTATATTTTTATCACTTCATGTGTTATGTGCTATGCTTGGAGCGTCTTGCTTTTAGTTTTCTTTTTAGTTTTTCATAACGAGTCGGAACCCAGCATTCCTTTAATGTGGGAGAGAAACACGCTCCACCTCTACCTAGAACATTACATAGAATTTTCATGTCTATCTATGCTGTGTGTGTTCATTGTCTTTTAATAGCTACTATCGTGCTCTGCTCTTAGTATTCATGCTTATCTTTTCAAGAGCTTTTATTTAGTTGGTTGCTTGAACTCTCTTTAATTACCATGCTCACCTTATTAAGAGAGTTTGCTTCCGTTGCATGGGTTAATGTGTCTATGATAAAGATGCTACTTTCATGATGGTGCTTAGTAGTTCAGGTTTTCTTATGGTTAATCTCAAATAGCTGGGGGGTTCCCAATGTGTTATTGGAGTACCAACTTGGTTTGTTTGCCTATGATGTGGTATGGTTTAGTAATGTCTTCCTTCGAGAATTTATTTTGATTGACTTGGCGTATGCTCACGCATATTTAAGACTGTAAAGAAAGTCTGTCAAGCCTTGATGATCTTTTATTTCTGAGTAGCGATATAACTACCATGCCTGATTCAATATTGCTTTGTCGCTCTGCATGATTATGACCGTCATTGCTCTCTTAGTTGGTCGCTCCCAGTCTTTTGCTAACCTCCACCTGTGCTAAGTAGACTAACCTTGCAATACATAGCTCATGGGAAAGTAGCCTAAAAACTATTGTGGTAAAGAATATGTTGCTTATCTATCTTATTTCTTATAAGTTGCTTGCTGAGCGGTAACCATGTTTCTGGGGACGCCATCAACTGTCACACTTTTGTTGAATATCATGTGAGTTGCTATGCATGTTCGTCTTGTCTGAAGTAAGGGTGATTTACCGTGGGTTGAATTAATATGCATATTGTTAGAGAAGAACATTGGGCCGCCAACCAAAGCCATGCATTATGGTGGAAGTTTTAGCTTGGACCTTAATCCTCAATCTCTCATGAGAATATGCTTATGCATTAAAGAGGAGTCCATCATCTATTTTCTATGTTGTCCCGGTATGGATGTCCTCAAGTTGAGATCTATCAAAAACGAGAAATCAAATGCGATCTATCTCCTTGGACCTTTGTACAGGTGGCATAGAGGTACCCCTTTGTGACACTTGGTTGAAACATATGCAATGCAATGATAACCCATGGGAATCCGAGCTAATTAGGACAAGGAGCGAGCACTATTAGTATTCGATGCATGAGGCTTGCAACTTATAGGATGTTTTATGCATGACACATATGAAGTACTACTACCGTTGACACAATTGCTTCCATGTTTTCAAAATAAAAAGCTTTAGCACTTAACCTTTCTTTTACCTTTATGTCGAAGCACCAACTACTGAGAGCATGATTGTCATTCTGAGTGTAATGTGCATTGTCCCAAAGTAGCATTGTCTTTTGCATGATTGTGATATCGTTTATTCTGAAATGATTGTATCTAGTCATCACTTAAACCTTGAAGGTGCCCCTGCATTTATGTTTTGCATCACTAAAGGGGGCAAGCTAGATATCACTTTGTCATATTTGCACATCATGTTCATTGCAAATCTTTTTGATGTTTCAGTTTCATGTTGTAAAACTTTCAGTCATTTGTGATTTTCTCTTGAGGCAACTTAATTACTTTAGAATCATTGTCTCGGTAAGCTTTTGTCATATGACTATGAGAAAGTCCTATATGGTTAATAGCATGTCACCACAGAAATTATTCTTGTTATCATTTACCTACTCGAGGACGAGCATGAATTAAGCTTGGGGATGTTGATACGTCCAAAACGTATCTATAATTTCTGCTTGCTCCATGCCACTTTTGGGTGATATTGCTATGATATTCATACACTTCCATACACTTTTGATCATATTTGGACTAACTTACTAATCCAGTGCACCACAGTGCCAGTTTCTGTTTTCGGCTGTTTTTGTATTTCAGGTTTTCACGTTTCGAGAACTGCCCAGAAAAATCCAGAAAAATTATATAAAAAATCAGCGATCCGGAAACAACACTGCGTCCGAAGGGCAGCCTGGGGGGGCCACAGGGGCTCCAGGCGCCCTGTGGGCGCCCCCCCCCGGGGCCGCGCCGGGGGGGCGCCTGGGCCCCCCGAGGCTCCCCCGATGCCCTACTTTGGCATATATTTAAAGGACCCTCCGAAACCCTCAGAGGAGGAACTCTTTTCGCGATCCCATCTCTGTTCTGCCGCCGCCGCCGCTTCCAAGATCGGGAGCACCAGGAGAACTCTTCCCGGCACCCTGCCGGAGGGGAGGATCACCACCGGGAGCTTCTCCACCACCATGGAAGCATCCCGGATGACTCGTGAGTAGTCTCCCTTGGACCATGAGTCCATGACCAGTAGCTATGTGATGTTCTCCTCCCGTTCTTGTGCTTCACTAATTAGTCCTCGTGAGCTGCCCTACATGATCGAGGCACCTATGTAATCCTTATGCTGTTGCTATGTTGAGTTTGCTGGGATCCGATGGATTATGAGATTATGTTCAGATTGATCTTGAGTAATATATTTGATTCACCTCTTTTATATTTTAGTTCATAAGTAATTCTTGCATGTTCTTCGTTGTTATTTATTGCTTTGGCCGAGTAGTAGGTAGTGACTCCAAGAGGGAATGTTATGCTCGATTGTGGGTTCATGCCCCTCGATGACTAGCTTGAGTGACAGAAACATGAGTCTAGGGGATGTGATGTTGCCACAAGGGGGAAAACAACGATGCTTGTGCCCGCGGGTGCAAGGATTGTTTACTTTACGCAAAGTTCTTTTAATGCAGTGTCTGTTGCATTGAGTTTACACTATGGGTGGGACTCGCAACTTAATACCAGCGAGATGTTCTGGATAGATATCTCAAGGTGGATGATTAGTAGTAGATATTGATGGATTTCGGTCTACTTACTTTGGCGTACCGCCCATGCTTTGAACCTCAACCTTTCTTGCAATGTAGTCAGCATTGGTTTGCGTTCGTGGTCCTGTCAATTGCCCAGCTGTAATTTGTTTACCTCACATAGCTGTTTTATCGTCTTTTGGGAGAGAGACATCACTAGTGAACATCATGAGACTCCGGTCCATATTACCATCATTGATCACATCCACTATTTACTTTTCGCTATTTACTTACTATTGCAAAAACTATCTATCACTACTATCATTGCTTTTAACCCTTTGTGAACTACAAGGCCGGAGAGATTGACAACCTCTATGTACTCGTTGGGAGCAAAGTTATTTGTATCTGTGTGCAGGTCCACGTTGGTTGCTACTAATCTGGCGCCGTAGCAATTGACACCTACTTGTTGAACCTAGGAGTCTCTGGGAAATCGATCCTTGGCATCTTTGCTAGGGGAAAACACTTCTACTTACTGCATCTTACACCTTCCACTTGGGGTAACCAACGAGGGGTTCGAGGCCCATCAACCATACTCCGGCGACGCCATTGATATTGATAAGCTTATTGAAAGTGTTTTCCAGATGACCCTAGAAGAAAACCTCTTGGATCCAAATTACATAACGTCCCGAGCAATTTTGTCAACTCGGAATGACTACGTTGACAAGATTAACATGAAAATGATTGAGAGGTTTCCTGGGGAGGAGATGATATACTACAGTTTTGATCACGCGGAGGATGATCGACACAACTATTACCCTGCAGAATTCTTGAATTCATTAACACCTAATGGGCTACCTCCCCATATCCTAAAGCTGAAAATTAATTGCCCTATTATATTGTTACGCAACATTGACCCAGCGAGTGGTTTGTGCAATGGGACGAGGTTGATTGTCCGAGGATTCATGAGGAATGCAATCGATGCCGAGATTGTGTTGGGCCAGCATGCTGGTAAGAGGGTGTTCCTTCCTCGAATTCCTCTTTGCCCATCAGACGATGAGATGTTTCCATTTAGGTTCAAGAGGAAGCAGTTTCCAGTTAGACTTAGCTTTGCTATGACCATTAACAAGGCACAAGGACAAACTATACCAAATGTTGGTGTATACCTCCCTGAACCGGTATTTTCACACGGGCAGCTCTATGTTGCTCTTTCTAGAGCTACATCTAGAAGTAATATGAAGATTCTTACTGTACCGGATAAAAAAAAGGAAGGCCAGTCCAACTCCACTGCAAATATTACCAAGAACATAGTCTACAAAGAAGTTCTCAGCATGTAGTCCAAGGTATAATAAATCACTCAAGTACAATTTGGTTGCCGTAAAAATTATATCCATCTAACTAGGGTCATGTGGAGGATTTACGGAAAGACAAGTTAGATACTTGGTTTAGTGTTTATGATTTTTTGTAACAACAATTATATGTGTGTTTGAATTGTTTTTTAGTAGTTTCCTTTGTTACTCCCTTAAAAAAAATTCAGACAATGCCGACAGCAGGTTCCTTTCTCATCAACGCATTTCATTTGGTTGGTAGCTCCACATCCAATTTTCAGGGCACACCCTGAATATTTGTTTCCTTTCTGTCTGTTATTAGCGTTTTGTTTTTCTTCGCGGAAACCTGATGTAAGAAAGTTAAAATTAGTCCAATACTAATATTTTTGTATCTACATGCATGTGCACTCACCCCTTCTAAATACATACGATTCAAAAACATCTTTTACTTTACAGTTTGTTTCTTTGCTCCTGTAGAAAATGTACAAGTGTTGTTCATTGTTTTTTCCTTTCCTAAATATACTACAGAATACATACCCTCTATAAGCTCCTTGTTTTTTCGTTTGTCTAAATATACTACAGACCATCATATATATGCAGTACTGATTACCTGATTTCCTTTTATGTGAGAAGATGGATGAAGCCAGAGCTCGAGGGCAAACATTGTTAGCATAGATGGTTTTGAGCAAACGACTAAAAGAAGGTCCTGGAGATCCGACCATTGTAGTTTTGTGTGTTTGCCAGTTCCTAACATCTTGAGCAAGCTTGCAGAAAGGAGCTCTTTGAGGACTGTTGTGACATAGATCCAGCAAGCTGGTGATGGTGGTGCAGGAAGTGTATGGGCATCGACATGGCTGGAACCCCATGGTCATGAGACTAGCGATGTAGTCGTCGTCGTCCTTTTTGTGCTCTCCTGTGTTGGTCTATTTTGGGATTCTGTATACAATATCTTTTTTTCTTTCTGTATGAGAGTTAACTACAGTTTGTCAGGTTACTGGTTGACGATGCTCTTGTTCATGTTACCAAGGATGATGTAGGGAGTAGTTGTTTAAGCTTTCGTGTTCGGTTTGGGTGGCTAATGCTCAGCCCGTATGGTGTGTGTATTGGGTTTGGGTGGCTAATGCCCAGCCCGTATGGTGTGTGTATGTACGTGTGTGTAATACTGGAATGATTTCAACAACCGAATTTGGAGTCTGTCAGCTCCTTTTGTCGCAAAAAGTAGTGCAACTACAGAGCAAACACTGAAGGGAAAAGTCTTGTGAAATCTTGTTTTTTTGGAAAGTCTTGTTTTCTTAGAGATGGAGTACGACACAGATAGGGAGTAGCAATATTTTCATTGGGGGCTTGCTGAAATAGAAAGAGACATGAACTTGGCTCCTGAGCTCAAATAATGGCAGTAATATTCAAAATAATCTTACTGTTTTGGGCAGCAAACATGTTGGATTGTTCTAGGTGCGAGCAACATTTTTGTGAAAAACAACATTCATGATGGTCTAGAAAAATATTCTAAACCAATACCCAAAAAAATATCTTTAAAGCTTTTTGAGTTTTTTTTTGTTTTTTTGCAAAACACCATGAATGTTAGTTCTTTTGAGAAATTTTGCATGCAAGTATAATACTTGATCGACATGTTTGCAAAAAAGAAAAACAAATCTATATTGTTTGCATTTACTATTCATTTGGATGTATGTAAGCTCGGGAACATAACTGAATATTTGGAAAAGCATATTGATAACATACATCAATCTGAACACATGCATAGTTATTCCGTGCAACGCACGGGCATCTTACTAGTCAACAATAATAACTCATGATCACCTACACCCAACTGGATATGTATATGCCTGGATCTTTCCCCATCACATGATGCTTGCCAACTAGAGAATAAATAGAACGGGATAGGGATGAACATTAATGACTCTTGCATAAATTGTAAATACATAAAAGTAAAAGACAAGCCCTTCGCAGAGAGAAGTAGAGGTTGTCATGCGCTTTTTGATTTTGAATGTGCAAGCTCTTAATGGAAAGCAACGTCACTTTATATCACCCCTTGTGATAGCGTTATTTGTTATGCAGTCCATCGCTTTTATTTCTTCACCATCACAAGTTTCTACAAAGCTTTTTTCCCTTCCAATAAAAGATTATACATATTTAGGAGCAATTTTTATTTTTTTGTGCACCGATGACAACTTATTTGAATGATCTTATTCGATCCATAGGTAGACATGATAGACTCTAATGGCAAGAGATTGGCTTTAAGGGTTTTGGATGCACAAGTAGTATCTCTACTTAGTGCGAATTTTGGCTAGCAAAAGATCGTAAGCAAGCACCACATTTTAGATGATCCATAACAATATAACTTCTATGTGAATGTAAGCAAACATAACTCATTGCATTGTCTTCTTTGTCCAACGCCAACTATTCGACCATGCATAGCATATTTAATGGGGTCTCACAATTATAAAAGATATACAATATAGTTTATTTATCTCCCTCATAATCAGAGCTGCGTTGTCCTTGACGCGGGTGGTCGAGCTTTGGCATGGATATCCAAGTGACCTCACACAACCTCTTTGACGTGGCCTAAGTTGATGGTCGTCTGCGGTGAAGTCGGAGTCACATGCTCAGGGAGAAGGGACGACGACGACACGTGTTTGAGGAGAGATGATGACGATGATGTCAATGTGCTATCTCGACGAGGCTCTCTTTGTAGAGGCGTGTGTGGGGTATCTTATGTATACCGCTTAACGGATTGTGTTGGCTTCGCTTGGGTTTTCAGTAATTAACTGAGCAATTTTCTTCTGCTTAATAATGGATGATGCAAAACTTTTGCCTCCGTTTTTTTTCTAAAAAAACACATGCCGATGTGTCATTGATAAATATATTCGTATGCATATGGATATACGATATATAAATACAAGACATGAAGACCAACGAAAACGAAACTACGCATAAGACCAAAGATGCTTCATAGGATGTATCCATGGCTAGTGGGACAGAACAATCTTAACAATCTTCAATTCAACTCTTCCTACTCGACTGATCTCGATCTTCCGCGTATTCAGGTAGATGTAAAATGTTCAAGAGAACTGTGAATTTGAACGGATTTTCTTTACATTTCTTTGTATGCACACGTTATTTTGAAGTATATTCTTATACAATTACCAGGATTTTGGAGAAAAATTCCCTAAAAAAAAGGACTTCGGAGAAAAACCACAATTATCATTCACTTTTGAAAAACGGAAAATACCCCCAGCAAAAAAAGGGAAAATCTAATCTAAAACGGAGCCGCTCCCCATTCACCGGCCCCGTACGCCTGAAGCCCTCCAGGCTCCCGCCGCCCCCTCCCGCCCCCAAACCCTAACCCCTCCGCCTCTCGCCGCCGCCACCGCGGCTCCCCTCTCCTCTTCGCCGCGACATCCCGTCCCGGCCCTTTCCACCACGCCCACAATCTTCCTCCATTAGATTTCGAGGTAAGAGCTCGCCTCCACCCAGATCCAGGGATTGGTTAAACCCCGCTGACCTGCACGATCCGTCGGCGCGCGCCCGGCAATCCAATCCAATCCAATCCAATCTGAAATCCGCGGCTGTTTCGCAGGGGTCTCGGGAGGATGGCGTTCCTGCAGAAGGTCGGGAATGCCCTCAAGCGGTCCGCGGGCTCCGGCTCGGCGATGCTCCAGGCGGTCCGGTCCATGTCCTCCTCCAAGGTCTTCGTCGGAGGTTCGTCGGAGTTCTCCCTTCCGTACCGCCCATCCCTTTCCTTCGCGCCTCGAGATTAAGATTTTCTAGTTCGGGGGAAGCCCTTGCCTTAGATTGTACCGCCCTGATTCGTTCCGTCCTTGCAGGCATCTCGTACGGCACCGATGACCAGAGCCTCGCGGATGCGTTTTCCAACTACGGTCAAGTCACGGAAGGCATGTTCCTGTCATGTTTTCTCCGTTTCTCATGGACTTAGAATATGCGATCCTTTGTATGTGGGCTAATAAATCTGTCTTATTTGTTCAGCCAAGGTGATTATGGATCGTGAATCCGGTAGGTCAAGGGGGTTTGGTTTCGTGACATACACTTCGTCGGAGGAGGCTGGAGCTGCCATTACCGGAATGGATGGGAAGGTGAGCTGCGCATTATTCGTCAAACTGTTTGCACTTGGCAATTGGCACGGCAGATGCTGACGAACCTCATGCTTTGATTTTTCTTTTCCTGTTCTGGTTCTAAGCATTGCTTAGTACCGTGTCATGAATCATCTAACTTTAGCTTGTATGTTGCGTGCGGTGTATTTTTTTTGGAGGCTAAAGTTTTGTGTTTTAATAGATTATTTTGACAGCAATAAAAATTAGGTGATCAGCTTAGATTCCTTTGAATTGGAGATTATTTTAGTAGTCATCAGTTCAAGTCATTGAAATATCCAAGGCTAAACTAAGCATCAGAGCATTTCTACCTTGTTGGGGAATTGAGTCCTGTCACTGGTTAGACAAGAGTGAATGCCTTATTCTTGTCCTTCATATGCTTGCTCATCTGTGGGTGTAACAGTTTAATTGCTGGAATCCTAAGTGGTAACACAAAGACTTGTTTTTTGTTGCTGTTGGACACAAAGCAAAATTATGAGTTTCTTTTTTTTTGTGTGTATACCATTTATTAACCTACATACATAGGTAGCGCTGTTCTGGAATATGACCTGCATTGCCATACTAAATATCGAAAGGTTGCGAGATTCATCCCAAGCTAATCCAGGGTTCATCCGAATTAAGGGGCATGCATCGTGGTGTTGGGTTTTTTATTGTTTCATATACCTCAGGATGTTGAAGATGCATTTGCTTCTACAAGTAGTTTTTGTGTGTGTGTTTGATCTTATAATTGTGGTGCCACGGAAAGTTGGATATCTTTTACAGCTTTTTGTGTGTTAGATAAATAAAATAACTAATTGTGATGCGTCAACTCAAAAGCAAGCTATCATTTTTAGCTTATTTCATGGGAAATTGGAATTCCACAATTCCACTACCAAGCTGTTGATTATTCATTGTCTAGTTGGCAGGTGAACAACTCGTGTTCACCAGTTAGGGAGGTCAAGTAGGAGAAGAGGGAAATGATGTGGAGGTAGTGGCAGGGTGGTGATGAGAGGAATCAGTGTGGGGTGGCCATGAGTGATAGCTGAGGCTGGTGGTTATTGGGAGTATCATAGTTCAAAAAAGCGCTAGGTGTTAATTGTGCGTTTTGCCACCGCCTTGCGCTTTTCCGATCAAAGCGCATGCTTATGTGCAATTATGCGCAGATTAAACGTAGTTATGCGCTAGTGTTTTGCTATCGCCTAGAGCCTAGGCGCACTTAAGCGCTCGCTTAGGCACGCCTTTTTTAACTATGGGAGTATCACATCCAGTGACCTAGTTGGTGCGTCAGTGGCCCAACCCTTACCATTTCCAACTCTGGTCACCCAGCTATCACTTCTAGCCGTGCGACTTGCCTTGACAGAGTGGCTTGATGACCACCAGTACATTATATATTTTAGCTATGTCACTGGAGATTGAGAATATTTATTTGCTGACTCTTGTCATAATGACTGGTGATCATGATTGGTTTTACAGGAAAAGGTTATATTCATCTGAAAAGAAAACATTTCTACACAATTGCATTATAACACTGGAAAAATTGGTTTGCTTCTGAATAACATTATGACACTAGCGCCATATTTGCTCTCTATAACAGACTGCTATTCCCATAAGACTGGTTATGTTGCTGAAAGTTTTGGTCCAACCGTCTAGCCGGTTGGTGTCGAATTAAGGATGAAGTTTGTTGTTGTATGGATCTAACTGTTGTGAGATAGGACTGCAATGTTACCATTTCATGGATCCAGTAGGGTCAGGTATCATAATTTATAGACTGTAAATAAACATAAGATTCTTTGCAAGAGATTTTTTTAATGGATCTGTTCTATGAAAAGAATTCTTGTGAAAATTTCCTATGGATTATAATCTTACAAATCAAGCACACATGATAAGTTTTTAATGATTACAATTCTCCAAAATTCATATGAAACTCCTGAATCAAAGGGGCGCTAAGCATTTTTGTACTTATCAGTGCTTTTGGAGATAATGTTAACACTTGACATGTGAATAGGCTATTGTAAAAACTTCAGGTAATGTGTACCCACGAAATAAAGCGGACTGCTTTTATCTTTTTAAATGGCACAGTAAAATACTGTGCTATTTGAGAAATTAAACATGGTTGATTACGACAGAACCTAATTACTGTGTATATTTCCTGTTATTTGAAATCACCGGAATTACGTTCCGACATAAGAAAATATATTTTGATATGTCGATGCACTAGAGATCAAAATATGATTCGGAAATATGCTTTGTAGTATCTCAGCTTGTGCAGTGGTCCTTTCAGTTACAGGGAGGCAAAGCCACAAATACACTCTAGGACTAGCACAATTTGCTGGCCACTGTAACTGAGTCTAGTATGTTTTACTGTCATCTCCAACTGTTATGTAGCTTACTAGCTGTTGATTCATGGTCCGAAAATTTTATGCCCCTTGAGCAACAAACTACAGTTTTCCTAACTGAGGCAATGCCATTGCCTGTGTCATCAGCCGGACAGTCAGCTCTTGGCAACCTTGTTCTTAGGACTGAATATTTAGCAGAAGTTTTGCAGTTGTATTCCTTGCAAAATTCTATGAAGCTAGTGCATCTTTAATATGGCATGCTTTTTCGTCATGAATGCAGAATGTTGTCAATGCAGATTGAATAGTATTTGGTCATATGTTGCCATTTAGGCGGCATTGAACAGTATTTGGTCATATGTGCAGAATGATGTCAAGGCAGATCGAATAGGGAGCATATAGTGTTGAGGACGGTAGGCAGGAGAGGGTGGTGAACCAGCCATTTGTGTTGGATAGGGTGATGGGATAAAACCATCGACTTTCTTAAAGAGATGACATTTTGCTCTTATTTACTGTATTCAACTTGTATAGATTTGTCATTTTTTAATGACCTGACTCGTTCTTCATCCAAAAGAATGTAAGAGTAATAGAAATATTGTGAGTGGCATTACCAGGTAGTTGGTCTGCATCTTTTTATGACAGAATAGTACTCCCTCTGTAAACAAATGTAAGAGTGTTTAGATCACTAAAGTAGTGATCTAAACGCTCTTATATTTCTCTACGGAGTGAGTAGTTTTGTTCCTGTCATCTTCTGGTCCTATATGCTGTAGCGTGAAGTTAGTTTAAGATTGGACTAAAATCATCAGTATAATTTTTGGTCTCATAGAAGTTGGGTGCTTTTTAGCTTACTTGTGCAATGGATGGATTGCTGTTCTGTTTGATTTATTATTCTTTTCTCGTGCGCACTTTTGAGTGTTTTTCTTTTGTGTTGTATTTTTCTTCCTGGAGGCTGGCATATGATCCTGCTGTGGTTAATTTGTGGTATCAGCTGAATCAGTCTTTTTTAAATGTACTCCACTGGTTATGCAGCTTGTTTCTTTTTGTGCCCGGAGGCATCTGTGATATCCATTTGATTGTTTTTGTTAGCATCTTGATCAGTCTTCTATAATCCTTGCCTGCTGGTTCATTTTCTAACATGTTTCCTTTTGCTGTACCAGGATCTGCAGGGTCGGATAGTGAGGGTGAGCTATGCTCATGACCGTGGTAGTCGTCCAAGTTTTGGGGGTGGTGGTGGCTATGGCGGCGGTGGTGGCTATGGCGGCGGTGACGGTGGTTACGGTGGAGGGGGTGGTTCCTATGGTGGTGGTGGAGGCTACAGCGGAGGTGGTGGAGGCTACAGCGCAGGTGGTGGATATGGAGGTGGAGGCAGAGGTGGCGGCGGTGGTGGATACAATAGTGGTGGCAATTACAATTCAGGATACAACAGTGGGGGGAACTATGGTGCCCCTCAAGGTGGGCAAGGTGGCTATGGGGGTGATGCTGGTTTCACAGGGGTTGGTGGTGGTGGATACAATGCTGCTCCTGCCAACAACTATGGTGGCGATAGCCTGAATCAAGGGGGCGAAGCACCTCCTGCATTTGGAGGTGGTGCTGGTTTCACAGGGGTTGGTGGTGGTGGATACAATGCTGCTCCTGCCAACAACTATGGTGGCGATAGCCTGAATCAAGGGGGCGAAGCACCTCCTGCATTTGGAGGTGGAAACTACGGCTTAGGCAATGACAGCTATGCGAACGATGCCCCCGTTGATCTGCCTCCTGGTAAGCTCAATGAGTTGCTAAAGGATCTCAAATTTGATGTTGGTGGCAAGGAGGATGGTGCTGGGGAGGGCGCCGGCTTGGTTGACGCGGACACCAAGACAAGCGAGGGACAGGATGACTTTCTCGACGACGACTTCAGCAAGGATGAAGATGACTACGCCAACAAGAGAAGCTGAATGTCTATCCAGCAAGAAGCACCAGCCGAATAATTTTCCATGGATATGTTCTCCATGACCGCCTTGTTTTTGGTATGTCCTGTGATGAAGATAATAATGTAGTGCTTGCAAACAAGTTACGTCTCGGTCTCTTAGCTATGTTCGTTACGTCTGCTTTGTGTACTGTGTGCTGGATTCATAGTATGGTGCGAACTTGAACCTCAACTCTGCATGTATTGGACGCTGTGAAATTGCATCTTCAGTAGCTGCTTGTTATATCAGTTTGCTATAGTTTGTAGTTCAGTACTTCAGGTAGGACAAGCAGGTTGGAAAGCAAACCCCTTGATTGAAAACTGACTTAAAGTGAAATGTTGAGGGTACACACCTCCAATTGGTGCCTGTTGGAAAGAGGCGACCTGTCGAGGTCCGTCTCCACGATGAATAACCACAGCTGGTCTTGGACCTGACGTGGCTCGACTGGGCAGCGAGGTGACGGTCATGACGATCGTCACCGATGATAGCAGAGTTTACATCCATATCTGGATCATGACTTACCCCTTAGGCTAGTCCCAATGGGGAGGAACTTAGTAGTAACATCGTTGCCATGTAGGACAAAAAGCTGACATGGCAAACATTTAATGAGGAAAGAGAGGGTAGTGGTAACATAGCTAGTTACCGGAACGTCACATATTTCAAGACATTGTGAGTCTATAAACTAATAAATAGAGTTTTGCATGATGTTCCTACCCATTGTGATGGTGGTAACATAGCATAAAATAGCGTGTATGTTCTTGCTCTATGTTACTCCCCATTGTGACCAGCCTTAGGCCCCGCTTGGAATCGTACGTCGGGATTTCATTTACACGTGTATATCAGAAAATTCATTATGACCTAGACCTAAACCAGGCTGATACTACCTTTGTCCTGATTTATTAGTCCCCTTTGTAGTTTGTGCCAAACTTAATGCATGTTAATAAAAATTATATCGTTTGATTTGTACTTTAGCTTGTTCGGATCTGCTTTACTCCACAACTCTGCTTCCGGAACTGCTGGAGCGGCCCGAACGCCACGGCTCCATGGAGTCAGAGGAGTGGAGCTGAGCCGGCCGTAGTACAATCTAGTGGAGTGGCAAAAACCGAGCTCCGCGTGTGACTCGCAATTAATCGGTTGGCTGATCCAAAATGTCTTCTCTCGTGTATAGCAACTCCCTACCCCGATCATATGGAGTGGAGTCAGCAGCCGAACATGCTATCTACTCCCGATTTTGTATCGTGGAGCCAACAGTTCAAAGAAGGAAGCGGAGTCAAGAATTTGATGGAGTGGAGATGATCCGAACAGGCTCGCATTTTGTTAGTTAAATTTATGATCAAAATTTGGCATAAAAATAAACCAGGACCGAGGTAGTATTGAACAGAGGAGGACTTCTTGTTACTACTTCTCGCTGGCACCAAAAGAAGTTTCGCCTGATTCGGACCTTTTGTGGTGGTCTGCCGAGGACAACACCTAAAAACAACCCTTGTGCCATGGAATATTCCCTTTTACGATTGAAGAACCTGGCTTTGATGACATTCTTGAGAAAGGTATTTCCTCTACTAGGCTCGTATTACCGGCGGTAGCGTAACTTTCGACTTGAATCAAAACGATGGCTGGTGTCTGGTTTCATTTACACGTGTATATTACCGGCCGTAGTGTAACTTTCGACTGGAATCAAAACGACGGCTGATGGCCTGTATCGTTTTACAGGGGTATTTGGAAGCTAAACGGTAATCCAAGCGGGGCCTTACCTTCGCAAGATATTGCATGGACCTGTGTCTCTGGAGACGAAACAATATGGTTTGGGCTCCTTAATTGGGACCCCTCTCTTTAATCTCCCACACCCGCTCTTCGCCAGTCCGTCGCGGCAGCTCCCTCCTCTCCTTAAGATGACGGCACCTTGTGTCAGAACTCCTCCACATCGAGGAATAAAAAACTAACCTAAAATATCACCTGATGTATCTGTTTGGTATTGTGCAAGAGCTTGTGTACAAGTTAGCGGCAACAAGATACTACTCCCTTCGTCCCAAAATTCTTGTCTTTAATTTATCAAAATACGGATGTATCTAGACACGTTTTAGTGTTAGATACTTCCCTATTTAGACAAATCTAAGACAAGAATTTTGGGACGGAGGGAGTACTAGCTTGCTGTCATGAAAAAAAATAGGTTGCTGTTTTTTTTTTTTTGACATCAATGCCAAGTGATCAATACTAGCTTGCTGTTTTTTTTTTGACAGAAATACTACTAGCTTGCTGGTTGTTTCAACGAACGCAGGACATGCCTAGTTCGAAAAAATGATTTTTTTTTCAGAGAAAGGGCTTTTGTATCTGGTCGTTTGATTACAGACAATATAATTTCAGCATATGAATGCCTTCACTTTATGAGAAAGAAGAAGAGAAAGAGTAACTCTCATGCTGCCCTTAAGTTGGACATGATGAAGGCATACGACCGAGCCGAATGGTCTTATTTAGAAGCGGTGATGAAGAAGATTGGCTTTTCACATCGTTTCATCGCTGCTATTATGAGGTGTGTTACGTCGGTTTCTTTTTCAGTATCGATCAACGGTGGTAAGCTAGATGATTTCAGGCCTACACGGGGTCTCAGGCAGGGGGACCCTATATCACCATATCTATTTCTATTGGCGGCAGAAATGATTATCTTGTTTGTTGAAAGCAAATGAAGCAAGTAATTTGATCAGGGGACTGAAAGTTGCAGCACAAGCACCCCAGGTAAATCATCTATTGTTTGCTGACGATAGCTTATTATTTGTTGGTGCTACAATGGAGGAGGTCGAACAGATGAAGGAGTTACTAAAGGTATATTGCGAGGCTTCTGGTCAGAAAATTAATAGTGACAAATCTTCCATCTTTTTTAGCAAAGGGGTTCCAATACAGACTAGGGAAGCTTTTAAATTAATATTGCAAGTCCTAATGAGACTTTGTCAGAGAAGTATCTGGCTTTGCCTAGGAAGTTGGGTGCTCGAAAAATGGAACGTTCAGGTTCTTAAAGATAGATTATTGGCTCAAATACAAGGATGGGTTGAGAAGTGTTTGTCTACTTCAGGGAAAGAGGTCCTCGTGAAGTCTGTTGCACGGGCAATCCCCACATTCTCGATGTCATGTTTTAAACCTCCTCGAGGCCTATGTGAGCACTTAAACGGGATGATACAGAAGTTTTGATGGGGTAGTAAGAAGGGAGAGAGGAAAGTGCGACATGGGTCTCTTGGGCTGAAATGACTCAACCAAAAAATATGGGAGGTCTTGGATTTCAGGATATTGAGCTATTCAATTTAGCGATGCTAGCGAAACAAGCTTGGAGACTATTACAAGATCAGACTTCGGCGAGCAGCCAGATTCTAAGGTCTGTATACTATCCGGATGGGAATTTCCTTGAGGCAGAAGTGGGTGTTGCACCAAGTCAAGTGTGGTGAGCTATCATTGAGGGAAGAGACACTCTTAAGTTGGGACCGGTGAAGAGGATTGGTACAGGAGAAGGGACTCGAGTTTTGGAAGATAACTGGCTCCCAAGAGATTTCAGTTTAAGGCCAATTGTCGCTAGATCGGCTAATCCCCCAGAGATGGTTAGCGAGTTAATTCAAGCAGTTGTAGGAGGATGGAACCTTCAGGCATCGGATGAGCATATTCTGGAAATCGATAAAGAAGTCATCATGAGGATTCCTATTAGCTCTAGGAGACAAGATGACTTTTGGGCTTGGCATTACGAAAAGCACAGACGTTTTTCGATTTGGTCAGCATATAGAATGCTTGTTGGGATTAAAAGACAAAGGGAGGACTGGCTGGAACATAGACCTAGTAACTCAAATTCAGAGGACATTAAAAAATCATGGGTGAAATTATGACATGTCCAGGTTCCAGCTAAAGTTCGAATGTTTGTATGGCGGCTCATGAAGATGTCAATTCCTACTGAGGTGGTTCGTGTGCATAATTGCCACGGATACCACATGCCCGATTTTTCAAGCTGCTCCTGATACTTGGAGGCACGCACTCTTGGACTGTAATATGTCCAGAGCAGCGTGGGCGCTAGCTGATGAAGAACTAGTTGAACATGTTATCATGAACTCAAGGCTATGGATTTTCTGGTTATTTGATACCCTGAAAAAAGATGAATTGGCTGTAGTGCTACTCACGTTGTGGGCCTTATGGTGGGCGAGGAGGAGAGCCATTCATGATTTTTTTTTTTTTTTGGAAAAGGGGCTTGATCCCCGGCCTCTGCATCAGAATGATGCATACGGCCATATTATTAAAAGTCAAACAGGTCCAACAAAGGTCTTACAGACTCCGAATACAAAGGGAAACAGGACCGCCACAGCCGGCAGGCAAAAGACAGATAAGCTACTAAACACCTATCCTATTACATGACCGCCATCCAAACCGGTTGTAGATATCCCGAGCTACCGTCTCCCAACGGATAGATGCAGTAACCAAAGGCTTCCTGGCCTCCGTCTGAGTGAGTAGCGATCACATACGGATAAGAGTAGTGGCCCTGAAGATAACCTGCAAGAAGTGAAAATTCATGATGAAGAGTTCCAAGACCCTTTGCCCACTTGGGGTTTCATAACAAGGTATTTGGATGAGATTCAAGTCTCTGCAAAACCGAAGAAGGTGACTGTGAATCAAGGAACAACAAGGACTAGGAGAAAATGGATTGCTCCTGAGGCGGGATGGTTTAAGATGAATATTGATGGGGAATTCTCTAGAGATGGTCATAAGGGTGCAACAGCGGCGGTCTGTCGTGATAAATCTGGTCAGTTTCTAGGAGCTTCTGTGGTTGAGATTGAGGGTCAAACCGGTCCGTCTTGCATTGAAGCTACACCATGTAATGAGGGTTTTGCACTTGCTCAAGATCTCAATATTGATGCAGTTAAAATGGCTAGGGACTGTCTACAGGTGGTGACAAGTTATCACAAGAAGGCTTTATGTTCCTATACGATGATCTTGACGGAGATGGTGCACCGCGCGTCATCGTTTCGACGGACGGTAGTAGTTCATGAGAATAGGGAGACTATAGAAGAAGCACATAGCTTGGGTAAGGCTGCGTCGTCTTTGGACGTAGGCCGTTATGTATGGTTGGGTTCGCTCCCGGATATTTGCTGTATTCGGCTGAACATTTTGACTGAATAAAGAACCCTATTACACTAAAAAAAGTAAAAGGAAATTGCCTTAAAGGGTGGGGCGGGGGGGTCAAATTCAAATAAAAAACCCTAAGAAAAAGGGAAGGGAAAACTAATAAGAAAATAAATAAAGATAAGTATAATAAAATATGTTTTTTTTACGAAAAGACGTCTATATTTCATTGATTAATCAGGAGAGAAGCAGATACACCTGGATGTGTGCTATAGGAATCCCATGAGCTGTGGAACAGAGCATATGTGAGCATTGAACACACGGGATTCAACTTTTTTGTTTCCCAGTTTTTCATCAACTTCTAGAGGTTGATATAATAAAAGATGGGATTTTCAAGGCAATTTCAGGTACTGGGCCCTGATCTGTGTGCAGTCTATTCTGCCATTTAACAATTGTGAGATTAACTTCAGATGTTGCATTTTGATTTATTTGTATTCTTTATACCACATATTTTCCAGGTGTGATTTGGCACTTGAATGTACTCGTTATGTCGTTAGATACATCATTAGTGAAGGAAAAAATAAAGCACACTAGGAAGATAAGCATGCTACTGAGCATTTCCCCATGTAGGTTTGATCTCGCTATTTTTTTTTAAATAATACATTTTATTTAGTAAATTTCATAACTAGTACGTGGCTAGGCGAATTTTCAAAAATATGACCCAATCGGCCAGCAGCAGGCCGACTAGGCCTTGTCGGCTTGCTGCTGGCCGATTAGGACCTTATCGGCCTGCTGCTAGCCGATAGGCCTGTCGGCCACAAGCTCTCCAGCAGTCGGCCTTGCTGCTTGGCCGACAGGACCTTATTGGCCTGCTGCTGGCCGATAGGACCTTATTGGCCTGCTGCTGGCCGACAGGACCCTATTGGCTAGCTGCTGGCCTATTGCATGCATAAAAATATTCACATACCTAAAAATATTCACATACATAAAAATATTCACATACCTAAAAATATTCACGGACCAACTACAAATATTCATATACCTACAAATATTCACATACCTAAAAATACTCACGGACCAACTAAAAGTACTTCATATACCTAAAAATATTCACATACCTAAAAAAAGTCCAAGACCAACTAAAAATACTTCATATACCTAAAAATATTCACATACCTAATAAAAAGTCACGGACCAACAAAAATACTTCATATACCTAAAAATATTCACATACCTAAAAAATACTACCAAACAATTACGAGAGATAAAATGTGTGTTGGAATATACCCTTGAAGCGTGCAAACGAACAACGAACGTCGGTCTTCAATCAACGGAACCGGAGCCGGAAACTCGCGTAGCAACGCCGGAGCTCCACCACCACCACTGCCTTTTAGGTATGTGAATATTTTTAGCTATATGAAGTATTTTTAGTTGGTCCGTGACTATTTTTAGGTATGTGAATATTTGTAGGTATATGAATATTTGTAGTTGGTCCGTGAATATTTTTATGTATGTGAATATTTTTAGGTATGTGAATATTTTTATGCATGCAATAGGCCAGCAGCTAGCCAATAGGGTCCTGTCGGCCAGCAGCAGGCCAATAAGGTCCTATCGGCCAGCAGCAGGCCAATAAGATTCTGTCGGCCAGCAGCAGGCCAATAGGGTCCTGTCGGCCAAGCAGCAAGGCCGACTGCTGGAGAGCTTGTGGCCGACAGGCCTATCGGCTAGCAGCAGGCCGATAAGGTCCTAATCGGCCAGCAGCAGGCCGACAAGGCCTAGTCGGCCTGCTGCTGGCCGATTGGGTCATATTTTTGAAAATTCGCCTAGCCACGTACTAGTTATGAAATTTACTAAATAAAATGTATTATTTAAAAAAAATTAGCTTTGATCTCTTGATTGAACCAAGCATGTATTTTCTTGTAGCAGATATTACCTGAACTAGGATCACTATAAATTAATAAGCTAGAGTTGTTGCACAGTACCCCTTGGGTATATAGATAAATTTTATTTGAGTATAATGATGGAGAATGCAGTGTTAGACTTGAAAATATATGCTCCCGTTTGCGTGTTATTTCACAATAGTTGTCTACTATCGTACTGTTGCTTCCTGTAGGAAACTATGCTCAATTTGTTTCTGTCATGTGCATGCCAAATTACCAAAAAAATTAATAAAATTGATGAACTGTTTTCTTCATAGCTTTCCTTGTTTTTCTCGCACTATTTTCAGAACTTGAACTAGCTAGCAAAATTGATATTGCTTGGCATAACTGTCCTTACTGGGTTAGCTCATATCCTTACGCCTTGCAGTGATCTTCTTTGGCCATTAATCTCATTACATATTTTGTTGCATGCCTCTCTCCACTACATGGTGAAGACAGCAAAGGAAGTATGCTAGATTAACCAGAATGCAACAAATTATCTTGCAGCTTGTTCCATTTCTTTGCTTCACTTGTACTTGTGCTCCAATCCAGTAGACTGGAATATACTCTGTCTTACTCCACTGTTGTTTGTATATGGAAGTACAAACTAGTTGAAGGAAACGAAGATCGAATGGAAGGTTTTCTCTATTGCCTTGTGTACACAACAAGCTACATAGGATGGTCATGGATGGTCTGTGTTCCATTCATATCTTCTCTGGCTCTGGCGCTGATGGTTCTTCTGCCGAATTGCTGTAGCTGAGCCAGCGGTGGGCTCCAACGATGATGAGGATGGGCATCCACGGCATCCGTACTATATGTCCAGCGTCATGGACCAACTTCCAGGAGAGGCCTGTCAAGGTTCTACGATGGCAAGTCACAATCATTCAGTTTGGTGGGCAGCGTGAAGGCAGTGGAGGATCTGCCGGAAACGGCTGCAAGAAGCAGATGAACGTTGCAAACTTGTCCAAGGCCATCAAGAAAGGTGACAATGAGCTAGATGAGGAGGCCTCCTTCGAAATCAAGATTACCAACTGGTTTCAGCTAGCTTTGATGGTGCCTCCAGCAGCTGAGAGTAATCTATGAATCATCAGATGATATCATGTATGAATTTCTACTTGTCTGTAGATAGGTGTGGATAGTGATGAAAAATACTAGCTGACCATTGCTGCTCTCTGTATGTATGCCAGTTAATTTTCCATTTTCTCTTGCTAAACTAATTAGTGATCATACACTGAGGTACGTACAAAGAAAGGCGATTTGATCAAAGCATTATTTTGGTGTCGGCTGCCTATGTTGGATGGGTGGGAAACCTATAATGAATTAGTTCAACAATGCCTTCAGCAGCTATACCTTTTACTGGTTTTATCAGTTCATCTTTATCGTGCATGGTTTATAACACATGTCAATAGCTTGAAATGTTCCTATTTTGACACGACATCATGTTAGTTGTGTTGCTGAAGCTCCCGCTGGAACATATCCTGTAATACTGAACTTCGAGCTTGCGAACGGTAAGACATACAAAGTTACCTGAACAAGTTTCTTTTTGTGGGTACCAGAACAAGTAATTCATTTGCCAAAAATCCATACCTGATGTTCTTTGGGGATCTGGTGATGTTTGTTATAAGCTTAAATGTCACACAGTTTGTATTTTGCTATTTATATTGTTTTAACATCTCACATTATGAATGTTTTTTGAGGAATTGCAGCATTGCGTGCCTATTAAGTACGTAGGAGAAAACAGTACAGAGACATGCTTGAAAACATGGAGATGTTACAAAGCAAAGACAGTAAAAAGAGGAGAAGAAAGGCACAAAGCCAGTCCTCAACCCGGTTCATGTTCTGGTGCATTCTCAGTGTCCGATAGCCAGTGCAAGGATAATGCCGGTTGAGAGATATCGTGCTTGATAAGGTGCGGCACTTGAACTTCAGCAAGGTGACTGTTCTGAAATGCTCTGCGATTCGGCTCCTTCCAAATGTTCCAGCAGGTGTATATGGCAGTGGGTCCACCCTCCTCGTTTCATTGCTGCTTTGGTAGGATAAGCAGCAGCATAATTATCTATTAGAGCTTCAATTGATCTTGAGTTCTTGACACGTTTTCACTTCCTTGAACTCCTTCTGTGAGGAAACACATCTTTGTTTTTCCGCCTATCGTGGATTTGGTATTGAGCTCGGAGATATGGAGTTCACTGAAACTGGGAAATGCTAAAAGTCAACTAGTCTGTGATGCCGGAATAAGGAGCCCACTAAATTGATATCGACATCTATGATCATTCAGTTATCTTCTGATATCCCAAACCACTATAGGTTACTTTGTGACTCCGTAGAGAGTAGAGACTCATACATCTTGCAGTCCTCTTAAGCAGCCTAGCAGGACCCTTTATATAAAGGAAAAGACGACTAGGAACAGCTGGTTTCTTCTTCACACCTTTTTTGCGAGAGAATCATTTCATTTTGTGCAGAGAAACCATGTTAAACCGATGAAGGCACTACTAAGCAGATGTCATCTACCATATTCATGCTAAATGAGTTGCCAACTAATTTTTTTGTGAAGGTCGTGTGCCAAGAAATCAAATTTGGAAAATATCTAACACAACAAAAAGGTCAGATTGTATCTCCCCTAAAAATGTCATATTTGTGAACAGAGGGAGTATTAAACTGATGAAGGCACTACTTTGCTTATATTTCTCATTGAGAGGCTCTGCCTCCCCGGTATGCTAGTAGTATCCTTCCGATTGCATTTCCTTTTTTGTTATTTCTCATCAAGATCTTTAGAATAAACTTGAATTTACACGTGAAAAGACTGACATAAGAGCAACTCTATCCGATCCCCTAAAAGATCGAGAAGGGAGTTATACGATAAGAGAAGGGGGTTATACGATAGGTGCTTGTCTGGTTTGATGTTCCCCTTCTCTCTTGTGACCACGTCGCCCCCGCGCGGGCGACCGGCCGCGCGACGGGCCTCCTCCCTCCTTCCTTCTTGCCGCTGTCGCTGGCGCCCGCGGCCGGCTTGGCCCCGGGGCTGATGGTGGCGGCGGCCTCCTGGCCCTTCCCCTCCCGGTCGCTCTTCGGCGCGGGCGGAGCTGCTCCGAGGGGTGCATCTAGGCGGCGGCGGTCTGGCGTGGCGACGGGGCTCCGTGGCGCATGCAGGCGAGCTACTGGGCGGCGGCGGGATTTGGCGTCGTCCGCTCGGCCCAGATCTGGGCCCTTCGGGCCCCATCTGGGCCTGGGCGGGCCGGCGGCGGGGATGGCTCCGGTGTGGCTTCTCGGAGGAGGGGAGATGCGACGAGTGGCTGGGTGCCGGCGGCGACGACGCCGGCCTGCTGCATCGCGACCGGCGGGGCTTAACGGGTCCGCTTCGGGCCTGGCTGGGCCAGAGGTGGCCCGGCATGCCCCGCTGCCGCGTCCAGACGGCTACCACAACGGTGCCGGAGGCACGGGCCTCCCTCGCCACGGCGGTGGAGGTGGTTCCCTCCCGCTCAGCGTCGATGTTGGTGCTCCCGTCGTGGTGAGCTTCTCTCCAGTCCTCTTGGCCTCGTGATGGTGTTCGTAGTGCGGCAGCGTGGGTGGCAGCGCTACTACGTTGACGCATGGTGATGGGCGACGGTTTGGCGGGTTGGTTCCATTCGGTTGGGCGGTTGGGGTTGGAATGCGGGAGAAATCCCTGCCGGCTTCGGCCTCGACGCGGTGACACCTGCGGGTGCCACCATTCCTCCCTGGAGGGTGTCGATGGTATCCACCCCCACCTCCCTCCGCGTGCCCCGGGAAACCTGAGGACTCGTCCGGGCAGCAGCGTCGTCGGCGTCACATCCCTTCTTGGAGGTGCTGCTTGGTACGCGGCGGATCGGAACCTCGGTCTGTGATGTTTTGTTTCGGGTGGGCGCCGCGGTGGCGGGTCATCCACGCTTTGCCAAGCTGCCGTGGTTGGCATTTGTTTCTTCTTATTTTTCTCTTGGTGTGTTGTGCTGCTCGCCACAGCATTATCTGTACTCGGGGTTGGTTGCTTTGGAATACAAAGCGGGGAACCCTTTTTCGGTAAAAGATCGAGAAGTATCCGGCCGATTATTTACTTCACTAAGGTTTGGTCGGTTCTAGCCGACCCCCTAAATTTAACGGAGTAAAAATAAAATTTGGATAGATGAACATAGATTCAATTTAAACAAACTTCTAAACTGAAGTTGGACACATAATTTACATTACCGTCCACCGAAACATAGTCTACTTTAAACCAACTAGTAAGCGTGCACGTGCAATGCACGTATGACATTAAGAGTAAACTTCCTTGTACATCGTAGTTTTGATACAATTTTAAATAGACATAGTTGCTAAGTGCATCTTCATAACTATCTTTTTTAGATAGAATGTGCAACTTTGTGAAGGATATAACGAAATATGAACAGAATATTCGGGACATGTGAAATAGACCTTTTGAGTATGTCATTTTCAGTCAAAACTATATGCTCATGCCACTATCAGGCAATATAACTTATTTGGGTTTCTCTTGAACTCCATGCCATGTGTTCTGCACATGAAAAAAGAGCATGCATGTCCTGCATCTGTCCATTTGTTTCTTTGTTATGCTGGAGAAGTAATCTTTTGTTGGCCCTTCGAATCGAAAATGCTTGCCGATGTTATCATCTTATCCATTAAGATAGTCCACAACCGAGACACGAACCACAAGAATACTTATATATTCAACAAAACGTTAAATTATAATACACTCCTGGTCAGTGATAAGCGATATTAAGCCGATATCACAACATAAACAAAAATGACCTACAGAACAACTGGACTTATAAAAATATAGTGATGTCAAAAGTAGGAATGTGCAGAAGCTGTACAGTGGTACAATATATATTAAACAAGAAAATTGGAAATAATGTATTTTACAAGTATAGTACATAATAGCAAGTATAGAACACCATTATAAGTAAAAAAACATCTTTCTAAGGATGCAGCAACAATGTCTCTGCAAGAGAAAATCAACAATGTGCCTCCATTGACCAGGTTGAGACGCAGCACCTTCAGGCAAGGGTAGTTAACACATCTCCACCTTCTCTATACACAAACCAAATATATATTTTGTTAGGGAAAAAAATTCATTTTGAAACACTGAGTTCTAACATGCAACCCTTCGTCACAAGTCTCAAGCCTGAATGTGTGTTTTTACCGGAAGAAACAAATTCAGTTAGATAGTGCAGATGGTATTACCATGGACGGACATCACACTATAAGATGAACAATTCCCAAGATTCACCTAAGAGCAAGAAATTGTGGAAACCATAGAGCATTTTCATTTCATAACATGGACCTAGCTATTTTCCTGCTTGGTATCCAAACCAAACATTTTCATTTTGTCAGTGTATCGATTTGTTATTCACTCATGGGACACTGGGATAGATAATTTGTTTAGTACTTTATTATTTCTAGCTAGATTAACTTTAGTTCAACATCTACCATACTCAAACCTCATATTTGACCGCAAAAATTTACATTACCAAACACAAAGAACTCTAAATGATAATACTGTATCAACAATTCCGCGCACCACTTCTTTACAAATATGTTCATACTGGAAATAGTGAGAAGGAAAAAAAGGTCAGATCATGAAATAGAAAAGAAGACTGGAAATTAGGTGAAAAATAAGAAAACAAGTTACATGCAGTCGACATAACACATTCTCTACATTATCTCATTTCACTACCGAAGCTAGCTGTAGAACAAGAAAAAAAAAAGGAAAAGGATGAGCAATGCAGTCTATATAGTATAAATTTTTGTCATATATGCGTGACACATATAGTATAAACCTCAGTTTTGGCTGCCCAAATATAATGAACTTTGGTTTTATCATACAAAGTTAAAAATATGTCCATGGGCAGTGAAAAACTTTACAAAGTATTGTCCTCAAATAAAAGCATTACAGATTTGATTATATGAACAAAAATCAGCAATATTTAATACTACTCTATTTACTTTTAACCATAATCATCTTTGGTTTAAAGGTCCATATACGCCCTGAAAACAGTTCATCTTCAATTCTGAAGGTAACAGTGTCATTTCAAATTCCGAAACTAAACACTATAATTCTGTAAACAGTTCATCTGAAATTCTGATCCATATACGCACTGAAGGTAATAGTGTCATGTTAAATAATGTTCAGAATGATGGCTCTGGTGAATTCCTTTAATGCCTACATCAGAAACAACTAAACTTTCGACCCACATTGTAGATTGTTAGAATTATACAATACAAGTTGGCAGGGGACATTAAACTGTCTTAACAACATTTTCCTGATCCAAAGTGAAGACTTCTAAGATTATTAACTTTCACTGCCTTCTGGCCTGCAACTCAAAGGAGATTCATCTTAACTCTGCAAGAGCACACGGTATCTGTTTCATCTGACCAATAAAACCGGCACACCCCAAACTCCAAAGTCCTAGACAGTGATAAAAAGTGCCAAACATATATCTTGAACAGAATACATAATAAATAGCATACCATGAAACTGATCTAGGAACATAAGAAAGATGAACGACCAAACATATATTCTTCTTTCTGAAGGCCAAATACACTACCTGAACTCAGACTCTGCATGCAGTTCCAGCGGAAGGGAAAAGCATGAAAGCTGCCTCTATAAGACTCCACCCTTGTAGGATTTCCTCCTGCAGCATGACAGAGAACCTGATGGGTGGATGTAGAATCTGAATGGCTTTTTTAATCTCCACAACACACTGCAGTTTATGAGAAACCGCAAATAAATTATATCACCCAAGAGAGGCATGAGCTAGCGCACCTTTGCGACTGAAAATGGTAGATGCGCCGACCCAGATGACAAATCAAAGCACATCAACCAGCCTAAAAGAAATAACAAAGACTTCGCCATGTATATACGTGAACAGAGCAGCAAGGGGCGGCCGAAGACGGGCAAACTTCGATTGTCCCATATGCAAAACGAACAGCTGGAGAGAACAATCTTGTGACCAGAGGCGAATAAGAATCATTAGATGAAACCGTAGAACAGGAAGAACATGTCGTGATGCTAGAGGATGCATATTTTATTGTTGTGTATTGGAAATTCAGATTTGCATCGATGAAGTTTAGCACAACATCATATCCCATTGATCTTGTAAAGTATACAGATAATAAGGAGTATGTACCTGCACATGTCGTTGTCCCTAGCGGTGAGCCTCTGTTGCTGCATCACAATTCACACCCGGCGAATCTCCACCTCCGCGTACATCCTTGCCCCGCTAGCCCAGCCGTGATGCACGCATCGACGTGCTCAGCTGCTGGCATGTTAGAGCCGCGCCATGCGCCGCACGAGCGCCAGCGCCGCCCTGCAGCCCATCGCCGCCCGTGCCGCGCCTCGGTGAGGACGCCGTTGTGGGGTTGTTGACTTCTCAGTCCACCACAGAAGCCATCTGATGTCCCGCAGCTCCAAGTCGTCGCCGCCTCTCGCCGGAGATGGTCGCCACCAGAGGTTCACCGTCGAGGCCGCCGCGCCCCTGCCCTTCCTCCTCTCCCTTCGTTTGGTGCTTCTCTATCTCCTCCTCACCTTCGAATCACTTTCTCCCTGGAACCGCAGCAGGCCATGAAGGAGCTCAGCCGCCGCCGCGTCCTCCGACTCACCAGTGCCGCCCGTCGTCGATCCGATCCGATTCGGCTGCCATCCGCCAGATCCACGCCAGCCCCGCTGGAGCCCGCTGTACCAAGTTGCAGCTGCCGCCCCGCAGTTGACCGCATCGCTCGCCTCTAATCAGGTATCTGTTTGCGATTGGGTGTGTTTTTTCACCTTAGATTAAGGAAGCGCGCGCGTTGGGGTGGGCGGGGCGTGCCTGGCAGAGTTTTCGTCCGCCTTGGCAAATTGCTAAACACAGTTTCGGTTGGGGATTAATATAATTGTAACGGTTAGATGAAATTAAGTGGTCTTGATCATGAGGCTGTAATTGATCGATGTTGTTTTGTGTACATTAGACTGGGTGTACTTAGCGATGATTATGTTTACTTGTTTAATAGTAGTAGAGATACTGAAACTTAAACTTAAACATAAATTAAAACTTAAATCTTGCCCAGCCCCTAACTTTAATGAAGTAAAAATAAAATTTGGATAGATGAACATAGATTTGATTTAAACAAACTTTTCAACCGAAATTGGACACATAATTTACATTACCATCCGTCGAAACATAATCTAGTTTAAATCGATACTAAAACTTAAACTTACACATAAATTAAAACTTAAATCTAACCGAAAACTTAGTCGCTATCTGACTTTGCGAGGTCCAGCCAATCTGCCCTAGAGATGCCACCACCCATGGGGTCCGGCCATGTGCCATCGTCGTCGCACCCAGTGAAGGTCTTCACCACTTCTCGATCTCGAAGCCGTCGTTGTTGCCGCCTCCTCTATCACCGCCGTTGTTCTTACCATCGTCCTCCTCATTGTTTGAGAGGAGGATGCCATTCGTCCCGTCGGCCGCTCGCTCCCCGTACAGCTTGCTCTACGCCTCCACTAGCTCAGGGTACTGGTGCCGGAGGTCGGCCATGTACGCCTCATCGGCGGCCTCCGCCGCGAGTTGTTTCCTCGCCTCCCGGTCCTCCCGAGCCACCGCCGCATTCACCACCCCCGGCGATGGTGGATCTGTTGGAAGTATGCCCTATAGGCAATAATATTGTATTATTATATTTCCATGTTCATGATTTAGAGTTTATATTTTATGCTATAACCGCTATGATCCTGGAATATGCGATCCAGTGGAAAACTCATATGCACTTGTAACTATAAAAGGTAAAATAAAATTCCTAGTCTTGCTTCTAAGACTAGCTCAAGTGTTGTTGATGATCATGTCAAAACAACATTGAGAATACGACGTTAGAAGAATGATCATATTGAATCGAACCAAATTAGTTTATTATACTTTGAGATAATATCGTCATACGTCAATTGTTATAACACATGGTGTTAACTTGTGATTTTAGTTCCTTAGATCATGAGAGTATTGTAGTTTCTTCTTACCGTACGGTGAGCTTTGGGTTTGATCAAATGTCACTTGCAACACGGTGATCATAACGACAACCTACAGGTTCATCGAAAAGTTTGACAAGGAACACGATAGCTCGAGAGTGGATTTTTCTCCTCCGATGATGGAGAGATATTCTCAGGGCCCTCTCGGTGTGACGGCATCCATCATCGTCTGGCCAGACACATGTGACAATGTCACGGGGATATCGGAACATGTCGGCGAGAAAGAAGAACAAAACCGATAACGAGAAGAGCGCTATAGTGAGCATGTAAAATATCGCGAAGGAAAATGAACATCATATGATAACCAAAGGTTCACTCGAATGTCATTCGTGTAAACAAAGGGATCGATATGGACGTTTACGGTTCCGCTATCGGTCATTGAACAAAGGTTTTACCGAACCTACAGGCTACAGGGTCACAAGTTTAAGGTAATCACAATCTGATGAGTGTTAGTAGGACGAGAGTATCGATGATTAATTTGTGAAACAATTTTGTTAATATTCGGAATATTTCGAGAGGAACCGAAAGCATTTCGGGGTCATCAGAATGGTTTCAGAGTTTATCGGGCAATACCGGGTATGTTAAATAATATATAGGTCGAAAATGTTTTCGATGATGTTAAATTAATAATAAAAGGCTTTAGTAATTGTTAGAAGACTTATATATTTAATTTAATATCAATGGGCCTTAAAAGACCAAGTGGTGGAAGGCAACTTGGACCACAAGGGCCAAGTGGAGGTGGCGCCCCCTTTCCTACAAGGGAGGCGAAATTGGAGAGGGGGGATGATTCCTCCTCCCCTCCCTTGGCCAGCGCCCCTCCCCCTCTAACCTATATATACTTGAGGCATTGGCCCCTTTTGATACACAACTCTTAGAGCCTCCTCTAGTCCTCTAGTACTTAGTTGAGATAATTAGAGCTATTTCTAGTTTCTCTAATCCTCATAACTGTAAGCCCATTGTGGAAGCCCCTCCCCTTCTAACCTATATATACTTGAGGTATTGACCCCTTTTGAGACACAACTCTTAGAGGCTCCTCTAGTCCTCTAGTACTTAGTTGAGATAATTAGAGCTAGTTCTACTTTCTGCAATCCTCATAACTGTAAGCCCATTGTGGTTCTAATCTCCTCTCTCTAATTCTCCAACAATGATTACCTATGGACGGCGAAGCGCTACCGGATTGCCAAGACTGTACACTTGCAACAAAGTAGAAATG
>LR738713.1:789733477-789747167 GCA_902687465.1 Secale cereale | reverse complement strand
GGAGTGCGGGGGTGTCACCGGCGAGTTTGGTTTGGGGAGGGGGGGGGGAGGGAGACAAGGTAGAGGAGCGGTGGGGGATTTTTCACTCGGAGCCCAAGCAGTGGAGTATTTCAACTCCACCGAAGTGGCGTGGAGTAAAATTTATACTCCCTTATCCGGTTTTGAGGATCGGCTAGGTGCCGGTTAGAGATGTAAAACCAAAATTTTACTTCTTTAACCGGTTTTAAGGAATCGGCTAGAGTTGCTCTAATGATTCAAACAATAACTGATTATCATGCAAGTATGGCTGCCAGGGAAGAGTAGGGTGCATGGTTTGTGATGGGAAAAGACTCCATCGGTGGTGCAAATCTAAGAGCATCTTTAGAAGATCCGGTGAACCGCGGTACCGTAAAATTCATTTATGGGATACCGTAAACCGATTTTGCAGTACCACGGACTGCACAGTAGAGCAGATCCTGTAAAAGCGTACTGTAAATTTACACCAACTAGTTCGCGCCGACAAACTTCGCTGGAATTAAACAGAGTTCATCTCAAACTTGAAACATACTACATAAAACCTAAAATCTAACTAGTCATCATCCTTCTTGACATGGAGATGATACTCCATCGCGGAGCTGGAGAGGACTTGCACAAAGCATTGTTTTGAATTTCGATGTAATTTCCGAAATTTCGACCGTTTCGAGGGTGACCGAATTATTTGCATTTCGTTTGAAATATTTCGTTACTTTTACGTTTTGTGTATATAGAGATGCGGGATCCCTTAATATATGGCAATCTGTGCATAGCGTGGTGGTTCATTCTTGTTTGTAAGATACAATAGGTCTGAGGTTCGAGTCTTGGCGACTTGTTTTTTCGGGTCTATTTAAATTTTATGCCTGCTGCAGGAAAAATTGTCAAAAAAATCAACATGCCCAAGAATCGAACTTCGATCACCTTTTACATTATTTATTTATGGCCGCACCACTACAATGGATCAGCTTTGATGTTATACTGCTGCGACTATAGTTATATATCCAATAGTTTACATTCAAATTTATTCAGATTTAAATAAAAAATTCATTGAATTGTGCGAAACAAATTTCGAAATTTTGTTGGTTTCGATGGTCAGCGAATTTTTTTTACGGTCGAAATTCGAAACGATGGCACAAAGACATACTCTTCCCTGGCCGCCTCTAGCCGCGCGGCGGCCCCTTCTTCTCCGGCGGCGACGACCTCCTTCGCCTCGAACTACTCGCGCTCCATCTCTCGGAGGCGCCTGGTCGACGGCCATAGGATCTCGTTGAGCCATTCGAAGTTCCTCCACGCCCGCGTCCCACCGCTGCAGGAGAGGGCGCCGCGCTCCCACGCCTGCTTGCGGCGCCATTCCTCCACCGAGGGGCGGAGGGAGGAGCTCCCGACCTATGGCAGCGCTTGCGATTGGGCGAGCCGCCTCTGCCCTCTCAGCCACCCTTCCCGCGTCCAACGCTCGACATCCCGACGGGCCTTTTGTGCCTGGGCGCGTGGCAAATTGCGATAAGAGGAAGATGGATTTGTCGCCGGAGATTTCGATGTTGCGGCGGAGGGGGAAAGAAAATTTGCCGGATGTGAACCCTAAAACGCGGCCACTCCGGTATATATATAGCGGATACTCCAGCGTTTTATGGTGGCCTGTAAATTTTCTACAGGCCGGACCACTTTTACAGTGTGTGGGGGCAGGTTTTTTCCCGCATACTGTAAATCTGCCCGAATAGAAAATCTGCTAGAGATGCTCTCAAAGTTGTTCCACTGGAAAGCAGGCCACAACAGACGACCTAATCAACGAATCAACACTTCCTTGCACACACGATCATGATGATGGTTCACACTTCACACAATATATTGCCAGTTTAGTCTTTTGTTGACAGGTAAACTGGAGTAAGAAGACACTATACATATAGTTGGAGCGCATCAGGTCATATTTACACACGAGTGCCACGGACGTCTACAAGCGCACAAGAGGTTTGCATTTTCTCAGCAGTTAAGACTAATTGAAAAAGGCTTTCGCCCTGTTTTATATACTCCCTTCATTTTTGTATACAAGGCCACTACCAAAATTACAATTTGCAACTATAGAAGGCCACTAACATTAATCGAGGCAAAATTGATTGAATGCATGCAAATGTAAGTAGGTTGGCTTGCATTCCCAACATTAATCAACCAACGAGGAGTAAGAGGTTTGACTTGTTTTGCGTGGGAGAGAAAAATCATATTAATTAACACGACAAACAAGGTGACAAACTAGCTTGCAACATTGACTTAAACATTGCATTAATTTTTACCTTGATACCTGTAATATGGGTTTGTGGTCTTGTATACAAAAATGGAGGGAGTACAAAACAACGATCATCCACAACCCAGTACAAACGTACACCATCACAAGTACAAACGTACACCATCACAACACATGCACCCCTAGCACTACAAAAGCAACCGGGGTCCTCAACCATGACCACACCACCGTGAAAAGATAAAGCTGCATACGGCGAACCGTGGGCTCCAAGGCAGCGCCTTCAGGAAGGTTACGACACCGGTACGCCACCACCGCCCGACCCGAAGATCTGAGTTTCCCTGGAGCAACACGACGGACAATGAGAGCCGCGACGACGCCTTCAGGAAGGAAACGAGTTTCGCAGCCGCTGGTCCATTCGAAGATTGAACAGGTTTTCACCCCATACAACACTCACCGCCACTGAACGCCACACCCCAGCGACCTGGCCATGACCACCAGGCAGCACCAAACCACGGGCTCTGCCCATGAGCACCGCGCTACCACCAACAGGGTCGCCGCTCCGGCATCCAAGACTTTGACACCACCTCACCCGAGACCCGTGCTACCCCAACCAAAGAGACGAGTGAAAAGGCCCCACCTTTCACACCCCTGGGCAGCCCCCAGCGCTGAGACCCAATAGGCCGGTCAAAACTGGCCTCTATCGACCCGTCCTGCTGCACCGGGCGCGAGATGAGCTCGGTTCTGCTGTCGGGCACGAGACGAGCTCGGTCCTGCTACCAGGCGCGAGACGAGGATGGTCTTGCTGCCCCGTGCACGAGATGAGCGATGGACAACAACTAGGAGAGGGCCAACCTTTCGACGAAAGTAGCAACTAGACGAAGAGGAGAGGAATCGAAAGCTGACACAAGCCGCCAATGCGCCAGCCGACCTGCCAAGCACACCATCGTGATTCGTGAGCCGCCACCACGCCATCGAAGCTCTCCCCATGCGATGATCCACCCAGCCACCACCGCCACCAGCACACTAGCGATGTCGCAGTCATCTCCCCGAGCCGCCCATCAGCGACCAAGGCCAGATCCGGGCGGATCTGACCGGTCTCAAAGGGCACCCACCGCCGCACCTCCTTGCCCCGCCCAACAACCATTGAGAGGAGGACGAGGGAGCCCACGAGCTGTCTCGCCGCCACACCCGACGACAGAAGGCCACAACAAGGGAAATCGAGCGCGACCCTCGCCGTCCCTGGCAGGCAGCCCCTGAAGCCAGAACCGGACGACCGCTGCAGCCGCCATAGCTGGCAAGGGTAGCACCTCCACAACGACGTCCGTCACACCACAAACTCGGCCCCGGTGCCACGCACACCGGTCCGGCGTCGTGCTGCCACGCCTGTCGCAGAGCGCAGCATCTCGACGAAGATGCCTCAGCCCGCGCCAAGACCCCCACGCGAGGAGACGAGGCCTCCCCGCCACCTCCGCCGCCAGCGGGGCTTCGCCCGGCCACACCCTTTGGCGGTGGAGAGGGAGGGAGGAGGGGGGCTAGATGGCGGTAGGGTTTGCCTCCACTGCCGCTCACGGGAGCGCCAGAGGAGGTCGGCGCACAAACTTTGCTTTTGCACAGTTCAAGATTGAGAGAATCTCTGATAGACGATGTACCATCTCTAATAGATGATGTAGATGTATAAATAACTAACTTTTACATCAAGAGCTAAAAACACTGCTCCAACAGATGATGCAGATGTATAAAATTTTACATCACCTGCTCCAAGCGATGTAAAATACAACACTTTGTGTTGCAAATTTACATCACCAACCACATGAGATGTAAATCCAGATACAAAACGGCCAGCCCCGCCGCAACTTAACTACCACGATGAAAGTTCGCAACCGCCCGATCCCCTTTCTGCTGCTGCCGCTGTGACCAATTCTGGCCAGCTGGGTACCGCCCCATCACCCTGGCTAGCTCCGGCGCCTCCCTTACCTATTCCAGTCCGCCGCCACCTGAATCCGACCATTCGCCATGCTCCGAGAAGAGGAGCGGCCACGAGAAGATGAGGCATGCAGCTGCTCGAGGGCGCGCCGAGGAAGGCCGCTGCTGCTTGAGGGGGCGCTGGGGAGGGCCCTCGCAGCTCGAGTCTGGCCGCCATGGCCCGAACTCGGCTCACGGGTCTCTGCCACCGCCCGGGTCTGCCACTGCTCGTGGCTGACGGTGACGTCCTACTGCGCGTGCTCCGAGATGGAGGTCGGCCAGGCTGCCGCTATTGTGATCCCGCCCCGCCAGCTCCGACGCCTCCATGTGCCTCTGCCGCGCAACCATCGACCATTTTACATCTTCAAATTTACATCATCTGTTGGAGTTGGATTTTACATCACCAAATATATATCATCGATTGGAGTTGGGACTTTTTTGAAGATGTAAAAAACACTTTGATGATGCGGAGGTGAAGGTGCAGATGTACCACATCAGGTCGTCACCGCACTCCAATTCTGCAAACCGACAGTTTCCATGGATAGCGAGGCGGCGTGGGGCACCTCGTGGATAACTCTGTATATGCTTCATAATCAAAATATAATCTTCTTTTGGTTATTGATTTTATTTAGGATTTATCCCAATAAAGTTTGGCCTCATGCAACTCACGGGCACATACCTCGACAATAGTTCTTTTAGGAAAAAGAGGCGAAAAATCATATGCTATATATCATTTCGTATATCGTGGCAGCAAAAGCACATTGTGGTGGTCGTCCTCAGCTATGGCAATGTGCATTCCTTGGCACCAGGAATCGGCCTGGGATGTTGTGGAGAGGAGATGAGAGGGGGGGGGGGATGCCGTGGAGGGAAGAGGAGACAACGGTGAAAGGGAAGTGCGGGTTGAATGACGTGGTGTCGATGGGAGCCAGTAGTGAGATGCCGTGGAGGGGAGACGACGTGGCAAGGAGAGCATGCCGGGGTAATGAGATGTGAGTGTCAGCGTTGTGCCATGAGATGAGAGTCAGAGAGTGAACTGCTTTTTTTTTAGGTGAGAAAAAAAAATGATCGTTTGTTTGCTTTTTGTAAGGAAAAGCGATTGTTTGCTATGAGAGAAATGTCACATCTTTTTATAGAATGGAAAATATCAAATACCCTAGCAAGTCATTTGTGAAGCATAATTACAAACAAGTCATTTACAGGTGAGTCTATAGTTTACTAAAATTGGGATACGACTCACTCTACTAAAAAGCGTGATGCCACTCACTCCGCTCCGTACTCGCCTCCTTATACACCGTGCATTGGCTGGGCCTCATGCAGGTCAAGCAAAACAAGCCCATGCGGCTGGATAGCCACGGGCTGGCCCTTGTGGCTGTTTTATTTTTTTTTCTTTTCTGTTTGATTAACATTAGTACTAATTATTGTATTAGTACAGTTTTTAGACTATTTTTAGTACTGTTTAGTACTTAGATTAACTACTAATTACACTTTAGTCCTGTTTTTAGATTGACTCTATATTAGGACTTGTGTAATTATTAGTAGGTGTGTTTATATTATGTAATGGATTGCATATAAATAAAGTACCGGATTTCATTCAGGAAGAAAGACATGTTCCATGTGTTTACCACATATCAAATTCTCTTGAACATGTCTTTGCGATCGAGATCATCTTCTCTCGCATACCAAACTTGCAAATTTTTGAATATTTCTCCCTCATTATATATGAATTGTAGCATACACAAGGTAATGGCAATGCGGCCTATTACTGAGAGATCTAAGCGATCTTCAATGTGTTATGTTTACACAATTGAGGTTGAGAATTTTTCAAGTTTTCACTTGAGCATCAAATTTTTGCGTTCTTATTACAAAACCATGATGGTTTTTAATTTACCAAATGTAAATTAATTATCTCTGGTTCCTCATGTAGGCAAAGATGACAGCCAAAGAGTTTGAGGAGCTTGCCCTCAATGGCCACAACTATCATACATGGGCTATGGACATCAAGATCAGTCTTGCGTCCCGTGGGATTGCGCGTGCAATCCAGCCCCCTGAGACTCCTCTCCCGGCTGGAGCCACGCCGCTGACAGAATAACAGAACTACGCTGCTTCATTCATCATAAGGCATCATATTCATCCAGATCTCAAGTCTGAGTATTTACAGGAGGAATCTCCTAGTACTCTGTTTCTGGCCCTCAAAACGAGGTATGAACAGCAGAAGGCAGTAGTCCTGTCAGAAGCACTCCATGATTGGACTCATCTCCGTCTCCAGGATTTCAAATCCATCGGTGAATACAATCATGCTGTTCATAAGATATGTTCCAAACTGTGCTTTTGCGAGAAGGAACCTACTGAGGGGGAGAAGATAGAAAAGACTCTGTCTACCATGCTCCCTTCAGATAGGATCCTCCAACAACAATACCGTGCTCGTAACTTCACTGTCTATTCCGAGCTTATTCACATGTTACTTCAGGCTGAAAAGCATGATGAGCTACTTGCTAAGAATGGCTCTCAGCGCCCAGTTGGGGCACAACCCTTACCTGAAGTTCATATGAATATCGGGAATAGGCAAAAGTTTAATGGTCCCTTTCGGGGTAAACAATCCAATTTCGAGCATAAGCGAAAGCGCAATGGGAACAGAAGATCCAGAAACTCAGGCAAGGGAAAAGGCACTTCAAAGCCCAGGTTTGATAAATCTAAGCTTTGCAACAAGTGTGGATGCTACACACATTCTACTGAAAAGTGCACAATGCCCAAGCATCTGGTTATGCTGTACCAGCAATCTCAGGGACGCAAAGCACCTCAAGGGAAAAGGTTTGAAGCCAACTTCAACCTTCATCCGCATAGCGCACAAGGAGCCGGTGATTCGCACGATGTCCCTCCTGGACCGAGCAACGCCATGATTCCCTATCTGCCTGAGGATCCTGCTGAAATGGAGAACACGTTGATTGAGTACACCGCAAACAACGTGTTTGGCGACTTCAACTAGTCCCTCAATCTCCTAGTGATCTACTCATTTATGTCCATTTGTGATGATTGTAATAAGAACATAAGTTTATTGTTGTCTTTATATTGTATTGTATCAGCACATTTGATATAATAAAGATTGTATACTATGTATTACCATGAGGTTTTCTTATTGAAAATTCTTTGTTTTATATAGTTCTCTACGGGGACAATCCGACGGATGAGGAATTATGCCTTGTGGACAGTGGTGCCACAAACTCCATACTGAGGGAGATGAAATACTTCCAAACTCTGAAAAAGATGAATGGAGATATTCTTACTATCGCTGGACGCGATACCTGTGATTGTTGGTACTGGACGTGCCATCTTCACCCTCCCAAGTGGTACACATGTGACAATTGAGGATGCTTTACTGTATCCCGATTCTTCACGTACCCTGATCAGTTATCGAGATATCCGTAAAAATGGTTTTCACATTGAAACCCATGAAGACAACAAAGAGGAGTATCTACTCTTTACCAAAGATCACGGATATGGCAAAAAGGTACATGAGAAAATTCCTTCTCTATCGTCCGGTTTGTACTATACGTACATCAAACCCGTAGAACATGTTGCATACAAAGTAATTTTTCAGAATGTTAATGCATTCCAAACCTGGCATGATCGCCTAGGCCATCCCGGAATCGGGATGATGAGAAAAATTACCAGCAATTCCATTGGTCATAATTTGCTTGAGTCAAAATTCCCTCAATCTTCTGATTTTGTGTGCACATCTTGTGCCACGGGAAAGCTAATTTTGAGGCCCTCGCATCTCAAAATACAAGCTGAACCACTTCAGTTCCTTGAACGTATTCAAGGAGACATTTGTGGTCCCATTCAGCCATTATCTGGACCTTTCAGGTATTTCATGGTTCTGATTGACGCATCTGCACGATGGTCACACGTGTGTCTTCTATCCACACGAAACCATGCATTTGCCAAGATAATGAGGCAAGTCATTAAGTTGCAAGCCCATTATCCTGAAAGTCGAATTAAGACAATTCGAATGGACAATGCTGCAGAATTCTCCTCACATGCTTTCAATGATTATTGCATGGCTTTGGGGATTGAAGTTCAGCACTCTGTTCCGTATGTCCATACACAAAATGGTTTGGCTGAAGCATTGATTAAGAGGATTAAACTCATTGCAAGACCTTTGTTGACGAATTGCAACTTGCCAACCTCTTGTTGGGGTCATGCCGTTTTACACGCTGCTGACTTGATACAATTGAGGCCAACTGCATATCACAGTTCTTCCCCTCTGGAATTGATACGTGGAAATCCTCCAAGTATTTCCCATCTGCGTAAGTTCGGATGTGCTGCATACATCCCGATCTCACCACCCCAGCGGACATCTATGGGCCCACACAGGAAATTGGGGATCTATGTGGGGTACAAATCGCCGTCGATTATCAAGTACCTGGAACCCCTAACCGGGGATCTGTTCACAGCCCGTCACGCTGATTGTATATTTAACGAGGAACATTTTTCGGCATTAGGGGGAGATTTCAAGTACCAGAAAGAATGCCCGGAAATTGATTGGAATGCTCATGCCATTTCATCCTCTGATCCACGTACCCAAGAGACCGAACTTCAAGTTCGGAAGATCATTAATTTGCAACATCTTGCAAATAATCTGCTAGATTCATTTACTGATCTAAAAGGTGTAACTAAATCCTTGAATCCAGCCAGAAACGCGCCTGAAAGAGTGGAGGTACCAACTAAAACCACTCAACTCCCCGTTCCCAAAAAGAGGGGGAGTAGTATGGCCTCTGGCCCGGATCCTGCTTCTCGCAAGCAGCAAAGGAGAGAGAGGAGAAATTCCTCAAAGACGGTAAATGCAAGTCAGCTCAACGTTGACAAACACCTGTTGGGTAGTATACACCCAGTGGAAGGGCAACCTCCACAACCCAGCTCCAGCTTGCACACATTAGCTGGGACATCGGAACACCCAGACTCAATCGTATTGGGAAATCACGAAGAGTCACTAGGGGTGCAGGAAATTTCTATCAACTATGTTGATTCTGGAGAATCTTTTGACCGTAAGACTACGACTGTCGACATATATTTTGCTGAAAAGATTGCAGATACCCTTCTCACCGATCATGATCCAAGGTCTATCGTAGAGTGCCAAAAGCGCTCCGACTGGCCTAAATGGAAGGATGCAATCCAAGCAGAAATTGCCTCGCTTAACAAAAGAAAGGTATTCACTGAAGCAATACCGACACCTCCCAGTGTTTTCCCTGTGGGATTCAAATGGGTTTTTCTCCGGAAACGGAATGAGAACAATGATGTGTGAGATACAAAGCAAGGCTCGTAGCACAAGGTTTCACGCAGAAACCCGGCATTGATTTCACTGAAACATACTCTCCAGTAATGAGTGCAACCACTTTCCGATATCTTATATCTTTGGTAGTGCAAAATCGTCTATCTATGCAGTTGATGGATGTCGTGACCGCATATCTTTACGGGTCACTAGATTCGGACATATATATGAAGGTTCCTGATGGAATCTCTGTCCCGAATAAAAATGCAAAACGCAACATGTATTGTGTAAAGCTGAATAAGTCATTATATGGCTTAAGGCAGTCGGGACGAATGTGGTACAACCGACTCAGTGAGTTCCTTCTTCAGAAAGGTTACTCCAATAGTGCTGATTGCCCATGTGTTTTCATCAAGAAGTCCTCTACATGATTTTGCATCATTTCTGTGTATGTTGATGATCTCAACATCATTGGCAGCACACCAGACATTGATGAAGCACGCAATCACCTAAAGATGGAATTTGAGATGAAGGATTTGGGTAAAACCAAATTTTGCTTAGGTATTCAACTTGAGCACCTTCCCTCAGGAATCATGGTACACCAAGCTGCCTATTTCCAGAAAATATTGGAAAAATTCAATATGGACAAATCCTATCCATCTAAAACTCCTATGGTGGTTCGATCTCTAGACGTAGAGAAAGATCCGTTCAGACCGAGGGATGATGGAGAAGAGGTATTGGGACCTGGAGTTCCATACCTCAGTGCCATTGGAGCGCTTATGTATCTTGCAAATTGCACAAGACCTGATATTGCATTTGCAGTAAATCTACTTGCTAGACATAGCGCAGCTCCCACTAAACGTCATTGGTCTGGAGTGAAGAATATCTTTCGATATCTCCAAGGCACAAAGGATCTTGGCCTATTTTACCAGTTCCAAAGAAATCTGGACTCTGGTATGATTGGGTATGCAGATGCCGGTTATTTGTCTGATCCCCACAATGCCAGATCTCAAACCGGTTTTGTGTTCCTACATAGTGGTACTGCTATATCATGGAAGTCTTCAAAGCAGACTCTGGTGGCAACATCTACCAATCATTCTGAAATAATTTCATTATTTGAAGCAACATGCGAATGTGTATGGCTTCGCAGAATGATAAACCACATACAACAGTCATGTGGAATTGGTTCAATAAAATCACCTACCATTATCTATGAAGATAATGCGGCCTGTGTTGCACAGATGCAAACAGGATACATCAAGAGCAATATCACCAAGCATATTTCTCCTAAATGATTTCCCCCCATAATCTTCAGAAAAGCGGAGAAATAAGCATTCTGCAAGTCAAATCATGCGACAACCTTGCTGATTTATTTACCAAGTCTCTACCAAATTCAACGTTCCAAAAATATGTTCATGGAATTGGTATGCGAAGACTTCGGGACTTGCAAGCGTCAGGGGGAGTCTCTTCTTGAGACACTCTTGTTCAACAGCACATTACACTATCTTTCTTTGTGAGTGTGTGTTTCAGGATCTCATCAAGGATTTCATGAAGAACTTTTGAAAGAGCATCTTTTGAGATGATAGAGCTTCCTGAAGAATTGTAAAGATGATTCTACATGGTCAAGCGTAGATTAGGGGGAGTGTTAAGATTAAAAGGGAAATCTCCCCTCGACCATAGAGTGGACGGTTGCGCCCGCTTCGGACGCCTGTGTCCAGCGGCGCAACGTCGCTTCCCTCTGGAACCGATGCATCTCCTCAGATCATCGTGTCTCTCGAGGGGATATAAATCCACCTGTAACCATCGACAAGATCGATCGATTCGTTCATTCGGTTTAAAACAATTGTGAGGCTTCTGGTCAGAAAATTAATAATGACAAGTCTACCATCTTTTTTAGCAAAGGGGTTCCAATATAGACTAGGGAAGCTTTTAAATTAATATTGCAAGTCCCTAATGAGACTTTGCAGAGAAGTATCTGGGCTTGCCTACGGAAGTAGGGTGCTTGAAAAATGGAACGTCCAGGTTCTTAAAAGATACTCAAAAGTGGCCCAACTTTGTACTAAAGTGACGGAGGGAGTAGATTATTGGCTCAAATACAAGGATGGATTGAGAAGTGTTTGTCTAATTCAGGGAAAGAGGTCCTCGTGAAGTCTGTTGCACAGGCAATCCCCACATTCTCGATGTCATGTTTTAAACTTCCTCGAGGCCTATGTGAGCACTTAAACGGGATGATACAGAAGTTCTGGTGGGGTAGTAAGAAAGGAGAGAGGAAAGTGCGACATGGGTCTCTTGGGCTGAAATGACTCAACCAAAAAATTTGGGAGGTCTTGGATTTCGAGATATCGAGCTATTCAATTTAGTGATGCTAGTGAAACAAGCTTGGAGACTATTACAAGATCAGACTTCGCCGAGCAGTCAGATTCTAAGGTAAGTATACTATCCAGATGGGAATTTCCTTGAGGCAGAAGTGGGTGTTGCACCAAGTCAAGTGTGGTGAGCTATCATTGAGGGAAGAGACACTCTTAAGTTGGGACCGGTGAAGAGGATTGGTACAGGAGAGGGGACTCGAGTTTTGGAAGATAACTGGCTCCCAAGAGATTTCAGTTTAAGGCCAATTGTCGCTAGATCTGCTAATCCCCCAGAGATGGTTAGCGAGTTAATTCAAGCAGTTGTAGGAGGATGGAACCTTCAGGCATCGGATGAGCATATTCTGGAAATCGATACAGAAGTCATCATGAGGATTCCTATTAGCTCTAGGAGACAAGATGATTTTTGGGCTTGGCATTACGAAAAGCACAGAAGTTTTTCGGTCCGTTCAGCATATAGAATGCTTGTTGGGATTAAAAGACAAAGGGAGGACTGGCTGGAACATAGACCTATAGTAACTCAAATTCAGAGGACATTAAAAAATCGTGGGTGAAATTATGGCATGTCCAGGTTCCAGCTGAAGTTCGAATGTTTGTATGGCGGCTCATGAAGATGCCAATTCCTACTGAGGTGGTTCGTGCACATAGAAATATGGCCACGGATACCACATGCTCGATTTTTCAAGCTGCTCCTGATACTTGGAGGCACGCGCTCTTGGACTGTAATATGTCCAGAGCAGCGTGGGCGCTAGCTGATGAAGAACTAGTTGAACATGTGACCATGAACCGAACTGAGGATGCAAGGCTACATATTTTCTTGTTATTTAATACCCTGAAAAAAAGATGAATTGGCTGTAGTGCTAGTCACATTGTGGGCCTTATGGTGGGCGAGGAGGAGAGCCATTCATGATGAAGAGTTCCAAGGCCCTTTGCCCACTTGGGGTTTCATAACAAGGTATTTGGATGAGATTCAAGTCTCCGCAAAACCGAAGAAGGTGACCGTGAATCAAGGAACAACAAGGACTAGGAGAAAATGGATTGCTCCTGAGGCGGGATGGTTTAAGGTGAATATTGATGGGGAATTCTCTAGAGATGGTTGTAAGGGTGCAACAACAGCGGTCTGTCGTGATGAATCTGGTCAGTTTCTAGGAGGTTTTTTTTTTGCGAGGGAGTTTCTAGGAGCTTCTGTGGTTGAGATTGAGGGCCAAACCGATCCGTCTTGCATTGAAGCTACACCATGTAATGAGGGTTTTGCACTTGCTCAAGATCTCAATATTGATGCAGTTAAAATGGCTAGGGACTGTCTAAGGGTGGTGACAAGTTATCACAAGAAGGCTTTATATTCCTATACGATGATCTTGACGGAGATGGAGCACCGCGCGTCATCGTTTCGACGGACGGTAGTAGTTCATGAGAATAGGGAGACTATAGAAGAAGCACATAGCTTGGGCAAGGCTGCGCCGTCTTTGGACAGAGGCCGTTATGTATGGTTGGGTTCGCTCCCGGATATTCGCTATATTCTCACTAGTGCAGAACCGGCCAATAGCACCGGTTCGTAAGGCCCTTTAGTGCCGGTTCCATAACCGGCACTAAAGTGTGGTCACTAAACCCCCCCCCCCCTTTAGTATCGGTTCAGCACGAACCGGTGCTAAAGGGCAACCACGTGGCACGAGCCAGCTCCGTGGGCCGGGAGCACTTTAGTATCGGTTGGTAAAACCAACCGGTACTAAAAGGTTTGGGGGGTTTTTGGTTTTATGATTTCTTTTTCATTTAATTTTGTGTTTTCCATTTAATTTTTTTCGTTTGTTGGTATTTTACGATACTATACATTGTACACGTTATGCATATATA
>LR738713.1:789691678-789712609 GCA_902687465.1 Secale cereale | reverse complement strand
GGAGTGCGGGGGTGTCACCGGCGAGTTTGGTTTGGGGAGGGGGGGGGGAGGGAGACAAGGTAGAGGAGCGGTGGGGGATTTTTCACTCGGAGCCCAAGCAGTGGAGTATTTCAACTCCACCGAAGTGGCGTGGAGTAAAATTTATACTCCCTTATCCGGTTTTGAGGATCGGCTAGGTGCCGGTTAGAGATGTAAAACCAAAATTTTACTTCTTTAACCGGTTTTAAGGAATCGGCTAGAGTTGCTCTAATGATTCAAACAATAACTGATTATCATGCAAGTATGGCTGCCAGGGAAGAGTAGGGTGCATGGTTTGTGATGGGAAAAGACTCCATCGGTGGTGCAAATCTAAGAGCATCTTTAGAAGATCCGGTGAACCGCGGTACCGTAAAATTCATTTATGGGATACCGTAAACCGATTTTGCAGTACCACGGACTGCACAGTAGAGCAGATCCTGTAAAAGCGTACTGTAAATTTACACCAACTAGTTCGCGCCGACAAACTTCGCTGGAATTAAACAGAGTTCATCTCAAACTTGAAACATACTACATAAAACCTAAAATCTAACTAGTCATCATCCTTCTTGACATGGAGATGATACTCCATCGCGGAGCTGGAGAGGACTTGCACAAAGCATTGTTTTGAATTTCGATGTAATTTCCGAAATTTCGACCGTTTCGAGGGTGACCGAATTATTTGCATTTCGTTTGAAATATTTCGTTACTTTTACGTTTTGTGTATATAGAGATGCGGGATCCCTTAATATATGGCAATCTGTGCATAGCGTGGTGGTTCATTCTTGTTTGTAAGATACAATAGGTCTGAGGTTCGAGTCTTGGCGACTTGTTTTTTCGGGTCTATTTAAATTTTATGCCTGCTGCAGGAAAAATTGTCAAAAAAATCAACATGCCCAAGAATCGAACTTCGATCACCTTTTACATTATTTATTTATGGCCGCACCACTACAATGGATCAGCTTTGATGTTATACTGCTGCGACTATAGTTATATATCCAATAGTTTACATTCAAATTTATTCAGATTTAAATAAAAAATTCATTGAATTGTGCGAAACAAATTTCGAAATTTTGTTGGTTTCGATGGTCAGCGAATTTTTTTTACGGTCGAAATTCGAAACGATGGCACAAAGACATACTCTTCCCTGGCCGCCTCTAGCCGCGCGGCGGCCCCTTCTTCTCCGGCGGCGACGACCTCCTTCGCCTCGAACTACTCGCGCTCCATCTCTCGGAGGCGCCTGGTCGACGGCCATAGGATCTCGTTGAGCCATTCGAAGTTCCTCCACGCCCGCGTCCCACCGCTGCAGGAGAGGGCGCCGCGCTCCCACGCCTGCTTGCGGCGCCATTCCTCCACCGAGGGGCGGAGGGAGGAGCTCCCGACCTATGGCAGCGCTTGCGATTGGGCGAGCCGCCTCTGCCCTCTCAGCCACCCTTCCCGCGTCCAACGCTCGACATCCCGACGGGCCTTTTGTGCCTGGGCGCGTGGCAAATTGCGATAAGAGGAAGATGGATTTGTCGCCGGAGATTTCGATGTTGCGGCGGAGGGGGAAAGAAAATTTGCCGGATGTGAACCCTAAAACGCGGCCACTCCGGTATATATATAGCGGATACTCCAGCGTTTTATGGTGGCCTGTAAATTTTCTACAGGCCGGACCACTTTTACAGTGTGTGGGGGCAGGTTTTTTCCCGCATACTGTAAATCTGCCCGAATAGAAAATCTGCTAGAGATGCTCTCAAAGTTGTTCCACTGGAAAGCAGGCCACAACAGACGACCTAATCAACGAATCAACACTTCCTTGCACACACGATCATGATGATGGTTCACACTTCACACAATATATTGCCAGTTTAGTCTTTTGTTGACAGGTAAACTGGAGTAAGAAGACACTATACATATAGTTGGAGCGCATCAGGTCATATTTACACACGAGTGCCACGGACGTCTACAAGCGCACAAGAGGTTTGCATTTTCTCAGCAGTTAAGACTAATTGAAAAAGGCTTTCGCCCTGTTTTATATACTCCCTTCATTTTTGTATACAAGGCCACTACCAAAATTACAATTTGCAACTATAGAAGGCCACTAACATTAATCGAGGCAAAATTGATTGAATGCATGCAAATGTAAGTAGGTTGGCTTGCATTCCCAACATTAATCAACCAACGAGGAGTAAGAGGTTTGACTTGTTTTGCGTGGGAGAGAAAAATCATATTAATTAACACGACAAACAAGGTGACAAACTAGCTTGCAACATTGACTTAAACATTGCATTAATTTTTACCTTGATACCTGTAATATGGGTTTGTGGTCTTGTATACAAAAATGGAGGGAGTACAAAACAACGATCATCCACAACCCAGTACAAACGTACACCATCACAAGTACAAACGTACACCATCACAACACATGCACCCCTAGCACTACAAAAGCAACCGGGGTCCTCAACCATGACCACACCACCGTGAAAAGATAAAGCTGCATACGGCGAACCGTGGGCTCCAAGGCAGCGCCTTCAGGAAGGTTACGACACCGGTACGCCACCACCGCCTGACCCGAAGATCTGAGTTTCCCTGGAGCAACACGACGGACAATGAGAGCCGCGACGACGCCTTCAGGAAGGAAACGAGTTTCGCAGCCGCTGGTCCATTCGAAGATTGAACAGGTTTTCACCCCATACAACACTCACCGCCACTGAACGCCACACCCCAGCGACCTGGCCATGACCACCAGGCAGCACCAAACCACGGGCTCTGCCCATGAGCACCGCGCTACCACCAACAGGGTCGCCGCTTCGGCATCCAAGACTTTGACACCACCTCACCCGAGACCCGTGCTACCCCAACCAAAGAGACGAGTGAAAAGGCCCCACCTTTCACACCCCTGGGCAGCCCCCAGCGCTGAGACCCAATAGGCCGGTCAAAACTGGCCTCTATCGACCCGTCCTGCTGCACCGGGCGCGAGATGAGCTCGGTTCTGCTGTCGGGCACGAGACGAGCTCGGTCCTGCTACCAGGCGCGAGACGAGGATGGTCTTGCTGCCCCGTGCACGAGATGAGCGATGGACAACAACTAGGAGAGGGCCAACCTTTCGACGAAAGTAGCAACCAGACGAAGAGGAGAGGAATCGAAAGCTGACACAAGCCGCCAATGCGCCAGCCGACCTGCCAAGCACACCATCGTGATTCGTGAGCCGCCACCACGCCATCGAAGCTCTCCCCATGCGATGATCCACCCAGCCACCACCGCCACCAGCACACTAGCGATGTCGCAGTCATCTCCCCGAGCCGCCCATCAGCGACCAAGGCCAGATCCGGGCGGATCTGACCGGTCTCAAAGGGCACCCACCGCCGCACCTCCTTGCCCCGCCCAACAACCATTCAGAGGAGGACGAGGGAGCCCACGAGCTGTCTCGCCGCCACACCCGCCGACAGAAGGCCACAACAAGGGAAATCGAGCGCGACCCTCGCCGTCCCTGGCAGGCAGCCCCTGAAGCCAGAACCGGACGACCGCTGCAGCCGCCATAGCTGACAAGGGTAGCACCTCCACAACGACGTCCGTCACACCACAAACTCGGCCCCGGTGCCACGCACACCGGTCCGGCGTCGTGCTGCCACGCCTGTCGCAGAGCGCAGCATCTCGACGAAGATGCCTCAGCCCGCGCCAAGACCCCCACGCGAGGAGACGAGGCCTCCCCGCCACCTCCGCCGCCAGCGGGGCTTCGCCCGGCCACACCCTTTGGCGGTGGCGAGGGAGGGAGGAGGGGGGCTAGATGGCGGTAGGGTTTGCCTCCACTGCCGCTCACGGGAGCGCCAGAGGAGGTCGGCGCACAAACTTTGCTTTTGCTCAGTTCAAGATTGAGAGAATCTCTGATAGACGATGTACCATCTCTAATAGATGATGTAGATGTATAAATAACTAACTTTTACATCAAGAGCTAAAAACACTGCTCCAACAGATGATGCAGATGTATAAAATTTTACATCACCTGCTCCAAGCGATGTAAAATACAACACTTCGTGTTGCAAATTTACATCACCAACCACATGAGATGTAAATCCAGTTACAAAACGGCCAGCCCCGCCGCAACTTAACTACCACGATGAAAGTTCGCAACCGCCCGATCCCCTTTCTGCTGCTGCCGCTGTGACCAATTCTGGCCAGCTGGGTACCGCCCCATCACCCTGGCTAGCTCCGGCGCCTCCCTTACCTATTCCAGTCCACCGCCACCTGAATCCGACCATTCGCCATGCTCCGAGAAGAGGAGCGGCCACGAGAAGATGATGCATGCAGCTGCTCGAGGGCGCGCCGAGGAAGGCCGCTGCTGCTTGAGGGGGCGCTGGGGAGGGCCCTCGCAGCTCGAGTCTGGCCGCCATGGCCCGAACTCGGCTCACGGGTCTCTGCCACCGCCCGGGTCTGCCACTGCTCGTGGCTGACGGTGACGTCCTACTGCGCGTGCTCCGAGATGGAGGTCGGCCGGGCTGCCGCTATTGTGATCCCGCCCCGCCAGCTCCGACGCCTCCATGTGCCTCTGCCGCGCAACCATCGACCATTTTACATCTTCAAATTTACATCATCTGTTGGAGTTGGATTTTACATCACCAAATATATATCATCGATTGGAGTTGGGACTTTTTTGAAGATGTAAAAAACACTTTGATGATGTGGAGGTGAAGGTGCAGATGTACCGCATCAGGTCGTCACCGCACTCCAATTCTGCAAATCGACAGTTTCCATGGATAGCGAGGCGGCGTGGGGCACCTCGTGGATAACTCTGTATATGCTTCATAATCAAAATATAATCTTCTTTTGGTTATTGATTTTCTTTAGGATTTATCCCAATAAAGTTTGGCCTCATGCAACTCACGGGCACATACCTCGACAATAGTTCTTTTAGGAAAAAGAGGCGAAAAATCATATGCTATATATCATTTCGTATATCGTGGCAGCAAAAGCACATTGTGGTGGTCGTCCTCAGCTATGGCAATGTGCATTCCTTGGCACCAGGAATCGGCCTGGGATGTTGTGGAGAGGAGATGAGAGGGGGGGGGGATGCCGTGGAGGGAAGAGGAGACAACGGTGAAAGGGAAGTGCGGGTTGAATGACGTGGTGTCGATGGGAGCCAGTAGTGAGATGCCGTGGAGGGGAGACGACGTGGCAAGGAGAGCATGCCGGGGTAATGAGATGTGAGTGTCAGCGTTGTGCCATGAGATGAGAGTCAGAGAGTGAACTGCTTTTTTTTTTAGGTGAGAAAAAAAATGATCGTTTGTTTGCTTTTTGTAAGGAAAAGCGATTGTTTGCTATGAGAGAAATGTCACATCTTTTTATAGAATGGAAAATATCAAATACCCTAGCAAGTCATTTGTGAAGCATAATTACAAACAAGTCATTTACAGGTGAGTCTATAGTTTACTAAAATTGGGATACGACTCACTCTACTAAAAAGCGTGATGCCACTCACTCCGATTAAAGACAATCACCTGCTTAAAGCCATCAGCTGACCAATGAATATATATTCTATATAGGCTTATCTTATTTTTATTTTATTTTAATACTATGTGTTTATATATATTCATTTTTGTAGAATATAGATGAAAACTGATGGCTTTAGATGATGCTTTGAAAATGTCAATTGAAAAGGCTTATAATGGATGGACTGAAAACTCATTGATCTTATACAATTGGAAGAAATGCATACAAATAATTGTTATTCTTTATATTTTTTGGCCCATGATAATACAAAAAGGTGTATTTTTATATGTTCATTTTTGAAAAGTATGAGAGAGATGGAGATGTATTATGCTAATGTTAAAAAAGAATCCGTCGACAAGCGTGTTGACGCGATGTTGCTCGAAGGGACTAAAAATTCATGAGTTTTTTTTTAGAGAAAAGGCGTAAAGCCCGACTTCAAATTAATGAAGCCATCAACCGGCTAGGATACAACAGTGCTGATACAAAGGCGAAAGCTTGAAGAAAAACTGAAAGAAGATTGGCGGCGTGCACACACATTACAGAGCTAGGCATAGCAATGGCGAGCAGGGCACCACCACAGCAAAAACATGATCAAGCTGCCGGAGAGCTCTACGCAAGCTAGAACAGCGAAGCAACTGCAAACAGTAGACTGCACAAGTGAAGACCGAGAGGACCCGAGCTGCGTGGAGAAAAGCATGGCTCCAGATCTAGCCGCCCCGAGCCTTGCCGGAGGGGAGATCCAATCGCCCCTACGTCTGAACCATGCCACAACATGGAGACGCGGTCCAACGGCCGGCTGCCCAGAGCCAAACAAGATGAAGAGCCTATGAAGGATTGCAGGGAGGCCACCTCGTCACCACCATAGCCGCCATCCCGGAGAGTAGAGCAATGCCGCCGCCACCGAGCACCTTACCGCGAGACCACAACCTCACCCTCCCTTGAACTACGCCTCCAAGGAGGACCGAGACGCCACAGCGCCACCGCCATTCGGCCAGCAAGGCCAAGGCTTTCGCCCGAGATCGTGGGAGAGGAGGAAGGCGTGACGAAGAAGCCTGACACGCCCTCAAGAGGGAGATCGACACCGGAGCGTCGCTGTCGTCGGGGTCGACGGGAGGTCGACCAGGGGTTTCCCCCGTACTAGGACAGCCACCGCCCACCCTCGTGTGCCATATCTGGCGGCCCGGAGGAGCAGCGCCCAGATCGGCGAGGGAGGACCCCAGCAAAGGAGAGGAGACCGAGAAGCCAGCCAGCCGAGGCCAGCGGCGCAGCCCGCAGCAGCGACGAGCCTCCACCGCCCCACCGCCGCCCACACGGCCGGTGGGGACGGCCAGCACCGACGACGCCATCCGCCGGACGAGATCGACGCGCCCTCGCCAATCAGGGCCGCCACCCTGAGATCCAAGGCCCATGCAGTGCAGAGCATCAGATCCTCGCCGCCACCTTCACCGGAAGCCGCGCCGGTGAGCGCCTCGGGTGGCGGCGGGAAGGGGAAGGGGGAGAGGGGGACGGCGAGGCTAGGGTTAGGTCGCGACACGAGAGGGGGGGGGATCAGTTTTCCCCCGTGCCCCATTTGCTCAGCCAAAAAATATATATTCATGAGTTGTATACAACAATACACGTGTATAATAATTGGGAGCTATTCACGTGATCAATTTGGTGGGTTAGTTGGAGGTAACAAAAACAAGGAAACGTGGCTAGGAGTATGATCACGTGAATAGCTCCCAATTATTAGGGAAAGGCATACGCTGGTTTCAGCCTGGGTAATCCCACGTAATAGAATAGGCTTTGTTTTCACGTTCCAAAAAACTTGGTCATCTCGTGCTCACATATATGTAACACAACGGCTGCGATGACGACTGCGACGAGGTGCAGTATATACTCCTTACAATAATGGTATGTGCCCCTTTAAAAAGTCAGCATATACTCCTTATAAAAATGCATTATACACTCCTTTAAAAAAATGGAAGTATATGTATACTCTTCCGTAAAAGGTTTGTTCCTGCTCCATAAATACAACTCCGTACATACTGCTCCAAAAAGACGTCAGTATGTACTCCTTATAGAAACTGCAGTGCATACTTCTTCCAAGAAAATGTCAGCATATACTCGTTCAAAAAAATTCAGTACATACTATGAAAATTTATAAGTACACCAAAAAAGTAAGTATATACTCCTAAAGAAACAGTATGTACTTCTTTAAAAAGTCAGCATATACTCCTTATAAAAATGAAATATATACTACTGCAAATAAAGTCAGATAAACCGCTTGAAAAAGGAATGTAGTATATACTCAATATATAGAATCCTGCAGTATATACTTCATTAAAAATACATATAATATAGTCCTTGAACTGAAAATGAAAATTTCTTCAGATATAATACTTACGGACTGTACACAATACAAACATAGGATATACCTTCCTGGATGTAACGAGGAGTGTAGGTTGCGTAACAAATTTCCCAAAGCTAGCGGCTGCATGCGTGCTTGTAGGAAGTAATTCTGCATGCACATGCTAATTATGTGGTTTGTTCGCTTAACGTTCGCTCAACAGATCCATGTAGCATATCTTCTAGGACGGACGGAAGTACGTGCTCTTGGGAGTATAAAATAAGAGTCCTATATATAACGCACGGATATTCTACTAGTCTCATTAGATGTTTTGGTGCATGTCTCTCCCCACTACGCGATTTAGACATGCAAGAAATCTATTCTGGAGAAACTCGAGGGATGCAACTCTTAATGCTGCATCGTGCGTTCGTCTATTGATAATTGAAAATTTATTTAATTTCCAGTATTGTAGAGAAGGATTGAACTCATGGACAATCATTTGGGATGCCATCGATATTTGAGTTGCAGGAGAGTTTGGTGCTTGATGAAGATCTCTGTTGGCTGATGTCCTGATGTTTGGGATCCATCTAAGGTCGTAAATGGATGGAATGTGGTTAACTACCAGGGAAGGCTTGTCAAGGTTCTACGATGGGAAGTCGCAGTTGTTCAGTTTGGCGGGCAGCGTTAAGGCATAGTGGGGTATCTGTCGGAGCCCGAATGAGGAACAAGAAGCGCTTTCCAAACCTCTTGTGTTTTAAAAGGTAAGAGTACTGTTTAAATAACCTGCCACTCCGTCCAGTCCAATACTACGACTTGACGTAAAATCAATGGCGTGTGGAGAAAATTAATAGACGATAACATGACTTCCCACTATCAACAAGTGGCTAATAGATTTAAACTGCTTAGAGCATCTCCAGCCGTTGGTCCCAGGAGGGGCTAAAATCGCCCCCTGAGGGCGCACCGGCGCTAAACCACACACTGGGGGCGTGATGCCCCCCAGTCGTGGCGCCCACGTTTTTTTGAAAAAGTCAAGTACGGCGCAAACACGACTTAAATTTAACGCAAACATCGACGAGTTCATTCAAATTTAAACATATTTTAAAAAAAGAAAAAACTAGCACGGGCTGCCCCGCCGTCTCCATCGCCGCTCCTCGCCGTCTACCTCGCCGCTCGCCGCCCGCCGCCCGCCTTTGTAGTTCTACATGCCGATGAGGCGGTAGAACCGCGTGTAGTCGCCGTCGTCGTCGTCGGCGTCCCCGCCTCCGCCGCCGCCGTCCCTGCTGCATCCCTCCCCCGGTTGGCGCGGCGGGTTGGACGGCCCGGGGGCGTCGTCGTTGTCGTCACTATCGAGGACCACGATGCCGTGCTCGTCCTCGCGCCCACGCTTGCGGGCGGCGATCTCGTCCAGGGCTCGGCGCTGCCGGACCATCTCGTTGCGGAGGTAGTCGTCCCGCGCCCACCGCAGGGCGTCCTCGTCGGAGAAGCCGCGCCAGGCTATCTCCTCGTACTCCGTGGGGAGGCCGGGCTCGGGCTTGGGCTCGACGAGGACGAAGCGGTCGATGGGGGGGGGGGCAGAGTCGCCGATGCGGACGCCGGAGCTGCGGGTACGCGCGTTGACAGGCGTGTGCTGGGGCTCCGGCTTGACGGGGCGGAGGCGGGGAGAGCCCGACGAGCGGCCGGACGAGGAGAAGGACGCCCCGGGCCGCTCCATGCGCCTCAGTGTCCAGGAGCTTCCACGGCGGCGTGAGAAGGATGGGGAAGCGGGGTACTCGAGGCGCGGCGTGTTGCCGCCCTCGATGTACTCGAGGACGGCCTCCAATGTGCGGCCGGGCACGCCCCACCACCGGCGCCGGCCCTCTGAGTTGAGCCTGCCGGAGGGCACGACGACGTTGGTGGCCTCGAGCTGTTCGGCGTGACGGCGGCGGAAGTAGGGCTCCCAGAGCGGGCTGTTGGGGACGTACGTGGTCCCTCCCTCGCCGCCCGCGGCAGGGACGCGCGGATACGCGCGATCTCCGCACGCCGCGCCGCCTCGGTGGGTGGTGGTGGCACCGGCACGCCGCCGGCGCTGATCCTCGAAGCCCCGGGCACCCGCATGTCCGGCGGGACCGGGTACTCGGCCTCGAAAAGGAGGCGAGCCTCGTCCTCATGAAGATGGCGGCGCCCGAAGCCATTCGCCGCCGCGCCGTCGCCTGGAAAGCGCTCGACCATTCTTCTCAACTAGGGACGGCGAGAGGAGGAAGGGGGGAGAAATGGGCGCGTCGGCGGTGGAGTATCTGTGCGTGTCTCCGGCGCGCTGGCAGTCGACTTTATATAGGCGGAGGCGCAGAGTGGTAGGCTTGGCCGGCGCGTTACGCGTGGCGTGATGGCGTGGCGGCCGAGGGACGCGCGTCGCCTGGCCTTCACTACGCCGCCCGTGAGGCATCAATGGAGGCTGACCGACGCGGCAGCGCGCGCAGTTTTGGCATTGATTCGTCGCGGGAAACGAGGCGATGAGGACGACGAAGCGGCAAGAAGAGAGTCGAGTCACTGACGCGGCTGGCCCGCGGCTCTTCGCGCGAAAAACGATTCGCCCGGCGCCCCCGAGCGACCCCTAGCGCGCCGGGTTCGGGTTGGGTCCGCCGACGCCAATTTCGGCCCGAGCCGGCGAAAACTGGGCCCTTAGGGACGCGACTGGGCCGATATTTTGGCGCCGGCGGCCGAAAAATCGCCTGGGGGGCATTTTTGTGGGCGCGGCTGGAGATGCTCTTACAGGTTCTCAACTACAAGAGCCAACATAGCACACTCTTTCCTTTTCTGCCTTTGGCTTATGCATTTAGATTTGTGGGTGGGTTGCTGAAGCGGATTTACACCGATGTCACAGATAAGCTGGAAGCAAATTGTTTCCGAACGCCGCCAGAGGCTCATGCTTGTACTGCTGGGCTGAAGTCTGACAAAATCCGCAATAAGTTTATGCATAATGAATTGATTCAGTAATGCCTTTAGCAACTATACATTTTATTGGTTTATACTGGTTGTGTAATTGGAGCGTTCTTCTTTCATCACTTCATCTTTATTGTGCACGATTTATACATGTCAACCGAAGCCTAAGGTCCCATTCTGATATGATTGTCCTTTGTGCGCAAGCTCTATTGGCATTAACTATCCAGTAATAGTGAACTTCAAGCTCGTGAATGGCAGGACCTGAACAAGTAGTCTATCTGCCGAAAAATCCATACCTGATGTTCTTTGGGGGTCTGGCGATCTTTATTACAAGCTTAGATGTCACACTGGTTGTATTTTGCTATTGATATTGTTTTAACATCCCACATTATTCATTAAAAAACATGGCACATCATGAATGTTGATGTTGGTCAATTACACTATGCCATTGCTTAGATTTAAGCTCATGTTGGAAACTTGGGGTACTATCTCTTTCCTTAACTCTTTGCTTTTCGTATCAAAGCAAAGATTGTGACGGTATGTATATAAGGAGTGCTTTTTGAACATGCTTTGCTGCGGTGTCACCTGATATTTAGTTCAGGGTCAGTTTGGTTGGCTTCCACAGCTCACGGGGCCTGGCAGCTTGTGCCTCAAGCCTGCCTGCTAGCTGTTTGGTTGGTGCCTGAAACAATAAATAGGCCTGGATTTCTCATTAGCCTGGATCAATTAAAAAATTCAAGCAAAATATGGTTCTTAGCCCGGGCAGCCGGGCAGGAGGATCAGCCTGGCTCAAGCGCTTTTCTCCACGCCTGGCTAGGCTGCCTGGACCAAAAACATTTCATTGTGCGTCAGAAGCTAGCACACCTCTTTATGTAGCACATTTTCCAGTCCAGCTACTCAAACCAAACACAATGGTCGCATGCATGCCTGGCGCAGAAACTAGCAAATACCCAGGCTATTCCCAGGCATTACTTTTTCCTAGGCGTAGACCCCAGGACAAGAACCAAACTAGCCCTTATTCAGTGACTGATCAAGCCTTGGACAGAAATGTCTTTTGGAGATTGCTTAACTCAGCATGTTAAATATGTAAGGAGAAAGTTGACACTGTTAACATGAACATAAATCAATCAGGATCCATTATACTTTCCTCGCATGTTCTTTTCTACATCAGTGGTCATAGTCTTGAACTTTACAGTCGGTCTGTTGCTCATACCAATTAGTATGAAGTTATATTATTAAATCTTATAAGTCAATCACTATATCTAGGTAAATTACATGGGACACCTAGGTGCCTGGGCATAGGGTGTTAGCCATTCAATCAATCTGTCATCCTACTAATGAAGATAAAGTTTTCCATTGCTACACCCCGTTAACAACATTCATTAGACAATCTTAAATATTGCATGCATCTCAATTGACATAGGATTCTCACCTTCCAAATATTATTGCATGAGCATAAATTAGCCGCTTCCACATTTTCGCATTATGCTCTGGCTCTTTAATTCGATTCTTTCCAAATATGAAAGATGCGCTCTAAATCGACTGTTTACCAAAAAAAGGGCCCATGTGCTTGCCGTAATTTGGCTGAGCAAGTAAACCTGGATCAAATTTAGACACTCCATCACTGCATACGTACGTGATATTTAGATACTCCATCACCTCATCACCTCTCCCTCGTTCATCTTCTACATGAGCATACCCAAGTGAGTCATCTCTCCCTCATCCATCTTCTACATGGGCATACCGATCATCTCTCCATCGTTCATCTTCTACACGAGCATACCAGGTGACCATCCCGCCGTCGTTCATCTTGGCCATGGTTGCCATTGTCACCACCGTCGTCGCCGATCGCACTCGCCGGCTAATTTTTCTCCATTAAATATTTAGCAATTTACCTAATTCTTTCCCAACTGAGGTATCTCCATGCATAGGTTACAAAAGTATACTACTGCAAGAAGAAATAAATTACCAAGGTTGATCGTGGTAAGATGGCTGCCTGTGTAGACCACGACAATAACGATTTCATGGAGTCACCGATCAGGTCGTCATCACTTCCAATTAAATATACAGTCTTCATTTCTAGATGCACACCTATTTTCATTTCGTACATCATGAAAGAATTTAGCAAAAAAAAAAAGATTAGTCACATAAATGAAGTTTGATGAAATCTTGAAACTACCGGATATCACAAATACTTGTGATTTTGGCCACACCGATGTATCTAGGGTATCCATTCAAGATATATCAACCATAATGGGAGATAAAACTCTTCTATACTTCACAAATGATGATGTTAACAATGTATTGCATACCCCATTCTCGAGAAAGAGCTTTAATTCTTTCCGCAGGATAAATCGGTGACATAAAAGATATCATATGCTTCCGACTAAAAGTCACAGAGTTTAAAAAAATCAGTTGTAGTTTACTCGTTGGTATTCTAACCAAGAATCATGAAGCACTAATCCCCAAACTTTACCGGACAATATATGTCCAAGATATTTTGTGGCTCTCAAGAATTTGGATGATATCTCGAATTGGAACTGGGCGAGGTATGTCATCAACGACATTATATCATTAGCTTGGGCATTGGGCAACAAGCTCACTGATGAGACAAAAGCCACATACATACAAGGATGTGTCATCTTTCTGCAGGTATCTACTAATTCACATTGCATAATAAATTTAAGTTTGCACAAATAGATTGCATATAATTTCAGGTATTCATACGTCCTACTTTCAGGTATTCTACTTGGACAACTTGGAATTGGGCCCACCAAGTCTCAAACATGATTACTTCCCATTAATCATGACCTGTGATCAACATGCATCAAAAGTAAGGATGAATATGGACCTCAAAGAGAAGATCCATACATGATAACCCATTTTCGGGTTGATGAAGGTAGAAAATAGTGAGGATGTTAGGCCATATAGTAAGCTATCATCCTTCTCTTTGAGATCGATATTCATCCTTACTTTTAATGCATATTGATCATATGCCATGATTCCTAAAAAGCCATCATGTTTGAGAATTAGTGGACCCAATTCCAAGTTGTTCAAGTAGAATACCTGAAAGTAGAATGTAATTAACACCTAAAATTATATGCAAGCTATTTGTGCAAACTTAGATTTATTATGCAATGTGGATAGCTGCACAAAGATGACACCTCCGTGTATGTTGCGATAGCCTGGCATATTAGGGATGATAGACTACTCATATCAATAAGGAATTCCTTCTTTTCCGGGAGCCCATTCGGATAGAACTCCAAAGTTAAGCGTGCTCAGCTTGGAGTAGTTTCAGGATGGGTGACCGACCGGGAAGTTGCTCCCGGGTGCGCACGAGTGAGGACAAAGTGCGCAGAAAAGACTAGTATTGATATGTGAGGCCAGTCTAGATCCCGCCAGGAGTAACGACCACCGGCGGGTGTGTCCGGGGCGTTACATATGTATGTGTCTTTTGTCTCATCAGTGAGCTTGTTGTCCGATGCCTGTGCTGTTGATATAATGTCATTGATGACATACCTTGCCAAGTTCCAATTCGGGATGCCATCCAAATTCTTGAGAGCCACAAAATATGTTGGACATATATTGCCCAATAAAGTTTGGGGCATAAGGAATTTTGTCATCAAAAGCAGAATGAATGCAGTCTTGAAGGCATCAATGTCGTCATCTTGCATTGGTGCTTCATGATCCTTGGTTAGAATACCAACGAGTAGACTGTGGTTGAATTTATAAAACTCCAGGACTTTCAGTCGGATATATATGATATTTTGTATGTCACTGATTTCTTCCGCAGAAGGAATTCACAACTCATCCATCTGGCATTTGTGAAGTATATAAAAGTTTCACCTCCCATTCTGATTGCTATATCTTAAATGGATATCCTAGATAGAAGGGTGCGGCTAATATCATGAGTATTTGTGATGTCCGTAGTTTCAAGATTCCGTCAAACTTCATTTCAGTGATCAAGCCTTTCTTTTGTTTATTAAATTCTTTCACGATGGACGAAATGGAAATAGGTGTGCATCTAAATTGGAGACTATATATTTATCAGGAAGTGATGATGACCTGATTGGTGGCTACATGAAATCGTCATCGTCATGGTCTGCACGGGCAACCATCTTGCCATGACCAACCCCGGTAATTTTCTTTCGTCTTCCAGTAGCACACTTTTGTAAACTAGGCATGAAGGTACCTATAGTTGGGAAATAAATAGGTAAACTGCTATGGATTTAATCAAGAAAAAATAGCATGCGAGCGTGATCAGCAAACACAACGGTGACAAATGCAACCATGGAGGGATGATCAACTCGGGTATGCTTGTGTAGAAGATAAACAATGGAGGGATAATCACCTAGGTATGCTCATGTAGAAGATGGACGAGGGAGAGGTGAATCAACTGGGCATGCTCCTGTAGAAGATAAACGAGTCAGAGGGGATTTCGTGATGGGGTGCCTAAATATCACGTATGTATGCAATGCGTGATGGAGTGCCTAAATTTAGTCCATTTTTAACTGCTAAGACAAATTACACAAGTACACGAGCCATTTTTTTTGGTAAACAATCAAATTAGAGCACATCTTTCATACTTGAAAAGAATCAAAGTAAAGAGCAACAACATAATGCAAAGAATTATGGCGGGGGGTAATTTATGCTTTTGAAATAATATCTGGAAGGCCAGAATCCAACGTCAATTGGGACACATGCAATATATAAGACTTGCTAATGAATGTTCTTAACGGGTTGCAACAATCAAAAACCCGATCTGCATTAGTAGGATGACAGATTGATCGAACGGCTGGCGCCCTAAGTGCCCAGACACCAATATATAAGGTAGGGCCGGTCCTAAGATTTCTAGGGCCCGGGGCGATACTAGAATTGGGGGCCCCTTAATGTAAACATTAATTAAATTCAGTATATGTATATGTGAATCTTAACAGTAAACACTTAAAATCCATCCAAAATCTAATAATAAATATTTTACCTTAAGATATTATTTTAACATTCATATATGCAAGTTCGTTGGTGAATGTACCAATATCAATCTCATTCACATTTTATTTAAATGCATAAAGTTACCAAATGATTTAACCTCTCTTGGGACATTTTACAAACCTCACTTAGCTTTTCCTCGATATATAGTTCCGTAGAAGATGCACATGCTATTTCCAGTTGGGCAATAACCACATAAGGCAGCATATACCTCGGCCATCATCAACACATCCAGCACCTCCTTATACATGTCGTCCTTGATAGAAAAGGAAGAAGTCGATGAAGCATTAGAATCATCTTTTAAGCCCTAGAGATAACACGGATAATGAGTTAAGTTTCATAAACTATATGAGAAAACCGTTGAACAGAAGATCCAATAATTACATGATATCATCTGCAGATCCAAATTTGATTATGGAGATATAAGTTCAAATCTTCTACAGGGGATGCGTCATCCAAATGCCTTTAGAATAGAGCTTTTGCAGGACCACTACAAAATCATAAAATTGTTCATAAGGAATCCGGCGCAACTTAGTGGCAAATCCTTCTTACACATCATCCCATACTCTTAATTTTCCTAACTGAACTGTAACATCACAGTTTCTCAGTTTTGAATGCCAAAAGATCCCGCTTATGGTGATTATATTTTCCACGTCGGGAGCAAGGAAAAGGAGTACTGTCGAAATCCGTACGAACCCCACAAGATTCGATCAAAAACGTATGAAGCGATCCTTACCAAAGGCTGATGACAAGCCAACCGGCGTGCTCCTCCTACGTTGCCGCTGTCGTGGCATCGGCGGCGATGGCCTTGCCACGAATTGGGGACTGAAGTTTGTGTGGGCGGCGGGCATCCACGATGGAGAAAAAAGGGTATTAGGGTTGTGCGCTACTTTTCTTAGGGCAACGATTGTCATGCCGCCCACTAGCTAGGCCAGGCCCAAAATCTCAGCGTGGGTGATGTTCGCTACTGGGCCCCTGCAATCCGAACGAAGAGACTTGTAGCATTTCTTCTAGAGCAACGGGTAACGAGCGCTCCTTCAGCAGCCTCACAACGATGAGCGTCACTTAACGCGCTTTTAGCCATTCGTCACGTGTCGCGCTCTGGGCATTCTCTCTGCATTTTGTTTTTGTTTTTATGTTTCCACACGCGTTTTCGGCTTTTTAAACGTTTTTTTTTCGACGTTTTGGTTTTTCACCGGTCTTTCTTAGAATTTTGATAAAAAAAACATGTTTTTTTTTCTGCGAGAGTCACGATTTTGCTTCTGCGAGAGGCACAGTTGTGCTTTCACGAGAGTCACGGCCGTGCCTCTCGGAAACGAAAAAACGCGTTTTCTATTTTTTTTCTTTCGCGAGAGTCACGGTTTTGCTTCCGCGAGAGGCACGGTTGTGCTTTCGCGAGGGTCACGGCCGTGCCTCCCGGAAACAAAAAAAATGCATATTCTGTTTTTTCTTTTCTTTTCGCGGGAGTCACGGTTTTGCTTTCGCGAGAGGCATGGTTGTGTTTTTGCGAGAGTCACGGCCGTGCCTCTCGGAAACAAAAAAAGCGTGTTTTTTTTTTCGCGAGAGTCACGGTTTTTTGCTTTCGTGAGAGGCACGGTTGTGCTTTCGCGAGAGTCACGGCCGTGCCTCCTCGAAAACGAAAAAAAACACGTTTTCTTATATTTTTTCTTCCGCGAGAGTCACGGTTTTGCTTCCGCCAGAGGCATGGGCGTGTCTCTTTCGGAAAGGAAAAAAAAATCAGTGCGCCCGGTTCGGTTTTTTCATCCGGTTTTTTTCGTGAAAAAAAAATGTTCGTCAAAACCTATCAACATGGGATCTAGTTTTAAAGATCTCGACGCGAGGAATTCAACGGTGAAAGCGGTTCGAGATTTGGACGCACGGTTTAAGAGATAAAACATTTTGAATAAACGGATCTATGAAAAAATGGAAAACGTCCAGGTTTCGACAAGTGGCGCACATGCAACACGTCACTTGTCGTAACCCGAGGTTTTGGGGTGATCTTTGCAACGAGTACTCAGTTAGTGATTTCGCACTTCTTCTTACCACTGTGTGGGGTTGCGGCAACACGGGCTAATGATCTGAACTGCGTCCTGGTCAGAGGGCCCCCCTGGGTTTTGGGGCCGGCCCTGATATAAGGACTGTTTTTTTGGACATGCTTTGGCGCGCATAATATTATTTAATGATTGATTTATGAATGTGCTTTGGGCAGAAATAACGTTTTGGAGATTGATTAACTCAGCATTTTGAATATGGAGGGAGAAAGTTGACACTGTTAACATGAACACATATCAGGCAAGATCCATTATACTTTCCTCGAGTGTTCTTTTCTACAACAGGTGGTCAATCACTGTGAAATTGCATTATTAAATCTTATCGGTCAATCGCTTTTCCTAAATTCAGAGAAACTTCTGGCTCAGAATATAGATTGAAACTAATGGTGATTGCTTTTGGCTCCTGATCTCAAGTAATCTTTTTTATTTTGGACATTTTAAGAAGTGCTACAAGTTTCGATTTTTCCAACAAATAGACAGGCGGCTGTTTCCTATATTTTAGATTGACATTTATCCTTTTTGTGTTGCCCACGAATGAAAAATCTTGGCCGGAAGTTTACAGATTCATCGTCCTTTTTGTGAAGAAAAAAAACATCATCATGAAAAGGAATTCATCATGAAGTTGTCCAAACTCCCCCCAAGCATTTAAGGTATTGAGTCATCTGGCCTATGTTTACTTTTCTTCTATTATTCTCCTGTTTGAGTTGACTAGTAAGCTTGCACGTGCAACGCACGTATCATAATCTATAATGAAAATATTTTGTATTTGATGCTTATTTCCCCTTTTAGTCATTTTTTACGGAATCATTTAATTGCCTCATTCCCAACAATATAAGAGGTGTTAAAGGATCCAAAATAGTGACACACCATAAAATAATTAGTATTATGATATGATGCAAAATATACGTGATTAGGGGTGTCGGATCCAAAATATACACACCATAAAATAGTTAGCATGATGATTATTCACCAAAGAAAATTAGTATGATCATACGATGCAAAATATACCTCTCATGATTGTTGGACAAAATATCTCCGGTGAAGTACTCCATAAATTTAACATCCATAATACCACAAGATAACTTGTATGATGACTATAAGTGTTAATAGTTTTATAAAACTATTATCCTTTAATTCTTTTTATAAAACTATCAAGATAATAATGACTGAATATTTATTTAAACCGTTGTGACAGTATAAAAAAATCGCACCATACAGCCGAACCTAACATGTCCGATAAAAAAGGAATTAAATAATGTCTGATGCTAATGTAAACCAAATGACAAAAAGGCTAGTGGTAAATAGGCAAAAAATGAACAACGCCCGACACTATATATTAGTATTACTTAATTATTAGTACTTGACTAAAGAGCCATCGATAAAGAAAGAAAGAAAAATGTGAAAGAACTGGACACGCTCGACGCTCTTTGCCTGGTGCCTCCCTCTTACACCTCACACATCACCAAACCTTATCCTTTCACTGTCTCCCCACCGCTCTTAGAAAAGCAAAAGAAAAATAACGCTAGCAAAAGGTCGGCGTGGAGTGCCACCACCCACCACACAACAGCCAGCCGCTGCACGTCCTCGGTGCTCCCGGGTCCCGGCGGTCGGTGAAGGCGACCCTGGGCATGCTGCTGCTCCTCCGGAGGAACGCTTACCTGGAGCAGGAGCTCGACCTTCGCTTCCGCCTCTTCTGCTCCTGGGACTCCCCTCCTGACAGGCGCGCCGAGTTCCTTCGCGCCAACGCCTCCGCCATCGGCGTCGTCGTTGGCAGCGCCGATGCCGCATCGATGCGCCGCCGTCCTTCTCTGTGAGGACAGACCGCATCGACCTCCCAAGTGCCGGGAGCGGCGGATCCGCGTCACCAACACCCCCAACTTCCTCACCGACGACTTCGTCGGCCTCGCCATCTCCTTGCCAAGGAAGACCACGCAGGCTGACATCTACGTGCGCGCCGGCTTGTGGAAGACCAGAGGGACTACACAGTCACCACGCGGGTTGGTATCCGATGCTTTTCCGTTGACTTCCGTTCATATTTTTCTATCCAGTGCTGTCTTAATCGATACTTTACTGGATACATGGTTGATGGCACAAGTTATTACTTACTTTGTTTGTTGATGCACTAAGGGCGATAATCTGCGAAAGCGTGTCATCATTTTCTTAGTTAATAGCGGGATATATATGCTTCACATTTACACACCAAGACTATATTTTCAGTTTGGATTCTTGTGACTGACCTCCTTAACATCCTCGGATGTGATTCTTCCATCAACATTTTGTCAACCCTGAACAAAGTGCTCCTATATATCAAGAGTGAAGGAAACTATGAAAAAGCATTTAGCAGGAGTGAGCTACTAACATGTCGATGCATGTTTGGTGATGGTTGCCGAAACCCTGGTGACTGAGTTACTCCCAGAGCTCTTTCAGCTCCGGCTTGGTCAGCACTTCACTGTCCCTCTCTTCCTCGCCAGTGAATCAAACATCTGCACTGCAAACTCGTTGGGCCCTTCCATCCCTCATCCGTGCACACACAATCAAAAGTAATCACTACTTGAACTATACTACAAACTATACCCAAGGAATACTCACTGAAACTTTTCAAGTTACCTACCAATGCATTTCCCAAATCTGGAACGGAGCAGGACACCATCAATGTGTAGGTGATTGAACAATTTCTCCACAGCGGCAGCATCGTCAGCGGCAACTTTGGCAGTCACAAACTGCAAACCCTTAAGTGCCACTTCAGCGGTACTCTTACTTCTGTCACATCTATTCCTCGTGTCAGCCACACAGCCTCCGCAGACACTGGCCTGATGCCTTGGACTGACACTGAATCGCATTGTACATCGAGCGTGATCTCGACAACCTCGTCGTTGTCTCTGAACCAGAAGCATGAGTGGAGGAGTTGGGTCTACCTTTTCCTATTATTACCATTTGAGTAAGGCTTACAGTAATCCATTTAGGGGTCAAGACGTGCTCAGGGTCTTATTGTTCCAGAACTTGTCGACTATCTCACTTCGTTGCTACAAAAGATAGGCATCTCCCAAATTATGTTGCCAATTTATTTCGTTTAACCAAGCTGGATGTCAGTCCTCCCAATTATGTGCTTTTTATATAACATATAACAGATCAGGTTTGCTATTTCACATCTAGATGTGA
>LR738713.1:789679373-789691632 GCA_902687465.1 Secale cereale | reverse complement strand
TCTAACCCCCTCACCCTTAGAGACAAAAAAGAAAATCCATGGAAGACTTTAAAAAAAAAATTAAGGATGAGGGAGTATAAGTGTGAGAGAGTTAGATGTGAGATAATATCTCACATCTAGATGTGACATAGACAGACCCATAACAGATTAGAGATATGTTCAGTGCCATGCACTCAGTTTCGTGCAAAGCACATAAGCTCTATATTCTAGGTTGTTGTATTTATGTTTACTCGGTGCATATTCTTCCAATTATGGTGCTCTTAGTAATTGAGTGTGAGACACCAATGTTTGTTTACCGTGAGCTACCTTCCTACACCCAGCCGACGGCTTGATGTTAAGGTAAAGAAAAACCTAATCAAAGTTCGCACCTGATCCAAGTTCACCGGCTTAGTGGCGAGGGCCTCAACGTGGCGGCAGCAGCTGCTGAACTGAGGAGCGCGGGCAGCGGTGGCTGAATTGAGGAGCAAAGGGCAGTGAAGTCCAACTTTTAGCTTCAACATAATTGAATCCTTGAGTTTATAAACAATGGCCTACTTGCTCATAGTTCCGTTGATTAGCCATCTGCAAAAGGACATAAATTGTTCAACGGAGAAGGAAATTTTCAGAATATATATGTGAGGTAGGGCCAAAAGTTTATCTTGCTAGCTTCTTCCTCCCAAAAATCCATCAATATGCTTGCTTCAAAGCACCTGCACGTGCATGTTGCTATCGCCAGAAGCACTTCGGTAGTACGTCATTGACATATCATTACATGACCTAAATTTGTTTGCTGTTGAAACCACTTAGGGATCTTAAAATCAACTCTGAAATTAGTCGAAGACCTTGTGAGAATAATATTTCACTTACTGGGATGAACTAAAAAAATCAGCTAGATTGGGCTAGATTGATTTGTACATCAAATTGCAAATAAAAGATTACTCAGATCAATCAATAAGAGTAGAAGGATGTGGCCAGAATACAGGCCACGCGTGCTACACGGGCTCCGTCCGCCATGCCGGTGCAAGAGCGTCCTGTTCGTCGGCCTCCTCGAGTCACCGCCCGTGATTGACACCACGACGTACGCACGCAACAACCCACGCCGATGACCTGCACACCCATGTCCATAGTGGTGGTCGGCTGAACCACGCCGTTGTTGTCGCACCGCTCCAGGCCGATTAGCTGATAACTGAATCTAGTTTTCAAACTTGTTAGTTGAATTAGACCATGTCGCTGTAGCATTCCACTTGCTACTCATATATTTTCAGACTTGATAACTGAATTTTGTTTCGCAAAAAAGATTAAGCATTCCATTTCCTTGCACAAATAAATCAGATGATGCAACCTTGCCATCGGCAGACCTTTTGTTTGTGTACCTTTTCCAGACCCCAAAGCCCTTTTGACCAACATAGCTAAGCCAAAATGCCCAAGCTTCAACCAAAATTTTAAATTCCATGCCAACATAATGTACCAACTGGACAATATACCTCTGCAATGGAAAAGTAATCATGAGCAAAAAACTTGTGCAGGTGCCATATTTCAGGATAAGTGAAAAGTAAATGTGATTCTTACTAAACATTGTGAGACCTCACAAACATAAGCAAGTAGGAATACTTGGGACATCTAAATCCATCTAGTGTGCAGAATGAAACTAAAAGTGGTGTTACTTACGTATTGAAACCACGATACTATGTGTTAGCCTCTTCTTCCATCTCAATAGACAAATTACAACCAGCTGATTCTTTCTCCTATAAAGGGGAAAGTTTGATCAAGTTGAAAGCAGTCTTCAAAATTCTGTCAGTTCTAGTGGCCTATGCATGGGAAGATGGCATGAGAAAGGGAAAATTCAGACTTACGCACAGATTGAGAAAGAGAGCAGGTCGTCCTCACTCCGCTGCTTCTTCCATGAATAAAGAGCAGAGGTTGATCAACTTGAAAGCAATACGATGTTCCTCAATTCCAGCGAGCGAATCAAGGGGAAGATAGCAGGAGAAAAGCCAACTTCAAAATTGCGTACATGATTGAAGAAATCAAGCTTCAGAATACATACAAGATTGGAGAACAGAGCACTTCGTATTGAAGAACGCGATTGATTCCTTCACCAGAACGTGATTGAAGAACAGAGCAGGTCGTCTCCCGCGATCCACTCTTCACAAGAACGACGCGTTGGCCCGCCGACGCCATAACTCGGACCGAGCCGCCGCACCGCCGGCGTGCGCATCGCGTGCCGCTGATGGGATCTCCCGCGCCGACCTAAAGCCGGCCAACAGCACGCCGATCTTCAAGGCGTCGGCGTAGTGACAACGCAGGGGCCTCCACCTCCGTTGACCGCGTCCTTCGCGCGCCAGATCGAGGAGATCAATGGCACGGCCGCGGTGCGCTATACTTGTCGGCGATCTTGGCGGCGGCGACTGAGCTCCGGAGCGCTGAGCACGCGGGGGAGGGCGGGCCTGGGGTTGGATAGCAGGGAGGATGTGGTGGGTCGTGAGCGATTGTTGGGGGGACTTTTCCTTCGCAGGCAGAGTTTTCGTCCGCCAACCGCAAATTGCTAAACGCACTTCTCACGGGGGTTATTGTTATATTGACGGTTAGATCCCAATGAGTGATTCTGATTGGATGGCTCTAATTGATTCGGGTTGTTGCGTGTACATTAGACGGGGTGCACGTAGCGATGAATATGTTTGCTTGTTTAATAGTAGTAGATAGATGAAGTGGTAGTGGTACAACCAACATCCTTGCTAAATACTCGAGCTGCACTTTCAACCGCAGTTCGTAGCTCCTTCTCGTGTAGCATTATCCTTTGAGTCGAGAGGACCAATCGAGTCTTAAAACTTCACAGCCTTGGACCTGCAGTAACCAGTCTCCGTATTTCCCGCAAATACTACTCCCTTCGTTTCAAAATATTTGTTTTTCTAGAGATTTCAACAAGTGACTACAAAGCAAAATGAGTGAATCTACACTCTAAAATATGTCTACATACATCCGTATCTTGTAGTCCATTTGAAAGGTCTAGAAAGACAAATATTTGGGAACGGAGGGAGTACAATGCATGTGCATGATAAATTGATAATTCAGCAAAGTGGCTAGTTACTTAGAGCATCTCCAACAGCGACTCAAAAAACCAGCGCCCAAAAAGAGTTTTAGTGCGCCACTGTAGCACGTTTAGCGCGCCGGATCCAACTTTGCTTTTTGTAACATCCCAAATTTCTTGAATTTGGAATGTTAATAGGATCATTCTTTTACATTATGTTTTCTATTCTTATTTTGAATGTTCTGAATATTGATAGTATTTTGGAGTTGTTGAAACTCAAAAGTTTGATAGTTATAATAATGCTCTTTGTATGCTTGCATTGCATAAATTTTTTTTTTTTTTGTGTATTTGGGTTTAAAAAATGTTCATACTGTCCATAATAATGTCCTAGTTCATTTGATAATTATTGTATATTTCATAATCTCAAAATTATTTTATTTGTGTGTTATTTTAATGTTTGAGTGCCCTAGTGCATGCAAATAATTTTACAAAATTGCATTATAGGCGGCACTAGTGTTCCTATATTTTATAATAGTAGTTTTGATTTTACTGTGTCTATTTTTATTTATATTTTAGACTAGTGTTTTATTTTATTTAGTTTTCTTTCTGCTGTCTACTTTGTTTAAAAAAAAAAGGAATGCAGCGCAGCGCCACCGCACTGCTGCAGCGCAGCCCACCAACCCGCGGCCCAGCTGTCCCCCTCGCCCCCGCGTGCAACGCACGAAGCAGCGCTAGCAGGCCGGCCCTTTTCTCCAGCGCACGAGCAGCCCACCCCGCCGGTTTTTTTTTCTCCTTCTTTGGCTTCTGTGCCGCTGACGGGGCTGACCCACATATCATCCCTCTCCTCTGCCGTGTTCTTCCTGGAGTCCGGCTCCCGATCCAAAATACGATCGAATCGATCGATCTTATGCCCTAGGCCGCGGGGAATACCCTATATTAGATCATCAACCCCTCCTCTTCCGATTTTTGCCCAAATCGCCGCCTCCCGTGCCCGTTTCGCCACGCCCGGATCTCGCCGGAGTGCCGCCGCGGTTGACCTCCGCCACCACCGTTTCCGCCGCCTACAGAGGGTACCTGAACCTCCCTTCCACTCCGTTGCCTTCGCCTTGACCTCCTCGCTCTCCCTCAGCTACCGCTTCTTGCAGGGGAGCACCAGAGCAAGCGCATCGAGCTCGTCCCGAAGCAGATCACCGCCGCCGTCGCTCCAGCCGCCCATCGTCGCCACCAGAGGCCGTGACCCTCCCCGACAAGTGTCCCATTATCTTCAACGGGGATCTCCGCGTCCGCCCATCAATTCCCCCATCGCCGGAGACCAGCGGAAGCCATCCCCGGCAACAACGCCGAGCCGCGCGGCCGCCGTCTCGTTCAACTCCGGTGACGCCCTCCCCTTAGTTGCCGGTGAGTTTTCCCAGCCGTGCGATCGCCGTTGGACCGCCCAGATTAGATAGGCATTTGTTTTTTTTGAACAGTTTTCCACTAAGTAGCGAACGTCCGCTCTTTAGCTACTGCAGCAAACACCTTCCAGCCAATGATAATGCGCCACATGGCACATCCACAGCCGCAGCAGTTCTTCGCAGAAATCTAATTTTGGCACAATATATATTAGACAGATTCTATGTCAAATGTTCATTTAAGTATATCTTTTAGCCTACAACTCCAAATTGATTGATTCTTTTTCCTGTGTACTCGTAGAGACCAGGAGAATATTGTAGAACCAAAATTTCACATGTTTGAACAGTTCAAATTTGAATTTGTTTAAATTTTAAATTCAAACTTCCGAAGGCCATATCTTTTAAACCGTAGATCCAAATCAGTTGATTCTTTTTGCATTGTGATCCTAGTTTCATGTAGATATTATTTACCTACTGATATGTTTTGTTAGTTGAGTTTTATTTGGATTCTTTGTTGTTTACTTTATTGTGAGCCATGTGGGTACGGTTTATTTATCGGTGCCTTCGTTATCGTATAGATTGTCCGGAGTGTCCAGCATACCGGAATTAAGCGTTAGAGTACTTCAACACCGTTCCAGGCAAGTTTGCACTTTTTGTTTTGCTCATCCTATAGTCTGCTATGCAAGTGTGGTTTCATGTTATGATAAATGTTTGGCTTGATATGTGTATCCCGTGTTGCCATGTTTGGTTGTTGATTGTGTTATATGTGATGGTGTGATCAACTTGATATGGTAGACGCGAGCATGTGTTGAGTGATCCATGAAAGTGGTGAGTGTTTATAGCCGTAGGCTCGGGATTATTAACCAGGTGAATGCGTCACTGGCAGAGCGCTCTATTGTCCCTAGAGAATGCGCCATTGACAGAGCGCACTTGAGGCGAGGTATAGTTTTCGGAACATAAATCAGGTGGATGCGTCCTTGGCAGAGCGCTCTATTGTTCCTAGAGAATGCGCCACTGACAGAGCGCACTTGAGACACTTCTGAAGTTCTTGTCATGTTTATTAGAATCTTTGGGTTATCTTGGCCGAATATATTGGGACAATTATGAGTTCATTTAGTGGAGGTAGGTGAAGACTTTCTTCTCCAATTGAACTTGAGTGTTTTGTTTATCATACTATGCTTGTGGATGTAGGTTTGCTATATCATATCGTGTAATTTGCCAATACATTCAATGTATTGACCCTTCGTGGCTGCAACTTATCATGTTGCAGGATTTTCAGATGATCAGTGAGATACAGTAGGGTCGCGAGTCTTCACTCAACATTTTTCTCCAGTGGGCATTGATGGACTCATAGTTTATTATGCTACCTTTCCGCTGTTATTATTGAATAAGCTAGCTTTGTGCTATTCAGTTTGTAATACTTTGTAAATTCTGGATCATACGTGATAGTAAATGATGCACTTGTTATTTGGTATTCATATGTACTGTGTGTGCTAGCGAGTCGATCCAGGGACTAGCACGGTAAGCACAGAGACATCGAATCTTATCAGATTCGGGTCGTTACAGATGGTATCAGAGCAGTGTGTTGACTGTAGATCGTGACCCTAGAAAATGGATTAGAAAAGCCATATGAGTGAAAAACTTACTTTACAACTTGTTGTCTACTAGTTAGTTCATACTTTGTACTCATATCTTTTCTTTTCAAATATAGATGACCCCTGTAATTATATTAGTGTTATTTAAGAAGTTTAGTTGGCAGACCACCATTAGTATGTTGTGTTCGATAAACGATATGCGGTAGTATGATGAGATCATATCTCTTGTGGATATGACCTTACCTGTAGGTTTTGCTTGTGTCGTGTGATATGTTATATATATGTTTGGTTGGTCATTACTTTCCTATTGTCATATTTCGTGGATTGTTTGTATTATGTAATTGCGTGCTTTGATTGAACCTATGTGCCCTTTTGATGTGATTACTTTAGGATAGCTTGGGTGAATTGTGTGAATTTAGTGTTTGGTTTTGTTGCTAGCATGAGCATATGGGTAGTGTTTCCCTTAGACCTATTTCTGTCTATATCTCACCCCTGCTTACCCATCAGATGCCGCCGAGGCGTAACTCTAGAGGCAGTGGTTCAGGAGACAACAACAACAATGACATACCACCGCATATGCAGCAGTTACTTCAGGGACAGACTCAGTTGATCCAGTTACTTGTTCAGAACCAGAACAACAACAACAATAATCCACCACCACCCCCAGTTGATGCCCTTACTCGTTTCTTGAAGTTGAATCCTCAGAGGTTTTCTAGTACCCCTGAACCTATTGTGGCTGATGATTGGCTCCGCTCAGTTAATAGGAATTTGGAGACAGTTGGTTGCACTGATGCACAGAGAGTGAGGTTTGCCTCGCATTTGTTAGAGGGACCAGCTGCAGCATGGTGGGACAATTACTTGGTCACTTATCCTATTGCTAGTATCAGTTGGGCACAATTTCAGGCAGGTTTTCGTGCCGCACATGTGTCTGCTGGTGCCATGAGTCTGAAGAAGAAGGAGTTCCGCAGCTTACGTCAGGGAGGTCGCACTGTGAATGCATATGTGGAGGAATTCAATAATCTTGCACGCTATGCCCCTAATGATGTTAATACAGATGCAGCTAGACAGGAGAAGTTTCTTGAAGGACTGGATGATGAGTTGAGTATTCAGTTGACAGTGGCAACATTCGACAATTGTCAGGAGCTTATTGACAAGGCTATTGTACTTGAAGGAAAGTTTCAACAAGTGGAGAACCGCAAGAGGAAGGCAAGGGACACGGAGTTCCATTATGGAGAACAACAGAAGCACCATAATTCGTCTGCATCTTCTGAGTACTATGATTATGAAGTGGACACTTATAATGGTCACCATAATGGGCATAATCATCACAACAACAATGGACACAACCACAATGGTCACAGGAATGGCAACAATGACCACGACCATTCGACGCCCCCAAAGAAGGACCTTAGCCAATTACTTTGCTACAGATGTAGAAACCCAGGACACTATTCAACAAATTGTCCCGAGCTAAAGAGCATGAATCATGACAATGGAAGTTCCGAAGAGAAGGAAAACGATCACTTCGAGAGTGGACATGTGAATCACACGAGGGTAGGAAGACCAGATAATGCATCAGTCCGTGGTAAGATTCTTAATCAAGATCAAGTATTGTGACCGTTCTTTCGGTATTGGTGCATCATATTTAGTCATGTCAAGGGAGATTTGAAAATATGCAAAGAGCCAGCCTCGATATTTTGGAATATGGATTATGTCAAATTCCCATCTTTAATCCTGCTAGCCAACTCGAATCTCGAGGACGAGATTCATTCTAAGGGGGGTAGATTTGTAACATCCCAAATTTCTTGAATTTGGAATGTTAATAGGATCATTCTTTTACATTATGTTTTCTATTCTTATTTTGAATGTTCTGAATATTGATAGTATTTTGGAGTTGTTGAAACTCAAAAGTTTGATAGTTATAATAATGCTCTTTGTATGCTTGCATTGCATAATTTTTTTTTTGTGTATTTGGGTTTAAAAAATGTTCATACTGTCCATAATAATGTCCTAGTTCATTTGATAATTATTGTATATTTCATAATCTCAAAATTATTTTATTTGTGTGTTATTTTAATGTTTGAGTGCCCTAGTGCATGCAAATAATTTTACAAAATTGCATTATAGGCGGCACTAGTGTTCCTATATTTTATAATAGTAGTTTTGATTTTACTGTGTCTAAATGTATTTTTATTTATATTTTAGACTAGTGTTTTATTTTATTTAGTTTTCTTTCTGCTGTCTACTTTGTTTAAAAAAAAAAGGAATGCAGCGCAGCGCCACCGCACTGCTGCAGCGCAGCCCACCAACCCGCGGCCCAGCTGTCCCCCTCGCCCCCGCGTGCAACGCACGAAGCAGCGCTAGCAGGCCGGCCCTTTTCTCCAGCGCACGAGCAGCCCACCCCGCCGGTTTTTTTTCTCCTTCTTTGGCTTCTGTGCCGCTGACGGGGCTGACCCACATATCATCCCTCTCCTCTGCCGTGTTCTTCCTGGAGTCCGGCTCCCGATCCAAAATACGATCGAATCGATCGATCTTATGCCCTAGGCCGCGGGGAATACCCTATATTAGATCATCAACCCCTCCTCTTCCGATTTTTGCCCAAATCGCCGCCTCCCGTGCCCGTTTCGCCACGCCCGGATCTCGCCGGAGTGCCGCCGCGGTTGACCTCCGCCACCACCGTTTCCGCCGCCTACAGAGGGTACCTGAACCTCCCTTCCACTCCGTTGCCTTCGCCTTGACCTCCTCTCTCTCCCTCAGCTACCGCTTCTTGCAGGGGAGCACCAGAGCAAGCGCATCGAGCTCGTCCCGAAGCAGATCACCGCCGCCGTCGCTCCAGCCGCCCATCGTCGCCACCAGAGGCCGTGACCCTCCCCGACAAGTGTCCCATTATCTTCAACGGGGATCTCCGCGTCCGCCCATCAATTCCCCCATCGCCGGAGACCAGCGGAAGCCATCCCCGGCAACAACGCCGAGCCGCGCGGCCGCCGTCTCGTTCAACTCCGGTGACGCCCTCCCCTTAGTTGCCGGTGAGTTTTCCCAGCCGTGCGATCGCCGTTGGGCCGCCCAGATTAGATAGGCATTTGTTTTTTTTTTCGAACAGTTTTCCACTAAGTAGCGAACGTCCGCTCTTTAGCTACTGCAGCAAACACCTTCCAGCCAATGATAATGCGCCACATGGCACATCCACAGCCGCAGCAGTTCTTCGCAGAAATCTAATTTTGGCACAATATATATTAGACAGATTCTATGTCAAATGTTCATTTAAGTATATCTTTTAGCCTACAACTCCAAATTGATTGATTCTTTTTCCTGTGTACTCGTAGAGACCAGGAGAATATTGTAGAACCAAAATTTCACATGTTTGAACAGTTCAAATTTGAATTTGTTTAAATTTTAAATTCAAACTTCCGAAGGCCATATCTTTTAAACCGTAGATCCAAATCAGTTGATTCTTTTTGCATTGTGATCCTAGTTTCATGTAGATATTATTTACCTACTGATATGTTTTGTTAGTTGAGTTTTATTTGGATTCTTTGTTGTTTACTTTATTGTGAGCCATGTGGGTACGGTTTATTTATCGGTGCCTTCGTTATCGTATAGATTGTCCGGAGTGTCCAGCATACCGGAATTAAGCGTTAGAGTACTTCAACACCGTTCCAGGCAAGTTTGCACTTTTTGTTTTGCTCATCCTATAGTCTGCTATGCAAGTGTGGTTTCATGTTATGATAAATGTTTGGCTTGATATGTGTATCCCGTGTTGCCATGTTTGGTTGTTGATTGTGTTATATGTGATGGTGTGATCAACTTGATATGGTAGACGCGAGCATGTGTTGAGTGATCCATGAAAGTGGTGAGTGTTTATAGCCGTAGGCTCGGGATTATTAACCAGGTGAATGCGTCACTGGCAGAGCGCTCTATTGTCCCTAGAGAATGCGCCATTGACAGAGCGCACTTGAGGCGAGGTATAGTTTTCGGAACATAAATCAGGTGGATGCGTCCTTGGCAGAGCGCTCTATTGTTCCTAGAGAATGCGCCACTGACAGAGCGCACTTGAGACACTTCTGAAGTTCTTGTCATGTTTATTAGAATCTTTGGGTTATCTTGGCCGAATATATTGGGACAATTATGAGTTCATTTAGTGGAGGTAGGTGAAGACTTTCTTCTCCAATTGAACTTGAGTGTTTTGTTTATCATACTATGCTTGTGGATGTAGGTTTGCTATATCATATCGTGTAATTTGCCAATACATTCAATGTATTGACCCTTCGTGGCTGCAACTTATCATGTTGCAGGATTTTCAGATGATCAGTGAGATACAGTAGGGTCGCGAGTCTTCACTCAACATTTTTCTCCAGTGGGCATTGATGGACTCATAGTTTATTATGCTACCTTTCCGCTGTTATTATTGAATAAGCTAGCTTTGTGCTATTCAGTTTGTAATACTTTGTAAATTCTGGATCATACGTGATAGTAAATGATGCACTTGTTATTTGGTATTCATATGTACTGTGTGTGCTAGCGAGTCGATCCAGGGACTAGCACGGTAAGCACAGAGACATCGAATCTTATCAGATTCGGGTCGTTACACTTTAGCAGATGCCAAAAAACGCGCGCCCAAAAAACCACGCAGTGTAAACTGTGAAGCGCGCGCAATCCGGCGCCTCAAATTTGCAGCTTTCGATCGCGTTTTTCAGCGCGCGCCCAATTCTTTTTTGCGCCCGCACTATTTTATAGCTTCTGTTGGAGCTGCCCGGCGCCCAAAAATCTCGAATTTTAGCACGCGGAGCACTTTTTGGGCGCCTGTTGGAGATGCTCTTAGGGCGTCATGCAAAGCTGCAAACATGCATGTCAAATGGGCCACATGCAAATACAATAAAGTACATAAGACGTGAAACGGATGTATGATGTGTGTTACTGTGCGAAAGTGTCACATGCATGTCAAATGTGTTTTTGCAAGAACTGCAGCCTTTGGAGGCAAATGACAGCAAATGTACTACACTCTGCAGGTATTTCCTAAAAGGGTCAATACCCCAGCCAAGTACTGGAAGGAGCAGTACTTTATTAATCTTGTATTCCCTCCGTTCGGAAATACTTGTCATCAAAATGAATAAAAAGGGATGTATCTAGATGCAAAATGAATAAAAAGAGATGTATCTAGATGTAAAAATACATACATCTAGATACATCTCTTTTTATTCATTTTGATGACAATTATTTCCGGACGGAGGGAGTATTCGCCGGACAAATTATTGCACCAACCTGCCGAACTTGACAGTAGTTAAGTTCAGAGCAATGAGTGGCGCTACAGAGAATGATACCCGGCCGCCCAGCTTGTCTTAATAATTACAATAGATGTTTTAGTTTCGTTTGTCCTCTTCCACATTATAAATTGCCTCTGGCTTCTGGCTTTATTGTACTGCATGTCCGAGCTTAGCTAGCGAAAGATTCATAGTCTACGTAGATGTGCACATTCAAATTTGGGGAAATCAGTTACCATCTTTTATCCAATTCCGGCCACCATTGTTGGACAGGCCACCGATCTTAGCTAACGAAAAATTCATAGTTTACACAGATGTTGCACAATCGTAATCAGGAAAATCAATTGCCATCTTGTATCCCATTGCAGCCACCACAGTCCCAATAGCAACGGGTTAAAGCATGATAGTTGAACCTTTCTTTGTAAGTATCATCGATGAGTACAGAGATCATAACTCGTAAGCATTTTAACTTCTGGCGAATCACTTCAAATGGCTCATTCGCAGGGGAGACACATTTGGGGTTCGCTGAAACTGCGCACTGCTAAAAGTTAACTAGATAGCGGTGCTGGAATAAGGAGCCCACTAATTTGATTTGAACATCTATGACAATTCAGTTATCTTCTAATACCCCAAATCAGTAGAGGTCACTTTGTGACTGTAGAGAGTAGAAACTCATCCATCCTGCAGTGCTTTGAAGCAGCCTAGCTGGATCTTTTATATAAAGGAAAATACGAGTAGGAACAACTGGTTTCTTATTCACCCCTTCTTCGTGAGAGAATCGTTTCAGTTTGTGCAGATCAACCATGTTAATCTGATGAAGGCACTACTAAGCACATGCCATGTACCATACATATTCATGCTAAATGAGTTGCCAACTCAAACTGTTGTGAAGGTTGTGTCCCAAGAAATAAATATGGAAAAAGATCACTAATACAGTAAAAAAAGTCAGATTGTAATTCACAAATATTTCTCTTGCATTGGTTGAAATAAACAAACAGCTTTTTTTTT
>LR738713.1:789658460-789679314 GCA_902687465.1 Secale cereale | reverse complement strand
TTTTTTGCTGAAGATAAACTATGAGGCAGGACAGGACACTAGGGAGATCAAATCAAAATGATCTCCATTTGAGGGAAGATAAATAGTTGTGAGATCCAGCTTCAGGCCTTCTGCAAAAGCCTCACATGCTTAAATGTAGACATCCTGCAGATGATCAATTCCGTTATCACGAATGACTAAAAACCATTACTGTGTTCTATTAACCTTCTGTAACATAAAAGCGGCCCCTTGTCGATTGCAGCCTTTTTACCAATGAGGCCGCAACTTTCTGCACTTTGTAGTATCAGAGAGAGCATATTCTTCATCTCCCAAGCACAGCGATGTCGGGACCGGCCGATATCTGAGGTATACAAGACTAGTTAAGAAGGTCATACAGGAAGCCCAGATTTCTGCCTGGATACACTGTCATAAAGACAACGTATTTAAGAAGATCATACAGCAGTGAGCAGAGACTCCTATTTTCCAATAAGAATTTTTTTTGGGAGAAATATTTGCCAATAGGATTGCATGATCATCTGGACCAGGGTCAATTCCATTGCCTACAGTAGACGAATCACATGTAACTTTGATCCACACCTAGAAAAATCTTACCAGGCTTAAAGTATATGAATCAAGATAAAAAGCTGCGATCGTTTCATCCTGTTTAATATAGAGATGTCCATTTATAAGACCAGCCAAGGGTAGTGCACAAGTTGATACTTTTCAGAGAAGAAACTTGTGTATGCCACATTGACGCTAGAGTATTACATCAGCCTTTTGAACACAAACTGCTCGATTAGATTCAACTTGGCCACATAACTTTTCCATCAGAGCACTATATTTTCATTGGCCGTACAATTAGGCTTGCTAAAAATAAGTACTCCCAAAATATCACTTTCATAATACCTTGTGTATCTCACGAAATATAGTGGTCATTTAAAATTTACAGTCATCTTACAAAGTAAAAGTTCTCACCTATTTGGAAAGTGCATCGAACTATTTATTAGTTAGAATATACAGTCATTTAAACTTGACATGCTTTTAGTTAAGTTCAGATTACAGCCCCCCTGACAGTTTAGTTCAGAACAATGAGTGGCACTGAAGAATAGTGCTCAGGCTTTCAGAATACTTTGGGGTGGTGGAAGCATTATAGTGTTAATGTGGGAGTGGCATTGCCGATTCGAAGCAAATAACTAAGTTGCAATTTGGAATCTCAATTCGCTGTGAAATGCATCGATGGATTTTGGGATGGAATCAGGAATTCCAATTTCAGTACCAGCCAAAACCCCTGAATTTATTTTCGGAATCCAATTTCTTAATTCCAGCCACAATACATGGGATTGGGAGGCAAACTAGTGTTTTTTTTGCAGCGTTAAACGACTCTCCATGTGACAGATTATCCCGTTGTAGTTTTTTTCTTTCTTTTCCTCAGTTAAGCCCATCTTCTGGATTCATTGTTCTGCATGCTCAAAGCTTAGCTAGCAAATGATTCACAGTCTTCCCACTATGTGAATAGTCAAGTAGGGAAAATCAATTGCCATTTACTATCCGTTTCCTTCCACCACTATGGCAAGACGAGTTAGAAGAAGAGATTGAAGAAGAAGAAGATAGTTGAAGCTTGTTTTCGCTGAGTTTAGTTGAACCCTGAGTACAGGAACCACAACTAGTTCATTTAGCTTATGGACAATCAAAAAATCTAGCGGTATCAAGAAGAAAGTCAACTAGACAATGACACGTGAATAAGGAGCCCACAAAATTGATTTCAACACAGTTATCTTCTAATACCCCAAACCAGTATATGTTACTTCGTGAGTGTGTAGAGAGTTCAGACTCAGACATCTTGTAGTCTGAAAATCAGCTAGAAGCCTAGCAGGATCCTATATATATAAAGAAGATGAGTAGGAACAACTGGTTTCTTATTCACGCCTTTTTCATGAGAGAAACATTTCATTCGTGCAGAGCAACCATGGTAAACCAATGAAGGCACTACTAAGCATATGTTTTTGAATTTTCTACTAAGCAGATGTCATGCACCATACATAACATATTCATTCTAATTGCCAACTGAAACGGTTGTGAAGGCCGCGTTGGCATGAAATAAAATATGGAAAAATATCACTAATACAGTAAAAGAAGTCAGATTGTAATTCCCCTAAAAGTTTAACTAGAGTGCCAATATGAGGAGTTAAAAAAAAGGAGATGCCTTTGTTTTTCTTTTTTCTTTTGCACTGTTTTCAGAACAGGAACTAGCTAGCAAAATTGATGTTGCTTGGCATAAATGTCCTTAAAGGGTTAGCTCGTATCCTCTTGTCACCTTACAGTGATCTTCTTTGGCCCTTAATCTCATAAGATGTCTTGGTGCATGTCTCTTCCCACTACACGGTTTAGACATCAAAGAATCAATGTTGGAGAAACTCGAGGGGATGCCACGTCGTCTATTGAGAATTGCAATTTATTTAATTTTTATTTCCGATTCAAAGCAAATGACTAAGTTACAGTTTGGAATCGTAATTTCCTGTGAAATGCATCAGTGGATTTTGGGGGTGGAATCAGGGATTCCAATTTCAGGACCAGCCAAAAACCCTGACTTTTCGGAATCCAATTCCTTAATTCCAGCCCGAGTACATGGGCTTGGGAGCCAAACAAGTTGTATTTTTGCAGCGTTAAATTACTCCTTGTGACAGATTTTCCCATTGTAGTTTTTCTTTTCTTTTTCGTCAGTTGAGTCCATCCTCTGGCTTCATTATTCTGCATGCTCGAGCTTAGTTAGCCAAAGATTCATAGTCTACCCAGATGTGAGCAGTCACATTAGGGGAAATCAATTGGCATCTACTATCCAATTCCATCCATCGCTATGGCAAGACCCTGAGTTAGAAGAGAGTTGAACCTTTTATTTCTGAGTTAAGTTGAACCCTTCTTTATAAGTATCGTCGATCAGTACAGGAGCCGGAACTCGTTCGATTAGCTTATGGACAATTAAAAAATCTAGCGGTGTTAAGAACAAAGTCAACTAAATTGATTTCGAGATATATGACCAGTCAGTTATCTTTTAATACCCCAATCCAGTATATGTTACTTTGTGATGGTGTAGAGAGTTCATACTAAGGCAGCTCTTGTAGTCCTCTGAAAAACAGGTAGAAGCCTAGCAGCATCTTTATATATAAAAAGACGAGTAGGAACAACAAGTTTCTTATTCACGCCTTTTAGCAGCTCTCCTTCCTACATTCCAAAAGTATTGTCGAGAAGGACTGAACTCATTTTGGACCATGAGTTGGGATGCCGTCGATGTTTGAGCTGCAGGAGAGTTTGGCACTTTAGGAAGATCTTTGCTGGCTGATGTCCAGATGTTTGAGTTCAGTCTAATGTCGACAATGGATGAAATGTTGTTAACTTCCAGGGGGAGGGCTGTCAAGGTTCCACTCCACGACGGTCAGTCGCAGTTGTTCAGTTCGGTGGGCAGCATGAGGCAGGGCCGTATTCGAGAAAACGGAGGCCCGGTGCGAAGTAAAAAATTGAGGCCCTCGACATAACAAATAACAATTTGAAAACAAGGCTTTCAACACTAAAAATAGGCTTTGTATATCATCCTTCTGCTGTGTTTTTGCATTCATCATGTGATCGCCACGAACCTCATCAGCAATCTAAACCCTTATTTTCAGAAGAAACATTCGACTCTTTTACTAAAAAGTAAAAACTTATCCGTAACATCTTTTTGAAAACGAGTGAGTTTTCCAATCTGTTTCCTTTTCTTGTGTTTCCATAACCCGACTCAAATTTCCTAATTCTAGAACTGGAGGAAATTTCAGAAAATAAAAATAAGAAACAAATATCATGCACTAAAAACTGAACATAGAAACAAAGAGGGAGGAAATAGCCTTTCATTAATTTGGGAAGAAAACCATGTGGCGGGACTGCATGTGGCTTTGATAGTCCGCCTGATCTTCTTGATGAATTAGTTACCTAGCACTCTTGCCCTCACATGTCCAGCAACGAGCAACAAGTGATTTAAAGAAGTAGTGTAGATGAGAGATGTAAGAAATTGAGTGAAGAAGACACCGAATAAATAGATGTACGATGATGGAGCTGTGATACTACTATAATAAATAGATGTACTACTAAAACTAGAGATTGGAGAAGACACTGAATAAATCGCATCAGAAGAATAATTTGGGGAAAATGTGAATGAATTCATCCACACGAGTAGAATCGGGAGCTGCCATAGTATGATTGGATCATGGGAAGACGCAAGAAAAGAAAGAGATCAGAGAGAGAAGAAGAGGAGCTGTGCTTGAGATAGGGTCTTGGGAGTAATTTGTTCCAGCTTCCTAGGTGCTTACAGCGTGTTTGGTTGGGGGTATTTGCAGCCAGGGAATGGGAATTAAAGGGGTACGAGACTTCAAATCTATTGTTTGGTTAGAGGGATTGGGAATTCATAAGGGAATAGTCATGGGACTTGAGGCTCCAACTCCCACCGTTTTATTAACAGGGGAGGGGGTGGGAGTTGGTAGGGAATTGTTTTAGTGAGTCAATCTTAACCGTTCATCATATCTTACATTAACTTCCCTTATCTATTCCCTCGTCAATTCCCACGAACCAAATAAGGGAATACAACTTCTCCTCAAATCCTCGCACATAACTCCTATCATGCACCAAACAGAGGATTCGGAATAAAACGACTCATCCCATGTCTAATCTCAATACAACTCCGTGCTCTAAACTCCCATTCCCCTTCCCAAATATTGCCAAACACGCTGTTAGTGTTTAGTCGATACATTGATTAGTCGTGGCTTTTCTATTGGAGATTAGTCACGGCTAAACTGGCCATTAGTTTTAAATTGGGGGCCCTGCTAAATTGGGGGCCCTGTTCAGTCGAACAGCCTGCACATGTGTGTGGTACGGGCCTGGCCATGAGGCAATGAGGTATCTGCCGGAGGCCCGGAGCCTCATTTAGGATAGTAGTGTAGATGAGGGCCCTGCTAAATTGGGGGCCCTGTTCAGTCGAACAGCCTGCACCCAGCCCTCACAGCGATTTGCGTTTTTGACCGTCCGTTTTTGGGATCTAGACGTTTCTGGCCGTTGGATCTGCTGTCCTAAGGGGCTGCTGCTCCGAAAGAAAAAACCGAGCACTGTGGTGAACTGGGCCATTTCTCGCAGCCCAGTTACGAGCACGGCCCATAGCGATCTGTCGTTCTGCTCACTCCATAGAAGACAAAGAAGACGAAACGGATCGGCGGCTCGGCAATCGTCGCCTCTCTCTGTTCTGAGGGTTCCTCTCCTATCCTCTTCTGGCACCGCCGACAGCAACGCCCCATCACAATTCCTCTCGTCCACCCTTAATCTAGGGTTGCAGCGATCGTGTAAACCTGGGCGGAGTGGCAGATCCTGCCAAATCCTGGACTCGCACGCCCCGAACCCGCCAAATCCCCGACTGAAGGGGCAAATCCGTAGATGTCACAAGTTTCGTGCTTGCACTAAGGCCACGGTGACGTCCCTGGTAGTGCTCATGAGAGGTACCTCCACCTTGTTTGTAAGCATCTTGTCAAGTCCGCTTAACAAATCCAGCCGTACTATTTCTTATTCAGATCAGGTGTCTTAATTTCATAGTGTTACATATGTGGGATGATGAATCCATCTGGCTGGCCTCTCACTCGTCCTTTGGGCTCTGGTCACCTCCTTTGGCTTCTCCTCCCTTCCGTTGTTTGAGTGCTCACGTTCACATTTGTTAACTAGAGTGCAAAGCCTAATTCAATTGTTTCACTTATTAGACCTGAACCTTAGTTTATTATTTCTGCAGGCATAATTAGTCACTCAGATTGAATTTTGTCCTGGGTGTGATTGGAGTCTGCAGTAAAAATTAGTCACTTGGATTGATTTTTTTAATCCTGGGTGCGACTGTAGTTGTAGTCTTGTAGATGGATTGCTTATAGTGCCTCTGCAGTTGAAGTTTTTTGTCTGAACATGGGTAGGATGAAAAAATGTTAGCAAAAATTTACCCAACTTTGTTGTACATTTACTTGACCAGTAAATCTGGGATGTCCTATTAGTGATTCGTCTTTTCATATGGTTTAGATCTATGTAGTTTTTTCCTGACCAAGGATGCGAGCAGAATGGAGAATATGTACATATAGTATTTCAATATTAATTTGCTTAGGGTTCTAATGATATCCGACTTTCTTTGTTTGCAGAGGCAGAAATTGCATATGGTTCAAATTAGTAGTCTTGCATCCTTCTTCCATCTCCACGGTGTTGTTCATCAGGTGAAACAAGAGGTAGCTAAGATACCACAGAGAGTTAGCTATCATTTTAGTAAATTTTTTACTATGCTTGGCTTACTATTATCAATCTGGAAGGTAATTAGTTCTACTCTGTAATCGAAGCTTCAGCCTAAGACATGGAATGATTTGGGCCTAACTTACAAGGTTGAAGAAACTCAAACTCTAAAAAGATTGCTCATGGTAGGCACCAATGTGGAAGTGCCCATTGGGTATTGCTGGGAAAGTAATGGCACATTTTGTAGACAAATGAAAGCTTCATAGAAAGAGGTCTGTCATCTCTGGTTCAAATTTGGTAAAAATTAATATCTCTGTCTGTGTTCCCATTTTCTTGTGTTGTCATCATGTACTCCCTCCGTCCCGTAATGTAAGATGTTTTGATATTACAACATAAATAGATTGAGTAATGTCAAGCCAGGAAGTATTAATGAGCTAAATCATGTTGATTGTTGGCCAGTACTATAATACAAGTACTATCAGTGTATCCGATATTATAGAATTCCATGAAAGCATGACACATCCTTATTTTCTGTAAGATCTTTCCCTTAATCGCCTGCAATCTGGCTGCTATTGTGGCTGCGAAACCACCCCGTTATTTGCATCCCTAAGTAAATCACGGGAGGTAGCCCTCTGCCAAAAACATGTCTAAATCCTGTCATCTTGGGAAGTCAGTCACACTAGGTTCCTGATACCTTTGCTAAATTTAATTACTAATTTACCTTCACGTTTATCCTTCCTACAGACTGCACCACGACAGCGGTATATTACCGTGAGTATTTGATTCACTTTGCTTTCTACTATCCACAACAACTCTTTTTGAGTGGCACGTAATTGGGTCTTCATATACATAATCCTTGTTGCAAGTGCAACATTTTCTTTGTTTGTCAATACGTTTCATCTGCATCCTCTCCCTGGTGTGCCGGACTTAACCCTTGTATTTTTTCTTTGCTTACTATCCATTTAACTAATGTCCAATTTTAATGAACATTTTGTACTCCATAACGACTATTTGATTAAGAAAAAAAGGTGGTTTCTCGGCTACCCTTTAGCACATAAAATGCTCTTATTTCCCAATGATGTATTTTACCATGTGCAGTATACGTTTGATTGCTGCAATATAGCACGATGAACTTTGTCAGCCAGAGAAATTTAAGGATTAAGATCTGATTGAAGAATTTACAGCTATTGACAACAACTACATCTTCTTTTCTAAGCAAACTACCACTAAAGGTATGTCAGTTATATATGAGCGGGGGTTCGGGAAGATTGTTAATATCATGATCTCAGATTTTCAGAGAAACTGTATGTCGTACATATATACATTCAGGTTGTCGTAAGACATTTTGCTTTCAAGAGAGATGTGTATCATTGAAGCTTATCAATTATTGTGATCAGTAGTATGCAGATCATGTGGCCGCTATCGCTGAAATTTAGGTCTTCTACTAAATCCTTTCCCCATAATCTTTTATCTTGCCTCCTACACTGTATATGCTTTTCTTCAAGCCTTTCCTAGGCCCTAGCATGTGATAGGTGCCCCCCCTCTACACACACACACACATTTCCTTTTTTTGCAGGCTTACTTGCACCACTGTATTTTGATCTACTCCCTCCATTTTTGTATACAAGGCCACAAACCCATATTACAGGTACCAAGGTAAAAATTAATGCAATGTTTAAGTCAATGTTGCAAGCTAGTTTGTCACCTTGTTTGTCGTGTTAATTAATGTGGTTTTTCTCTCCCACGCAAAACAAGCCAACACTCTTACTCCTCGTTGGTTGATTAATGTTGGGAATGCAAGCCAACCTACTTACACTTGCATGCATTCAATTAATTTTGCCTCGATTAATGTTAGTGGCCTTGTATAGTTGCAAATTGTATTTTTGATAGTGGCCTTGTATACAAAAATGGAGGGAGTATATGCAACTTTTTCATTCCCAATGTAGGCTCTTTGCGGTTCTTCCATAGTTTATCGTTTTAAATTCCCTATTGAATTGATACCTGCAAGAATTTCTTACCCTATTTCAATCTAAATATAGGTGCATAAGATGTTGTATTTCACTGTTAATCAACCATGATTTCATCTAAATGCCCACTGATTAATTGTGTAATATGATGATTTTTCTTTACTCATCACGGATTATTTGTGTAATATGATGATTTTTCTTTACTCATTCTGGTTCTAAAGTTCACTAATGAGGTGGTTTGACCGATGAAGTGAAATTTCTGCGTTTTTTAGGTTTGCAGATGACTTATGAGGTGGACATAAGGTGTTCAATGGATTAATGTATAGCTTAATGTTTGAGCTATATAGGAGACAATTCCACTAACTTCAAGATTCAGATGTAATGTGGTGACTGTGGAAGAAACGACGAATCATGGATTTTTAGTCTTTATGTTGATCTAAAGAGATGTGAATTGATGTCCACATTGTCTTTTGTGAATTCCTTGAATGAATGGAATACTATTTTGAATGTCGATTATAATGGTATTTGTCCGTATCTCCATATATATTTGGAAATTTATATTATCATAATGCAAAAATGGACGGGCGCAGCAACGCGCGCCATCAATGATCTAGTAGAGGAACAAGAAACATGTACAAGAAGCACGTTGCAAACCTCTTGTGCTTTAGAAGGTATATTGAAGTAAAATCAATGGCGTGCCGAGAAAATGAATAAGCGGTAATATGACTTCCCACTAGCAAAAGTGGCTAATGAATTTGAACTGCTTACAGGTCCTCAAACTGCCTTCACACTCTGTAGTTTTTCTGCATTTGGCTGATGCATTTAGATTTCTGGGTGGGTTGCTGAAGTGAATATTGTAAAGACTACGATTTTGGAAGCGTATGCTCTTGAGGCAGGGACGCGTACGTTTATATAGAGAGACAAGTACATCATCGGCAGGTTGTTGTTGGCTTGACCCCTAGTCCAAGACTATACAAGAGATAGAGATCAAATCCATCTAACAACCTGCCTATCGTTTATAACTCATGCACGTACACAATTACACCGTGACACATACGTCACATTACAACTACTAGCCTATCATTTTAACATCCTCCCTCAATCTAAACATGTCAATGTTGAGATTGTTCCTGAAGGCTTGAAGTTGTCGAGCTTGTAAGGGCTTTGTGAAGCCATCAACAACTTGATCTCCTGTTGGGATAAACCTGATGTCCAAGAGCTTCTTTGCAACTCTTTCACAAACAAAGTGAAAATCAATTTCTATATGCTTTGTTCTTGCATCAAACACAAGATTTGCAGAGAGATAAGTTGCCCTCAAATTATCACACCATAAACAAGAGACTCGTGGTCTTGCAATTCCTAATTCATCTAACAAAGTTTCTACCAACATTACCTCAGCCGTTGCATTTGCCAAAGACTTATATTCTGCTTCAGTGCTAGAACGTGAAACTGTAGCTTGTTTCTTTGCATTCCAAGACACAAGATTAGAACCAAAGAAAACAACGAACCCACTAGTAGACCTTCTGTCATCGGGGCATCCTGCCCAATCAGCATCAGAGAAGGCACTTACTGTTGTTGAGGGTGACTTACAAATCTTTAGACCAATTCCAGCACTTCCTAGGATATACCTTAATATCCTTTTAACAGTTGTCCAATGCAAAGATGTAGGAGAATGCAAAAATTGACAGACCTTGTTAATAGAGAAAGCTATACCAGGTCTTGTCAAACTTAAGTACTGTAGTGCCCCAACTAAACTTCTATATTTTGTCCCTTCCTCTGGACTGAGTAATTCTCCTCCATGCAATGACAGATGTTCAGTAGTAAACAGAGGTGTACTAGAGGGTTTACAATCCTTCATGCATACACGCTTAAGTATCTCTGTTGCATACTTTTCTTGAGTTAGCAGAATACCATCATGAATTTTCTTTACCTCAATGCCTAGGAAATAGTGCAACTCTCCCAGATCTTTCAAGGCAAAATCATTTTTCATATTCTTAAGCAAAGCTGAGGTGGCCTCTTGAGAAGAACTAGCAACAATTATATCATCTACATAATGAGCATAAAGATGGTCACCTTTCCTCTCTTGAAATAAAACAAGGAGGTGTCTCCCTTGGAGGGCCGAAAACCAAGTTGTTGTAGCTTTGAATTTAATCTTGAATACCAGGCCCTAGGTGCCTGTTTTAACCCATATAGGGCTTTGTCCAATCTACACACATGTTGTGGTTTTGTATTATCCACAAAACCAGGTGGTTGTCGCATATAAACCTCTTCCTCGAGAACGCAATGTAGAAACGCATTTTGTACATCCAATTGGCGAAAACTCCATCCCCTCGATACATCAATAGACAAAACCAGCCTGATAATAGCAGCTTTAACAACTGGACTAAACGTGTCCTTATAATCAATGCCATAGCGTTGCTTAAAGCCTTTAGCCACTAATCTAGCCTTGTACCTATCTATTTTCCCATCAGATTTTCTTTTGATTTTATACACCCACTTACAATCTATAATATTTCTACCTAGTCTAGGTGGAACAAGATGCCAGGTTTTATTCTTCATGAGTGCATCATATTCTACTTCCATAGCATTTTTCCAGTTTCTATCTTGCAGAGCTTCTACTGGATCATGAGGTTCTTGAGTTGTAGCAAAGTTTACAAATTTAAAATTCGTATCATACCTGACGGTTCCATCCTTAGGAACCATGGGTTTGAAAATACCTCATTTAGCACGTGTATTGGGACATTCAGGAACTGTGGCCACACACAATCCAGCGGTTGCCGCAGAAGATCAGCCTCGGCTGTCGCTTGGTCGGGCGTCGGATCCGCGTCCGATCCAGGGCAACCAAATCTGGTGGAGGCGAATCAGCGCCAGGGGTCAGGCGCGTGGGATCCCGAGTCAGCTGCGCGCCATAATTATCGGTGGCGGACGGCGACCCAGGCCCACTCTAACGCCGCCAGCTGTCGATGGAGGGCCCGCCTGTATCGGTGTCGCCGCCCCGTACGGGCGACTGCTACTTCTCGAGCTTGCATTGTATTCCCTCGAAGAGGAAAGGGAGATGCAACACAGTAGCGTAAGTATTTCCCTCAGTTTTTGAGAACCAAGGTATCAATCCAGTAGGAGACCACGCGCGAGTCCCTCGCACCTGCACAAACAAATAAGAACTTCGCAGCCAACGCGATAAGGGGTTGTCAATCCCTTTACGATCACTTACGAAAGTGAGATCTGATAGAGATGATAGTTTATATTTTTGGTATTTTTAGTTTATAAGAACAACAAATAAAAGCGATAAAAGTAAAGTAGATATAGATTGATATGTTGAGAATAGACCCGGGGGCCATAGTGTTCTCTAGTGGCTTCTCTCATGATAGCGATATTTTACAGCGGGTAAACAAATTACTGTCGAGCAATTGATAGAAAAGTGAATAATTATGAGACTATCTAGGCATGATCATTGTATATAGGCATCACGTCCGAGATAAGTAGACCGAAACGATTCTGCATCCACTACTATTACTCCACACATCGACCGCTATCCAGCATGCATCTAGTGTATTGATTTCATAAGAACAGAGTAACGCCTTAAGCAAGTTGACCTGATGTAGAGGGATAAACTCAAGCAATATGATATAAACCCCATATTTTTATCGTCGATGGTGACAATACAATACGTGCCTTGCTGCCCCTACTGTCACTGGGAAAGGACACCGCAAGATTGAACCCAAAGCCAAGCACTTCTCCCATTGCAAGAACTATAGATCTAGTAGGCCAAACCAAACCAATAATTCGAAGAGACTTGCAAGGATATTATGAGCACACATAAAAAGTTCAGAGAAGAACCAAATATCTTTCATAGATAATCTTGATCATAAACTCACAATTCATCGGATCTTGACAAACACACCGCAAAAAGAGATTACATCGAATAGATCTCCTCGAAGACCGACGAGAACTTTGTATTGAGATCCAGAGAGAGAAGAAGCCATCTAGATACTAGCTATGGACCCGAAGGTCTGTGGTAAACTACTCACAACTCATGGTGAGGGCGATGATGATGATGATGAAGAACTCCGTGATGGATCCCCCTCCGGTGGAGCTCCGGAACAGGCTCCAAGATGGGATCTCACGGGAACAGAAGGTTACAGCGGTGGAATTACGGTTTTCTCTCTGTTGTCGAAGGTTTCGGGGTACGTACACTTATATAGGAGGAAGGAGGACACCGGGGGTGCTCGGGGGCCTCACGAGGCAGGGAGGCGCTCCCAGGGAAGGGGGCGCGCCCCCACCCTCATGGGCAGCTCCTTGACCCCCTGACGTGGTTCTCAAGTCCCTCGTGCGTGATTTTCTCCAAAAAATATCTCTCGTGAAGGTTTCATTCCGTTTGGACTCCGTTTGATATTCTTTTTCTGCAAAACCCTGAAACAGGCAAAAACAGCAATCTGGACTGGGCCTTTGGGTTAGTAGGTTAGTCCCAAAAATGATATAAAAGTGTATGATAAAGCCCATTAAACATTCAAGACTTCATAAATAATAGCATGGAACAATAAAAAATTATAGATACGTTGGAGACGTATCAAGCATCCCCAAGCTTAATTCATGCTCGTCCTCGAGTAGGTAAATGATAAAGAAAGAATTTTTGATGTGGAATGCTAACCAATATAGTTTTTCAATGTAATTCTCTTAATTGTGGCATGAATGTTCAGATCTGAAAGATTCAAGATAAAAGTCTATATTGACATAAGAAACAATAATACTTCAAGCATACTAACAAAGCAATCATGTCTTCTCAAAATACTATGGCCAAAGAAAGTTATCTCTACAAAATCATATAGTCTAGCTACGCTCCCTCTTCATCACACAAAATATTCATATCATGCACAACCCCGATTTTAGCCAAGCACTTGTTTTCATACTCTATCTTTTCAAACCTTTCAACTTTCACGCAATACATGAGCGTGAGCCATGGACATAGCACTATGGGTGGAATAGAGGTGGTTGTGAAGAAGACAAAAAAAAGAGGAAGATAGTCTCACATCAACTAGGCGTATCAACGGGCTATGGAGATGCCCATCAATAGATATCAATGTGAGTGAGTAGGGATTGCCATGCAACGGATGCACTAGAGCTAAATATGAATGAAAGCTCAACAAAAGAAACTAGTGGGTGTGCATCCAACTTGCTTGCTCACGAAGACCTAGGGCATTTGAGGAAGCCCATCGTTGGAATATACAAGCCAAGTCCTATAATGAAAATTTCCACTAGTATATGAAAGTGACTAAACATGAGATTATCTACAATGAAGAACATGGTGCTACTTTGAAGCACAAGTGTGGAAAAAAAGATGGTAACAATTGTCCCTTTTTCTTTTTTTTTTCCTTTTTTTGGGCCTTTTTTTCTTTCTTTTTTGCGGAGGGGCTTTATAGATTTAGCCTTTCCTCCCATGGGACAATGCTCTAATAATGATGATCATCACACTTTCATTACAACACGATATTACAACTCGATACTACAACAAAGTATGACTCTATATGAATGCCTTCGGCGGTGTACCGGTATGTGCAATGAAACAAGAGCGACATGTATAAAAATTATGCATGGTGTCCTCGCCACAAATACGATGTCAACTACATGATCATGCATGGCAATATGACAATATGATGCGTGTCATATGAATGGAGCGGTGGAAAGTTGTATGGCAATATATCTCGGAATGGCTACGGAAATGCCATGATAGGTAGGTATGGTGGCTGTTTTGAGGAACAATATGGTGGCTGTTTTGAGTAAATATATATAGTGGGTTTATGGTACCGGCGAGAGTTGCGCGGTACAAGAGAGGCTAGAAATGGTGGAAGGGTGAGAGTGTGTATAATCCATGGACTCAACATTAGTCATAAGAACTCATATACTTATTGCAAAAATCTACGAGTCATAAAAACAAAGCAATCAACGCATGCTCCTAGGGGGGAGGTTGGTAGGAGTTAACCATCGCGCGCCCTCGACCTCCACACAAAGGTTGGCACTCTACAAATACCTCATGCTCTAACTTCGTCACATGGCGGTTCACCATACGTGCATGCTACGGGAATCACTAACCTTAACACAAGTATTTCTCAATTTCATAATAACTCCACTAGCATGACTCTAATATCATTATCCTCATATCTCAAAACAATTATCAAGCATCCAACATCTCATCATATTCAATGCACTTGGTGTGAATTTTTTTACTACATTGACATTGGATGTCTATCATGTGAAGACTAGTTTCTTAGCCTAAACACAGTACCATGCTGTTTTAATAGACTCTCAAATAGATATAAGTGAAGCATGAGAGTTCAACAAATTCTACAAAATATTACCACCACCGTGCTCTAAAAGATATAAGTGAAGCACTAGAGCAAAAACTATTCAACTCAAAAGATATAAGTGAAGCTCATAGAGTGTTCTAACAATTTCTAGGCCATATTTAAATCTCTTAAATAGGTGTGTCCAGCAAGGATGATTGTGACAAACTAACAAGCAAAGACTCAAATTATACAAGACGCTCCAAGCAAAACACATATCATGTTGCGAATAAAAATATAGCTCCAAGTATAGTTACCGATAGATGAAGACGAAAGAGGGGATGCCTTCCCGGGGCATCCCCAAGCTTAGGCTTTTGATTATATTGAATTTACTTGGGGTGCCATGGGCATCCCCAAGCTTAGGCCTTTGCTACTCCTTGTTCCATAGTCCATCAAAGCAATACTCAAAACTTGAAAACTTCACAACACAAAACTTAGAAAAAGATTCTCGTGAGCTCCATTAGTATATGAAAGCAAAGCACTACTCAAAGGTGCAGCAATCAATTCATTCTTTATTTATATTGGTATTAAACCTACTATATTCCAACTTCTCTATGGTTCATATCTTCCAATACTACTCATAGAAGCATTGAAATAAGCAAACAACACACGAAAAACAGAATCTGTCAAAAACAAAACAGTCTGTAGTAATCTGCAGGTTTCGCCTACTTCTGGAACTCCAAAAATTTCAAACTAAATTGGTAAATTTGAGGAATTTGTCTACTAATCATCTGCAAAAATAATCAACTAAATATCACGCTCCAGTAAAATCTTCCGACCACTTTAGCGAGCACTAACGATTCTGTTTCTCACGGCAAGATCACATAAACTTCACACAAGTCTTCCCAAAGGTTCTACTTGGCACAAACACTAAACAAAACATGAAACCACATCTAATCAGAGGCTAGATGCAATATTTATTCCCTAAGAGCAACAAAAACAAAAAATATAAAATTGGGTTGCCTCCCAACAAGCGCTATCGTTTTACGCCCCTAGCTAGGCACGATACAAGATAAATCTAGGTATTGCCATCTTTGGAAGGCAATCCATAAGTGGCTCTCATGATAGATTCATATGGTAATTTGATTTTATTTCTAGGAAAGTGTTCCATGCCTTTCCTTAACAGAAATTGGAATCTAGTATTACCTTCCTTCATATCAATAATTGCTCCAATCGTTCTAAGGAAGGGTCTACCAAGAATAATAGGACATGAAGGATTGCAATCTATATCAAGAATAATGAAATCTACGGGCACATAATTCCTATTGGCAACAATAAGAACATCATTAATTCTTCCCATAGGTTTCTTAATAGTGGAATCCGCAAGATGCAAATTTAAAGAACAATCATCAAGCTCATGGAACCCTAGCAAATCACACAAAGTTTTTGGGATAGTGGAGACACTTGCACCCAAATCACACAAAGCATAGCATTCATGATCTTTTATTTTTATTTTTATAGTAGGTTCCCATTCATCATAAAGCTTTCTAGGGATAGAAACTTCCAACTCAAGTTTTTCTTCATAAGATTGCATCAAAGCATCAACTATGCGCTTGGTGAAAGCTTTATTTTGACTCTAAGCATGCGGAGAATTTAGTACGGATTGCAACAAGGAAATACAATCAATCAAAGAGCAATTTTCATAATTGAATCCCTTAAAATCCAAAGTAGTGGGTTCATCACTATGCAAAGTTTTAATCTCTTCACTCCCACTTTTAGCAATTTTAGCATCAAGATCTAAAAACTCCGAATCATTGGGACACCTTAAAGCAGAATCATCTCCAATCCTATTTTCATCAAGATTTATACTAGAAAACAAGGATCTAATAGGAGACACATCAATAACTTTCAGATCTTCATCTTTATTTTCATGATAACTAAAAGAACACGATTTAATATAATCGTCTCTTTTAGCACGCATTCTAGCGGTTCTTTATTTGCATTCATCAATGGAAATTCTCATAGCTTTGAGAGACTCATTGATATCATGCTTAGGTGGGATAGATCTAAGTTTCAAAGAATCAACATCAAGAGTAATTCTATCCACGCTTCTAGCCAATTCATCAACCTTAAGCAATTTCTCTTCAAGCATAGCATTGAAATTCTTTTGCGAGATCATAAACTCCTTAACACTAGTTTCAAATTCAGAAGGCATCTTTCCATAAGAGTTGTTGTAGGAATTACCATAATTATTATAGGAATTACTAGGAAAATGCCTAGGATTAAAATTACCTCTATAAGCATTGTTACCAAAATTATTCCTACCAACAAAATTCACATACAAAGATTCATTGCTATTTTCAATCAAAGTGGACAAAGGCATATCATTAGGATCAGAAGAAGCACTCTTAGCAACAAATAATTTCATAAGTTCATCCATCTTTCCACTCAAAACACTAATTTCTTCAATAGCATGCACTTTTTTACTAGTAGATATTTCGGTGTGCCATTGAGAATAATTAACAATAATATTATCTAGGAGTTTGGTAGCTTCTCCTAAGGTGGTTTCCATGAAAGTGCCTCCCGCGGCCGAGTCTAAAAGATTTCTAGAAGCAAAATTCAAGCCAGCATAAAAGTTCTGAATAATCATCCATAGATTCAAACCATGTGTAGGGCAATTACGTATCATTAGTTTCATTCTCTCCCAAGCTTGTGCAACATGCTCATGATCTAGTTGCTTAAAATTCATAATATCGTTTTTAAGAGAGATGATCTTAGCAGGAGGGAAAGACTTAGAGATAAAAGCATCTTTGCACTTATTCCACGAATCAATACTATTTCTAGGCAAAGAGGAAAACCAAGTTTTAGCACGATCTCTAAGTGAAAATGGAAATAACTTCAATTTAACAATATCGTTATCCGTATCCCTTTTCTTTTGCATATCACACAAATCAACAAAGTTGTTCAGATGGGTAGCGGCATCTTCACTAGGAAGGCCAGAGAATTGATCTTTCATGACAAGATTCAACAAAGTAGCATTGATCTCACAAGATTCAGCATCGGTAATAGGAGCAATTGGAGTGCTAATAAAATCATTATTGTTGCTATTGGAGAAGTCACACAATTTGGTATTGTTCCGAGCCATAGTGACAAGCAAGCAATCCAACACACACATGCAAACAAGAAACAAGCGAACGATAAACACACGGCGGAAGAAGGGCAAATAAAACGGCAAGGGTGAAGTGCAGGAGAGGAAAACGAGAGGCAAATAAATGTAATGCGAAGGATAAGGGTTTGTGATAGGTACTTGGTATATGACTTTTGCGTAAGCCTCCTCGGCAACGACGCCAGAAATTCTTCTTGCTACTTCTCGAGCTTGCGTTGTATTCCCTCGAAGAGGAAAGGGAGATGCAACACAATAGCGTAAGTATTTCCCTCGGTTTTTGAGAACCAAGGTATCAATCCAGTAGGAGACCACGCGCGAGTCCCTCGCACCTGCACAAACAAATAAGAACTTCGCAGCCAACGCGATAAGGGGTTGTCAATCCCTTTACGGTCACTTACGAAAGTGAGATCTGATAGAGATGATAGTTTATTTTTTTGGTATTTTTAGTTTATAAGAACAACAAATAAAAGCGATAAAAGTAAAGAAGATGTAGATTGATATGTTGAGAATAGACCCGGGGGCCAAAGTGTTCTCTAGTGGCTTCTCTCATGATAGCGATATTCTACGGCGAGTAAACAAATTACTGTCGAGCAATTGATAGAAAAGCGAATAATTATGAGACTATCTAGGCATGATCATTGTATATAGGCATCACGTCCGAGACAAGTAGACCGAAACGATTCTGCATATACTACTATTACTCCACACATCGACCGCTATCCAGCATGCATCTAGTGTATTGATTTCATAAGAACAAAGTAACGCCTTAAGCAAGATGACATGATGTAGATGGATAAACTCAAGCAATATGATATAAACCCCATCTTTTTATCCTCGATGGCAACAATACAATACGTGCCTTGCTGCCCCTACTGTCACTGGGAAAGGACACCGCAAGATTGAACCCAAAGCCAAGCACTTCTCCCATTGCAAGAACTATAGATCTAGTAGGCCAAACCAAACCAATAATTCGAAGAGGCTTGCAAGGATATTATGAGCACACATAAAAAGTTCAGAGAAGAACCAAATATCTTTCATAGATAATCTTGATCATAAACTCACAATTCATAGGATCTCGACAAACACACCGCAAAAAGAGATTACATCGAATAGATGCTAGCTATGGACCCGAGGAGAACTTTTATTGAGATCCAGAGAGAGAGAAGAAGCCATCTAGATACTAGCTATGGACCCGAAGGTCTGTGGTAAACTACTCACAACTCATGGTGAGGGCGATGATGATGATGATGAAGAACTCCGTGATGGACCCCCCTCCGGTGGAGCTCCGGAACAGGATCCAAGATGGGATCTCATAGGAACAGAAGGTTACGACGGTGGAATTAGGGTTTTCTCTCTTTTGTCAAAGCTTTCGGGGTACGTAGACTTATATAGGAGGAAGGAGGACACCGGGGGGTGCTCGGGGGCCCCACGAGGCAGGGGGTGCGCCCCCACCCTCGTGGGCAGCTCCTTGACCCCCTGACGTGGTTCTCAAGTCCCTCTTGCGTGATTTTCTCCAAAAATATATCTCGCAAAGGTTTCATTCCGTTTGGACTCCGTTTGATATTCTTTTTCTGCAAAACCCTGAAACATGCAAAAAACAGCAATCTGGACTGGGCCTTTGGGTTAGCAGGTTAGTCCCAAAAATGATATAAAAGTGTATGATAAAGCCCATTAAACATCCAAGACTTCATAAAAAATAGCATGGAACAATCAAAAATTATAGATACGTTGGAGACGTATCAGCGACCCGCGCCGCGTGTCACGTGCAGACAGGCTGCCGGCTGACCCAGCGCCTGGCGGTGTCGGGGGCGCGCTCATGTCAGGCTCTGCACGGTTGCCGAATCTCCCGGGATCGGCAACTCTAGGAGAATCCATCTCGTGTCCCGTGCTGGTCCAGTTTGGCATTACTTGCTGCATAAAATGACAATCCGAAGGGCTGTTTTTTTTCATTGTTTTGCTCAACGCAGCCTCCATTAGTGACAGGGTTAGGATTATTAAACACACGATGATTAGCAGAACATTCAACCCCTCGATCTGAAGGATTTAATAACTCCGGAGAAAGTAATAAAATTTCAGCATGAAGCCGAGCACCGACATTTGGATGGAGACTGGCAAAGGGAAAAATATTTTCATCAAAGATGACATCTCTGGATATATAAACACGGCCAGTAGATATATCAAGACATTTATACCCTTTGTGCAGATTGTTGTACCCAAGCAAGGCACATTGCTTGGACCGGAATTGAAGCTTGTGATTGTTATAGGGTCGAAGATTGCGCCAGCAGGCACACCCAAAAATTCAAAGGATGGAGTAGTTGGGTTTTTCATGAAGTAATTTTCCAAAGGGTGTCTCAAAGTTGATGACCTTGCTAGGGATTCGGTTTATCAAGTAAGTAGCAGCAATGAAGGCCTCATCCCAAAATTTCAAGGGCATGGAGGCTTGAGCAAGAAGGGATAGGCCTACTTCGACAATGTGTCGATGTTTTCTCTCAGCTGACCCATTTTGTTGGTGTAACGGAATGCCCCTCCCTTTGTGGTTTTGGTGATTGATGACAATGCGTTTGCGGACTAATCACGTGTGCCAAGTATTTCAGATACGAATCCAGAGGCACGAGACGATTATCTACCCTCCAAGTTATCAGCTCAAGAGGTGTTGTCATGCTAGGCTTTTGTTTTGGTGGACTTGAGTCATAGGAGACACCGTACTATCAAGGGGGGCCCGCATTGGAAAGGCCAGGGTGGAATCATCACGTACACTCATTTTTGCACCCTCTTCATCTCCCTTTCTCTAGCCTCTTAATTTCCTTTCGTGGGTGCGGTAGTACCGTAGACAAGTAGTACCGCGTATACCTCTATTTTTCATATCAAGGCTTGAGTAGGATGGTGAACTCCTATATACTGCTAGGATTGAACTTTGTTGGGGCTATTTTTGTTCTTTGCCTCTCCGGTAGTACCGGATCTGACATGGTGCGGGGGAACTGTTGTTCCTCTGCTCTGAGCAGTACTACCGCTTCCCATATGCGGTACTACCACTGCAAACGGTACAACCGCTTCCCATATGCGGTAGTACCGCGGAGAGGCCATCCTCCAACATATTCCTACCAGAGATTGATTTTGTTTTGCTCTTTGTCTCGTGTCTTATGCTTGTTCGTTCTCTGTGTCTCTTGTGTGTGTGTGTGTGTGTATGTGTGTGT
>LR738713.1:789613434-789657997 GCA_902687465.1 Secale cereale | reverse complement strand
GTGTGTGTTTGTCTTCAGGAGATGACCCAACGGAACACCCTGCTCGTCGTGTCAACCCCGGGCACGCTAGTTCAAAGCGCTATCACACCTCTAAGGCCGCAGGCGGGTCAGCTGGTGGTTCTGTAGGGGCTCCGTCGTCATGTGCTCCTCCTTCTTAATCACAACAGTCGTTCAAGAGCACTGCAAAGAAGCCAGCTAAGAAGGCCAAGACCATCAAAGAGATGTCCAACAAGGAGTTCTGGGAGAGGCGTCGGCGTAATCCCTATGAATTTGAGCAAGAACCCGCCCTTGTCAACCGGCCGTTCTGGAACAAGTTTCAATATGCAACTTACTTTGATGTGATCAAGGCCAAGAAGAATCTCTATGTCGATGTGCGCTCAATTGATATTGCTCATCTGGAGAAGGACATAGAGTACTTTGGAGAATCCCTGGAGATGTGCAACCAGCTAAATATTGTCAACATCATAACATTCAACAAGGACTTTGATGCTGATCTGGTGGCTCAGTTCTATGCCACCGTTCACCTTGGCACCGATGCAGAAAGGACTTTGACGTGGATGACTAATGGCAGGCGTCTGGTGGTTAAGTGGAAAGCTTTCATGGAACTTCTTGGTGTTGAAGATCTTTGTCTGGAGAGTTCGTTCGGTTTTCGACCTCATCACAATGCTACCTCCACTCACAAGCAGAATTTGTGGCCATACTGCACTAAGAAGGTCAACCCTGAGACTCTGAAGGAGATGTATGAGCTACCTGTGTTTCTGGACATCCTTCACCGCATCTTCAGGGAGACTCTTTTTCCTCGCATTGGGAACCAGTATATGGTCCACTCTTACCTTGCGGATATGCTTCTGTTCTGCCAGCACCAGAAGGAACGGAACACTGGAGATACATTGGATATCTCTCATGACATGTGGTCTGAACTGTTGTCTGTCATCTCAGAGCGTAAGTGTCTAATCTATGCTCCATACATCATGCTCCTCATTGAGAGGACGTGGGAACACACTTACGAGGGGTATGCCCTATAGACTGGCGAGTTGGTCTCTCACGAGGTCAAGAGACTTAGGAGGAAGGATCTCTGTAACACTCCGGTTACTCAGCCTAACATCCCGGCTGGTGCTGATGATCCTGAGGCAGAGGCCGACCAGGATGATGATGATGATGATGATGATGATGATGATGATGAGTATATGCCATATGGAGCTGAGCCATCTAGGGCTAAGAAGCTGAAGAAGAAGATAAAGAAGATGTTCTGCATGGAGTCCCACGGTCAGTAAATGGCCCATGTCGCTGAGAAGAAGTCCATGACTTGTCACAAGGAGCTTATGCATCAGCTTGGTGCCACAGTTACTAGCGAATCTGAGGGCAGGATCAGTGATGAGGATGACTGGGTTCGTCAGCACTATCACTAGACTGATTCTGACCCCGGGCAGCCCCCAGCTGATGACAGAGGTGCAGATGACCCTGCAGTGGTGTGATGACGTTGTGTCTTTCTCTACCCCTTTTCGGTGTCTCGATGCCGACAAGGGAGAAGCTAGTAGTGGGTAAGTCCCGGTGACTAAAAATGGGAGTGGAATCTTTGCCCACTCCGCACCTCCTACTCATTATGGAGGACCCGTTCCGACTCCGCATTTAAATTCGGTTGGTCCTCCACCTAAGTTTGTTAAAAATTCCGATTTTTCTACTTGGACGTTTCGCTTTAAATGTCATTTAAATCATTGTTCTACTAATCTTTGGAGAATCATTGAGCAAGGTTTCTACCCGCATGATCCCTACAACTTAACTCCAAGAGAAGCTGCGGATCATCAATTCAACGAGTCCGTTCTTTGCATACTTCAAGAAGCTATTCCTCCCGAAGACATTGCACATCTTCGACCCTTCACCGTGCCCAAGGAAGCATAGGAGCATGTTGGTTCCATGTATAGGGGAAGCGCATGCATTCAACGCTCAAACTATGAAGTTGTGCAAGATGAAGCCGATGAGTTTGCCATGATCGAAGATGAAGATCCCCGTGAACTTTACCAGAGATTGACCACTCTTGCGGTTTCACTTCGAGATCATGGGAGCAAGGACACGGATGAAAATTGGATCAAGCGTAAGTTTCTCAAGGCCATGATGCCTTATCACAAGGCCATGTCCTCCGCCATCCGTCAACGATCGGACTTCCACACCTTGTCCTCAAGTGAAGTGTTGGATGAGTTTGTTGCAATGAGGATCTTGGATAAGACCGTCGACAACGCGGTGTTGCGAGCTCAACGATCAAAGAAGCCCAACCTTGCTTTGAAGGCCAAGGCTTGTGTGGAAGATGAGGATGAAGGGGATGAAGATGAGTGTTGCCCCAAGGACACAAAATATGATTACCATGAGCATATGGCTCTAGCGTCTCAGAAATTTTGGGGCAACAAGAAGAACTCTAAGCCCAACTTCAACAAGAACAACTCAAGTGATCTCAAGGGCAAGCAACGAATGAGGACATGCTACAATTGTGGCAATGTGAGTCACTTTGTTGTGGATTGTCCATATGAGAAAAGAGAAGACAATGGGGGCAAGCTTATTCAAAAGGACAAGGCGAAGTCCTATCCCAACACCAACAACCTCAACAAGAAGACTCCTCTGAGAGGTTTGGTGGCCCAAGAAGAATATGTTGAGGATGATGATGATGATGAAGAATATGAGATGGTCACTATGGCTACCATTGCTATCGCAACAACTCCACAATAATCCCTTTTCGACTCACCAAATGAAAACATCATCGCCAAGTGTCTCATGGCTAAGGCCACGAACAAGGTAACCCCCAAAATCAATTCTACCCTCTCCTCTAATCCTTCATTGACGGATTGTATTGATGAGAGTGAGGGGGCAAAGGAGGAGGAAAATGAATTTGAGTTGTTTATGAGTAAACTCAAGGGCAAACCCAAGAAGCACTTCGTTGCTCTCTTGGAACAACTCGGTGAAGCCAATGACATGATTGAGGCTCACGAGGAGACCATTTATAAAATGGAGGGCCATAGTCGAGACTATGCCAATGAGATCTCGGATCTCTCGAATGCTCTTGAGGAAGAGCGTGGTCATTGTTTGGCTCTTGAGGAGTCACACGACGATGATCATGCTAAACTAAGAAAAGATCTTGATCATGCTTTAGTTGTCTCTCGTGTGCTCAATTCTGAGAAGGCAAAGCTTGTGGTTGACCATGCTAGACTCAAGGAGGAGTTTGTTACACTTTACAAGGCTCACAAGGTCTTGAAGAGTGTACATACTAGCCTCAAAGAGTCTCATGATCAACTTCAAGTTTCGCTAATCAAGGAGAAAGCTACCTTTCCTCACATGGTTTTAATTGATAATGCAAATGCTACTAACCCATGTTGCGAGCATGTGCATCTTGTTGAAGATAATGCCAAGTTGAAGAAGAAACTTGAGAAAGGCCTTGTGTCGTGTATACAAGGTGAGAAGAACATCAACGAGCTTTTGAGCAATCAAAAGGAAGTTGTGGCGAAAGAAGGAATTGGGTTTGCTCCCAAGCCCAAGAAGAAGAAGAATGACAAGACCAAACAACCTCTTCCTCTCAAGCAAACCTTTGTAAAAGAAGGAGAGGGTGCTCCTAAGAAGAACATTGTGGAGAATGTTGTTGTCAAGAAGAACACTGCCACGCCATCCACGAAAGCCGGCGACTTTAACCCTTCTTATGTTCTATGACGTGCTAGTGATGGACATGTTTTTGCTAAATTTATTGGTTCTTTTTATGAGCACATTGAATGGTCTATTTGGGTTCCTAAGACCCTTGTTACCAACCTCAAAGGACCCATTACAAAATGGGTACCTAAATCCAAGCATTGATCTCTTGTAGGAGTTTGCTTCGGGTGGGGGATCATGGTTGCTCGATAGTGGAGCTACAAATCATATGACCGGAAGCAAAGACTTGGTGGTGGACGTGCACCAAGGTTTATCTATGGCCACCAACATCGAATGGGGTGGTGCTTCATCTTCTAAGGTATTGGGGCTTGGCAAGGTTGTTGTTTCTCATGATCTAACGATCGAGAAAGTCATGCTTGTTGAGTCCCTTGCATACAATTTACTTTCCGTTCGTCAACTTGCACTCATGGGCTTTGCCACTTTCTTTGATATTGACACCGTGGCCCTCTTATGGAGCAAGACTCTTAAAGTATCCTATGTTGGGCATGTCGAAAATGGTCACTATGTGGTTAACTTCTCGGAGCAACCCACTAAGACCACGACTTGCTTAATGGCTAAAGTTGATGTGGGTTGGCTTTGGCATCGCCGGCTAGCCCATGTCAATATGGGATCTGTGCAAAGTCTCCTCAAGGTGGACCACGTCCTTGGACTAACAAATGTTAGCTTTGCCAAAGATCGTGCTTGCAGTGCCTGTATTCAAGGAAAGTTACATGAGAAGGCTCACCCTCCCACGACTATCATCTACTCAAAAAGACCTCTAGAGCTCCCTCACACTTTGGGCCTCCATCCTTTGATAGTCTTGGGGGTAGAGTATTGCTTGGTGATTGTAGATGATTATTCAAGATACACTTGGGTATACTTCTTCAAGAAGAAGAGCGAGACCCAACAAACCGTCATTAACTTTGCGAATGAAGCTCAACGTCAACATGATGCAAAGCTCTTAATGATTCAAAGTGACAACGGTTCCGAGTTCAAGAACTACACCTTGGATGAGTTTCTTAGTGATGAGGGGATCAAACATCAATATGCCGCACCTTATACCCCTCAACAAAATGGTGTAGCAGAGAGAAAGAAGCGGACATTGATGGACGCGGCTAGAACCATGATGGCGGAGTTCAAGTCTCCGTACATTTTTTGGGCCGAAGCCATCAACACCGCTTGTCACGCTTCCAATCGGCTCTATCTCCGCAAAGGCTTGAACAAGACTCCTTATGAAATACTTATCGGTAACAAGCCCAATCTCAAGTACTTCCGGGTGTTCGGTTGTAAGTGTTTCATCCTCAAGAAAGGTGCTCGTTTGTCTAAATTTGAAGCTAGAGCTCATGAGGGCATATTTGTTGGTTATGCTACAAACTCTCATGCTTAACGTGTCCTCAACAAGTCCAACGGACTCATTGAGGAGACGTGTAACGTAGAGTTTGATGAGAATAACGGCTCCCAACTGGAGCAAAGTGGTACTTGTGATGTAGGTGATGAAATTCCTTCCCAAGCTATAAGAAGAATAGGTGTTGGTTATATCCTACCCATTGAGGAACCCCTTGTGGCCGAAGGAGAAGGACAATGTTCCACTCAAGTGGAACCTTCACCAATCCAAGACCCACACGCTTCCGAAGAACAAATTGAAGGCCCTCAATCAGATGAACAAGGCCAAGTGCAAGATCAACCACAAGATGGTGGTGAGCCACCAAGTGATGCACAAGGCCAGGTTCCCTCTCTAGAGCATGTTCAAGATCAAGAGCAAGCTCAAGATCAAGATCAAGCTCATGACGACACTCAAGATGATCAACTCATAGCTCCTCAATTATCTCATGAAGAACAATTGGAGCATCGTGCTGCCAAAGTTGCTTCCAGGCTCGCTTCTGAGAGCGTCATATGGAAAACATCCTTGGAAGCATCACAAAGGGGGTAAGCACTCGTAGACAATTAGCAAACTATTGTGCTCATCAAGCTTTTGTCTCTTGTGTTGAACCTCAAAAGGTCTATGAGGCGCTCGAAGACCCCGATTGGCTTAATGCCATTCATGAAGAACTCCATAACTTCGAGCGCAACAAAGTGTGGCGTTTGGTGCCAAGACCTAAGGAGAACCATAATGTCATTGGAACCATGTGGATCTTTAAGAACAAGCCAGATGCTCACAGAATATTCATTCTCAACAAGGTGCGTTTGGTGGCTCAAGGCTACTCCCAAGTCGAGGGTATCGACTACGGTGAAACCTTTGCCCCCGTTGCTCGCCTTGAATCAATTCGTTTGTTGCTTGCATATGCTTCTCATCATAACTTTAAATTGCAACAAATGGATGTGAAAAGTGCATTTCTTAACGGTCCTATTAATGGGTTGGTGTATGTCAAACAACCCCCGGGGTTTGAGGATCCTAAGTTCCCCGATCACGTGTATCAACTTGATAAGGCGCTCTATGGCCTTAAACAAGCCCCACGTGCGTGGTATGAGCATCTTACCGAGTTGTTGCAAGATCGTGGGTTTGAAATTGGGAAAATCGACCCCACTCTTTTTACTAAGAAGGTCAAAGGGGAGTTGTTTGTATGCCAACTATATGTTGGTGATATTACCTTTGGTTCACCTAACAAAGCTTTCAATGATGAGTTTGTCGCACTCATGACCGCACAATTTGAGATGTCCATGATGGGAGAGTTGAAGTTCTTCCTTGGGTTGTAGATCAAACAAAGAAGAGAAGGAATCTTCATCAAACAAGCCAAATGCACTCAAGACATGCTCAAGAGGTTCAATCTAAGTGATGTCAAGCCGGCTACTACTCCAATGCCTACCAAGTGCCAACTTGACATTGATCCCAATGGTAAAGCTGTGGATCAAAAGGTATATCATTATATGATTGGATCCTTACTTTACCTTTGTGCATCTAGACCGGATATCATGTTGAGTGTGGGAATGTGTGCATGGTTTCAGGCCTCACCTATGGAAAGTCACTTTGTGGCAGTCAAGCGAATCTTTCAATATTTGGCTCATACCCCAAACTTTGGCTTATGGTACCCAAGAGGAGCATACTTCAACCTTGTAGGTTTCTCAGATTCGAATTGGGCGGGAGACAAAGTGGATAGGAAGTCCACTTACGGAGGGTGCCAATTCCTTGGATGCTCTTTGGTGAGTTGGTCGTCCAAGAAGCAAAGTTGTGTGTCTCTCTCTTCCACTAAAGCAGAGTATGTGCCGGCCGGCAGTTTTTGTGCACAACTTTTATGGATGAGGCAAACTTTAAAGGATTACGGTGTCACTTGTGACAAAGTGCCTCTTTGGTGTGATAATGAAAGTGCCATCAAGATTTCTCTCAACCCGGTGCAACACTTCAAGACGAAGCATATTGAGATTCGGTATCACTTTATCCGGGACCATATTCGGCGAGGAGAAATAGAACTTCATTATGTCAACACTCATGATAACCTTGCAGATATCTTCACGAAGCCATTGGATGAAGCAAGATTTCGCGAGTTAAGGCATGAGCTAAATATCATAGATTTGAGCAGTGTGGATTGAAGTTGTGCACACACCCCCACTCACACCATGGTATCGTGTTTAGATGTAGGCATGGAAATAGGGCGATCATTGTTCTCTCAATGAACTCTCTCTCCCTCCGTTATGCACAAATTTATCATATCTTTCACATTCAACATTTTTTTGGTACAAATGTGCTTCAAAGATGAGTAGTGGTCATGGGCTCAAGGTTAAAATCTTTGCGGTGCCATACCACTTCACTCATACATAGGTGGCCTCGGCCACCGCCATCTCTCTCAAGAGATGTGTGTTTTTTGTCCTGTTTTTCGTCTTTGTGTGCGTTGTTGTGTTTTTGTTGTTTCCTTTGTTCTCCTATGTACTTCTTCTCGTTGCTGTGCTTTTCTCACTGGGAGGCTCTTGGGAGCAAAATATCAGTTTCAGAGACACCTTTCCTGAGTTGGGCGGTACTACCGCTCGAGCGCACGGTACTACCGCTTATTAACCTAAGCGGTACTACCGCTGGAGCGCGAGGCTGGGGGTTAAGTGGGGGGGGGGTCGGGAAGTTTTTCTTCCCACACCCATTCACCCCCGTCTCTCCTCTTCCTCTCCAACGAAGCACCGGCGACCTTGTGACTTCTCCGGGCGGTGGTTCACCTTTTCCTTCGGTGGAATCGATCCCCACCCCTCCTCAAGCCATGGATGCTGGTATTGCCCCACGTTTCTATCTGGTTGCCTCTATTTTTCAGAGCTAGGTTCTTAGGGGCAATGGGCATGCATTCCTTGATTTTTGGCCAAATCAAGGCTTGAGTAGGATGGTGAACTCCTCTATACTACTAGGATTGAACTTTGATAGGGCTATTTTTGTTATTTGCCTCTCCGGTAGTACCGGATCTGACATGGTGTGAGGGAACTGCTATTCCTCTGCTCTGAGCAGTACTACCGCTGAGAGTGGTACTACCGCTTCCCATATGCGGTACTACCGCTGCAAACATTACTACCACTTCCCATATGCGGTAGTACCACGGAGAGGCCATACTCCAACATATTCCTACCCGAGCTTGATTATGTTTTGCTCTTTGTCTCGTGTCTTATGCTTGTTCGTTCCCTGTGTCTCTTGTGTGTGTGTGTGTGTGTGTTTGTCTTCAGGAGATGACACAACAGAACACCCTGCTCGTCGCGTCAACCCCGGGCGCGCCAGTTCAAAGCGCTATCGCACCTCTGAGGCAGCAGGCGGGTCTGTTGGTGGTTCTGTAGGGGCTCCGTCATCAATTGCTCCTCCTTCTCAATCACAACAGCCGTTCAAGAGCACTGCAAAGAAGCCAGCTAAGAAGGCCAAGACCATCACGGAGATGTCCAACAAGGAGTTCTGGGAGAGGCGTCGGCGCAATCTCTATGAATTTGAGCAAGAGCCCGCCCTTGTCAACCGGCCGTTCTGGAACAAGTTTCAATATGCAACTTACTTTGATGTGATCAAGGCCAAAAAGAATCTCTATGTTGATGTGCGCTCAATTGATATTGCTCATCTTGAGAAGGACATAGAGTACTTTGGAGAAGCCCTGGAGATGTGCAACTAGCTGAACATAGTCAACATCATAACATTCAACAAGGACTTTGATGCTGATCTGGTGGCTCAGTTCTATGCCACCGTCCACCTTGGCTCCGATGTAGAAAGGACTTTGACGTGGATGCCTAATGGCAGGCAACTAGCGGTTAAGTGGAAAGCTTTCATGGAACTTCTTGGTGTTGAAGGTCTTTGTGTGGAGAGTTCGGTCGGTTTTCGACCTCGTCACAATGCTACCTCCACTCACAAGCAGAATCTATGGCCATACTGCACTAAGAAGGTCAACCCTAAGACTCAGAAGGAGACGTAAGAGCTGCCTGTGTTTCTGGACATCCTTCACCGCATCTTCAAGGAGACTCTTTTTCCTCGCATTGGGAACTAGGATATGGTCCACTCTTACCTTGTGGATATGCTTCTGTTCTGCCAGCACCAGAAGGAACGGAACACTGGAGATACATTGGATATCTCTCATGTCATGTGGTCTGAACTGTTCTCTACCATTTCAGAGTGTAAGTTTCTCATCTATGATCCATACATCATGCTCCTCATTGAGAAGGCGTGGGAGCACACTTACGATGGGTACGCCCTACAGACTGGCGAGTTGGTCTCTCACGATGTCAAGAGACTTAGGAAGAAGGATCTCTGGAACACTCCGGTTACTCAGCCTAACATCCCGGCTGGTGCTAATGATCCTGAGGCAGAGGCCGACCAGGATGATGATGATGATGATGATGATGATGATGATGATGATGATGATGATGATGATGATGATGATGATGATGATGATGATGATGAGTATATGCCATCTCGAGCTGAGCCATCTTGGGCCAAGAAGCTGAAGAAGAAGATGAAGAAGTTGTTCTGCATGGAGTCCCACGGTCAGTACATGGCCCATGTTGCTGAGAAGAAGTCCACGACTCGTCACAAGGAGCTTATGCGTCAGCTTGGTGCCACAGTTACTAGCAGATCTGAGGACAGGATCACTGATGAGGACGACTGGGTTCGTCAGCACTGTCACTGGACTGACTGTGACCCCGAGCAGCCGACAGCCGATAACGGAGGTGCAGATGACCCTGCAGTGGTGTGATCACGTTGTGTCTTTCTCTGCCCCTTTTTGGTGTCTCGATGCCAAATGGGGAGAGGTGATTTGTGTTTTGGTGTCTCTGTGTCTCGTGTGTATAAGTGCTTTCTTTTCGTTCTGGTTTGGTGTGTTCGTGAGAGCTACTTTATGTGAGACCTTTGCTATCTTATTTATTTTGAGTACTCTAGTATGTGATGCTTAATTCATGCTCTATCCAGTTGCACCTACTTGGTTACTTACTTATGTCTCCTCATTAATTAGATGTTATCGGACTATAAAAGATAGGGTGAGCATTGATCCTAGAGTGTGTGCCTTGCATTCCACAAGCAACTTCTTTTTAGGCACACATCTAGGGGGAGCTCGTCTATATTTTGTAGTCAGTAGGGTTTGCTTACTCCTCATATGTTATTACATTATGTGCAAATCCCGTGTTGTCATCAATCCACCAAAAAGGGGGAGATTGTAAGGGCATGTCCCTCCCTTTGTGGTTTTGGTGATTGATGACAATGCGTTTGCGGACTAATCACGTGTGCCAAGTATTTCAGATACGAATCCAGAGGCACGAGACGATTATCTACCCTCCAAGTTATCAACTCAAGACGTGTTGTCATGCTAGGCTCTTGTTTTGGTGGACTTGAGTCGTAGGAGACACCGTACTATCAAGGGGGGTCCGCATTGGAAAGGCTAGGGTGGAATCATCACGTACACTCGTTTTTGCACCCTCTTCATCTACCTTTCTCTAGCCTCTTCACTTCCTTTCGTGGGCGCGGTAGTACCACAGACAGGGCGGTAGTACCGCGTATACGGTCTAAGCGGTAGTAGCACCCGTGCCTATACGCGGCAGTACCGCCGCGGCTACCCTCCACCTCCGCGTCGATTCGCGACGAACTTTTCTCGTGTCGGGTTCTACGGTGGTAGCGACGGTAGTAGCAGCGGTAGTACCGCTTATAAGCGGTAGTACCGCTGCCACCACCACAGCTACTACCGCTCCTTTCCTCCGAACCTCGTCCCTAACACAGGGCGGTAGTACCGCTGGGGGCACGGTAGTATCGCTGGCTCCAGCGTTAGTACCGCTCGGCCCAGCGGTAGTACCGCTCTATGTGGGCTGAGAAGAGTGTAACGGTTCACTCTTCCCCTCCACTATATAAAGTGTTCTTCCTCCTCTAGAACACTCACCTCTTCTCCCCCAAGCTCCATTGTTGCTCAATAAACTTATTTCCGCCCGATCTCTCTCCCTAGCCAATCAAACTTGTTGATTTTTTAGGGATTGGTTGAGAAGGCCTTGATCTACACTTCGACCAAGAGAAATTTGATTCCCCCCACTAATCCCTTGCGGATATTGTTACTCTTGGGTGTTTGAGCACCCTAGACGGTTGAGGTCACCTCGGAGCCTTATCCATTGTGGTGAAGCTCTGTGGTTTCGTTGGGAGCCTCCAATTCAGTTGTGGAGAGATCCCCAACCTTGTTCATAAAGGTTCAGGCGCCGCCTTCAAGGGCACCAATAGTGGAATCATGGTATCTCACATCGTGTGAGGGCGTGAGGAGAATACGGTGGCCCTAGTGGCTTCTTGGGGAGCATTGTGCCACCACACCGCTCCAACAGAGACGTACTTCCCCTTAAAGGGAAGGAACGTCGGTAACACATCCTCGTCTTCACCGGCTCCACTTTTGGTTATCTATATCCTTTGCTTGTGCAAGCTTTAGTGTGTTAGTATCTTGTGCTTGCTTGCTTACTTATCCTTGTTGCGTCATATAGGTTGCTCACCTAGTTGCATATCTAGACAATCTATTTTGTTCCTAAGTTTAATTTGGTCAAGAAAAGCTAAAATTGTTAGTTGCCTATTCACCCCCCCCCTCTAGTCAACCATATCGATCCTTTCAATTGGTATCGGAGCCCCGTCTCTTTATTAAGGACTTTACCGTCTAAAGAGTATGGGTGACAACATAGTCGATACGGAGGAACACTCCGGTGGAACTCCGCCCTTGCCTATGTCCGATGGGGGAACCTCGGTATCTCGTGAGGAGTTCAATGTGGCTTTGAACACATTGAAAGACTCAGTGACAACCGAGGTCAAAGGCATGTTCAAATATTTTCTTGAGGGGTTGAAATTATCCACCACACCATTGGAAGTGGTTCGTCCCGCTACCGACGTGTTGGATACTATTGCCGACAAGGGAGAAGCTAGTAGTGGGCAAGTCCCGGTGACTAAAAATGGGAGTGGGATCTTTGCCCACTCCGCACCTCCTACTCATTATGGAGGACCCGTTCCTACTCCGCATTTAAATTCGGTTGGTCCTCCACCTAAGTTTGTTAAAAATTCTGATTTTGCTACTTGGACGTTTCGCTTTAAATGTCATTTAAATCATTGTTCTACTAATCTTTGGAGAATCATTGAGCAAGGTTTCTACCCCCATGATCCCTACAACTTAACTCCAAGAGAAGCTGCGGATCATCAATTCAACGAGTCCGTTCTTTGCATACTTCAAGAAGTTATTCCTCCTGAAGACATTGCACATCTTCGACCCTTCACCGTGCCCAAGGAAGCATGGGAGCATGTTGGTTCCATGTATAGGGGAAGCGCAAGCATTCAACGCTCAAACTATGAAGTTGTGCAAGATGAAGCCGATGAGTTTGCCATGATCGAAGATGAAGATCCCCGTGAACTTTACCGGAGATTGACCACTCTTGCAGTTTCACTTCGAGATCATGGGAGCAAGGACACGGATGAAAATTGGATCAAGCGTAAGTTTCTCAAGGCCATGATCCTTATCACAAGGCCATGTCCTCCGTCATCCGTCAACGACCGGACTTCCACACCTTGTCCTCAAGTGAAGTGTTGGATGAGTTCGTTGCAATGAGGATCTTGGATAAGACCGCCGACAACGCGGTGTTGCGAGCTCAACGATCAAAGAAGCCCAACCTTGCTTTGAAGGCCAAGGCTTGTGTGGAAGATGAGGATGAAGGGGATGAAGATGAGTGTTGCCCCGAGGACACAAAATATGATTACCATGAGCATATGGCTCTAGCGTCTCGGCAATTTTGGGGCAACAAGAAGAACTCTAAGCCCAACTTCAACAAGAACAACTCAAGTGGTCTCAAGGGCAAGCAACGAATGAGGACGTGCTACAATTGTGGCAATGTGATTCACTTTGTTGTGGATTGTCCATATGAGAAAAGATAAGACAATGGGGGCAAGCTTATTCAAAAGGACAAGGCCAAGTCCTATCCCAACACCAACAACCTCAACAAGAAGACTCGTCTGAGAGGTTTGGTGGCCCAAGAAGAATATGTTGAGGATGATGATGATGAAGAAGAAGATGAGATGGTCACTATGGCTACCATTGCTATCGCAGCAACTCCACAATAATCCCTTTTCGACTCACCAAATGAAAACATCATCGCCAAGTGTCTCATGGCTAAGGCCACGAACAAGGTAACCCCCAAAATCAATTCTACCCTCTCCTCTAATCCTTCATTGACGGATTGTATTGATGAGAGTGAGGGGCGGAGGAGGAGGAAAATGAATTTGAGTTGTTTATGAGTAAACTCAAGGGCAAACCCAAGATGCACTTCGTTGCTCTCTTGGAACAACTCGGTGAAGCCAATGACATGATTGAGGCTCGCGAGGAGACCATTTATAAAATGGAGGGCCATAGTCGAGACTATGCCGATGAGATCTCGGATCTCTCGAATGCTCTTGAGGAAGAGCGTGGTCATCGTTTGGCTCTTGAGGAGTCACACGGCGATGATCATGCTAAACTAAGAAAAGATCTTGATCTTGCTTTAGTTGTCTCTCGTGTGCTCAATTCTGAGAAGGCAAAGCTTGTGGTTGACAATGCTATACTCAAGGAGGAGTTTGTTACACTTGACAAGGCTCACAAGGTCTTGAAGAGTGTACATACTAGCCTCAAAGAGTCTCATGATCAACTTCAAGTTTCGCTAATCAAGGAGAAAGCTACCTTTCCTCACATGGTTTTAATTGATAATGCAAATGCTACTAACCCATGTTGTGAGCATGTGCATCTTGTTGAAGAGAATGCCAAGTTGAAGAAGCAACTTGAGAAAGGCCTTGTGTCGTGTATACAAGGTGAGAAGAACATCAACGAGCTTTTGAGCAATCAAAAGGAAGTTGTGGAGAAAGAAGGAATTGGGTTTGCTCCCAAGCCCAAGAAGAAGAAGAATGACAAGACCAAACAACCTCTTCCTCTCAAGCAAACCTTTCTAAAAGAAGGAGAGGGTGCTCCTAAGAAGAAGAACATTGTGGAGAATGTTGTTGTCAAGAAGAACACTGCCACGCCATCCACCAAAGCCGGCGAATTTAACCCTTCTTATGTTCTATGCCATGCTAGTGATGGACATGTTTTTGCTAAATTTGTTGGTTCTTTTTATGAGCACATTGAATGGTCTATTTGGGTTCCTAAGACCCTTGTTACCAACCTCAAAGGACCCATTACAAAATGGGTACCTAAATCCAAGCATTGATCTCTTGTAGGAGTTTGCTTCCGGTGGGGGATCATGGTTGCTCGATAGTGGAGCTACAAATCATATGACCGGAAGCAAAGACTTGGTAGTGGACGTGCACCAAGGTTTATCTATGGCGAACAACATCGAATGGGGTGATGCTTCATCTTCTAAGGTATTGGGGCTTGGCAAGGTTGTTGTTTCTCATGATCTAACGATCGAGAAAGTCATGCTTGTTGAGTCCCTTGCATACAATTTACTTTCCGTTCGTCAACTTGCACTCATGGGCTTTGCCACTTTCTTTGATATTGACACCGTGGCCCTCTTATGGAGCAAGACTCTTAAAGTAGCCTATGTTGGGCATGTCGAAAATTGTCACTATGTGGTTAACTTCTCGGAGCAACCCACTAAGACCACGACTTGCTTAATGGCTAAAGTTGATGTGGGTTGGCTTTGGCATCGCTGGCTAGCCCATGTAAATATGGGATCTTTGCAAAGTCTCCTCAAGGTGGACCATGTCCGTGGACTAACAAATGTTAGATTTGCCAAAGATCGTGCTTGCAGTGCCTGTATTCAAGGAAAGTTACAGGAGAAGGCTCACCCTCCCACGACTATCATCTACTCAAAAAGACCTCTAGAGCCCCTTCACATGGATCTCTTTGGGCCTCCATCCTTTGATAGTCTTGGGGGTAGAGTATTGCTTGGTGATTGTAGATGATTATTCAAGATACACTTGGGTATACTTCTTCAAGAAGAAGAGTGAGACCCAACAAACCGTCATTAACTTTGCGAATGAAGCTCAACATCAACATGATGCAAAGATCTTAATGATTCGAAGTGACAACGGCTCCGAGTTCAAGAACTACATCTTGGATGAGTTTCTTAGTGATGAGGGGATCAAACATCAATATGCCGCACCTTATTGTTGGGGAACGTAGTATTTTAAAATTTTCCTACGATCACGCAAGATCTATCTACCAGATGCATAGCAACGAGAGGGAAGAGTGTGTCTACGTACCCTCGTAGACCGGAAGCGGAAGCGTCAAGTGACGCGGTTGATGTAGTCGAACTTCTTCGCGATCGAACCGATAAAGTACCGAACGTACGGCACCTTCGTGTTCAGCACACGTTCAGCTTGATGACGTCCCACGAGCTCTTGATCCAGTTGAGCTTCACGGGAGAGTTTCGTCAGCACGACGGCGTGGTGACGGATATGATGTATTCACCGGCGCAGGGCTTCGCCTAAGCACTGCAACGGTATGACCGAGGTGTGTTTCTGTGGAGGGGGGCACCGCACACGGCTGGAACAATTCAACTTCTGTGTCTTTGGGTGCCCCCTGCCCCCGTATATAAAGGAGCAAGGGAGGGAGGCCGGCCGGCTCTCTATGGTGCGGCTAGGGCTGCAATCCTACTAGGAATATGATTGAAATCATATTCCTAGTAGGAACTACCAAAGAAGGAAGAAGGGAGAAGGAAAGAGAGGGGGAGGGAGAGGGAAAGAGGGGCCGCGCCCCCCTCCCCTTGTCCTATTCGGACTCCTCCTAGGGAGGGGGGCGTGCCACCTCCTGGTTGCTGCCCTCTCTCTTCCCTATGGCCCACCAGGGCCCACCATTCCCCCGGGGGTTCCGGTAACCCCTCCGGCACTCCGGTAAATTCCGAAACTTTCCAGAACACTTCCGGTGTCCGAATATAGTCGTCCAATATATCAATCTTTATGTCTCGGACATTCCGAGACTCCTCGTCATGTCCGTGATCTCATCCGGGACTCCGAAATACCTTCGGTACATCAAAACTCATAAACTCATAATACCGATCGTCATCAAACGTTAAGCGTGCAGACCCTACGGGTTCGAGAACTATGTAGACATGACCGAGACTCTTCTCCGGTCAATAACCAATAGCGGAACCTGGATGCTCATATTGGCTCCTACATATTCTACGAAGATCTTTATCGGTCAAACCGCATAACAACATACGTTGTTCCTTTTGTCATTGGTATGTTACTTGCCCGAGATTCGATCGTCGGTATCTCTATACCTAGTTCAATCTCGTTACCGGCAAGTCTCTTTACTCGTTCCGTAACACATCATCTCGTGACTAACTCATTAGTCTTTTGCTTGCAAGGCTTATTGTGATGTGTGTTACCGAGAGGGCCCAGAGATACCTCTCCGACATTTGGAGTGACAAATCCTAATCTTGATCTATGCCAACACCACGAATACTTTCGGAGACACCTGTAGAGCATCTTTATGATCACCCAGTTACGTTGTGACGTTTGATAGCACACAAGGTGTTCCTACGGTATTCGGGAGTTGCATAATCTCATAGTCATAGGAACATGTATAAGTCATGAAGAAAGCAATAGCAGTAAAACTAAACGATCATAGTGCTATGCTAACGGATGGGTCTAGTCCATCACATCATTCTCCTAATGATGTGATCCCGTGGATCAAATGACAACTCATGTCTATGGCTAGGAAACATAGCCATCTTTGATCAATGAGCTAGTCTAGTAGAGGCATACTAGGGACATACTATTTTGTCTATGTATTCACACATGTATTAAGTTTCCGGTTAATACAATTCTAGCATGAATAAAAGACATTTATCATGATATAAGGAAATACAAATAACATCTTTATTATTGCCTCTAGGGCATATTTCCTTCAGTCTCCCACTTGCACTAGAGTCAATAATCTAGCTCACATCGCCATGTGATTTAATACCGATAGTTCACATCGTTATGTGAATAACACCCATAGTTCACATCGCCATGTGACCAACACCCAAAGGGTTTACTAGAGTCAATAATCTAGTTCACATCGCTATGTGATTAATACCCAAGAGTAATAAGGTGTGATCATGTTTTGCTTGTGAGAGAAGTTTAGTCAACGGGTCTGTCACATTCAGATCCGTATGTATTTTGCAAATTTCTATGTCTACAATGCTCTGCATAGAGCTACTCTAGCTAATTCCTCCCACTTTCAATACGCATCCAGATTGATACTTAGAGTCATCTGGATTTAGTGTCAAAGCTTGCATCGGCGTAACCCTTTACGACGAACTCTTTATCACCTCCATAATCGAGAAACATTTCCTTAGTCATCCAGTTACTAAGGATAATTTTGACCGATGTACAGTGATCTACTCCTGGATCACTATTGTACTCCCTTGAAAAACTCATGGCAAGGTACACAACATGTTTGGTACACAGCATGGCATACTTTATAGAACCTATGGTTGAGGCATAGGGAATGACTTTCATTCTCTCTATATTTTTCTGACGTGGTCTGGCTTTGAGTCTTACTCAACTTCACACCTTACAAGTCAGGCAAGAACTCCTTCTTTGACTGATCCATTTTGAACTACTTCAAAATCTTATCAAGGTATGTACTTATCGAAAGTCTTATCAAGTGTCTTGATCTATCTCTATAGATCTTGATGCCCAATATGTAAGCAGCTTCACCAAGGTCTTTCTTTGAAAAACTCCTTTCAAACACTCCTTTATGCTTTCCAGAAAATTCTACATCATTTCCGATCGATAATATGTCATTCAAATATACTTATCAGAAAGGTTGTAGTGCTCCCACTCACTTCTTGTAAATACAGGCTTCACCGTAAGTCTGTATAAATCTATATGCTTTGATCAACTTATCAAAGCGTATATTCCAACTCCGAGATGCTTGCACCAGTCCATAGATGGATCGCTGGAGCTTGCACATTTTGTTAGCACCTTTAGGATTGACAAAACCTTCGGGTTGCATCATATACAATTTTTCTTTAATAAATCTATTAAAGAATGCAGTTTTGTTATCCATTTGCCAGATTTCATAAAATGCGGCAATTGCTAACATGATTCGGACAGACTTAAGCATCGCTACGGGTGAGAAAGTCTCATCGTAGTCAACTCCTTGAACTTGTCGAAAACCTTTCGCAACAAGTCGAGCTTTGTAAACAGTAACATTACCGTCAGCGTCGGTCTTCCTCTTGAAGATCCATTTATTTTCGATGGCTTGCTGATCATCGGGCAAGTCAACCAAAGTCCACACTTTGTTCTCATACATGGATCCCATCTCAGATTTCATGGCCTCAAGCCATTTTGCGGAATCTGGGCTCATCATCGCTTCCTCATAGTTCGCAGGTTCATCATGGTCTAGTAACATGACTTCCAGAACTGGGTTGTCGTACCACTCTGGTGCGGAACGTACTCTGGTTGATCTACGACGTTCAGCAGAAACTTGATCTGAAGTTTCATGATCATCATCATTAGCTTCCTCACTAATTGGTGTAGGAATCACTGGAACTAGTTTCTGTGATGTTCCACTTTCCAATTCGGGAGAAGGTACAATTACCTCATCAAGTTCTACTTTCCTCCCACTCACTTCTTTCGAGAGAAACTCCTTCTCTAGAAAGGATCCACTCTTAGCAACAAAGACCTTGCCTTCGGATCTGTGATAGAAGGTGTACCCAACAGTTTCTTTTGGGTATCCTATGAAGATTTACTTCTCCAATTTGGGTTCGAGCTTATCATGTTGAAACTTTTTCACATAAGCATCGCAGTCCCAAACTTAAAAAAAAATGACAGCTTAGGTTTCTCGCCAAACCACAGTTCATACGGTGTCATCTCCACGGATTTAGATGGTGCCCTATTTAACGTGAATGTAGCTGTCTCTAATGCATAACCCCAAAAGCAATAGTGGTAGATCGGTAAGAGACATCATCGATCGCACCATATCTAATAAAGTACGGTTATGACGTTTGGACACACCATTACACTGTGGTGTTCCAGGTGGCGTGAGTAGTGAAACTATTTCACATTGTTTTTACTGAAGGCCAAACTCGCTAACTCAAATATTTTACCTCTACGATCATATCGTAGAAACTCTTATTTTCTTGTTACGATGATTCTCCACTTTACTCTGAAATTCTTTGAACTTTTCAAATGTTTCAGACTTGTGCTTCATTAAGTAGATATACCCATATGTGCTCAAATCATCAGTGAAGGTCAGAAAATAACGATTCCCGCCGTGAGCTTCAACACTCATTGGTCTGCATACATCAGTATGTATGATTTCCAACAACTCTGTTGCTCGCTCCACAGTTCCGGAGAACGGAGTTTTAGTCATCTTGCCCATGAGGCATGGTTCGCAAGCACCAAGTGATTCATAATCAAGTGATTTCAAAAAGTCCATCAACATGGAGTTTCTTCATGCGCTTTACACCAATATGACCTAAACGGCAGTGCCACAAATAAGTTGCACTATCATTATTAACCTTGCATCTTTTGGCTTCAATATTATGAATATGTGTATCACACGATCGAGATCCAACAAACTATTTTCATTGGGTGTATGACCATAGAAGGTTTTATTCATGTAAACAGAACAACAATTATTCTCTAACTTACATGAATAACCGTATTGCAATAAACATGATCAAATCATATTCATGCTCAACACAAACAACAAATAACACTTATTTAGGTTCAACACTAATCCCGAAAGTATAGGGAGTGTGCGATGATGATCATATCAATCTTGGAACTGCTTCCAATACACATCATCACTTCATCCTTTAACTAGTTTCTGTTCATTATGCAACTCCCATTTCGAGTTACTACTCTTTAGCAACTGAACCAGTATCAAATACCGAGGGGTTGCTATGAACACTAGTAAAATACACATCAATAATCTGTATATCAAATATACCTTTGTTCACTTTGCCATCCTTCTTATCCGCCAAGTATCTAGGGCAGTTCCACTTCCGATGACCATTTCCTTTGCAGTAGAAGCACTTAGTTTCAGGCTTGAGTTTAGCTTTGGGTTTCTTCATGGGAGTGACAACTTGCTTGTCATTCTTCTTGAAGTTCCCCTTCTATCCCTTTGCCCTTTACTTGAAACAAGTGGTCTTATTAACCATCAACACTTGATGTTCTTTCTTGATTTCTACCTTCGCCGATTTCAGCATTGCGAAGAGCTCGGGAATTACCTTCGTCATCCCTTGCATATTATAGTTCATCACAAAGTTCTACTAACTTGGTGATAGTGACTAGAGAACTTTGTCAATTACTATCTTATCTGGAAGATTAACTCCCACTTGATTCAAGTAATTGTAGTACCCAGACAATCTGAGCACATGCTCACTGGTTGAGCTATTCTCCTCCATCTTGTAGGCAAAGTACTGTCAGAAGTCTTATACCTCTCGACACGGGCATGAGTATGAAATACTAATTTCAACTCTTGGAACATCTTATATGCTCCGTGGCGTTCAAAACGTTTTTGAAGTCCCGGTTCTAAGCCGTAAAGCATGGTGCACTTAAACTATCAAGTAGTCATCATACCGAGCTTTTGTCAAAATGTTCATAACGTCTACATCTGCTCTTGCAATAGGTCTGTCACCTAGCGGTGCATCAAGGACATAATTCTCTGTGCAGCAATGAGGATAATCCTCAGATCACGGAACAATTCCGCATCATTGCTACTAACATCTTTCAACTTAGTTTTCTCTAGGAACATATAAAAAATAAACGGGGAGCAACATCGCGAGCTATTGATCTACAACATAGATATGCTAATACTACCAAGACTAAGTTCATGATAAATTAAAGTTCAATTTAATCATATTAATCAAAGAACTCCCACTTAGATAGACATCCCTCTAGTCATCTAAATGATCACGAGATCCAAATCAACTAAACCATGTCCGATCATCACGTGAGATGGAGTAGTTTCAATGGTGAACATCTTATGTTGATCATATCTACTATATGATTCACGCTCGACCTTTCGGTCTCCAGTGTTCCGAGGCCATATCTGCATATGCTAGGCTCGTCAAGTTTAACCCGAGTATTCTGCGTGTGCAAAACTGGCTTACACCCGTTGTATTTGAACGTAGAGCTTATCACACCCGATCATCACGTGGTGTCTCGGCACGACGAACTTTTGCAACGGTGCATACTTAGGGAGAACACTTATACCTTGAAATTTAGTAAGGGATCTTCTTATAATGCTACCGTCGTTCTAAGCAAAATAAGAAGCATAATAAGATAAACATCACATGCAATCAAAATATGTGACATGATATGGCCATCATCATCTTGTGCTTTTGATCTCCATCTCCAAAGCACCGTCATGATCACCTTCGTCACCGGCGCGACACCTTGATCTCCATCGTAGCATCGTTGTCGTCTTTCCAACTATTGCTTCTACGACTATCGCTACCGCTTAGTGATAAAGTAAAGCAATTACATGGCAATTGCATTTCATACAATAAAGCGACAACCATATGGCTCCTGCCAGTTGCCGATAACATTACAAAACATGATCATCTCATACATAGCCGTATAACTCATCATGTCTTGACCATATCACATCACAACATGCCCTGCAAGAACAAGTTAGACGTCCTCTACTTTGTTGTTGCAAGTTTTACGTGGCTGCTACGGGCTTAGCAAGAACCGTTCTTACCTACGCATACAAAACCACAACGATGTTTCGTCAAGTATGTGATGTTTTAACCTTCACAAGGACCGGGCGTAGTCACACTTGATTCAGCTAAAGTGAGAGAGACAGACACCCGCCAGTCACCTTTAAGAAACGAGTGCTCGTAACGGTGAAACCAGTCTCGCGTAAGCGTACGCGTAATGTCGGTCCGGGCCGCTTCATCTCACAATACCGCCGAAGCAAAATATGACATGCTGGTAAGCAGTATGACTAGTATCGCCCACAACTCATTGTGTTCTACTCGTGCATATCATCTACGCATAGACCTGGCTCATGATGCCACTGATGGGGAACGTAGTATTTAAAAATTTTCCTACGATCACGCAAGATCTATCTACCAGATGCATAGCAACGAGAGGGAAGAGTGTGTCTACGTACCCTCGTAGACCGGAAGCGGAAGCGTCAAGTGACGCGGTTGATGTAGTCGAACTTCTTCGCGATCCAACCGATCAAGTACCGAACGTACGGCACCTCCGTGTTTAGCACACGTTCAGCTTGATGATGTCCCACGAGCTCTTGATCCAGTTGAGCTTCACGGGAGAGTTTCGTCAGCACGACGGCGTGGTGACGGATATGATGTATTCACCGGCGCAGGGCTTCGCCTAAGCACTGCAATGGTATGACCGAGGTGTGTTTCTGTGGAGGGGGGCACCGCACACGGCTGGAACAATTCAACTTCTGTGTCTTTGGGTGCCCCCCTGCCCCCGTATATAAAGGAGCAAGAGAGGGAGGCCGGCCGGCTCTCGATGGTGCGGCTAGGGCTGCAATCCTACTAGGAATATGATTGAAATCCTATTCCTAGTAGGAACTACCAAAGAAGGAAGAAGGGGGAAGGAAAGAGAGGGAGAGGGAGAGGGAAAGAGGGGCCGCGCCCCCCTCCCCTTGTCCTATTCGGACTCCTCCTAGGGAGGGGGCACGCCACCTCCTGGTTGCTGCCCTCTCTCTTCCCTATGGCCCACCAGGGCCCACCATTCCCCCGGGGGTTCTGGTAACCCCTCCGGCACTCCGGTAAATTCCGAAACTTTCTAGAACACTTCCGGTGTCCGAATATAGTCGTCCAATATATCAATCTTTATGTCTCGGACATTCCGAGACTCCTCGTCATGTCCGTGATCTCATCCGGGACTCCGAAATACCTTCGGTACATCAAAACTCATAAACTCATAATACCGATCGTCATCAAACGTTAAGCGTGCGGACCCTACGGGTTCGAGAACTATGTAGACATGACCGAGACTCTTCTCCAGTCAATAACCAATAGCGGAACCTGGATGCTCATATTGGCTCCTACATATTCTACGAAGATCTTTATCGGTCAAACCGCATAACAACATACGTTGTTCCTTTTGTCATCGGTATGTTACTTGCCCGAGATTCGATCGTCGGTATCTCTATACCTAGTTCAATCTCGTTACCGGCAAGTCTCTTTACTCGTTCCGTAACACATCATCTCGTGACTAAGTCATTAGTCTTTTGCTTGCAAGGCTTATTGTGATGTGTGTTACCGAGAGGGCCCAGAGATACCTCTCCGACATTTGGAGTGACAAATCCTAATCTTGATCTATGCCAACACCACGAATACTTTCGGAGACACCTGTAGAGCATATTTATGATCACCCAGTTACGTTGTGACATTTGATAGCACACAAGGTGTTCCTACGGTATTCGGGAGTTGCATAATCTCATAGTCATAGGAACATGTATAAGTCATGAAGAAAGCAATAGCAGTAAAACTAAACGATCATAGTGCTATGCTAATGGATGGGTCTAGTCCATCACATCATTCTCCTAATGATGTGATCCCGTTGATCAAATGACAACTCATGTCTATGGCTAGGAAACATAGCCATCTTTGATCAATGAGCTAGTCTAGTAGAGGCATACTAGGGACATACTATTTTGTCTATGTATTCACACATGTATTAAGTTTCCGGTTAATACAATTCTAGCATGAATAAAAGACATTTATCATGATATAAGGAAATACAAATAACATCTTTATTATTGCCTCTAGGGCATATTTCCTTCACTTATACCCCTCAACAAAATGGTGTAGCGGAGAGAAAGAACCGGACATTGATGGACGCATCTAGAACCATGATGGCGGAGTTCAAGTCTCCGTACATTTTTTGGGCCGAAGCCATCAACACCGATTGTCATGCTTCCAATCGGCTCTATCTCCGCAAAGGCTTGAACAAGACTCCTTATGAAATACTTATCGGTAACAAGCCCAATCTCAAGTACTTTCGGGTGTTCGGTTGTAAGTGTTTCATCCTCAAGAAAGGTGCTCGTTTGTCTAAATTTGAAGCTAGAGCTCATGAGGGCATATTTGTTGGTTATGCTACAAACTCTCATGCTTAACGTGTCCTCAACAAGTCCAACGGACTCATTGAGGAGACGTGTAACGTAGAGTTTGATGAGAATAATGGCTCCCAACTGGAGCAAAGTGGTACTTGTGATGTAGGTGATGAAATTCCTTCCCAAGCTATAAGAAGAATGGGTGTTGGTTATATCCTACCCATTGAGGAACCCCTTGTGGCCGAAGGAGAAGGACAATGTTCCACTCAAGTGGAACCTTCACCAATCCAAGACCCACACGCTTCCGAAGAACAAATTGAAGGCCCTCAATCAGATGAACAAGGCCAAGTGCAAGATCAACCACAAGATGGTGGTGAGCCACCAAGTGATGCACAAGGCCAGGTTCCCTCTCCAGAGCATGTTCAAGATCAAGAGCAAGCTCAAGATCAAGATCAAGCTCATGACGACGCTCAAGATGATCAACTCATAGCTCCTCAATTATCTCATGAAGAACAATTGGAGCATCGTGCTGCCAAAGTTGCTTCCAGGCTCGCTTCTAGAGAGCGTCATATGGAAAACATCCTTGGAAGCATCACAAAGGGGGTAAGCACTCGTAGGCAATTAGCAAACTATTGTGCTCATCAAGCTTTTGTCTCTTGTGTTGAACCTCAAAAGGTCTATGAGGCGCTCGAAGACCCCAATTGGCTAAATGCCATGCATGAAGAACTCCATAACTTCGAGCGCAACAAAGTGTGGCGTTTGGTGCCAAGACCTAAGGAGAACCATAATTTCATTGGAACCATGTGGATCTTTAAGAACAAGCCAGCTGCTCACGGAAGTTTCATTCGCAACAAGGTGCGTTTGGTGGCTCAAGGCTACTCCCAAGTCGAGGGTATCGACTACGGTGAAATCATTGCCCCCGTTGCTCGCCTTGAATCAATTCATTTGTTACTTGCATATGCTTCTCATCATAACTTTAAATTGCAACAAATGGATGTGAAAAGTGCATTTCTTAACGATCCTATTAATGGGTTGGTGTATGTCAAACAACCCCCGGGGTTTGAGGATCCTAAGTTCCCCGATCACGTGTATCAACTTGATAAGGCGCTCTATGGCCTTAAACAAGCCCCACGTGCGTGGTATGAGCATCTTACCGAGTTGTTGCAAGATCGTGGGTTTTAAATTGGGAAAATCAACCCCACTCTTTTTACTAAGAAGGTCAAAGGGGAGTTGTTTGTATGCCAACTATATGTTGGTGATATTACCTTTGGTTCAACTAACAAAGCTTTCAATGATGAGTTTGTCGCACTCATGACCGCACAATTTGAGATGTCCATGATGGAAGAGTTGAAGTTCTTCCTTCGGTTGTAGATCAAACAAAGAAGAGAAGGAATCTTCATCAAACAAGCCAAATACACTCAAGACATGCTCAAGAGGTTCAATCTAAGTGATGTCAAGCCGGATACTACTCCAATGCCTACCAAGTGCCAACTTGACATTGATCCCAATGGTAAAGCTGTGGATCAAAAGGTATATCGTTCTATGATTGGATCCTTACTTTACCTTTGTGCATCTAGACCGGATATCATGTTGAGTGTGGGAATGTGTGCACGGTTTCAGGCCTCACCTAAGGAAAGTCACTTTGTGGCAGTCAAGCGAATCTTTCGATATTTGGCTCATACCCCAAACTTTGGCTTATGGTACCCAAGAGGAGCATACTTCAACCTTCTAGGTTTCTCAGATTCGGATTGGGCGGGAGACAAAGTGGATAGGAAGTCCACTTTTGGAGGGTGCCAATTCCTTGGATGCTCTTTGGTGAGTTGGTCGTCCAAGAAGCAAAGTTGTGTGTCTCTCTCTTCCACTAAAGCAGAGTATGTGGCGGCCGGCAGTTGTTGTGCACAAATTTTATGGATGAGGCAAACTTTAAAGGATTACGGCGTCACTTGTGACAAAGTGCCTCTTTGGTGTGATAATGAAAGTGCCATCAAGATTTCTCTCAACCCGGTGCAACACTTCAAGGCGAAGCATATTGAGATTCGGTATCACTTCGTCCGGGACCATATTCGGCGAGGAGAAATAGAACTTCATTATGTCAACACTCATGATAACCTTGCAGATATCTTCACGAAGCTATTGGATGAAGCAAGATTTCGCGAGTTAAGGCATGAGCTAAATATCATAGATTTGAGCAGTGTGGATTGAAGTTGTGCACACACCCCCACTCACACCATGGTATCGTGTTTAGATGTATGCATGGAAATAGGGCGAGCATTGTTCTCTCAATGAACTCTCTCTCCCCCCGTTATGCACAAATTTATCATATCTTTAACATTCAACATTTTTTGGGTACAAATGTGCTTCAAAGATGAGTAGTGGTCAAGGGCTCAAGGTTAAAATCTTTGCGGTGCCAAACCACTTCACTCAAACATAGGTGGCCTCGGCCACCGCCATCTCTCTCAAGAGATGTGTGTTTCTTGTTCTGTTTTTCGTCTTTGTGTGCGTTGTTGTGTTTTTGTTGTTTCCTCTGTTCTCCTGTGTATTTCTTCTCGTTGTTGTGTTTTTCTCACTGGGAGGCTCTTGGGAGCAAAATATCAGTTTCGGAGACACCTTTCCTGAGTTGGGCGGTACTACCGCTCGAGCGCACGGTACTACCGCTTATTAACCTAAGCGGTACTACCGCTGGAGCGCGAGGCTGGGGGTTAAGTGGGGGGGGTCGGGAAGTTTTTCTTCCCACACCCATTCACCCCCGTCTCTCCTCTTCCTCTCCAACGAAGCACCGGCGACCTTGTGACTTCTCCGGGCGGTGGTTCACCTTTTCCTTTGGTGGAATCGATCCCCACCCCTCCTCAAGCCATGGATGCTGGTATTGCCCCGCGTTTCTCTCTGGTTGCCTCTATTTTTCAGATCTAGGTTCTTAGGGGCAATGGGCATGCATTCCTTGATTTTTGGCCAAATCAAGGCTTGAGTAGGATGGTGAACTTCTCTATACTGCTAGGATTGAACTTTGATAGGGCTATTTTTGTTCTTTGCCTCTCCGGTAGTACCGGATCTGACATGGTGCGAGGGAACTGCTATTCCTCTGCTCTGAGCAGTACTACCGCTTCCCATATGCGATACTACCGCTGCAAACGTTACTACCGCTTCCCATATGCGGTAGTACCACGGAGAGGCCATCCTCCAACATATTCCTACCAGAGCTTGATTATGTTTTGCTCTTTGTCTCGTGTCTTATGCTTGTTCGTTCCCTGTGTCTCTTGTGTGTGTGTGTGTGTGTGTTTGTCTTCAGGAGATGACACAACAGAACACCCTGCTCGTCGCGTCAACCGCGGGCGCGCCAGTTCAAAGCGCTATCGCACCTCTGAGGCAGCAGGCGGGTCTGCTGGTGGTTGTGTAGGGACTTCGTCATCAATTGCTCCTCCTTCTCAATCACAACAGCCGTTCAAGAGCACTGCAAAGAAGCCAGCTAAGAAGGCCAAGACCATCACGGAGATGTCCAACAAGGAGTTCTGGGAGAGGCGTCGGCGCAATCCCTATGAATTTGAGCAAGAATCCGCCCTTGTCAACCGGCCGTTCTGGCACAAGTTTCAATATGCAACTTACTTTGATGTGATCAAGGCCAAGAAGAATCTCTATGTTGATGTGCGCTCAATTGATATTGCTCATCTTGAGAAGGACATAGAGTACTTTGGGGAAGCCCTGGAGATGTGCAACTAGCTGAACATAGTCAACATCATAACATTCAACAAGGACTTTGATGCTGATCTGGTGGCTCGGTTCTATGTCACCGTCCACCTTGGCTCCGATGCAGAAAGGACTTTGACATGGATGCCAAATGGCAGGCGTCTGGCGGTTAAGTGGAAAGCTTTGATGGAACTTCTTTGTGTTGAAGATCTTTGTCTGGAGAGTTCGGTCGGTTCTCGACCTCGTCACAATGCTACCTCCACTCACAAGCAGAATCTATGGCCAGACTGCACTAAGAAGGTCAACCCTGAGACTCAGAAGGAGACGTATGAGTTGCCTGTGTTTCTTGACATCCTTCACCGCATCTTCAGGGAGACTCTTTTTCCTAGCATTTGGAACTAGGATATGGTCCACTCTTACCTTGTGGATATGCTTCTGTTCTGCCAACACCAGAAGGAACGGAACACTAGAGATACATTGGATATCTCTCATGTCATGTGGTCTGAACTGTTGTCTACCATTTCAGAGTGTAAGTGTCTCATCTATGCTCCATACATCATGCTCCTCATTGAGAAGGCGTGGGAGCACATTTACGATGGGTACGCCCTACAGACTGGCGAGTTGGTCTCTCATGATGTCAAGAGACTTAGGAGGAAGGATCTCTGGAACACTCCGGTTACTCAGCCTAACATCCCGTTTGGTGCTGATGATCCTGAGGCAGAGGCTGAGCAGGATGATGATGATGATGATGATGATGATGATGAGTATATGCCATCACGAGCTAAGCCATCTTGGGCCAAGAAGATGAAGAAGAAGATGAAGAAGTTGTTCTGCATGGAGTCCCACGGCTAGTACATGGCCCATGTTGCTGAGAAGAAGTCCAGGACTCGTCACAAGGAGCTTATGCGTCAGCTTGGTGCCACAGTTACTAGCGGATCTGAGGGGAGGATCACTGATGAGGACGACTGGGTTCGTCAGCACTGTCACTGGGCTGATTCTGGCCCCGAGCAGCCGCCAGCCGATGACGGAGGTGCAGATGACCCTGCAGCGGTGTGATCATGTTGTGTCTTTCTCTGCCCCTTTTTGGTGTCTCGATGCCAAAGGGGGAGAGGTGATTTGTGTTTTGGTGTCTCTGTGTCTCGTGTGTTTAAGTGCTTTCTTTTCGTTCTTGTTTGGTGTGTTCGTGAGAGCTACTTTATGTGAGACCTTTGCTATCTTATTTATTTTGAGTACTCTAGTATGTGCTGCTTAATTCATGCTCTATCCAGTTGCACCTACTTGGTTACGTACTTATGTCTCCTCATTAATTAGATGTTATCGGACTATAAAAGATAGGGTGAGCATTGATCCTAGAGTGTGTGCCTTGCATTCCACAAGCAACTTCTTTTTAGGCACACATCTAGGGGGAGCTCGTCTATATTTTGTAGTCAGTAGGGTTTGCTTCATCCTCATATGTTATTACATTATGTGCAAATCCCATGTTGTCATCAATCCACCAAAAAGGGGGAGATTGTAAGGGCATGTCCCTCCCTTTGTGGTGTTGGTGATTGATGACACTGCATTTGCGGACTAATCACGTGTGCCAAGTATTTCAGATACGAATCCAGAGGCACGAGACGATTATCTACCCTCCAAGTTATCAGCTCAAGACGTGTTGTCATGCTAGGCTCTTGTTTTGGTGGACTTGAGTCGTAGGAGACACCGTACTATCAAGGGGGGTCCGCATTGGAAAGGCTAGGGTGGAATCATCACGTACACTCGTTTTTGCACCCTCTTCATCTACCTTTCTCTAGCCTCTTCACTTCCTTTCGTGGGCGCGGTAGTACCGCAGACAGGGCGGTAGTACCGCGTATACGGTCTAAGCGGTAGTAGCACTCGTGCCTATACGCAGCAGTACTGCCGCGGCTACCCTCCACCTCCACGTCGATTCGGGATGAACTTTTCTCGTGTTGGGTTCTATGGTGGTAGCAACAGTAGTAGCAGCGGTAGTACCGCTTATAAGCGGTACTACCGCTGCCACCACCGCGGCTACTACCGCTCCTTTCCTCCGAACCTCGTCCCTAACATAGGGTGGTAGTACCGCTGGGGGCACGGTAGTACCGCTGGCTCCAGCGGTAGTACCGCTCGGCCCAGCGGTAGTACCGCTCTGTGCGGGCTGAGAAGAGTGTAACGGTTCAGTCTTCCCCTCCACTATATAAAGTGTTCTTCCTCCTCTAGAACACTCACCTCTTCTCCCCCAAGCTCCATTGTTGCTCCAAAAGCTTATTTCCGCCCGATCTCTCTCCCTAGCCAATCAAACTTGTTGATTTTCTAGGGATTGGTTGAGAAGGCCCAGATCTACACTTCCACCAAGAGAAATTTGATTCCCCCCACTAATCCCTTGCGGATCTTGTTACTCTTGGGTGTTTGAGCACCCTAGACGGTTGAGGTCACCTCGGAGCCATATCCATTGTGGTGAAGCTCCGTGGTTTCGTTGGGAGCCTCCAATTCAGTTGTGGAGAGAGCCCCAACCTTGTTTGTAAAGGTTCGGTCGCCGCCTTCAAGGGTACCAATAGTGGAATCACGGCATCTCGCATTTTGTGACGGCGTGAGGAGAATACGGTGGCCCTAGTGGCTTCTTGGGGAGTATTGTGCCTCCACATCGCTCCAACGGAGACGTACTTCCCTCAAAGGGAAGGAACTTCAGTAACACATCCTCGTCTTCACCGGCTCCACTTTTGGTCATCTTTATCCTTTACTTGTGCAAGCTTTAGTGTGTTAGTATCTTGTGCTTGCTTGCTTACTTATCCTTGTTGCATCATATAGGTTGCTCACCTAGTTGCAAATCTAGACAACATATTTTGTTCCTAAGTTTAATTTGGTCAAGAAAAGCTAAAATTGTTAGTTGCCTATTCACCCCCTTCCCTCTAGTCAACCATATCGATCCTTTCAGTTGGTGAGCGCGAGGACGTGAGACATGGTGAGATATTCCTATCTTGTTGAAGAAGGAGTTTAATTTTTCATACTCCGCTTCCTAGTATGTTTGTAGAGCAAGAATTTTACGATCAAATTGTCGCTCTACTAGATGTTGAAAGTCATAAAACTTTTGAAAGACTTCGGACTTGTGTTTGATCAAATATATCCATGAGAATTTACTAAAATCATCGGTGAAACTCACATAGTACTTCTTTCTTCCTACTATTTCAACAACAGGACCCCAAACATTAGAAAACACAAGTTCTAGAGGAAATTTTGATTCACTTATTGACTTAGGATAAGGAAACTGGTGACTTTTGCCTTTTTTGGCATGCATCACATACAGAATCTTTATTGAGAGAATTTGCACACGGGATATTATTCTTGCTAATGATTTTGCTAACAATAAGAGGAGATGGATGGCCTAGACGTCGGTGCCACCTATCTGGAGATAGCTTGGTGGCACTGAGCATGGGCTTCTTGACGTCGGATCCCGTGTGCCTAACCGGGTAGAGTCCTCGTCTGCCCCTGCCTCGAAGGAGCACCTTCTTTGTTCCCCGTTCCTTGACAAGAAAATAACAGGGATGAATTTCAACAAAGGAATTGTTGTCAACAACAAGGTGGCTAGCAGAGATTAGGCTTTTGTTGGCTTGAGGTACATGAAGAATATTGTTTAAAATGAGATCATGATTAGTAGTGTGAATAGCTGAGTGACCGATGTGTTTGATAACCATACCTGATCCACTGGCAGTATGAATATGCTCGTTCCCAGTGTAGCGGTCACGTACGGTCAGCTTCTCCAAATCTCCTGCGATGTGATCGGTTGCACTATTGTCCAAGTAGCAGTTGGTTTCCACCCCGTACAGCGGTGCAGCAAGGTTGGCCGACTTCTCCTCCACTCCTTGGTAGGATTCGTCATAGCGCTTCCAGCATTTCTAGGATGGATGGCCCATCTTGTCGCAGATCTAGCACTGGACCCTAGGGGCGGAGGCATTGCTGTTGTAGTTGCCCCCGCCGCCACCGTGGTTGTTGCCGTTGTGTCCACCGCCGCGCCCTCCTGGCTTGGAGTAGCCGCTGCACCCACCGCGGTCACCACCATTGCCACCTTGGCGGCGGCCGCGATCACCACTGCCATCGCCGTTTCAACGACCTCAAGTAGCGGAGTTGGCAGAGGATTGAGACCCTCCGCCCCGAAGATTGAGCCTCGTTTCGAAGCTTAAAAGCTGTGAAAACAGCTCAGCCACGGTCACCGGCTCCACCCGGGAACACATGGCGGACACCACCGGGTCGAAATCTTCATCTAGCCCGGCCAGGATGTGGGAGACGATGTCGTCGTCCACCCTCTTCCCTCCAACGATCAGTTCATCGCAGAGGGACTTGATCTTCCGGACGTAGTCGGTGATGGAGGAGTTGCCCTTCTACAGGTTGGCGAGGGCAATCCGGACGTTGGTGGTCTGAGAACGGGTGTGAGATGCAAGCATCCCTTCCATCGTGTTCCAGAGTTCAGCAGAGGTGTGGCATGAGGCAACCTGGATGGCTATCTCACAAGGAAGTGTCGTCAGGAGATAGGAGAATACTTTTTGATCTTGTGCATACCAGGTTTGGAAATCAGGGTTCGGCGCCTTCGCCGTTGTTTTTCCATTAGACGAGGTCACATCAATCTGCATGGGCAGCAGTGGTTGCTCGACGTCGAGGTACTTGGCCATCTGCGCTCCCCAGATGGCCGAAAGCACCGTCGCCCGCCATAGGGCCTGGTTGCCCTTCGTGAGCTTCTCGGTGGCAGCATGCACGAATGGCGAGGATGGGAAGGAACTTGAAGACGATGCCACGGATGCGCTCTGATATCATATTGAAAATTCATGCTCCAGCCAACTCATCCAAAAGTCCGAACTGATGGAGGGAGGCGGGCAATATATTTCAACACTCCCCCTCACGTCTAGACTATTTTAGTCCTTAGACGTGGGATCGATGTAGGCCGCAGAATCTTTTTATTTAATACTGTGTTGTCAGCCTCTGATACCATGTAGAAACTACGATTGTGGAAGCATATGCTCTTGAGGCAGGGACGTGTACGTGTTTATATGGAGAGACAAGTACATCATCGGCAAGTTGTTGTTGGCTTGACCCCTAGTCCAAGACTATACAAGAGATAGAGATCAAATCCATCTAACAACCTGTATATCGTTTACAACTCACACACATACACAATTACACTGTGACACATACGTCATGTTACAACTACTATCCTATCATTTTAACAAATATACACATATGTCACACATAAGTTGGGATGCTAAGGATTTCTCACCGCTGCCAGAGGCTCATGCATGTACTGTTGGACTGAAGTCTCTCACAAAATCTGCAACAACTTTATGTGTGATGAATTAATTCAGCAATGCCTTTACCAACTGTACTTTTTATTGGTGTATAATGATTGTGTGAATGGAGCATTCCACTTTCATCATGTTTGTTAACTACATCGTGCCATCGCTTAGATTTAAGTTCAGTTAGGAAACTTGGGAAACTAAAATTTTCTTTACTTAATCCTTAGCCATTTTCATTCAAAGGCAAGATTGGGACAATATATATCCAAAGATTGTTTGTCGAACATGCTTGTCATGCTGCTACCTGATATTTATTCAGACTGATTTATGAACATGCTTAGGGCAGAAATGACCTTTGGAGACTGTTTAACTTAGCATGTTCAATATGTAGGGAGAAAGGTCAACAAATGTGGATCTAAAATATAGGAAACAGTAGACATATGTTTTTTTGTGGTATCTAGCAACCAGGCTCCATGTTTTCTACAGATACAGTGATGCATGATATTTCAGCAAGGCTAAGAGCGTCTCCACTCGTTCGCCCCCCCAGCGCATAGGCCGGCGCTGTTTTGGGTTCCCCCCGGCGAATTTTAGGCACTGGGAGTGATCTAGGGCCCAGCCACGCCCCCAGGTGCCGTCCCCAAGGCATCTCAAATTCAAACTTTGTCCATTCCCGCTCTAAAAAAACGCCACAAGTCCGGCGATCATAGTGCCACAGATCGGCGCTCACGTTGCCACAATTCGGCAATCAAAATGGAAAGTTCGTCCGTCAAAAGGCAGGGCACGTAGGCAAATGCATCAAACGGCGATGTCGTCCTCCGGCGGCGTCGGGGTAGTTGGCGTGTGAGGGCTAGGAGGCGTCTGCGCGGATTTGGGGTTGGGCGTCGGCGCGGCTTCAGGGCCGGGCGGCGTCGGCGCGGCTTTTGTGCTGCTGGGCGTCGTGGAGGTATCATCGCTGGGGCTTGTAGGAGGCATGGGCGTCAGCGTTGGAGTTCATGGCACCATCGACGACATCTGGTTCAAGATGAGGCCACGCTCCTCCAAGTACCGCGCATTGAGTTGTGGGTCGTCGCTCCGGAGCATGTCCGCCCCTCCCATCAGGAAAGCCATGTTGGTGTTCCTCTTCTTCGCGGTGACATTGGTGCGGAGCAGGTCGAGTTTGACGGCACTGTTCGTCATCAACGCCGACCATCGCGCATCGGTCTTCTCTTCCCGTAGGGCGGCCCGGGACTTGGCGTCGGCGAGGCAATGCTCGATGGACTCTTGCACGCGCGTGGTAGCCGCCTCGGCGTGCTTCCCCTTCTTGGCCCCTTTGTTGCCTTCAGGCCGGCCATCGGCCGCGCCCGGCGTCGGCGCGTCCGGTTTGTACGTCTCCTTGGCCTTGGCGAGGATGCGCCGGACGTCCGCCCACTTCTCGCACTTCTCGATCCGCCGGAAGACGTGGAGGTACTTCAAATTTTGGCCGCCGCTGTCCTAGCAAGACATGGCGAACATCCGCACCAACTGCGCCGAGGAACAACAGTCGGCGGACGAACACTCCGCAATGGGGGAAAAGGGAGACACCGGCGTGCCCCATACCTGATCCTCGATGCTGGTGCCGCTCTCCGGGTGAGTAGCGATCTCCTCGACGATCCCATGCCATTTGTTGCACGCCGTTTGGATGAGTCCCGAATGGTCTGACATTGCCTTCGACCCACGCTGCATGTAGACGCCTTTGAAGTAGGGGTCAACAAGCTTGCGCTCGTCGAACTCGGCCTTGATCCGATCCCAATATGTGTCGACGCTCTGGTTTGTGCCGGTGATCGGGCCGAGGCAGACGACTTTCCACGCCTCGGCGAGGCATTCGTCCTCCTTGGACGCCCATTTGATGCGCGACTCGTCGGTCCTAGCCGCCCTCTTCTTCTTCTTCCCTTTGCTCACTTGAGTAGGCACTGGCTCCTCCTCCTCGTCCTCCTCCGGTTCCTCCTCACCGTAGTCAAGCTCGCCTTCGATGCCGCCGTTGAGATTGATTGCGTCGTCTTGGGTGGCGAACCCAGGGGAGGCGGCGGCGGTGGCCGAGCCGGTCGTGATGATGTTGTCCATATCGGCCTCCATCGCGTCCGTATCGCTGAGGTGCAACGATGATGCTTGTGAGAAGAGCAGCGCCCCATGTTGGAGAGGCGGCGTCGGTGAGGCGGCGTAGGCCGGCGGCGAGTAGTTGTACGGTGGGTACTGCACGTCGGCGAAGGCGGGTGAGGGTGTGCGCTGGACGGGGCGACCATGCTGGAAGGTGACGTTGGGGTTGAAGCCGCCATGCGCGTCGGCGTCGGCGTGCAACCCCAGGGTTGGGGCGACGGCGGGAAGCCGGCCAGAGACCCGGCGCTTTGCTGGCTCCAGGACGCGTATGGGCCTTGGCCGCCGGGCGGATTCATCATGCCCGCGTGAGACGTCTCGGTTTGGTCGACATGCTCGACCGTCGCCGAGGCCGCCACCGACGCCATGTCGCGGGCCCTCTTGGCGTTCGCCCTGTTCCACCGGTCGGTGGTGACAGCGTCCCGGAGCTGAACTTCCGCCTTCCACTCGGTGTTAGTCATGCCCGGCGGCGCTCTTTGCTTCCTATGCTTCGGCTGGGCGGCGACGGCGGCAGCATCCGTCGCGGCGCTGGGGGTGCATACTTCTTCGACGGCATGGCGGCAGGCTAGGAGGGGAGAGGAGGAGATTGGCGGGAGGATTGGAGAATGGGAGGGAAGCCGAGGGGGCAAGGGGGAGGAAACGGCGGGAAAAGGCCCTCCTCTCGCCGATAGAGCGGCCCCATGCCGCTTTTCGCTTCTGCCGGCGCCCCCAGGCGACCCCCGGGCACTTGGGTTCGGCTCAGGATCGCCGGCTGTTGTTTCGGCCCAAACCAGCGCTAAATGAGATCCTGGGGGCGCGATTGGCCCGATTTTCGGCCGTCGGCGCTAAAAACGCCTGGGGAGGGCGTGTTGGGGGCGCGGCTGAAGATGCTCTAAGCTCAACCTTATACTGCTCAACCCAACTATCATGTTGAGAACTTCATGTTGTTACCAGCACTTAGACTGCATCTTGTACTTCCCTACCACATTGAAAATCAATACATAAGACGTGAACCATATTTATGATGTGTGCTAATATTGAAAAGCGCCACATCAAATGTACTACACTACGCAAAATTGTCCTAAAAGAAAAAATATTCTAGCCAAGCACGCCCTTTTGAATCTCAAAGGTGCCAGCCAAACGATCGAAGTTGACATGCCTGTCGTCTAAGTTCAGATTACTGACATTCCCGCAAACAAAAGGGGTTCAGATTACACACCCTAGCACTTCGGATCACAATAAGCAGTGGCACTAAAGAATGGCATCCAATCTGGGTGCTGCGTTAATAACAATAGAATCATTAGAATTAGGTTCTACCTACCTCTCTCTGCCACATGCCTCCGCGCCCGATCCGAGTCTCTGCAATTGAGTTCGAATCAACTGCCAACTTTTATCCCATTCCAACCACCACAGTCGCAACACAATTGAGTTGGAGGAAGACGATTGAACACTTCTTTGTAAGTATCATCGACGAGTACAGATATCACAACTCCTATACATTTAGCTTATGGCAAACTAGTCGGTGTCAACAATGGATGATCATTTAGAATAGCTTGTTCACCGAGGAGACACATTTGAAGTTGGCTGAAACTGGGCACTGCTAAAAGTCAATTAGACAACGGTCTTGGAATAAGGAGTCCATTAAATTGATTTAGACATCTATGCTAATTCAGTTCTCTTCTAATACCCCAGATTAGTATAGGTTACTTTGTACTGTCTAAAGACTCAAACATCTGTAAAAGCAGGAAGCCGGGAATGATCCTTTATATAAGAAGACAAGTAGGAACAACTGGTTTCTTATTCACGCCATTTTCTTGAGGATCATTTCAATTTGTGCAGAGCAACCATGTTATTCTCATGAAGGCACTACCAAGCAGATGTCATGTACCATTCTCATGCTAAATGAGTTTCATGTAGAAACTAGTGTTCTATGAAATAAAATATGGAAAAGGATCAATAATAAGTCAGATTGTATTTCCCAGGATACTAGTCCATGGATTATACGCACTCTCACCCTTCCACCATTGCTAGCCTCTCTTGTACCGCGCAACTTTCGCCGGTGCCAAAACTCACTATATATCCTTCCTCAAAACAGCCACCATATTGTTCCTCAAAACAGCCACCATACCTACCTATCATGGCATTTTCATAGTCATTCCGAGATATATTGCCATGCAACTTTCCACCGTTCCGTTCATATGACACGCATCATTTTGTCATATTGCCATGCATGATCATGTAGTTGGCATCGTAGTTGTGGCAAAGCCACCATGCATAATTTTTCATATATGTCACTCTTGATTCATTGCACATACCGGCACACCACCGGAGGCATTCATGTAGAGTCATACTTGTTGTAGTATCGAGTTGTAATTTCGAGTTGTAATAAAAAGTGTGATGATCATCATTATCAGAGCATTGTCCCATGTGAGAAAAGGCCAATAAAAATAAAGAGATGGCCCAAAAATAATAGAGAGGGGCTAATAAAAAAAGAGGAGAAAGCCCCTCCAAAAAAATGAGAGAAAAGAGAGAAGGGACAATTGCTACTATATTTTTCCACACTTGCGCTTCAAAGTAGCACCATGTTCTTCATTGTAGAGAGTCTCATGCTTAGTCATTTTCATAGACTAGTGGGAATTTTCATTATAGAACTTGGCTTGTATATTCCAACGACGGGCTTCCTCAAATGCCCTAGGTCTTCATGAGCAAGCAAGTTAGATGCACACACACTTAGTTTCTTTTGTTGAGCTTTCATACATTTATAGCTCTAGTGCATCCGTTGCATGGCAATCCCTACTCACTCACATTGATATCTATTGATGGGCATCTCCATAGCCCGTTGATATGCCTAGTCGATGTGAGACTATCTTCCTCCTTTTTGTCTTCTCCACAACCACCTCTATTGCACCCATAGTGTTATATCCATGGCTCACGCTCATGTATTGCGTGAAAGTTGAAAGATTTGAAAAAATTGAGTATGAAAACAACTGCTTGGCTGAAACCGGGGTTGTGCATGATATGAATATTTTGTGTGATGAAGAGGGAGCATAGCCAGACTATATGATTTTGTAGGATAACTTTCCTTGGCCATGTTATTTTGAGAAGACATGATTGCCTTGTTAGTATCTTTGAAGTATTATTATGCTTATGTCATTATAGACTTTTGTCTTGAATCTTTCGGATCTGAGCATTCATGCCACAATAAATAAATTACATTGAGAATTATGTTGGTTAGAATTCCACATCAAAAATTCCGTTTTTATCATTTACCTACTCGAGGACGAGCAGGAATTAAGCTTGGGGTTGCTTGATACGTCTCCAACGTAGCTATAATTTTTTATTGTTCCATGCTATTATATATTATGTTTTGGATGTTTAATGGGCTTTATTATACACTTTTATATTATTTTTGGGACTAACCTCTTACCCCAAAGGCCCAGTGCAGATTGCTGTTTTTTTTTTGCCTATTTCAGGGTTTCGCAGAAAAGGAATATCAAACGGAGTCCAAACGGAATGAAACCTTCGCGAGAGTTATTTTTGGAAAGATGTCAACACATAAGACTTGGAGTACACGCGAGGGAACGAAGGAGGCGGCCATGAGGGTCCAGGGCGCGCCCCCCACCCTCGTGGGCCCCCTCTGGCTCCCTCGATGCCCTCCTTCCTCCTATATATACACATGTACCCTGAAAACATCGAGGCAATAGAAAAAACCCTAATTCCATCGCCGCAACCTTCTGTACCGTGAGATCCCATCTTGAGGCCTGTTCCGGAGCTCCGCCGGAGGGGGGATCTTCCATGGAGTGCTTCTACATCAACACCATCGCCTCACCATGAGTTGTGAGTAGTTTACCACAGACCTTCGGGTCCATAGTTATTAGGTAGATGGCTTCTTCTCTCTTTTTGGATCTCAATACCAAGTTCTCCTCGGTCTTCGAGGAGATCTATTCGATGTAATCTTTTTGCGGTGTGTTTGTCAAGATCCAATGAATTGTGGGTTTATTATCAAGATTATCTACGAGAAATATTCGATTCTTTTCTGAAATCTTTTATGTATGATTATAATATCCTTGCAAGTCTCTTCGAATTATCGGTTTGGTTTGGCCTACTAGATCTATAGTTCTTGCAACAGGAGAAGTGCTTGGCTTTGGGTTCAATCTTGTGGTGTCCTTTCCCAGTGACGGCAGGGGCAGCAAGGCACGTATTATATTGTTGCCATCGAGGATAAAAAGATGGGGTTTATATCATATTGCTTGAGTTTATCCCTCTACATCATGTCATCTTACTTAAAGCATTACTCTGTTCTTATAAACTTAATACTCTAGATGCATGCTGGATAGTGGTCGATGTGTGGAGTAATAGTAGTAGATGCAGAATCGTTTCGGTCTACTTGTCACGGACGTGATGCCTATATATAATGATCATGCCTAGATATTCTCATAACTATGCGCTTTTCTATCAATTGCTCGACGGTAATTTGTTCACCCACCGTAGAATTCTGCTATCATGAGAGAAGCCACTAGTGAAACCTATGACCCCCGGGTCTATCTTTATCATATTACTTTCCCGTCAACTAGCCAATTTCTTTCACCGTTGCTTATTTGCTTTATTTACTTTCTGTTCTTATACCAAAAATACCAAAATATTATACTATCATATCTATCAGATCTCACTTTCGTAAGTGATCGTAAAGGGATTGACAACCCCTTATCGCATTGGCTGCGAAGTTCTTATTTGTTTGTGCAGGTGCGAGGGACTCGCACGTGGTCTCCTACTGGATTGATACCTTGGTTCTAAAAAACAGAGCGAAATACTTACGCTACTGTGCTGCATCACCCTTTCCTCTTCGAGGGAATACAACGCAAGCTCGAGAAGTAGCAGCAGGGCGCGCCGGGTTGGACTGGTTATGCACCTTCCTTTTTAAGGAGGTAGTTAGGTCTGCTCACCGGCCGCGTACGCAACATGCAGGAGTTCCCGGGGAGATGGCCCATGACCCCTGGGGGCATAGGTTTAGTCCGGCGTGCTGACCTCTCTATTAAGCCTAGGTCGGGTTGTGGCGTATTGTTTGGCCGAGGCCGGGTATGACCTGATGGTGTGTCCGGCCGGCGTTAAGCGAGCGTGGTGGGTAAGTTGGTGCACCCCTGCAGGGAAGAAAACATCTATCGATAGCCTGTCCTACGGTAACGACCACTTGGAGTTGTATCCCGATCGATACAACTAGAACTGGATGCTGAGACATGAATGGATATGTGGCTCCGGGATTGCTTCCTCGCAGGGAGTCGAGGAAGGATCTCTGGGCGTTAATGCTACAACATGCTTGATAACTATAATATGTTATTCTGTACTCTCTTCTACTGCTGCAAGAATGGTGGTTTCCAGAAGATGCTAGCCTTCGATAGGACTAGCTTCTCCCCCTCTTATTCTGGCATTCTGCAGCTTAGTCCAGAGATACTACCCCCCTTTACATTGATACCGATGCATAAGTAGTGTAGATCCTTGCTTGCGAGTACTTTGGATGAGTACTCACGGTTGCTTTACTCCCCCTCCCCCCTCCCCCCCCCCTCTTCTTTCTTCTTTCTGGTTGATGGAACCAGATGGTGGAGTCCAGGAGCCAGAAGCCACCTTTGACGACTGCTACTTCCCCGATGGAGGCTACTACTACGTGCAAACCGCTGACGACCAGGAGTAGTTAGGAAGATCCCAGGAAGGAGGCCTTGCCTTTTCGATCGTTGATGTTTTGTGCTAGCCTTCTTATGACAAACTTGTTTAACTTATGTCTGTACTTAGATATTATTGCTTCCGCTGACTCTTGTGTATTCGAGCCCTCTCGAGGCCCGTGGCTTGTAATATAAAGTTTGTATTATTTTATTTGTGTCTAGAGTTGTGATGTGATATCTTTCAGTGAGTCCCTGATCTTAGTCGTACATGTTTGCGTGCATGATTAGTGTACGGTCAAATCGGGGGCGTCACAGCCACTCTCGCCCATGCATCGAATCATTTCTTCACTTTCACTTTTGAATCGACCGTTGCATTTGTACAATACCTCTTGTTTTAAAACGGGATGGTTTTGATCTCGTGCGATTTTGCTTTTCACCTGCATATTACTACTTTGTATGTATGGGTAGGTTTGAGCCGAGTGTGTCCTAAATACACAGAGGCCAAGTATGTATCTGCATATTAGAAGTCAATGGAAAGCGTGCATGCATTATCGAACCTCTCGTTTCGACCGCTTGTGAAACATGTACGCTTTGTGGATCACAGTATGCAATGATGCAATATGTTCACATCGGGAGCTAGCTGGCTAGGAAAATCTCTCACGTGGGCAGTTCATTCCTTCTTTTTCGGAGTGAAGTCTGTTTTGAACTCTGAGATTGTAGAGTGTGACGCAAATAAACCCTCAAATCTAAATCCCTGAAGTTGGCACCCTATACTTCTCGATCCTGGTCACTTGAAGCCATTTGGCACACTTGTAAAATGGCGTTCCCGGCCGAGATCACTGTCCACAGTCACTGACCACCCGGGACCATGTCATATTCATCTTCCATCTCTCAATCTCTTTGTCTCTCTCACAGCGACCAATGCTGCCATCAACTCATGCCCGTTTGTTCCAGGAGAACTGGAGAAGCGATTTGTATACATGCATGAGCGAGAATCGATCAAGGTTGTGTACAGGTTGCGTGTAGATGTAGGAGGACGAGTTCTTAGACTCGAGGGAGGTCCTTAGAGAGGTCATGTCACCGGGGAGTGTGGAAAATATAAAATCCTAGAATTATGTGTTGTATTGATCTGACCCTCATATGGGGTATATATAGAATACACGAGGGAGTAGAGACTTGGAGTACAAGATAAGTAATACATGGTTTAAACCTAGTCGATCTACTCCTTATCTCTATCTTTAAACCCAAACTATATTCTAACATTCCCCCTCAGTCGTAGCGGGAGTGAAACGGACGATTGCGACTGGATTTGAAGTACCGTGCTTGCGTCGTCTTCTCCGCTTCATCGTCATCACCTCCATCTCTGATGGGTCGACACCTGCGGCGGTGACTGCGTCCCCTTCTGGTGCCTTCCTTGTCTCTCCTCTATTCCCTCCCGCAGTCACAGCGGGAGAGGCGTGGACGCTACTGACGACTCGGACGCTGTTGACTGGAGTTGTTGCCGATGAGTTGTTGTAGACGTAGCCCTGTATGTTGATGTCGAGGTAGCCGATCATGATGATGTAGCCGTGGTCGAGGTAGTCGTGGTCGATGGTGTGATCGTCGTGGATGATGAAGCCGCACAAAGCCGGAGGCGCAAAAAAAATGCGCTATGACGGGGCTGCAAACGTGGACGATGCACCTTGCGAATATCAGAGGGTGTCGTCGGCGATGAGTCCGCCGGTTTTGCCAAGACCGAAGGAAGCCCATCGAGCACACATCGGTTTTGCCAGAACCGAGTGGCTCTGTAGGGTCGTCACTGTAGTGACGCCGTGTCGATGCAGTCGTGTTGTCATGGATGACGCGGTCGATGCCGTCGTCATGACGCGGTCATTGCCGTCGTCGTGGTCGCGTCTTGCAGAAAAAATCTGTCAGAGGACGCTAGTTGTCCATCTTGTGGATGAGGTGGCGGCGGTGTGTTGACGATGATGATGAAGAAGACCATGTTGATGAGGACCTTGGCAATGAAGTGTCGGCGATGGCGTCGCAACAGCATATGTAGACGATGATATGTTTCCTGGAGGCGTCCCTCGTGACGATGAATTGTTGACGCCCCGTCGTGCTGAAGTATGTTGGCTCGTAGCCTGGTGTAGTCATACAGCTGATTCGACTCGATGAAGAATATCTGATGCAGATCGCTCGCTGAAGATGCAGATCGGTGGCTTGAGGGTGGACGGCTTGCCGACGCGTAGTAGGTGGATGGAACGGCTTGGTGAAGATCTCGTCCGTTCCGTGTGCCTCGAAGTCCAAGGCCTGCGGGGTGCGGGCCCTATGTCCCGCGCTGCAAGCCGGCTTGATGAAGGTGTCAACGTGCGGCTAAGGTGTCGATGCCGCGTGCAACACCCTCCCGTGATAGGCACTGGTGCGTCGGGTAGGTCGCCTAGTCCATGTGGTGTAGAGATGACACAGAACCTGAAGAACCTAACTGGTGTTGCCGTGTGCATAGGGTATGCACGCATGGGTGCATGTCACCTAGATCTCTTGAGGCACACGTCCTCTGGCTGCGTCATGGCCAAACTCCGTACGGCCACTGCTTGTACGCACGGATGGAGGCGGACTTGCGCTGCGCCCCTGGATCTCCAATTTACCGGCTCGTTCGAAGACGCCGGCCGTGGACGCGCCGCGTACTGCCCAGGAGGTTGCCGAGTGTGCGCCGATGGCTAGCACGTTTGGAGGAACCACGCCGCCGCGTGAGCCCAGGATTTGTTGGAGAAGCCGGCTCGTTCGGAAGACCGCCGCTGCTGCCATGTAGGTGAGCGCAAAGAAGCTGGCTTGATGGCGGTGCGTATCCGCCGACAGAGATCAGGTTGGATCGGCGAGTCGGAGCAGCTGCGTAGCTCGCCGTATCGTCGATGCCACCGCACGTAGTGATTTTTACCGGAAGCTGAGGGTCCCGTGATTTATCTGGTGGCTAAGAAAAAAATCAATCTATTGTAATTTCAAAAACTGAAGTTGATCTAATCTAAGGAATTGATCTAATCTAAAGAATGATCTAATCTAGAGAACCCATCCAATCTTTAGCGATGGGGTGCCGCGCCCCCGGGGAGAGATTAATCTCCCCGGAGGCGGCGAGCTGCGGAAGTGGTGGAAGGTCCTAGGATGGGCGTCGTTGGACAAACCGCTCTAATACCATGTGGAAAATATAAAATCCTAGAATTATGTGTTGTATTGATCTGACCCTCATATGGGGTATATATAGAATACACGAGGGAGTAGAGACTTGGAGTACAAGATAAGTAATACATGGTTTAAACCTAGTCGATCTACTCCTTATCTCTATCTTTAAACCCAAACTATATTCTAACAGGGAGCTCCGTCTGCCAGGGGCTAGTCGATGTGTGGGCCACGGACCCGTACAACATCGAGGATCGTCGCCGGAGCTTCATCCGGTCCCTATGCCTCCTAGATCCGGCCGCCTTGCTTGATGAGGAGCCGAGCGTGAGGCCTCGTGCCGGCGAGGAGATCAATAGTGAGCTCGGGAGGTAGGAGGAGCAGTAGGGATGAGCTTGGGGAAGAGCAGTACAAGCTGGTGAAGAAGGGGACGGGTACGACATGTGGAGCTCATACACAGCTAGCTCGATTATGTCCAAGCAAGATGGGTACGTACCCGACGGAGGTCGCCCCATCGATTTAACAAGCCGTAGGTCAGGGATCTTTGAAAGAATTGACAGGTGTGCCACATGAAAAATCTCTGGCGCCGTCAAGCTCGGGTCCCGGCGTCCTACATGTGTAGCTCCAGACGCTGGGATTGCGGCAGGGGCGGAGGCAG
>LR738713.1:789603196-789613296 GCA_902687465.1 Secale cereale | reverse complement strand
CGAGCGGGGGCCAGACCCCCCTATGGATCGGCCACCCCGATTGATTTTTAGAGGGGGGCAGTACTAATATATTGTATAACCTTTGTTTAGTTCCGGCTATTAGCAAATTATAAGGCAATGGGCCTTGATTCTACGTATCCAACATTGCTGGCTAGCCCAAGCCCAAGACAATTAGCCCAAATGGCATATATTAGTTTCCCGTGATGGACGCATCAATCGAATCATCGATTGATTGATTACCATGCGTAATAAGACTAGTCATAGTGGGGAGTAACTTACACTAGTAACATACACGTATTACTAGACTATGTTACTACCTCCATAGTGGGTAGAAACATAGATGTGGTGTCATGCAAGAGTTCATTTATTAGTCTATAGACTCAATTTGCATTGGTATGTGTGATGTTACAGTAACATAGCTAGTTACCACAAGCACTTCTCTCCTCATTAATTACATGCCACATAAGCAAAACTGTGTTGGGATGTGTGATGTTACTAGCTATGTTACTCCCACTATGGCCAGCCTAACCACATTTACGCAAACAGACGTTCTTGTTGGGGAACGTTGCATGGAAAACAAAATTTTTTCTCTACGTTCACCAAGATCAATCTAGTAGATGCAACTACGAGGGGAGAGTAGGATCCACATACCCTTGTAGATCGCTAAGCGGAAGCGTTATGAACGCGGATGATGGAGTCGTACTCGCCGCGATTCAGATCGCCGAAGATCCTAGCACCGAAGCAACGGTGCCTCCGCGTTCTTCACACGTACGGCTCGGGGACGTCTCCTCCTTCTTGATCCAGCAAGGGGTGGAGGAGAGGTTGATGGAGAACCGGCAGCACGACGGCGTGGTGGTGATGGTGGAGGAGAATTCCAGCAGGGCTTCGCCTAAGCACCGCGGGAGAAGAAGATGTTGTGGGAGAGGGAGGGCAGCACCGAGGCACGAACTTGTGTTTGCTGCCCTCCCTTTGCCTCACTATATATAGGGGGGGTGGAGAGGTGAGGGCGCCCTAGGGTTTCCCCCTAGGGGCCGGCGGCCAGGGCAAGGGGGGGCGGCGGCCAAGGCAAGGGGGGGCGGCGGCCAGGGCCAGGCCCTAGGGTTTCCCCCCCTAGGTGCCTTGCCCCCCACTCCATAGGGGTGCGGCTGCCCTAGGGGGTCCCACCCCCTTAGCCGCATGAGGAGAGGGCCCAGGGGGGGCGCACAGCCCCCTGAGGGCTGTGGTGTCCCCCCTTGTGGCCCATTAGGCCCAGAACTCCTTCCGGACCCCCCGAAAACCCTTTCCGGTACTCCGCCGATTTCCCGATGCTCCCCGGAACACTTCCGGACTCCGAAACCTTTCATCCTATATATCAATCTTCGTCTCCGGAACATTCCGGAGACCCTCGTCATGTCCGGGATCTCATCCGGGACTCCGAACAACCTTCGGTAACCATACACTTTTCTCACTAACAACCCTAGCGTCACCGAACGTTAAGTGTGTAGACCCTGCGGGTTCGGAAACCATGTAGACATGACCGAGACACTCCCAGGTCAATAACCAATAGCGGGATCTGGATACCCATATTGGTTCCCACATGTTTCTCGATGATCTCATCGGATGAACCACGATGTCAAGGATTCAGGCAATCCCGTATACAGTTCCCTTTGTCTTGTCGGTATGTTACTTGCCCGAGATTTGATCGTCGGTATCTCTATACCTAGTTCAATCTCGTTACCGGCAAGTCTCTTTACTCGTTACCGTAATACATAATCCCGTGACCAACTACTTAGTCACTTTGAGCTCATTGAGATGACGTATTGCCGAGTGGGCCCGGAGATACCTCTCCGTCATACGGAGTGACAAATCCCAGTCTCGATCCATGTCAACTCAACAGACACCCTCGGAGATACCTGTAGAGTACCTTTATAGTCACCCAGTTACGTTGTGACGTTTGGTACACACAAAGCACTCCTACGGTGTCAGTGAGTTACATGATCTCATGGTCATAGGAACTTATACTTGACATGCAGAAAACTATAGCGATAACTGACACGATCAAAAGCTATGTTTAACGTTTGGGTCTCGTCCATCACATCATTCTCCTAATGATGTGATCCCGTTATCAAATGACAACTCATGTCTATGACCTGGAAACCGCGGTCATCTTTGATCAACGAGCTAGTCCTGTAGAGGCTCACTAGGGACACCAAGTCTGTCTATTCATCCACACGTGTATTTGAGTTTCCAATCAATACAGTTATAGCATGGATAATAAACGATTATCATGAACAAGGAAATATAATAATAACTCTTTTATTATTGCCTCTAGGGCAAATTTCCAACAGTCTCCCACTTGCACTAGAGTCAATAATCTAGCATTACAAGGTAATGAATCTAACACCCATAGAGTCTTGGTGTTGATCGTGCTTAGCCCGTGGAAGAGGCTTAGTCAACGGATCTGCAACATTCAAATCCGTGTGTACTTTGCAAATGTTTATGTCCTCCTCCTTGACCGAATCGCGGATGGAATTGAAGCGTCGCTTTATGTGTCTGGTCCTCTTGTGAAACCTTGGTTCCTTGGCTAGAGCAATGGCACCAGTGTTGTCACAGAACAGAGTCATTGGGTTCAGTGCACTAGGCACAACTCCAAGATCTGTCATGAACTCCTTCATCCAGACACCTTCCTTCGCCGCCTCCGAGGCAGCTATATACTCCGCTTCACATGTAGAATCAGCTACCACGCTCTGCTTGGAACTGCACCAGCTTACCGCTCCCCCGTTGAGAATATATACGTATCCGGTTTGAGACTTAGAGTCATCCAGATCAGTGTCAAAGCTTGCATCGACGTAACCCTTTACGACGAGCTCTTGATCACCTCCATACACGAGAAACATATCCTTAGTCCTTTTCAGGTACTTCAGGATATTCTTGACCGCTGTCCAGTGATCCATACCAGGATTACTTTGAAACCTTCCGGCCATACTTATGGCAAGGCTGACATCTGGTCTTGTGCACAGCATTGCATACATGATAGAGCCTATGGCTGAAGCATAGGGGACGACACTCATCTTTTCTCTATCTTCCGCAGTCACTGGGCATTGAGTCTTACTCAACTTTGTACCTTGCAATACCGGCAAGAACCCCTTCTTGGATTGATCCATTTTGAACTTTTTCAAAACTTTATCAAGGTATGTGCTTTGTGAAAGTCCTATCAAACGTCTTGATATATCTCTATAGATCTTGATGCCCAATATGAAAGCAGCTTCACCGAGATCTTTCATCGAAAAACTCTTGTTCAAATACCCCTTCACGCTATCCAAAAAATCTATATTGTTTCCAATCAGCAATATGTCATCCACATATAATATTAGAAACGCTATAGAGCTCCCACTCACTTTCTTGTAAATACAAGCTTCATTGTAAACTTGTATAAACCCAAACGCTTTGATCACCTCATCAAAGCGAAGATTCCAACTCCGAGATGCTTGCACCAGCCCATAAATGGAACGTTGGAGCCTGCATACTTTGTCAGCATTCTCTGGATCGACAAAACCTTCTGGTTGCATCATATACAACTCTTCCTTAAGAAAACCGTTAAGGAATGCTGTTTTGACATCCATCTGCCAAATTTCATAATCGAAATATGCAGCTATTGCTAACATGATTCGGACGGATTTAAGCATCGCTACGGGTGAGAAAGTCTCATCGTAGTCAATCCCTTGAACTTGTGAAAAACCCTTTGCCACAAGTCGAGCTTTATACACGGTGACATTACCGTCAGCGTCCGTCTTCCTCTTAAAAATCCATTTATTTTGAATGGCCTTCCGCCCTTCAGGTAATACTTCCAAAGTCCATACTTTGTTTTCATACATGGATCCCATCTCGGATTTCATGGCCTCTAACCATTTGTCGGAATCTGGGCCCACCATCGCTTCTCCATAGCTCGTAGGTTCACCGTTGTCTAACAACATGACCTCCAAGACAGGGTTACCATACCACTCAGGTGCAGTGCGTACCCTTGTCGACCTACGAGGTTCGGTAGTAACTTGATCAGAAGCTTCTTGATCATCATCATTGGCTTCCTCTTCAACCTCTGTAGGCTCCACAAAAACATCTTTCTGTGCTGCACTACTCTCTGGTTGAAGCAGAGGTTCAATAACCTCATCAAGTTCTACCTTCCTCCCACTCAATTCTTTCGAGAGAAACTCTTTCTCGAGAAAGGACCCGTTCTTAGCGACAAACACTTTGCCCTCGGATCTGAGATAGAAGGTGTACCCAACTGTTTCTTTTGGGTATCCTATGAAGACACATTTGTCCGCTTTGGGTTCGAGCTTTTCTGGCTGAAGCCTTTTGACATAAGCATCGCAACCCCAAACCTTGAGAAAAGACAACTTCGGTTTCTTACCAAACCACAGTTCATACGGTGTTGTCTCAACGGACTTAGATGGAGCCCTATTTAAAGTGAATGCAGCTGTCTCTAACGCATATCCCCAAAACGATAGTGGCAAATCGGCAAGAGACATCATAGAACGTACCATATCTAATAGGGTTCGATTACGACGTTCGGACACACCATTACGCTGTGGTGTTCCAGGTGGTGTCAATTGTGAAACAATTCCACATTTTCTTAAGTGATCACCAAACTCATAACTCAGATATTCTCCCCCTCGATCAGATTGTAGGAACTTGATCTTCTTGTTACGATGATTTTCAACTTCACTCTGAAATTGCTGGAACTTTTCAAAAGTTTCAGACTTATGCTTCATCAAGTAAATATACCCATATCTACTTAAGTCGTCAGTGAAGGTGAGAAAATAACGATATCCACCGCGCGCCGTTACACTCATCGGACCGCACACATCAGTATGTATGATTTCCAATAAGTCACTTGCCCGTTCCATTGTCCCTGAAAACGGGGTCCTTGTCATCTTGTCCATGAGGCACGGCTCGCACGTGTCAAGTGATTCAAAATCAAGAGACTCCAAAAGTCCATCAGCATGGAGCTTCCTCATGCGTTTTACGCCGATATGACCGAGACGGCAGTGCCACAAGAAAGTGGTATTATCATTATCTACTCTACATCTTTTGGCATCAATGTTATGAACATGTGTATCATCATTATCGAGATTCAATAAGAATAAACCCCTAACTTCGGGTGCATGACCATAAAAGATATTACTCATATAAATAGAACAACCATTATTCTCTGACTTAAATGAGTAACCGTCTCGCAATAAACAAGATCCAGATATAATGTTCATGCTTAACGCAGGCACTAAATAACAATTATTCAGGTTCATAACTAATCCCGATGGTAATCGAAGAGCGAGCGTGCCGACGGCGATCACATCAACCTTGGAACCGTTTCCCACGCGCATCGTCACTTCGTCCTTCGCCAGCCTCCGTTTATTCCGCAGTTCCTGTTTAGAGTTGAAAATGTGAGCAACCGAACCGGTATCAAATACCCAGGCACTACAACGAGAGTTGGTAAGGTACACATCAATAACATGTATATCACATATACCTTTGTTGTTGTTGGCCCCCTTCTTGTCCGCCAGATACTTGGGGCAGTTCCGCTTCCAGTGGCCGTTCCCCTTGCAATAGAAACACTCAGTCTCTGGCTTGGGCCCAGCCTTGGGTTTCTTCACTGGATTAGCAACTGCTTTGCCACCCTTCTTAGAGTTACCCTTCTTGCCCTTGCCATTCTTCTTGAAACTGGTGGTCTTATTGACCATCAACACTTGATACTCCTTCTGGATGTCTGCCTCAGCGACTTTCAGCATCGAAAACAGCTCGGCGATGGTCTTGTTCATCCCTTGCATGTTATACTGCTGCACGAAGCTCTTGTAGCTTGGAGGGAGTGACTGGAGAATTCTGTCAATGATAGCCTCATCCGGGAACACAAGTCCCAGATCAGCTATGCGGGTATAGTACCCAGACATCTTCAGTAAGTGCTCACTGACAGACGAATTCTCCTCCATCTTGCAAGCGAAGAATTTATCGATGGTCTCATACCTCTCGATCTTAGCATTCTTCTCAAAGATGAACTTCAACTCCGTGTACATCTCATATGCACCATGACGTTCAAAACGTCTTTGAAGTCCTCCTTCCAAGCCGTACAACATGGCACACTGCACTATCGAATAGTCATCCGAACGCGTCTGCCAGACGTTCATAACGTCCGCAGAGGCTCCAGGAGCGGGGGGGTCACCTAGCGGTGCATTTAGGACATAAACCTTTTGGGCAGCTGTGAGGAAGATCCTCAGATTGCGGAGCCAGTCCACAAAGTTGCTCCCGTCATCTTTCAGTTTAGCTTTCTCTAGGAACGCATTAAAATTCAGGGGAGCTACTGCGCGAGCCATCTACAACCAAAATTTGCAAAGACATTTTAGACTATTGTTCATGATAAGTGAGTTATTACCTAATCAAATTAATTATAACTCCCACTCAAATTGACATCCTTCCGGTCATTCGAGCGTGACATGATCCAAATTCACCAACCCAAGTCCGATCATCACGTGAGATGAGGTGGTGTCAATGGTGAACATCAACATGTTGATCATATCTACTATATGACTCATGCTCGACCTTTCGGTCCTCCATGTTCCGAGGCCATGTCTGTACATGCTAGGCTCGTCAAGTCTAACCCGACTGTTCTGCACGTGCAAAACTGGCTTGCACCCGTTGTATGCGAACGTAGAGTCTATCACACCCGATCATCACGTGGTGCTTCGAAACGACGAACCTTCGCAACGGCGCACACTCGGGGGGAACACAATTTTATCTTGAAATTTTAGTGAAGGATCACCTTATAATGCTACCGTCGTCCTAAGCAAAATAAGATGCATAAAAGGATTAACATCACATGCAAATCATAAGTGACATGATATGGCCATCAACTCGTGCTTTTGATCTCCATCTCCAAAGCACCGGCATGATCTCCATCGTCACCGGCGCCTCACCATGATCTCCATCATCATGATCTCCATCATCGTGTCGCCATCGGGGTTGTCGGCGCCCACCATGCTCTTACTACTATTGCTACCGTTTAGCGATAAAGTAAAGCATTACAAAGCGCTTAATGATTGACACGCAGGTCATACAAAAATTAAAGACAACCCTATGGCTCCTGCCGGTTGCCGTATGCATCGACATGCAAGTCGATATTAACTATTACAACATGATCATCTCATACATCAAATATAATTCATCATGTCATTGGCCATATCATATCACATGCATACCCTGCAAAAACAAGTTAGACGTCCTCTAATTTGTTGTTGCATGTTTTACGTGGCTGCTATGGGTATCTAGCAAGAACGCTTCTTACCTACGCAAAACCACAACGGTGATATTTAAGTTGCTATTTAACCTTCTACAAGGACCGCCTTGTTCTATTCCGATTCAACTAAGATAGGAGAGACAGACACCCGCCAGCCATCTTATGCAACAAAAGTCACATGTCTGTCGATGGAACCGGTCTCATGTACGTGGACATGTAAAGTTGGTCCGGGCCGCTTCATCCTATAATACCGCTGAATCAAGAAAGACTAAGGAGGGCAGCAATTTAAACATCAACGCCACAAACCCTTTTGTGTTCTACTCGAGAAAGCATCTACGCAAGATCCTAGCTCATGATACCACTGTTGGGGAACGTTGCATGGAAAACAAAAATTTTTCTCTACGTTCACCAAGATCAATCTAGTAGATGCAACTACGAGGGGAGAGTAGGATCCACATACCCTTGTAGATCGCTAAGCGGAAGCGTTATGAACGCGGATGATGGAGTCGTACTCGCCGCGATTCAGATCGCCGAAGATCCTAGCACCGAAGCAACGGTGCCTCCGCGTTCTTCACACGTACGGCTCGGGGACGTCTCCTCCTTCTTGATCCAGCAAGGGGTGGAGGAGAGGTTGATGGAGAACCGGCAGCACGACGGCGTGGTGGTGATGGTGGAGGAGAATTCCAGCAGGGCTTCGCCTAAGCACCGCGGGAGAAGAAGATGTTGTGGGAGAGGGAGGGCAGCACCGAGGCACGAACTTGTGTTTGCTGCCCTCCCTTTGCCTCACTATATATAGGGGGGTGGAGAGGTGAGGGCGCCCTAGGGTTTCCCCCTAGGGGCCGGCGGCCAGGGCAAGGGGGGGCGGCGGCCAAGGCAGGGGGGGCGGCGGCCAGGGCCAGGCCCTAGGGTTTCCCCCCCTAGGTGCCTTGCCCCCCACTCCATAGGGGTGCGGCTGCCCTAGGGGGTCCCACCCCCTTAGCCGCATGAGGAGAGGGCCCAGGGGGGGCGCACAGCCCCCTGAGGGCTGTGGTGTCCCCCCTTGTGGCCCATTAGGCCCAGAACTCCTTCCGGACCCCCCGAAAACCCTTTCCGGTACTCCGCCGATTTCCCGATGCTCCCCGGAACACTTCCGGACTCCGAAACCTTTCATCCTATATATCAATCTTCGTCTCCGGAACATTCCGGAGACCCTCGTCATGTCCGGGATCTCATCCGGGACTCCGAACAACCTTCGGTAACCATACACTTTTCTCACTAACAACCCTAGCGTCACCGAACGTTAAGTGTGTAGACCCTGCGGGTTCGGAAACCATGTAGACATGACCGAGACACTCCCAGGTCAATAACCAATAGCGGGATCTGGATACCCATATTGGTTCCCACATGTTTCTCGATGATCTCATCGGATGAACCACGATGTCAAGGATTCAGGCAATCCCGTATACAGTTCCCTTTGTCTTGTCGGTATGTTACTTGCCCGAGATTTGATCGTCGGTATCTCTATACCTAGTTCAATCTCGTTACCGGCAAGTCTCTTTACTCGTTACCGTAATACATAATCCCGTGACCAACTACTTAGTCACTTTGAGCTCATTGAGATGACGTATTGCCGAGTGGGCCCGGAGATACCTCTCCGTCATACGGAGTGACAAATCCCAGTCTCGATCCATGTCAACTCAACAGACACCCTCGGAGATACCTGTAGAGTACCTTTATAGTCACCCAGTTACGTTGTGACGTTTGGTACACACAAAGCACTCCTACGGTGTCAGTGAGTTACATGATCTCATGGTCATAGGAACTTATACTTGACATGCAGAAAACTATAGCGATAACTGACACGATCAAAAGCTATGTTTAACGTTTGGGTCTCGTCCATCACATCATTCTCCTAATGATGTGATCCCGTTATCAAATGACAACTCATGTCTATGACCTGGAAACCGCGGTCATCTTTGATCAACGAGCTAGTCCTGTAGAGGCTCACTAGGGACACCAAGTCTGTCTATTCATCCACACGTGTATTTGAGTTTCCAATCAATACAGTTATAGCATGGATAATAAACGATTATCATGAACAAGGAAATATAATAATAACTCTTTTATTATTGCCTCTAGGGCATATTTCCAACAGTTCTATCTCTTCCGCGTCATTCGTTCCACGATCTGTCGCCGCCGCCGCCAACCCCCAGGATAGGGCAGGGCGTAATCAAGCCTTTCTCAGCCGTCATGGCCACGCGGGCAGAGGCACAAGGAGATTTTTGGAAGCATGGATTCCTCCATGCGTAGTTGAGCAAACTTGACCAGCGATTTGGTGGCATGCCTGCCTACACACTGACCAGCTGTTATGACGAGCACATGGAATGATGGAATGGGGAGGGGCTGGATTTGATACTGTATAGGTATGTATTTCGGCAAAATCTCTATTTTTCTAGTACATCACAATTTAATTTTATACGTTTAAGTATGTCTACAAGTAACTATCAAGTAAATTTGAGTGCTTTCCCAGGCGTTGGTGGTTTTCCATTCAAAACTGAATGAGTACAAGCTAATTCAAGCCAGTTTGTTATACAACGATTGGTCATATTCCTATATCCTAAACATACATAATGTTTTTGTAACAAGGACAATATACTTTATGCCTGCATACTTTGGAGAACTACATCAATGTAGTGTATCTAGAATCTGTTCAGCACTATTAGCTAAAGGTAAACATGCCCCGGTTGCCAATATTTTCTGTGTCCAGGCAAAATTAAATGTGAGTGATATCTAGATATAAAACTCTTCAGTAGTATGTGAGACACAAAATGTGTTTTGCTTCGCCGTCATCTCACCC
>LR738713.1:789535960-789596147 GCA_902687465.1 Secale cereale | reverse complement strand
CCCCCCCCCCCATGCTCCTGCAATTCGTATCCACTTGAGTTTTCAGGTTGCACATTGTTGGTCCTAAAGCTCAAGGATGGCGTCATTCACTTCTTGCTCTTCATTCACCAAAGTCACCAAGGCAACACATTGTTCTTCCGGTGTCATGAGCTTTGTTGGTTGCTTAGTTTTGTACCCTGACTTAATTATGACTTCTCTAGGATGTTAGGCTTTGATACTGTCGGAGATGATTTCGACATAGCAAGTCGGACAACATGTCAGACCTGCCATGCCAGTCAAAGTGATTTGTGTGAGTGGGTGTGGGCCCCGCCAAGACCATGTCCTATAAAGTGACGGTGCGTGCCTCGATTCCGGCAGCAAGAATGGCAGACACATTGGTTCCCCCATGCACTAAACGTTGTTAGTAGGGATACGAGAGGATTGCCTACCACACGCCAAGGATAACATGCCGGCACCTCACCTCTCGTCTTCCTATAAAGGGGAATGGATGGAGCGGGGTAGAGGATACACTCTCGCCTCCTGTAACGCCCCGGTCATATAGCCACAGGTTCCCGGCCATTATGCCTGGCGGGATCTAGACTATCCCCACCAGACCAACACTAGTCTTATTTTCATGTGCATTTTGTCCTCACTAATCTGCAACCGGGGCTAACTTCCCTATCAGTCATCCATCCTCAAATCCCTCCAAGCCAAGCATGCTTAACTTTGGAGTTCTTTGCGACTGAGCTCCCGAAAAAGAAACAATTCCTTGTTGATATGAGTAGTCTATCATTCCTATTAAGCCAGGCTCCCGGTCGGTCACCCATCCTCAAATCGCTCCAAGCCAGGCACGCTTAACTTTGGAGTTCTTTGAGAATGAGCTTCCAGAAAAGAAGCAATTCCTTATTAATATGAGTGGTCTATCATTCCTATTAAGCGAGTCTCTCACACCTCCCCACCTCTTCTTACTCGCGTCGCTGCTCCTTCGTCGCTGCATCTCGCAGAGCGACCATGTTGAACCAATGAAGGCACTACTAAGCAGATGCCACCTGCCATATTCATGCTAAATGAGCTACCAACTGAAATTTTTGTGAAGGTTGTGTACCAAGAAATAAAATATGGAAAAAGATCACTAATAGAATAAATAGTCATTTGTATTTCGCCTAAAAGGTCACTACCAAAATTTGCTTGATGTTATTTCTCATTGAGAGGCGGCGCCTCTCTGGAATGCTAGTAGCATCATTTGGATTGCATTACCTATTTTTGTTGTTTTTCATCAAGATCTTGGGAATCAACTTGAATTTACACATAAGACCCACACGATGATGCAAAAAGTTTGACAATAATTAAATGCCATGCCATTGTTGCTACTACTGTACCGAGAAATTTGATCAAGTTACTAGAGCTTGTTTCATTGCTGCTCTATAAGGATAAGCAGCAACATAATTAGCTACTAGAGCTTCAATTGATCTTGACACATTTGTACTTCCTTGAACTCCTATTGTGAGGAGACACATTGTTGTTTTTACTCCTATTGTGGATTTGGTATTGAGGCCGGAGATATGGAATTCGCCGAAGCTGGGCAATGCTAAAAGTCAACTAGACAGTAATGCCGGAATAAGGAGCCCACTAAATTGATCACGACATCTATGGCCATTCAGTTATTATCTTCTAATACCCCAAGTCAGAATATGTTACTTTGTGACTCCCTAGAGAGTAGAGACTCATTTGGTTCAAAAAAAAAAAGAGTGGAGACTCATACATTTTGCAGTCCTCTAAAGCAACCTAGCATGATCCTTTATATAAGAGAAAAGACGAGTAGGAACAACTGGTTTCTTGTTCATGCCTTTTTCATGAAAGAATCATTTCATTTCGTGAAAGAATCACTTCTTCCTAGAACGGATTTGGTCTGTGTTCTTGCAAAAAGAGCCCTGTAAATTACTCAGCTCGTGGCTAGGCTGACGTGGCAGCCACGTGACCAGTTTTCTCCTAAGATTTTGGCCTTATCTGATCAAATAAACGAGTTTATAGACTAAATATGTTCACCTTTCAAGTTAGTGACCTAAAGCGTGCATTCTATTTGAGTTAATGAACTAATGTTCACTCGAGATGCTACGTACACTTGGAGCGCATCGGTCATACTTACACATGAGCAACCCTGCTATACGTACGATGAATTCTCATCCCACACTCATACGATTAGAGACAGCCCAAGACAATTCAGTTTGTGGGCCACAAGATGCAGCAAGTTTTACTCTCTGGTTGTACTGATGTCCGACAAAAAAGCATCGTATGCAGAGCAATTTCGGAGCCGAAGAGGGTGACGTGCTAAAAATCAACGGGGGTGGTAGTTTCGCGGAAGGCACTAGCACTGGGACTGGCGGCTGTGCATACGTGGTTCTTGTATTCGTCGGAAGAAGTAGTAGTGGTTGCTGGAGGCCTGGAGCTGGGCAGCTTGACCACGACGGAGGGGAACCCTGCGGCAAGGCCACAAATGGTGTATCTCGCGTATCCAGATTCCACCGCAACCATTGGCTGGCTCAAGCTCAAGCCATTACCAGCCACGATCAGGACCATTTTCTGGGAGATTTCTACTAGAATTTTTGTTGCATGGTCCACGATCCCCTCCATCTCCATGTGCAGTTATGGCCTGGGAAAAAGTCTTCCACTCATGCACTCGTGTACGTTTGTCTGATAATGAATGCCCAACAGGAGTAGTAGTAGTGTTAAATAAGTCTTGCATTTTAAAACGGAGAGAGTAGATTTGTGTTAAGTCAAATTTTACAAAGTTTGACCATATTTTATATTTAAAAAATATCAATATCTAAAATGTCAAACGTATATACTATGAAACTACATTTCATAATGAATCTAACAATATTGATTTGACATTCTGAATGTTGATATTTTCTCCATAAGTGATTTTGAACAATATTTATATGCAGACCAGAAAAAGACAGGAGGGAGTACACAGAGTCGTTTCCATTTGGAAAACTCTTCCTTCCAGATGCACCATGCAAAATAAATAAATAGAAAAGACACTCAAATATATCTTAGACCTGATGTTACATCAAGAAAAAAAAATAAACAATACAATTAAAAGACAATTGTACGAAAACCACCAATAAAAAGTATGTTGAAAATCCTATTAGCTTCTTCTTTCTCTGATAGTACGTCACCCGTCATGGATTGAAAATTACACCGAACCAACAATAACGGAAAGGGATATCTGCAAACAAGTAATGCATATGTACTATACAAGTACTATACAAGTATACATGTATATGTGTATGCACACCTTTTTCAGATAATTTTTTTTTGCAAGGTGAACATAAAGTTTCCAGTAATTTGAATTTATTATATTTGATGTGCTTTGTATTTTTTATGAACTTTTATAATAGTTTGTGTTTTTCTGAAGAAAAAAAAACTACCACATTTTTCTAGTGCAATCCCTAATCATCCTCATGTTTCGCTAGGCCATAAGATGCTGAATATGAGATGGGCTTTGGGCCCATTTAGCAATTACAGAAAAAATCCCTAAGGGCCCATGCTGCGGGTTGCGGGAATCTCGCCGAGCCGATGTGTTCTTTTTGTCACGCAGGATTGGAATTTGAACAGTCAACTGAAAAATGATTAATGGAAAATGAATACGAGCTGAAACGTTTCGTCTTAAGTACGGCCGTTACCAGAATTCATTGTGATTCATTATGTGCGGTCTTAAGTACGGCCGTTACCAGAATTCATTGTGATTCATTATGTGCGGTCTTAAGTACGGCCGTTACCAGAATTCATTGTGATTCATTATGTGCGTTTATGCTGGACCGTTTGTCTCCTCCTCTGCGCCTATATAAGAGAGGTCGCTCCTCTCCAGAGAACAAGATAGATCACATCTGCTCTGCCACCACCACCTCTGTCGTTCCTCTCGCTGCTGCTGTCGCCGGTGACTCCATCCCGTCTTCCGCGTACACGGCCGACGGGAGAGCAGGCCTCCGAAACCCCGCCTCTCCAGATCCTGTACGGGAGAGGGGCGATTAGGTTTTTGGGGAGCGTCTTCTACGCGACTGCTCGCCTCGGTTCGACTGCTTCCTCTACGTCGACTACATCTCCGTCCGCGTCGCCTTCGTCTTCACCATGAGCACCAGCACCGACGCTGACAAGGCTGCTGCCGACAAGGCCGCCTCCGACAAGCGCATCGCCGACGAGGCCGCCGCCTCTGCTGCTGATCCGGCCAACTGGCCTACTGGAGGGTATAACATGCTTACCCTTATCCTGATTATTTCCATGTGTGCAGTACTAGTAGTTTGCGTAGATGTTTCTACTATATGTCTAGTATGTGCGTACATCATGAATTTTCAGTATGTCATTAGCACTGTCTATATCATGTTCATGATTCATTCTTGGATTAAATTAATCGAACAATTGCTTAATTTCTCAACAATCCAAAAACCTAATCTGTGTAGGCAATTTTCGATCCATGGTTTTGCTGCTGCACTGAAACCTGCCCCGTTTACGGGGACGTACTTTAAGCGTTGGCAGACCAAAACCGTCTTATGGCTCACGGCGATGAATGTGTTCTGGGTCGCCGGTGTGACTCCCACGGGAACGATTGCTCCTGAACAGGAGAATGCGTTCAGGGAGGCCACCGTCGTCTTTGTTGGATGCGTTCTGAGCGTGATCGGAGATAAGTTGGTTGATGCATATTTACATATGCGGGTTGCCAAGGACTTGTGGGAGGCGCTTGAATCTAAATTCGGCGCAACCGATGCTGGAAGCGAGATGTATATTATGGAGCAGTTCCACGATTACAAGATGGTTGAAAACCGTCCTGTATTGGAACAGGCTCATGAGATACAGTGCATCGCTAAGGAACTTGAGGTTCTGAAGTGTGTGCTGCCGGGCAAATTTGTCGCGGGATGCATCATCGCTAAGCTACCCAATTCCTGGGGGAATTTTGCTACCACTCTGAAACATCAGAGGCGTGAATTCTCAGTTGAGGATGTCATTGGCCATCTGAGTGTTGAGCAGAACTCGAGAGCAAAGGACTCGAATGGAAAAGGGAACGAAGGGACCTCTGTCGCCAACATGGTGCAGAAGAACTTCAACCCCCACAAGCCCAAGGGAAAGACTGGTGTCCAACAGAATACCGAGTTTAAGAAGAAGGGCAAGAAGCCTTTCAAGAAGGATAAGAAGAAGGGTGGCTGTTTCACTTGTGGTTCTGATGAACATTGGGCTGTCAAGTGCCCACACAAGTTCAAGAAGCCAGGACAGGACTCCAAGACTGTCAACATGATTGTGAGCAACAATGAGAGTGGGCCATCTGGGTACGGTAATTTGTTTACTGTATTTTCAGTTTGCCAGTCTACCGATTGGTGGATTGACACAGGTGCAAATATTCATGTGTGTGCTGACATTTCATTGTTTTCTTCTTATCAGGCCACAGGAAACGGGTCCGTACTGATGGGGAATGGCGCGAGTGCTTCTGTTCATGGTGTTGGCACGGTCGATCTGAAGTTTACTTCGGGAAGGATCGTGCAACTGAAGAACGTGCAGCATGTCCCCGCCATCAAGAAGAATCTCGTTAGTGGTTCCCTTCTATGTAGAGAAGGGTTTAAGCTGGTATTCGAGTCTAATAAAGTAGTTGTTACGAAATATGGACTGTTTGTTGGAAAAGATTATGAATGTGGAGGTCTATTCCGCTTTTCCCTCGCTGATTTTTGTAATAAAGTCGTGAACAATATTCATTCAAATGTTAATGAAATAGAAGTTTGGCATTCACGTCTTTGTCACATTAGTTTTGGTTGTATGACGCGGTTAGCAAAGTTAAATTTAATCCCAAGTTTCACTTTAGCCAAAGGTTCTAAGTGCCATTCGTGTGTGCAAGCAAAGCAACCTCGCAAGCCCCATAAGGCTGCGGAGGAGAGACACTTGGCGCCATTAGAACTCATACATTCTGATCTTTGTGAGATGAATGGTGTGTTGACTAAAGGTGGAAAGAGATACTTCATGACACTGATAGATGATTCTACTAGATACTGCTATGTATATCTTTTAAACACTAAAGATGAGGCTCTACACTACTTTAAAATCTATAAGGCAGAAGTTGAGAATCAACTTGAAAAGAAAATAAAACGAGTCCGGTCAGATCGTGGTGGAGAGTATTTCTCTAATGAGTTTGATTCCTTTTGTGCGGAACATGGTATTATTCATGAGAGGACGCCTCCCTACTCACCTCGGTCAAATGGGGTTGCCGAACGGGAAAACCGTACTCTAACTGATTTGGTTAACGCCATGTTAGATACATCGGGTTTATCCAAGGCATGGTGGGGGGAGGCTATATTGACATCATGTCATGTCCTGAATAAAGTTCCGACAAAAGACAATGAGATCACTCCCTATGAACAATGGGAAAAGAGAAGAACAACACTCTCATACTTACGTACTTGGGGCTGTTTGGCGAAAGTCAATGTGCCGATCCCCAAAAAGCGTAAGCTTGGACCAAAGACTGTGGATTGCGTTAATTTGGGCTACGCTAAGAATAGCGTCGGCTATAGATTTCTGGTAGTGAAATCTGAGGTACCTGACATGAAAGTCGGTACGATTATGGAGTCTAAAGATGCTACATTCTTTGAGGATATTTTTCCTATGAGAGATATGCAAAGCACTTCTAGACTGGAATCTGATGAGACTCCTGAACCTGCCATTCCGATGGAATATTATGAACAAACACATGATGAAAATCCTGAGGAGGAGGACAAGGAAACCCTTGGTAGGGGCAAGAGACAGAGGACTGCAAAGTCCTTTGGTGATGATTTCCTTGTGTACCTTGTGGATGATACTTCCACTTCTATTTCAGAAGCTTATGCGTCTCCAGAATCTGACTACTGGAAGGAAGCGGTCCGTAGCGAGATGGATTCTATCATGGCTAACGGGACATGGGAGATTACTGATCGTCCCTATGGTTGCAAACCATTGGGATGTAAGTGGGTGTTCAAAAAGAAGCTTAGGCCCGATGGTACGATTGAAAAGTACAAGGCTAGGCTTGTGGCCAAGGGCTATGACCAAAAGGAAGAGGAAGATTTCTTTGATACTTATTCACCTGTGGCCAGACTGACCACCATTCGAGTATTACTCTCGTTGGCGGCCTCGCATGGTCTTCTCGTCCACCAGATGGATGTTAAGACAGCTTTCCTGAATGGAGAGCTAAACGAGGAAATCTACATGCAACAGCCAGATGGCTTTGTGATAGATGGTCAGGAAGGAAAAGTGTGTAGGTTGATAAAATCTTTATATGGCCTGAAACAAGCACCTAAGCAATGGCATGATAAGTTTAATACAACACTGACATCTGTTGGCTTCATCGTTAATGAAGCTGACAAATGTGTATACTATCGCCATGGTGGGGGCGAAGGAGTTATACTGTGCTTGTATGTTGATAACATACTGATATTCGGAACCAACCTCAAAGTAATTGAGGAGGTCAAGTCGTTTCTATCTCAGAACTTTGAGATGAAAGACCTTGGTGTGGCTGATGTTATCTTGAACATCAAGCTACTGAGAGATAATGAGGGTGGGATTACACTTTTGCAATCCCATTATGTTAAGAAGGTGTTGAGTCGTTTTGGATACTTGGACTGCACACCATCTCAAACACCATATGATCCTAGCGTGTTGATTCGAAAATCCAAAGGCACGGCTATAGATCAATTGAGATACTCTCAAATCATTGGTTCACTGATGTACCTAGCTAGCGCTACGAGGCCTGACATCGCTTTTGCTGTGAGCAAACTGAGTCGGTTTGTATCAAAACCGGGTGATGTACATTGGCATGCTGTTGAAAGAGTTATGCGTTATCTGAAGGGTACTATGAACTATGGACTTCACTATACCGGATACCCGTCGGTACTTGAAGGGTATAGTGATGTGAATTGGATCTCTGATGCTGATGAGATGAAGGCCACAACTGGGTATATATTTACTCTTGGAGGTGGCGCTGTTTCCTGGAAGTCTTGCAAGCAAACGATATTAACGAGATCGACAATGGAAGCAGAATTAACAGCATTAGACACATCTGGTGTCGAAGCGGGATGGCTTCGAGATCTCTTGATGGACTTGCCATTGGTTGATAAACCGGTTCCGGCTATCCTTATGAACTGTGACAATCAGACCGTCATCACCAAGGTGAAGAGTTCAAAGGACAACATGAAGTCCAACAAGCACATAAGAATGAGATTAAAAGCTGTCAGAAAATTGAGAAACTCCGGGGTGATAGCGTTGGAATATGTCCATACGGCTAAGAATCTGGCAGATCCCTTCACAAAAGGGCTATCACGTGTTGTGATAGATAATGCATCGAGGGAGATGGGCATGAGACCCACATGAGTTGCCATGGTGGTAACCCAACCTATGTGATCGGAGATCCCGTGAAGTAGGACCTGGGAAAACAAGCCAGTGGTGAACTGAGGAGAGTAACTATACTAACCCACTCCGCTGGAGATGCAATACTCTCAATACTGTATGGGAGGATGACTACTGTCTTAATGTGTTCCAAGGCTTATATGTATAAGCAAGATGCTATCCTATAGAGCAATCTTTGGAGGAACACACCTATATGAGCCCGACTGCTGGTCACAGTCTATGAGATTGGGGTGATCTCTAGTAAGCTCATGAACAGGCCAGGAGTGTGACTTATATGCTCCACCCGAGGGGTCAGCCTTCGGCAGCCTAGTATCAGTAAGACATGTGGTGAAACCTCTTTACGCCAAACTGACAATTCAAGGCTTAGTCCATTGTTCAGTTGTGGAGGGGTGTAGCTATTTGCTCTAGGTGGATGTTCAATCTTAACAGGTCTCCACTGAAATACTGGTATATCAAAACAGAGTTTGGAACAGAGGACAACACCATGGGCCTTTGGGATCTGGTGGGGGATTGCTGAATATGAGATGGGCTTTGGGCCCATTTAGCAATTACAGAAAAAATCCCTAAGGGCCCATGCTGCGGGTTGCGGGAATCTCGCCGAGCCGATGTGTTCTTTTTGTCACGCAGGATTGGAATTTGAACAGTCAACTGAAAAACGATTAATGGAAAATGAATACGAGCTGAAACGTTTCGTCTTAAGTACGGCCGTTACCAGAATTCATTGTGATTCATTATGTGCGGTCTTAAGTACGGCCGTTACCAGAATTCATTGTAATTCATTATGTGCGGTCTTAAGTACGGCCGTTACCAGAATTCATTGTGATTCATTATGTGCGTTTATGCTGGACCGTTTGTCTCCTCCTCTGCGCCTATATAAGAGAGGTCGCTCCTCTCCAGAGAACAAGATAGATCACATCTGCTCTGCCACCACCACCTCTGTCGTTCCTCTCGCTGCTGCTGTCGCCGGTGACTCCATCCCGTCTTCCGCGTACACGGCCGACGGGAGAGCAGGCCTCCGAAACCCCGCCTCTCCAGATCCTGTACGGGAGAGGGGCGATTAGGTTTTTGGGAAGCGTCTTCTACGCGACTGCTCGCCTCGGTTCGACTGCTTCCTCTACGTCGACTACATCTCCGTCCGCGTCGCCTTCGTCTTCACCATGAGCACCAGCACCGACGCTGACAAGGCTGCTGCCGACAAGGCCGCCTCCGACAAGCGCATCGCCGACGAGGCCGCCGCCTCTGCTGCTGATCCGGCCAACTGGCCTACTGGAGGGTATAACATGCTTACCCTTATCCTGATTATTTCCATGTGTGCAGTATTAGTAGTTTGCGTAGATGTTTCTACTATATGTCTAGTATGTGCGTACATCATGAATTTTCAGTATGTCATTAGCACTGTCTATATCATGTTCATGATTCATTCTTGGATTAAATTAATCGAACAATTACTTAATTTCTCAACATAAGAGCATCTACAACAGGGCACCCTAACCTCCCCCATACGCATGGGCGGACGGCCGATTAGTAACCGGTCAAAAAAACTTGACCTAGACGGGTGCCTCAAAACGGCCTCAAACGCCTGCACCCCTCGTACGCAACCCAAGTACAAAGCGAATATGAGAAGACCCGAGTATGACCAGGCGCGTTCGCCACGTCAGACTGACAGCCCGACCCCCCAAAAAGTGAACCACATCGACCTACTCTTTTCACTTGCTCCTCCACGTCGAACGTCTGCTAGCTCCACCGCCACCCTTGCAGCGGACTGCACCTTGCCCTCTATGTTTTCGACAAATTGTGATTCAAAAAGAGCCGGACAGCCATCTATGTTCCGTTTGTGAGAGTTAAATGCGCAAGACCATCACATTCATGTCACGATTAGAAAAAACCATCAGATTGTGGTTTGTGACATTTCGCACCAAACCGAAATTCTGACAGTGGCACCGAACCGAAATGACAACTTGAAATACTTTTTTTTTAGAACCACGACAACTTGAAATACTTTATCACTGTGCATCACTGCGACTGATAATAAGATAGATATTCAAGAAAATGGCAAATGGAAATACTAGTTTTGTACTGTATGATTCACTGCTGACGATCCACGGTTCCAAACAATTATGAATGAATAGACACCAAGGACAAAACGAAATAAACTAGATCATGTGGCACGCGATCCAATGCTACTGTACTAATCGGTCCAAGATCAACGTGCAAGAAGTCAGTAAAAGTCCGTGCGTGTGTAGTACTATTATTGACGTGCATGGATGCACAGCACATCGCCCACGTGAAGTTCGAAACCAAAGCCGCCGGCCCACCGGCCGGGTCAACGAACGAACTCTTCGATCAGCTGTCGTCGTCGCCGGCGCTTTTCTTCCATTGCCTCGTGAGATCCGCCAGAGCGGCCACCGACTCCCCGCCGTCACCCAGCGCCTCCTCCGCCAGCCGCATGGCCGCGCGCGTCCGCTGCCGGAGCTCCCTCCCGCCGTCCGACTCGATCAGCCACCGCACCTTGGCCGCCACCTCGCTGGACTCGACGATCTCCTTGTCGTACCCTTCCATCGGCACGGCCAGCCGCATCTCCTCGACGAGGAATACTCTGTTCATGCGCTGCTCCGCGTACAGCGGCCACGCCAGCATCGGCACGCCCGCCGCGACGGCTTCCAGCACCGAGTTCCAGCCGCAGTGCGTCACGAAGCCGCCGACGGCGACGTGCGCCAGCACCTGCCGCTGCGGCGCCCAGGACGTGACCACCAGGCCCCTGTCCTTGGTCCGGTTCAGGAAGCCTTCCGGGAAAAGCGCGTCCAAGTCGAGGCCGTCGTCGTCACCGTCGGCCGGCGGCCGGCGCTCGGCGCCTGGCGGGGGCGGGCGCCGCACGACCCACAGGAAGCGCTGCCCGCTCGCCTCCAGCCCCGCCGCCATCTGCTTCACCTGCTCCGCGCTGAACCGGCCCATGCTGCCGAAACAGAGGAACACCACGCTGGCCTCGGGCTGGCCGTCGAGCCACGCGAGGCACTCGTGGCGCTTCGTCGTCCCGGTCTCCTCGTCGGGCTTTATCAGCGGCCCGATGCAGTACAGCGGCGGCGTTGGAAGCCCAGCCGGAGTGCAGATGCCGGAGACTATGGCGTCGACGGCGCGCGGCTCCATGGAGCGGCAGCTGTTGACGATGACGCCCCGTGAGTCGCACATCCTTTGGGACAGCTCCAAGAAGTGTTTGTTGCTCAGGCTCTCGCGATCCATGACGGCCGCGGCGAGGTGATCCGCGGGGATCGGCGGCAGTCCCGGGGAGTGCACGGGCTCGCCGCCCATGTCCCGGAAGCTGAAGGTGGTCCCCTCGTGGATGACGGGCTGGTAGAGACAGAGGGCGACGCTGGCGATGCAGGTAGTGAGGAAGAAGTAGGTGGGGACGTCGAGGTCGGCGCCGACGTCGAGCGCGGCACTGCAGAAGAAGTCGACGAGGAGGGCGGCCGGGCGGGCGGAGCGGAGGAAGTCGCGCAGGTCCGGGTTGGAGGCGCGGGCGAGCTCGAAGACCCTGGCCTCAAAGCTGCCGCTGCAGGCGGCAGCTGCGTCGGGGGCGAGCGCGGCCGGGGGCAGGCAGTGGAAGGCCAGCGCCGGGTTGGCGGCGGCGACACCATCGAGGAACAACGTATCACCCCCGCCGAGGAGGACGGTGACCTGGAGGCCCTGCGCCAGGAGCAGCTTGCCGAGCTCCACCGTGGGGACCAGGTGGCCGGCCATCCCCGGCGGCGCGTAGATAACGACGACCGGCTTCTTTGCGAGGTCGCGGTGGCCGTTCTGGGCCGTCATCTTCCGGCCGGCGAGAAGACGACGGACGGAGAGATATCAATGCGGGCTTGACGTGCTGAGGTGCACCGTTGCCTGGCGGAGTGGAGGAGAGAGTGGGATATTTGTACATGCTGGCGGCGTCCTTGGCAGCCGCTGGTGGCCGTTTGTGGAGCCACCGAGACTGCCGTGGCAGTTGTGCTGGTCGCACAAATCAGTGGACGTGGACGGACGTCCATTACCTCCTCGGCGGGAAACATAAACACAGCCGCATGCCCACATGCCACAGCTCCGAGGTGGAGGATGCATCCACAGTAGCGCGGTAGCGAGGCGCACAAAAAAAAAAAATTTGCGACGCCGAAATAGCGTTATTGCGCGCGGGTAAAATGCATTGATGGTCACTGTACTTGTGCTGTAGATTCAGTTTTTTTTAACGTAGACGCTAGGGGCGTCCGGCTTTAAATTAATAAAGCCACATAGGCATCGTCGTCAACACAAACAAGTCGATATTACAGGCCCAAGATAAAGTTTGCGCAAATAAGCAACAATAACCCCTCAAGAAGTAAAACCGCAACACACTAAGAGGGGAAAGATCTCAAAAGCCAACAGTCTCTAGGTGGAGCGAGGTGGTGGTCCTCCACGATGTCGCACGTTCATCGTCGTCAACCAGCAGTCTGTAGATTCAGTTTGGTCACTGTACATAAAAATACGGTCAATATGGTTACTATATACGCATTGTGATGATTATACGGCCTTCTGTCTATGTCGTCACCCCCACTGTCGGGAGCCTCGGCGGTAGATAGTTATAACCGGCGGCGGAGATTGAAGCCCAACTCTGGACGGGTTGGGCGGGCCAAAATTAAAGAAATAGCCTGTGGCTAGTGCTCTAAGATACAATAGTAAAACAAAATGTGTATAAATTACAAAATGTTGGGTGGGCCATCGCCCATCCGGTCTGGTTGTAGCTCCGTCATTGGTTATACCTACCACCATCGACCCAGACAATAGGAAAAAGGCCAATCCCAAAAAATTCCAAATCTGGCTTAACTTTCACAAAAGGATCAAAACACTAAATTTAGCCCTGACACGAACAACTAGGAAAATGAAAATCTACCGGTGCCGCTACCTAACGGTGAAGCATCCATTTTCTGAAGAGAAGGGTGGTCTCTCTCTCAAGATGGGTGGATGGCGTGGATGGCTACATGAATGCAATACTCTCTCTTTCTCTCTCTACGTATTTAATTTGAGATACTTTTTATTATCTTTGAAACTACTTTCATAAAATATAAGATTGTTCGCTATTTCATAAAATTGATTACATCTGTTTTACTAAAAAAATTAAAAGATTTCACACAGTTAAAAAGGAAACTAATTTCACTCAAATTAGACACTGGTTTCACTGATTTTAAAACACGTATATTAGTCATTTACAAAAATAATTTCACTAATTTCGAAATAATAATTTCATTCTTTTTTGTAAAGCTAAGTTCACCCATTTTTAAACACTGGTTTCACTTATATTAAAACACATATTTCACTCATTCCGAAAGATTTTTTTTGCTTGTTTCAAAATATTAATATTCACTCATTTTGAATTAAAAAGACACGTTTCACTCTTTAAAAGAACAGATTTCACTAAATTGAAGAACACGATTCACTCTGTCTTGTTCTAAGCATTTCACAAACTAAAATAGATTGAGTGAAATAAGTTAACTGAAACGGTGAAATTTGAACATGTTAGGAATGTATTCAAGATTGATCATGTTCTAAAGGTTTTGACGCTGGGAGTTCAAATATATAAAATAGTTTTAGAAATAACATTATCGTTTAAAAGATTAAAATAGTTTTAGATTGCTACGGTCGTTGATCTTCATCTTCTTGTCCGCAAGCCACTTCTTCGCATGCTCGTTCAAGAGGGTCTCGCCCGCCAACATGATCCTCGCATTTTCCGCGTTCCGTGCGAGTTGCAACCTCTCCTTCTCAAGTTCTATGTCGCCAAATGTATTGGCCTTCTCGAGTTCCCATTTGATCATCGCTTGTTGCTTCTCCAACTCAATCTTCCCCCTTTTAGTTTCGAGCTTCTTCTCCGCCCTTTTCCGGTCCCACTTCATCCTTTCCTTTTGCACATCCAACATGAGCTTGTACCTTTTCTTTTATTGTTCTCCCTCACCGAAAAATGCACGTCCATGTGGATGACATTTTGGTAGCCACGGCATCACGGGCGGCATGTGCCTTCTCCCACTTGTTTTCCATGACTTGACGATTATCCTTTGGCAGCTGACGAATTGACCCCGCCGACGGATGAGGCGGACCGCGTCTTCATCGTGACGGTGTGGGTCGGGCTGGACGACATCTCCGACGGTGGACCGTGACCGGTGGTGAGGATTGGGAGTAAGGATGAAGGACGGCGAGGGTCCGAGCGCAGGAAAGGTTGAAGGCCGGCGGCGGGAGAAGGAGTAGGGGTTTGGTGTATTTGGTGCAATTTAGGGTGAGGTCGGACTGTCGGGTCCGACGTGGCAGGCACGTCCACATATCCGCCTTATATTTTGGTTGGATACGGGATGTTGGTCAGTCCGTGGGTTTGAGGCCAGTTTAAGGAATCTGTCTGAATTGTAAAAATATGACCATACAATGAGGTGGGTTTGGAAGGCCAGGCCGTAGATACTACCGAGAGGAGCATCTGCGAAGAATTTCCACGGCAATTTAAGTTATAGGGCTGACAAGCGAGAGTGGCAATAGAGCACACGAGCTCGCTTGCTCCTGTTAGTTGCACCAATGGAACAATCGCACGTGGGTATCTATACTACTTATAAAAGAGCAAACATTATCTTCTCTAAAAGCACCCCACAAAATACACGGATCCATTACCACCGCATGATTAGTCCCACTAAACCCAATCTAACGGCTAGCCTTAACCTAATATGTTCTCTGTGTGCACTTAACAATTTACATTGACTGACCGTACTCCACCGCGGAGGAAAATATGAGAATCCACGCCTGGTCAATTAGGAAACCATAATCACGGACACATCCTGTTAAGAAACTAATCACAAACACGTCTAATTATTAGGAAACTAATCACAGACGCATCCTATATTAGATAACTAATCATGAACGCATCTAATTATTAGGAAACTAATCACGGGCACATTTTATTGTCTCCTATCGGGGACGCGCGATCGCGAGTCGCCTGCTGCCACCAGCCCACCATGCACGCGAGCCACAATGGGAGACGCGTGAGTAGGAGCTGCGACTTCCTCCGAGCACACACACGTGCCGTCGCTGCCTTCGTCTTCTGCCTGGAGGCCAGGTCGCTCTTCTACTGACCGCAACGACTTTGTCCACGTCCTAGGCATGCTGTCCGGCAACCACCAACAGCCGTGTCGACTTCAGCTCCATCCACAACACCCACGACGACAACCACCCACCGCCGACGCCTCCAATCCGCCAACCATCGTCATCCCCAGGGCGGCGCAGGTCTCGGCCGCCGCGCTGGAGGTGAAGCTAATCACGGCCCCATCGCGCTAGAAAAAAACCAGAAGTTTGCATAAGTTTTAGTGAAAAAAACTAAAGTTCGGATAAGTTTTACTCAAAGAAAAACTAAAGTTTGCATAAGTGTATTTCTTTGTCCGGCAGATACATGCCAATTGTAATTTTACATGAGCATTTTCATACCGTCGTTATCTACAGTTGAGTTAACATATTTTCCTGATAGAAAACTTGGACCACATACAAGAGAAGCAAAAAATGCATGTTGATTATGATGAAGACGAATGTAGGATATTTATTTTATTTCATTACTGCACTCTACATTACATACTATGCACGACCACTTTGGTAGAGGTGACGAGTTCGCATCATACAGAGAGGCCAACCATCTTTCTCTGAATATCTTGAATCATGATCCTTATGACTTCATCTCTACTACTTATAAGTACATTTTTTCATTTGACTATTTCCTGACTTGAGAGGGAAGGTATGTTTTATCCACTAGGGTTGCAAAAATTGAAGCATGTCTGCAGATTTTTTCTTCTAAACCTGCATCTGTTGGCCTTTTTTTGCCACAGTTATTCTTACAAGTGTGGTAGCCTACGCATGTTGAAGACCATTTCCAAATTATTTATCTTTGAATCATTGTTACTACAAACTGAGAGGATATTTGTTATATTGTCAAAATTTTAGAATGTTGAGCCCTTAAAGAAATGTGTAGTACTCAAGTTACTGTTCCAAGTTGTCATATTAATGCTTTTGTCCAGTGAATAACAAGTATAATTTATCACTGTAATTTTTATTTGGTTTACATGTTCTACTTTCATAATAAAGTAAGTCACTTTCACTAGTAGATAAAGGGGGATCAGACCCGGTTCATTTGGGCCTTTAGCCCCGGTTCTGGAACCGGGGCAACAGGGTCGGTACTAATGCTCTGACCCTTTAGTCCCGGTTCAATCCAGAACCGGGGCAAAAGGGTGTCCACGTGGCCTGTGCACTGAGTCCAGGCAGGAGGGGCTTTAGTCCCGGTTGGTGGTACCAACCGGGACCAAAAGGCTCCCACGCGTCAGCATTTCTGTGGCTGTGGTTTTTGTTTTTTTTTTTGAAAGGGGAGGGGGGGTTTAGGTTTTGGGGGTTAATTTAGGTGCTTGATATATTGTGTTAGCTAGCTAATTAATAGAGAGAAGTGTTCTCTCTTATGTCCGTGCTTTTGGTCGACGCTACATACTACACATACGTATATATATGAACTAGAGTAGTCACGCTAGCTAGCTAGCTAGCTGCTAGCTACTAAGCAAACGAAGGAACAGAAGATCTCGTATATATAATCAACATATATATATATGCATACAGAGAGAAGTAATAATATCGACCACCTCTCTTTCTCCGAGAGATTGGTCGAACAACAAGTTCTCGTATATCTATCCGACACTACCGGGCACATATATATATACAATAATTATCTCTTACAAAAATAATCTCCTAACACATGGATGCAGGGTCCACATAGTATTCTCCGTCTTCAGCGATCACGTGTTCAAGGAAGAATGCCGCCAATTCCTCTTGAATTGCTCGCAGACGATCTGGTGTTAGGAGTTCATCCCGCATCCGAAACATCTAATTTGAAGTAGGGTGTCAATACATGAAATGATGCTATAAATTTGTGAATATTATTGATTGCTTACGCACTTTAAATTGTTCATCAGTGTAGCCCCGCTCACAGGTCGTGTGGCGGATGGACTCGCAAATGTAGTATCCACAATAATCATTCCCGGGTTCCTGCCACAACCACTTTACAAGAAATAGAGCTCAATCAAACTGATAAGCAAGAATGCCAAATTGGTATTGATGAAACTAGCTAGCGCTTGAATCAAGATATAGGAGATGCGCGCGCGGAACATGCTACTATATTGTACTTACTTTCGGGTATCTAAATTGTAGCTTCTTCGGCAGTCCCGGAGCTTTTTTGATGAATGTTTTCCAAGCCCTGCCAGACAAAGGAAACAATTAGTTGATATCAGAAATGAAGTTGCTGATATATATATGCATGGTGGATAATATTGATCGATTTAACTTACCTGGCTAGTATTTGAGTCATGTCCGCATACTCCTCGGGATCTTTACGTTTAGAGTCGAAGACAGTTACTATTCCCTTCTCAAGCTTAATCTCTAAGAGAATATAGTGGAAGCTGCGCACGAATGCATGAGATCATTACATCACTATAAACTTGACTGATATATATAAGGGAAACCAAATATGCACAAGACATTAACACTCACTTGAAGTTGTAAGGAAAGAGTATTATATCTTTGTTTTCATTTACCACCAACGATCGTAGCAAGTTGGTCTCGGTATCGCCGGGACGCAATTTAACCTCGGTTGCATCTATGAGTTATGTGTTAATAAACCCAATATCACCTACTTGTCTTTTCTTCAATTCGACGATCTTCAATCTGCATAATATAGTGAGGATAATTATAAATACATGCAATGAAGATCAGCTATATAGAGAGACTTAATGACAGAAGTAGTACTACTTACAGACAGTAGCAGGTGATCGTTGTTTTATCGAGGGCCAATTGATTGAAAAATTGATAGAACTCCTCAAATGGAACAGGCAACAGGTCAATTCCAACGAGGTCATGCTCCGGTTTAACTCTCAAATACAAGTTATTCCTCCCCCCAGACTCTCTGCAGATTTTCATGTACCAATCATGCAATCTTCGCATATTCGTTGATAGAGATCTTTCATTTTTGACGAGAGGCTTTTTGTACTCGTATCTTTCTATCTGCACGTCCATGAAATCATAGTGTACATCGTCGGACGCGTAATCTGCAAGACTGGTATAACCGGGCACCATCCTCGGATCATTAGCGACCATGTCGCTAGACACCTTGAGCGGGGGGCACGATTGGTTCGCTTGTTCGCCGAGCTGGGCAATTTGTTTCCCAGCTCGCCCTTCTGCTAACCTCTGATCACTTTTTGTACTTCCGGACCGCTTGGCATCTTGAAATGTCTTTTGAATAATGCGGTCATAGTTGCCCTTCGGCTTACTTTTCGCTGGTTGCTTCAGGGCAGCAAGAGTGCGCTTTGCTTTCACCGCATCTATCTTCTCCTCTGGAGGTGGATGTCTCTGTGCTTTCAACCCTTCAAAAAAGTCCTTCACTTCGCCTTCAGCGATCTTCGTGTTTTCCTCGTCGGACCTCTCGTACGGCAACTTCTCTAGAGGCGTGAGAGAAGGACCGAATCTGCATCGCCTCCCGCCTCTGGCTGTACTGGTAGACGTCGCCGGACCAGACGAAGCGGCTTTCTTTTTTACTTGCTTAGGCGCCGGAGCAGGAGCAGCCGGAGCGGCGGCAGGTCTCTTCCGCCCTTGCTGATTAGGCGAAGGAGGAGCTGGCTGTCTGCTCGGGCGCGCCGGCGGCGAAGGAGGCGGAGTGCCGCCACGCGCCGGCGGCGAAGGAGGCGGTGTGCCGCCACGCGCCGGAGAAGGAGCCGGAGTGCCCTGATGGTCACTCGCCGGAGAAGGAGCCGGAGTGCCCTGATGGTCACTCGCCGGAGGAGGAGGCGGTGGAGGAGGCGGAGTGCCCTGACTCGTCGGAGGAGGAGGAGGAGGCGGAGGCGTCCAGTTCAGAATGTTGATTAGGTCCTTCCGCCATAGGCATGGAGTCTTCAGTGAAGAACCCAGCCGAGTCTCCCCTTCACCGGTAGGGTGGTCAAGCTGGAGCTCCTCAAATCCCTCCGTTATTTCGTCGACCATCACCCTAGCATATCCTTCTGGAATCGGTCGGCAGTGAAAAGTGTCGTCTGGTCCAGAAGGATAAACAGAGCCAGCAGCCGCCTTGACCTTCAGATTCATCCACTGTGCCATAAGGTGGCAATTTTGTGCCTCCGTGATAGCATCCACAGGATTCCTGGCAGTAGCCGTCAAGGCAAGCTCTGGCTGAAGCAGCTCGGTGGAAGCCACGCTGCTTCTCCGCTGAGATGGCGGGGTAGCTTCGGGGGAAGCTTCGGCAATTCTTTCCCGATCTGCTTCCCGTTCCTCTATCGCTTGTACTCTGGCCCGCAGCGCCTGGATTTCGGTCATCTCCATTTTCTTCCTCCTGTCGTGGCATTTGTAGCCTCCTGCGTCCGGAAACCCAGCACGCCACGAAAGGGAGCCTGGCGTGCCTCGTGTCCATCCAGGGTGCTCAGGATTCCCGAGGGCCATTGTCAGCTCGTCGTTCTCTCTGTCAGGGATGAACGTCCCTGCATGCGCTGCTTTGATATACTGCCGCATCTTCCTGAGTGGTGTTTCCAATTGCTTGTCCGTCCAAATGCACCACCCTGTTACAGGGTCCAAGGATCCGCCAGCCCCGAAGAACCAAGTCCGGCAACGTTCTGGCCAGTGCATTGTCTCTGGTTCGATCCCTTTCTGAAGCAGATCATTCTCAGCCCTGGCCCACTTAGGCCGGGCTACGAGGTAGCCGCCCGACCCCGTGCGATGGTGATGCATCTTCTTTGCAGCATTTATCCGGTTTGTCTCCGACATCTTCTGACTCTTTTCCGACTTCTTATGGGCCACAAATGCGGGCCAGTCATCTTTGATCTTCTCATATATGCCCACGAATTCTGGAGTCGTTTTCTCTCTGACAAACGTATTCAGTTTTTTCTTCCATGCCCTGAATTGGTCTGCCATCTTCGAAAGTGCATAAGACTTGATTAAGTCCTCTTTAACTGGGCATGGCTTCGCCGGATCAACATCATCTCGCGGTAGGATGAAGTTTGACTTCAGCTCAGTCCAAAGATCTTCTTTCTGCATATCTGTGACATAAGTCACCTGAGCGTCGTTTGCAGCCGGCTTTAACCATTGATGGATGCTGATCGGGATCTTGTCCCTAACCAGAACCCCGCACTGATTAACAAATGCGTTCTTTGTGCGGATGGGTGCAATCGGCTCGCCGGAGCGCGAGATTTCTGAGATCTCAAACTTTTCATCCGGCCTCAACTTTTTCTTCGCTCCTCGTCTCTTTACCGAAGATTTGCTCGATCCGGAGGGCTAGAAAAGGAACAAAGACGAGAGTTAATGAATGAATCAATTAACTAGTCAGCACATGCTTAACTAACATATATACCTCCTGGCCGGACTCGGTTCGGTCACCGGAGCCCGCATCACGGTCTCCTTCTTGCACCGGCATTGGGTCACCGGAGCCGTCCTCACGGTCTACTTCTTCCATGTGCATTGGGTCACCGAATTCATCAATATCATAGCCTAGATCTTCCAGCCGCAGCTCTTGTTCGACCTGCTCATCGGTGTCGTTGAGATACGTCCTGACGGCAATTTGTCCGTCTGCGATTATGTCCATCAACATCGCTTCTTGTGCTAGGTCTCGGGTGTTGTCGTCCATTGTTTCTACAAATATTTACAACATGCCAATTATTATTCAAACATGACAGATGGATATATTAATGGCAAACGTAGAACTAGCTTCAACCCTCGACTTCTCGGCGATCCACAAACCCTAGACCCCCTCATGTCACATTTTGTCTAGCTAGTGTCAAAGGATTCAACAAAACCAATACTTCATCATTAGGCGAAAGTAACAGTAGCATGATGGTATGAAGCTCTCCAAAGTTGTTTTGGAACGAAGTCCCAGATAAGATAATCCGTAACAAAAGACGGATTATCCTATCAGGAACTCCGTTCCAGAACATCTTTGCATAACTTCATACCAACATGCCCCGGTTACTTCTGGCAAATGATGAAGTCATGGAATTTTTCAATACTTTGACACTAGCTAGGCAACCTCTCTCGACCCCTCGACCCCCGACTGCTCGGCGATCCACAAACCCTAGACCCCCTCATGTCACATTTTGTCTAGCTATAGTGTCAAAGGATTCAACAAAACCAATACTTCATCATTAGGCGAAAGTAACAGTAGCATGATGGTACGAAGCTCTCCAAAGTTATTTTGGAACGGAGTCCCCGATAGGATAATTCGTAACAAAAGACGGATTATTCTATCAGGAACTCCGTTTCAAAATATCTTTGCATAACTTTGTACCAAAATGCCCCGGTTACTTCTGGCTAATGATGAAGTCATGGAATTCTTCAATACTTTGACACTAGCTAGGCAACCTCTCTCGACCCCTCGACCCCCGACTGCTCGGCGATCCACAACCCATATTGAAGAAGGATGGTGGGAACACAAGCTCGAAACTGACAAGACATTGCGTCACATCACTCCTTAGCCTTGGTACGATTTCTGGATCGATCACCTTCTGAGAGATTGCATTGAGGAATGCACATAGTTTCACAATGGCTAATCGGACGTTTTCCGGTAGAAGCCCCCTCAATGCAACCGGAAGCAGTTGCGTCATAATCACATGGCAGTCATGAGACTTTAGGTTCTGGAACTTTTTCTCTGCCATATTTATTATTCCCTTTATATTCGACGAGAAGCCAGTCGGGACCTTCATACTGAGAAGGCATTCAAAGAAGATTTCTTTCTCTTCTTTCGTAAGAGCATAGCTGGCAGGACCTTCATACTGCTTCGGAGGGATGCCGTCTTTTTCGTGCAAACGTTGCAGGTCCTCCCGTGCCTCAGCTGTATCTTTTGTCTTTCCATACACGCCGAAGAAGCCTAGCAGGTTCACGCAAAGGTTCTTCGTCACGTGCATCACGTCGATTGAAGAGCGGACCTCTAGGTCTTTCCAGTAGGGTAGGTCCCAAAATATAGATTTCTTCTTCCACATGGGTGCGTGTCCCTCATCGTCATTCGGAACAGCTAGTGCGCCGGGGCCCTTTCCGAAGATTACGTGTAAATCATTGACCATAGCAAGTACGTGATCACCGGTACGCATGGCGGGCTTCTTCCGGTGATCTGCCTCGCCTTTGAAATGCTTGCCTTTCTTTCGACATTGATGGTTGGTCGGAAGAAATCGACGATGGCCCAGGTACACATTCTTCCTGCACTTGTCCAGGTATATACTTTCAGTGTCATCTAAACAGTGCGTGCATGCGTGGTATCCTTTGTTTGTCTGTCCTGAAAGGTTACTGAGAGCGGGCCAATCGTTGATGGTCACGAACAGCAACGCCTTTAGGTCAAATTCCTCCTGTTTGTGCTCATCCCACGAACGTACACCGTTTCCATTCCACAGCTGTAAAAGTTCTTCAACTAATGGCCTTAGGTACACATCAATGTCGTTGCCGGGTTGCTTAGGGCCTTGGATGAGAACTGGCATCATAACGAACTTCCGCTTCATGCACATCCAAGGAGGAAGGTTATACATACATAGAGTCACGGGCCAGGTGCTGTGATTGCTGCTCTGCTCCCCGAAAGGATTAATGCCATCCGCGCTTAGAGCAAACCATACGTTCCTTGCGTCCTTTGCAAACTCCTCCCAGTACTTTCTCTCGATTTTTCTCCATTGCGAGCCGTCAGCGGGTGCTCTCAACTTCCCGTCTTTCTTACGGTCCTCACTGTGCCATCGCATCAACTTGGCATGCTCTCTGTTTCTAAACAAACGTTTCAACCGTGGTATTATAGGAGCATACCACATCACCTTCGCAGGAACCCTCTTCCTGGCAGGCTCGCCATCAACATCACCAGGGTCATCTCGTCTGATCTTATACCGCAACGCACCGCATACCGGGCATGCGTTCAGATCGTTGTATGCACCGCGGTAGAGGATGCAGTCATTAGGGCATGCATGTATCTTCTGCACCTCCAATCCTAGAGGGCATACGACCTTCTTTGCTGCGTATGTATTGTCGGGCAATTCGTTATCCTTCGGAAGCTTCTTCTTCAATATTTTCAGTAGCTTCTCAAATCCTTTGTCAGCCACAGCATTCTCTGCCTTCCACTGCAGCAATTCCAGTACGGTACCGAGCTTTGTGTTGCCATCTTCGCAATTGGGGTACAACCCTTTTTTGTGATCCTCTAACATGCGATCGAACTTCAGCTTCTCCTTTTGACTTTCGCATTGTGTCCTTGCATCGACAATGACCCGGCGAAGATCATCATTTGGTTCCTCTTGATCTTCAGCAGCTTCACCCGTTGCAGCATCATTGGGCACATCGTCTGGTTCCTCTTGATCTTCACCAGCTCCCCCCATTGCAGCATCACCGTATTCAGGGGGCACATAGTTGTCATCGTACTCTTCTTCTTCGACGTCTTCCATCATAACCCCTATTTCTTCGTGCCTCGTCCAAACATTATAGTGTGGCATGAAACCCTTGTAAAGCAGGTGGGAGTGAAGGATTTTTCGGTTAGAGTAAGACATCGTATTCACACATTGAGTGCATGGACAACACATAAAACCATTCTGCTTGTTTGCCTCTGCCGCATTTAGAAACTCACGCACGCCCTTAATGTACTCGGAGGTGTGTTTGTCACCGTACATCCATTGGCGGTTCATCTGCGTGCATTTATATATAATTAAGTGTGTCGAAAACCATTACAGAACATCATAAATAGATAATTAAGTGACCAAATGGATAAAAGTTCATCATCACATTAAAACCAAAGTACATACATATATAGTTCTCATCTAACAACATATATAGCTCTCCATACACATCGAAACTATGTAAAACATTTCAACGCGAAAACAAATGCTATCATAATCGCAACCAAGGTAACAATTGATCCAACGGCATAATGATACCAAGCCTCGGTATTAATGGCATATTTTCTAATCTTTTTAATCTTCAACCGCATTGCATCCATCTAGATCTTGTGATCATCGACGACATCCGCAACATGCAACTCCAATATCATCTTCTCGTCCACAATTTTTTTTATTTTTTCCTTCAAGAATTTGTTTTCTTCTTCAACTAAATTTAACCTCTCGACAATAGGTTCCATCTTGATCTTGTGATCATCGGTAACTTCCGCAACATGCAACTCCAATTCCATCTTCTCCTCCTCCATTTTTTCCAATTTTTTCTTTAACGAAATGTTTTCCTCTTCAACTAAATTTAACCTCTCCACAAGAGGGTCGGTTGGAATTTCCGGTTCAACTACCTCCTAGACATAATAAAACATCTATGCATGTCAGGTTGGTCGGCATAACTATCATAAGCACTAAAACAAATAGTTATAAATTAAAGATAATATACCACATCCGAATCGTAGACCGGACGAGGGCCCACGTGGGCGGATATCAAAACCATCGCACTATATAATAACAAGCAATAATAAACGTAAGAAAATTAGACAAATATCTATCTAAAGCAATAATAAAAGTAAGAAAAGCATGGACATAACAAGAGGCTCACCACGGTGGTGCCGGTGACGAGATCGGCGGGGGCGATCGACGGCGGCGAAGGCGGGGACGGGACGTGACGGACCGCTAAACCTAGACAAATCTCGGAGAAAATAGAGCTTCGAGAGGAGAAAAGCTTAACTAGTGTGGCTCGGGCATTCCACCGAACATGTTGTGTGCATAGGAGGTGAGCTAGAGCACCACTAACCCCTCTCCCCCTCGGCCAGAAAAAAAACAGAGCAGTGAGCTCTGCTCTTGAGTGAGGGGGTTTATATAGGCAACTCACTGGTCCCGGTTAGTGCTACAAACCGGGGCTAAAGGTGTGCCTTTGGTCCCGGTTCATAAAACAAACCGGGACTAATAGTGGTGGGCCAGGAGCAAGAGCCATTGGTCCCGGTTTTTAGAGCCAACCGGGACCAATAGGTCCAGACGAACCGGGACCAATGGCCCACGTGGCCCGGCCGGCCCCCTGGGCTAACGAACCGGGTCCAGTACCCCCATTGGTCCCGGTTCTAGATTGAACCGGGGCTAATGGGCTGGACCAATGCCCTGTTTTCTACTAGTGTTGGTCCCGGTTGGTGTTACGAACCGGGACCAATGCCCCCCTTTAGCCCCGGTTGGTGCCACCAACCGGGACTAAAGGCCCTGTGCTGCCCCGCGGCCAAAATAGGAGAAGAAGAGGAGATTTTTATAAGCCCCACTGCGGGCGCTGTATTGAACTCCTCTCTATTGCAGGCTTCTGGGCCTAACTCTGCGCGCTGCCCTGTGAGTCTGCTGGGCCTTATAGTCCAGCTGGATCCTAGGCCGTAGGCCTTGCAGGCTCACTGGGCAGCGCCCATATTTTTTAATGTATTTTTTCCTTTTCTGCTTTATTTATTTCTAAGTTGTTTTTTGCTGTATTTAGAGTTTCTTTGTGAATATTATTGCTTTAGGTAAAACCAATTACAAACTTTCTGTTAGTGCCAGTAGTATTCAAATTTGTTTCTACTTAGAACAAAATACTTATTGTTGCTATTTTTATTCTTATTTTCCAGTTTTTTTTGTTTTGTTTTCTGCATTATTTATTTTCTTTTGTTTTTTGCTATATTTCTTAATTATTTTTGCTTTTAGGTCAGCAAAATTATAAACTTTCTGTTAGTGCCATTAGTTTTAGAAAAATTACCCATTTTTTTAATGTATTTTTTTCCTTTTCTGCTTTATTTATTTCTAAGTTGTTTTTAGCTGTATTTATAGTTTCTTTGTGAATATTATTGCTTTACGTAAAACCAATTACAAACTTTATGTTAGTGCCAGTAGTATTCAAATTTGAATAGTTTAAATTTGAAATTATTTGTTTTCTTTGTTGCTTTATTTATTTTATTTTGTTTCTACTTACAACAAAATACTTATTGTTGCTATTTTTATTTTTGTTGCAAGTTTTTTTTTGTTTTCTGCATTATTTATTTTCTTTTGTTTTTTGCTTTATTTTTTAATTCTTTTTGCTTTTAGGCCAGCAAAATTATAAAGTTTCTGTTAGTGCCATTAGTTTTAGAAAAATTATAAACTTTATGTTAGTGCCATTAGTTTTCAAATTTGAATAATTAAAATTTGAATTCTTTGAAATTTGTGTGAATCACAAGTTTGTGGTTAACTTTACTAAAAAATGAACATAGATGCACCTATAAAGAAAATTCGACCTAAATTTATAGTTTTCAAATGAACTCTGAAAAAGTTGGCATAGCATGTGCATGTACAAAACGGACAATGGTATCATACTCGTCTGTTACAAAGTTGGCATGGTATCATCATAATAGTTGCGGAAAAAAGTCTTCACTTTTTCTTCGCTTGTGTCATTTGCTTATTGCGCCGTAACCATGGATAATCTTCATCGTTTATCAGGATGCTTCGGTTAGCCTTGACTTTGAAGGGAGGAATTTCATGAAACTTTTCATAATCTTCAGATATGTTTGTCTTGCCCTCCACTCCCAGGATGTCCCTTTTTCCTGAAAGAACTATGTAGCGCTTTGGCTCATCGTATGATGTATTCGCTTCCTTATCTTTTCTTTTTCTCGGTCTGGTAGACATGTCCTTCACATAGATAACATGTGCCACATCATTGACTAGTACGAACGGCTCGTCAGTGTACCCAAGATTTTTCAGATCCACTGTTGTCATTCCGTAGTGTGGGTCTACCTGTACCCCGCCTCCTGACAGATTAACCCATTTGCACTTAAACAAAGGGACCTTAAAATCATGTCCGTAGTCAAGTTCCCATATGTCCACTATGTAACCATAATATGTGTCCTTTCCCCTCTCGGTTGTTGCATCAAAGCGGACACCGCTGTTTTGGTTGGTGCTCTTTTGATCTTGGATAATCGTGTAAAATGTATTCCCATTTATCTCGTATCCATTGTAAATCAATACAGTCAAAGATGGTCCCATGGACAACAAGTACAACTCATCACAAACAGTGTTGTCACCTCTGAGACGTGTTTCCAACCAACTGCTGAAAGTCCTGATGTGTTCACATGTAATCCAGTCGTCGCACTGCTCCGGGTGTTTGGAGCGCAGACTGTTCTTGTGTTCATCGACATACGGGGTCACCAAGGTAGAGTTCTGTAGAACTGTGTAGTGTGCTTGAGACCAAGAATATCCGTCCCTGCATATTATTGAGTCCCTTCCAAGCGTGCCTTTTCCAGTCAGTCTCCCCTCATACCACGATTTAGGGAGACCTATTTTATTAAGGCCAGGAATGAAGTCAACACAAAACCCGATGACATCCTCTGTTTGATGGCCCATGGAGATGCTTCCTTCTGGCCTAGCGCGGTTACGGACATATTTCTTTAGGACTCTGATGGGCCTCGAACCCCTCGTTGGTTACCCCAAGTGGAAGGTGTAAGATGCAGTAAGTAGAAGTGTTTTCCCCTAGCAAAGATGCCAAGGATCGAATCCCCAGAGACTCCTAGGTTCAACAAGTAGGTGTCAACGGCTAACGGCGCAATTAGCAATCAACGTGGACCTGCACACATATACAAATAACTTTGCTCCCAACGAGTACAGAGAGGTTGTCAATCCCTCCGGCCTTGTAGTTCACAAAGGGTTAAAAGCAATGATAGTAGTGATAGATAGTTTTTGCAATAGTAAGTAAATAGCGAAAGTAAATAGTGGATGTGATCAATGATGGTAATATGGACCGGAGTCTCATGATGTTCACTAGTGATGTCTCTCTCCCAAAAGACGATAAAACAGCTATGTGAGGTAAACAAATTACAGCTGGGCAATTGACAGGACCATGAACGCAAACCAATGCTGACTACATTGCAAGAAAGGTTGAGGTTCAAAGCATGAGCGGTACGCCAAAGTAAGTAGACCGAAATCCATCAATATCTACTACTAATCGTCCACCTTGAGATATCTATCCAGAACATCTCGCTGGTATTAAGTTGCGAGTCCCACCCATAGTGTAAACTCAATGCAACAGACAACTGCATTAAAAGAACTTTGCGTAAAGTAAACAATCCTTGCACCCGCGGGCACAAGCACCGTTGTTTTCCCCCTTGTGGCAACAGCACATCCCCCAGACTCATGTTTCTGTCACTCAAGCTAGTCATCGAGGGGCATGAACCCACAATCGAGCATAACGTTCCCTCTTGGAGTCACTACCTATTGCTCGGCCAAAGCAATAAATAACAACGGAGAACATGCAAGAATTACTTATGAACTAAAATATAAAAGAGGTGAATCAAATATATTACTCAAGATCAATCTGAACATAATCTCATAATCCATCGGATCCCAGCAAACTCAACATAGCAACAGCATAAGGATTACATAGGTGCCTCGATCATGTAGGGCAGCTCACGAGGACTAATTAGTGAAGCACAAGAACGGGAGGAGAACATCACATAGCTACTGGTCATGGACTCATGGTCCAAGGGAGACTACTCACGAGTCATCCGGGAGGCGTCCATGGTGGTGGAGAAGCTCCCGGTGGTGATCCTCCCCTCCGGCAGGGTGCCGGGAAGAGTTCTCCTAGTGCTCCCGATCTTGGAAGCGGCGGCGGCGGCGGAACAGAGATGGGATCGCGAAAAGAAGTCCTGTTTCGAGGGTTACGGGGAACCCTTTAAATATATGCCAAAGTAGGGCACCGGGGGAGTCCCGGGGGGCCCAGGCGCCCCCCGGCGCGGCCAAGGGGGGGCGCGCCCAAAGGGCGCCTGGAGCCCCTGTGCCCCCCCCAGGCTGCCCTTCGGACGCAGTGTTGTTTCCGGTTCGCTGATTTTTTATATAATTTTTCTGGATTTTTCTGGGCAGTTCTCGAAACGTGAAAACCTGAAATACAAAAACAACCGAAAACAGAAACTGGCACTGGGGTGCACTGGATTAGTAAGTTAGTCCAAATATGATCAAAAGTGTATGGAAGTGTATGAATATCATAGCAATATCACCCAAAAGTGGCATGGAGCAAGCAGAAATTATAGATACGTTTTGGACGTATCAACATCCCCAAGCTTAATTCCTGCTCGTCCTCGAGTAGGTAAATGATAACAAGAATAATTTCTGTGGTGACATGCTATTAACCATATAGGACTTTTTTATAGTCATATGACAAAAGCTTACTGAGACAATGACTCTATAGTAATTAAGTTGCCTCAAGAGAAAATCACAAATGACTGGAAGTTTTACAATATGAAACTGAAACATCAAAAAGATTTGCAATGAACATGATGTGCAAATATGATAAAGTGATATCTAGCTTGCCCCCTTTAGTGATGCAAAACATAAATGCAAGGGCACCTTCAAGGTTTAAGTGATGACTAGATACAATCATTTCAGAATAAACGATATCACAATCATTCAAAAGACAATGCTACTTTGGGACAATGCACATTACACTCAGAATGACAATCATGCTCTCAGTATTTGGTGCTTCAACATAAAGGTAAAAGAAAGGTTAAGTGCTAAAGCTTTTTATTTTGAAAACATGGAAGCAATTGTGTCAACGGTAGTAGTACTTCATATGTGTCATGCATAAAACATCCTATAAGTTGCAAGCCTCATGCATCGAATACCAATAGTGCTCGCTCCTTGTCCTAATTAGCTCGGATCCCGATGGGTTATCATTGCATTACATATGTTTTAACCAAGTGTCACAAAGGGGTACCTCTATGCCACCTGTACAAAGGTCCAAGGAGATAGATCGCATTTGATTTCTCATTTTTGATAGATCTCAACTTGAGGACATCCATACCGGGACAACATAAAAAATAGATGATGGACTCCTCTTTAATGCATAAGCATATTCTCATAAGAGATTGAGGATTAAGGTCCAAGCTAAAACTTCCACCATGATGCATGGCTTTGGTTGGCGGCCCAATGTTCTTCTCTAACAATATGCATAGTTATTCAACCCACGGTAAATCACCCTTACTTCAGACAAGACGAACATGCATAGCAACTCACATGATATTCAACAAAAGTGTGACAGTTGATGGCGTCCCCAGAAACATGGTTACCGATCAGCAAGCAACTTATAAGAAATAAGATACATAGGCAACATATTCTTTACCACAATAGTTTTTAGGCTACTTTCCCATGAGCTATGTATTGCATGGTTAGTTTGCTTAGTGCAGGTGGAGGTTAGCAAAAGACTGGGAGCGACCAACTAAGAGAGCAATGACGGTCATAATCATGCAGAGCGACAAAGCAATATTGAATCAGGCATGGTAGTTATATCGCTACTTAGAAACAAAAGATCATCAAGGCTTGACAGACTTTCTTTACAGTCTTGAATATGCGTGAGCATACGCCAAGTCAATCAAAATAAATTCTCGAAGGAAGATATTACTAAACCATACCACATCATAGGCAAACAAACCAAGTTGGTACTCCAATAACACATTGGGAACCCCCCAGCTATTTGAGATTAACCATAAGAAAACCTGAACTACTAAGCACCATCATGCAAGTAGCATCTTTATCATAGACACATTAACCCATGCAACGGAAGCAAACTCTCTTAATAAGGTGAGCATGGTAATTAAAGAGAGTTCAAGCAACCAACTAAATAAAAGCTCTTGGAAAGATAAGCATGAATACTAGGAGCAGAGTATGATAGTAGCTATTAAAAGACAAAGAACACACACAACATAGATAGACATGAAAATTCTATGTAATGTTCTAGGTAGAGGTGGAGCGTGTTTCTCTCCCACATAAAGGAATGCTGGGTTCCGACTCGTTATGAAAAACTAAAAAGAAAACTAAAAGCAAGACGCTCCAAGCATAGCACATAACACATGAAGTGATAAAAATATAGCGAAACGAAAGACGAACTGATAGTGTTGATGGAGAAGGGGATGCACGGGGGCATCCCCAAGCTTAGACGCTTGAGTCTCCTTGAATATTTCTTGGGGGTGCACGGGGGCATCCCCAAGCTTGAGCGCTTGACACTCCCGAATCTTTTTATCATCTTCCCTCGCACACTTGAAAACTCCCTTCATACATAACTCATCATAATCTGATTATCGAGGTTAGTACCCTTAATAAAATAATTATACCTTGCTGGAAATAAGGATATTCTTGAAGTTCTACTGTTTCTCAAGATTGCCAAAAGGTTTTTGCAAAGAAAAAGCATGTTCTTAATTTGCAAAGTGAAGGTAAGGCAAAACAGGACAGAATCTGTGAAAAACAGAACAGCAGGCAGTAATTGACCTGTTCGGGATACTTCTGCAACTCAAATAAAAAAACTCAGAACTGATGCACGAAAGACAATTATATAGAGAACGCTGTTGAAAAAATTCAGACCAAAAAGATGATCTGGTGATTTTATGCGAATATTTCTATCCAAGGACAGAATCTGTTTCCTGGACAGCACCTCACAACTTTTGAACTTTCTAGCAATCGGAGGCTATACTTGGCACAAATATGAAAAGCAAAGATACAATGATGATGCTACAGCAGTAAACAACATCAAGACACAACAAAAGCAAAATTTTTATTCATGTGGGCTGCCTCCCAAAAGCGCTTTCTTTTATGCCTTTAAGCTAGGCATAATGCATAGATCAAGTTTTATCAAGAGTAAAAGAATAGCTAGCCCGTACAACGGACTCAAAAGGTAACTTGATCTTCTTTCGAGGGAAGTGTTCCATCCCTTTCTTGAGAGGAAACTGAAATTTTATATTACCCTCTTTCATGTCAATGACAGCACCAACGGTGCGCAAAAAGGGACGTCCCAAAATAATTGGACATGAAGGATCACATTCAATATCCATAATAGTGAAATCAACGGGCACATAATTATCATTGACAACAATAAGAACATCATCGATCCTCCCCAAAGGTTTCTTTATGGAAGAATCAACGAGACGAACACCAAAAGAACAAGAATCATAAGGTTTCAATTTAAGCATATCATATAGTCTTTTTGGCATAACAGAGGTACTAGCACCAACATCACATAATGCATAACAAGAGAAGTCATTCAAATAAATTTTTATCATAGGATCCCAACCATCTTCTAGCTTTCTAGGTATGGAGGCTTCTACTCTAAGTTTCTCCTCCCTAGCTTTGATGAGAGCATTAGTGATATGCTCTGTGAAGGCAAGGTTAAGCGTGCTAGTGCGGGGATCTCTAGACATCTTGTGAAGGAAATCAATAACTTCGGTAAGAGTGCAATTATCAAAATCAAGGTCACGAGCATCAAGTAAAGTGGTAGTGGTGTCCTTAAGGTTCACTTGTTTGGTAGCTTCTATAGTCGTAGCATCACCATTAATAGGTCCATTGGGACCAGGAGTACATTGGGTGCTAAGAGTGTGAACATCCTCAATAACTTGGATAGTAGCAACAGTGTGGTGGGTAGGAAGCCTCTTAATTCTTTCCTCTTCCTCCCTTAGGGATGCAACCACTTCGGGTTTAGATGCCATTTGGTTTATCAAAGTGGCCTGTGTGTGGGACATATTGGAAACTTGGGTCTCAGTGATAGTGAGTCTAGTCTGGAGGTTAGAGATCTCAATATTTATGTTCTCTAATCGTCTACTAATGTCTTGCAAGATAGCAGTATGCTCATTTAATTGCCTCGAGAAGGTTTTGTTTTGTTCATATTGGGTGTGCATGTAGTACTTAGTGGCCTCCTCTATTTCTACCAGTTTCTCATAGCCAGACAAGTCTCTATCTTTTTGGAAGGAGTTCTTGATGTTAGGATAAGCATTGTTGTTCCCATAGGAATTGGAGGGGAACGTTCTAGAATTACTACCAAAGTTACTCCTATAAGCATTGTTGTTAAAATTGTTTCTAGAGATAAAATTCACATCTACTTGTTCTTGAGCAATCAAAGAATTTAAAGGAACATCACGAGGATCAACAGTAGATTGCTTCGAAAGTAGAGACATGATTAAGTCAACTTTTTCATTGAGGGAGGAAATCTCCTCGACAGAGTTTACCTTCCTACCTGTTGGAGCGCGTTCGGTGTGCCATTGGGAATAGTTAGTCATCATCTCATCGAGAAGCTTTGTGGCAGCACCAAGTGTAGTTGACATAATAGTTCCTCCCGCGGCCGAATCTAACAAGTTCCGCGAGGTAAAGTTCAAACCTGCATAAAATTTTTGGATAACCATCCAAGTAGTCAAACCGTGAGTAGGGCAGTTCTTGATAAGAGACTTCATACGTTCCCAAGCTTGGGCAACGTGTTCATTATCCAATTGTTTAAAATTCATTATGTTACTTCTAAGTTGGATAATTTTAGAAGGTGGATAGTATTTTCCGATAAAAGCATCTTTGCACTTGTCCCAAGAATCTATGCTATTTCTAGGCAACGACTGAAATCAAATTTTAGCTCCTCCTCTCAAGGAGAAAGGAAAAAGCTTAATCTTAACAATATTACCATCTATTTCTTGGTACTTTTGCATATCACAAAGTTCAACAAAGTTGTTCAAGTGTAAAGCAGCATCATCTCCAGCACCGGAGAATTGTTCTCTCATGACTAAGTTCAGTAAAGCAGGTTTAATTTCATATGAAGGTGCTGAAGTGGTAGGTGTAGTGATAGGTGTGCTGATAAAGTCATCGTTGTTGTGACTAGTGAAGTCACACAACTTGGTGTTCTCGGTGGAACCCATAGTAGCAAGCAAGCAAGATAACTATTTTTGTGATTTTCGATAAAAAGGAACTAAAGCAAAAATGAAAGGTAAACTAACAAGACTAAAAAGCAAAGGTAAAAGATAGCATGCAACTCCCCTATCCTGAAGAGTGGAGTCCCCGGCAACGGCGCCAGAAAATACTCCTTGATGGGCCTCGAACCCCTCGTTGGTTACCCCAAGTGGAAGGTGTAAGATGCAGTAAGTAGAAGTGTTTTCCCCTAGCAAAGATGCCAAGGATCGATTCCCCAGAGACTCCTAGGTTCAACAAGTAGGTGTCAATTGCTACGGCACCAGATTAGTAGCAACCAACGTGGACCTGCACACAGATACAAATAACTTTGCTCCCAACGAGTACAGAGAGGTTGTCAATCCCTCCGGCCTTGTAGTTCACAAAGGATTAAAAGCAATGATAGTAGTGATAGATAGTTTTTGCAATAGTAGGTAAATAGCGAAAAGTAAATAGTGGATGTGATCAATGATGGTAATATGGACCGGAGTCTCATGATGTTCACTAGTGATGTCTCTCTCCCAAAAGACGATAAAACAGCTATGTGAGGTAAACAAATTACAGCTGGGCAATTGACAGGACCACGAACGCAAACCAATGCTGACTACATTGCAAGAAAGGTTGAGGTTCAAAGCATGGGCGGTACGCCAAAGTAAGTAGACCGAAATCCATCAATATCTACTACTAATCATCCACCTTGAGATATCTATCCAGAACATCTCGCTGGTATTAAGTTGCGAGTCCCACCCATAGTGTAAACTCAATGCAACAGACAACTGCATTAAAAGAACATTGCGTAAAGTAAACAATCCTTGCACCCGCGGGCACAAGCACCGTTGTTTTCCCCCTTGTGGCAACAGCACATCCCCTAGACTCATGTTTCTGTCACTCAAGCTAGTCATCGAGGGGCATGAACCCACAATCAAGCATAACGTTCCCTCTTGGAGTCACTACCTACTACTCGGCCAAAGCAATAAGTAACAACGGAGAACATGCAAGAATTACTTATGAACTAAAATATAAAAGAGGTGAATCAAATATATTACTCAAGATCAATCTGAACATAATCTCATAATCCATCGGATCCCAGCAAACTCAACATAGCAACAGCATAAGGATTACATAGGTGCCTCGATCATGTAGGGCAGCTCACGAGGACTAATTAGTGAAGCACAAGAACGGGAGGAGAACATCACATAGCTACTGGTCATGGACTCATGGTACAAGGGAGACTACTCACGAGTCATCCGGGAGGCGTCCATGGTGGTGGAGAAGCTCCCGGTGGTGATCCTCCCCTCCGGCAAGGTGCCGGGAAGAGTTCTCCTGGTGCTCCCGATCTTGGAAGCGGCGGCGGTGGCGGAACAGAGATGGGATCGCGAAAAGAGTTCCTGTTCTTCGGGTTTCGGAGGTCCCTCTAAATATATGCCAAAGGGGGGCACCGGACGGGCTTCGGGGGGCCCAGGCGCCCCCCCGGCGCGGCCCTGGGGGGGCGCGCCGCCAGGGCGCCTGGAGCCCTGGTGGGCCCCCCCCCAGGCTGCCCTTCGGACGCAGTGTTGTTTCCGGATCGCTGATTTTTTATATAATTTTTCTGGATTTTTCTGGGCAGTTCTCGAAACGTGAAAACCTGAAATCACTAGTAGATAAAGGGGGATCAGACCCGGTTCATTTGGGCCTTTAGCCCCGGTTCTGGAACCGGGGCAACAGGGTCGGTACTAATGCTCTGACCCTTTAGTCCCGGTTCAATCCAGAACCGGGGCAAAAGGGTGTCCACGTGGCCTGTGCACTGAGTCCAGGCAGGAGGGGCTTTAGTCCCGGTTGGTGGTACCAACCGGGACCAAAAGGCTTCCACGCGTCAGCATTTCTGTGGCTGTGGTTTTTGTTTTTTTTTTTGAAAGGGGAGGGGGGGTTTTAGGTTTTGGGGGGTTAATTTAGGTGTTTCATATATTGTGTTAGCTAGCTAATTAATAGAGAGAAGTGTTCTCTCTTATGTCCGTGCTTGGTCGACGCTACATACTACACATACGTATATAGAGAGGACTAGAGTCACGCTAGCTAGCTAGCTAGCTGCTAGCTACTAAGCAAACGAAGGAAACAGAAGATCGTATAATCAACATATATATATATATGCATACAGAGAGAAGTAATATCGACGACCTCTCCTTCTCCGAGAGATTGGTCGAACAACAAGTTCTCGTATATCTATCCGACACTACCGGGCACATATATACAACAATTATCTCTTACAAAAATAATCTCCTAACACATGGATGCATGGTCCACATAGTATTCTCCGTCTTCAGCGATCACGTGTTCAAGGAAGAATGCCGCCAATTCCTCTTGAATTGCTCGCAGTCGATCTGGTGTTAGGAGTTCATCCCGCATCCGAAACATCTAATTTGAAGTAGGGGGTCAATACATGAAATGATGCTATAAATTTGTGAATATTATTGATTGCTTACGCACTTCAAATTGTTCATCAGTGTAGCCCCGCTCACAGGTCGTGTGGCGGATGGACTCGCAAATGTAGTATCCACAATAATCATTCCCGGGTTCCTGCCACAACCACTTTACAAGAAATAGAGGTCAATCAAACTGATAAGCAAGAATGCCAAATTGGTATTGATGAAACTAGCGCTTGAATCAAGATATAGGAGATGCGCGCGCGGAACATGCTACTATATAGTACTTACTTTCGGGTATCTAAATTGTAGCTTCTTCGGCAGTCCCGGAGCTTTTTTGGTGAATTTTTTCCAAGCCCTGCCAGACAAAGGAAACAATTAGTTGATATCAGAAATGAAGTTGCTGATATATATGCATGGTGGATAATATTGATCAATTTAACTTACCTGGCTAGCATTTGAGTCATGTCCGCATACTCCTCGGGATCTTTACGTTTAGAGTCGAAGACAGTTACTATTCCCTTCTCAAGCTTAATCTCTAAGAGAATATAGTGGAAGCTGCGCACGAATGCATGAGATCATCAATTACATCACTATAAACTTGACTGATATATAAGGGAAACCAAATATGCACAAGACATTAACACTCACTTGAAGTTGTAAGGAAAGAGTATTATATCTTTGTTTTCATTTACCACCAACGATCGTAGCAAGTTGGTCTCGGTATCGCCGGGACGCAATTTAACCTCGGTTGCATCTATGAGGTATGTGTTAATAAACCCAATATCACCTACTTGTCTTTTCTTCAATTCGACGATCTTCAATCTGCATAATATAGTGAGGATAATTATAAATACATGCAATGAAGATCAGCTATATAGAGAGACTTAATGACAGAAGTAGTACTACTTACAGACAGTAGCAGGTGATCGTTGTTTTATCGAGGGCCAATTGATCGAAAAATTGATAGAACTCCTCAAATGGAAAAGGCAACAGGTCAATTCCAACGAGGTCATGCTCCGGTTTAACTCTCAAATACAAGTTATTCCTCCCCCCAGACTCTCTGCAGATTTTCATGTACCAATCATGCAATCTTCGCATATTCGTTGATAGAGATCTTTCATTTTTGACGAGAGGCTTTTTGTACTCGTATCTTTCTATCTGCACGTCCATGAAATCATAATGTACATCGTCGGACGCGTCATCTGCAAGATTGGTATAACCGGGCACCATCCTCGGATCATTAGCGACCATGTCGCTAGACACCTTGAGCGGGGGGCACGATTGGTTCGCTTGTTCGCCGAGCTGGGCAATTTGTTTCCCAGCTCGCCCTTCTGCTAACCTCTGATCACTTTTTGTACTTCCGGACCGCTTGGCATCTTGAAATGTCTTTTGAATAATGCGGTCATAGTTGCCCTTCGGCTTACTTTTCGCTAGTTGCTTCAGGGCAGCAAGAGTGCGCTTTGCTTTCACCGCATCTATCTTCTCCTCCGGAGGTGGATGTCTCTGTGCTTTCAACCCTTCAAAAAAGTCCTTCACTTCGCCTTCAGCGATCTTCGTGTTTTCCTCGTCGGACCTCTCGTACGGTAACTTCTCTAGAGGCGTGAGAGAAGGACCGAATCTGCATCGCCTCCCGCCTCTGGCTGTACTGGTAGACGTCGCCGGACCAGACGAAGCGGCTGTCTTTTTTACTTGCTTAGGCGCCGGAGCAGGAGCAGCCGGAGCGGCGGCAGGTCTCTTCCGCCCTTGCTGATTAGGCGGAGAAGGAGGAGCAGGCTGGCTGCTCGGGCGCGCCGGCGGCGAAGGAGGCGGAGTGCCGCCACGCGCCGGCGGCGAAGGAGGCGGAGTGCCGCCACGCGCCGGAGAAGGAGCCGGAGTGCCCTGATGGTCACTCGCCGGAGGAGGAGGCGGTGGAGGAGGCGGAGTGCCCTGACTCGTCGGAGGAGGAGGAGGAGGCGGAGGCGTCCAATTGAGAATGTTGATTAGGTCCTTCCGCCATAGGCATGGAGTCTTCAGTGAAGAACCCAGCCGAGTCTCCCCTTCACCGGTAGGGTGGTCAAGCTGGAGCTCCTCAAATCCCTCCGTTATTTCGTCGACCATCACCCTAGCATATCCTTCTGGAATCGGCCGGCAGTGAAAAGTGTCGTCGGGTCCAGAAGGATAAACAGAGCCAGCAGCCGCCTTGACCTTCAGATTCATCCACTGTGCCATAAGGTGGCAATTTTGTGCCTGCGTGATAGCATCCACAGGATTCCTGGCAGTAGCCGTCAAGGTAGGCTCTGGCAGCTCGGTGGAAGCCACGCTGCTTCTCTACTGAGATGGCGGGGTAGTTTCGGGGGAAGCTTCGGCAATTCTTTTCTCCCGATTTGCTTCCCGTTCCTCTATCGCTTGTATTCTGGCCCGCAGCGCCTGGATTTCGGTCAGCTCCATTTTCTTCCTCCTGTCGTGGCATTTGTAGCCTCCTGCGTCCGGAAACCCAGCACGCCACGGAAGGGAGCCTGGCGTGCCTCGTGTCCGTCCAGGGTGCTCAGGATTCCCGAGGGCCATTGTCAGCTCGTCGTTCTCTCTGTCGGGGAAGAACGTCCCTTCATGCGCTGCTTTGATATACTGCCGCATCTTCCTGAGTGGTGTTTCCAATTGCTTGTCCGTCCAAATGCACCACCCTGTTACAGGGTCCAAGGTTCCGCCAGCCCCGAAGAACCAAGTCCGGCAACGTTCTGGCCAGTGCATTGTCTCTGGTTCGATCCCTTTCTGAAGCAGATCATTCTCAGCCTTGGCCCACTTAGGCCGGGCTACGAGGTAGCCGCCCGACCCCGTGCGATGGTGATGCTTCTTCTTCGCATCATTTATCCGGTTTGTCTCCGACATCTTCTGACTCTTTTCCGACTTCTTATGGGCCACAAATGCGGGCCAGTCATCTTTGATCTTCTCATATATGCCCACGAATTCTGGAGTCTTTTTATCTTTGACAAACGTATTCAGTTTTTTCTTCCATGCCCTGAATTGGTCTGCCATCTTCGAAAGTGCAGCAGACTTGATTAACTCCTCTTTAACTGGGTTCGCCGGATCAACCTCTCGCGGTAGGACGAAATTTGACTTTAGCTCAGTCCAAAGATCTTCTTTCTGCATATCAGTGACATAAGTCACCTGAGCGTCGTTTGCAGCCGGCTTTAACCATTGATGGATGCTGATCGGGATCTTGTCCCTAACCAGAACCCCGCACTGATTAACAAATGCGTTCTTTGTCCGGATGGGTGCAATCGGCTCGCCGGAGCGCGAGATTTCTGAGATCTCAAACTTTTCATCCGGCCTCAACTTTTTCTTCGCTCCTCGTCTCTTTACCGAAGATTTGCTCGATCCGGAGGGCTAGAAAAAGGAACAAAGACGAGAGTTAATGAATGAATCAATTAACTAGTCAGCACATGCTTAACTAACATATATATATACCTCCTGGCCGGACTCGGTTCGGTCACCGGAGCCAGCATCACGGTCTCCTTCTTGCACCGGCATTGGGTCACCGGAGCCGTCCTCACGGTCTACTTCTTCCATGTGCATTGGGTCACCGGATCCATCAATATCATAGCCTAGATCTTCCAGCTGCAGCTCTTTTTCGACCTGCTCATCGGTGTCGTTGAGAAACGACAAGACGGCATTTTGTCCGTCTGCGATTATGTCCATCAACATCGCTTCTTGTGCTAGGTCTCGGGTGTTGTCGTCCATTGTTTCTACAAATATTTACAACATGCCAATTATTATTCAAACATGACAGATGGATATATTAATGGCAAACGTAGAACTAGCTTCAACCCTCGACTGCTCGGCGATCCACAAACCCTAGACCCCCTCATGTCACATTTTGTCTAGCTATAGTGTCAAAGGAGTCAACAAAACCAATACTTCATCATTAGGCGAAAGTAACAGTAGCATGATGGTACGAAGCTCTCCAAAGTTGTTTTGGAACGAAGTCCCAGATAAGATAATCCGTAACAAAAGACGGATTATCCTATCAGGGACTCCGTTCCAGAACATCTTTGCATAACTTCGTACCAACATGCCCCGGTTACTTCTGGCAAATGATGAAGTCATGGAATTTTTCAATACTTTGACACTAGCTATAGGCAACCTCTCTCGACCCCTCGACCCCCGACTGCTCGGCGATCCACAAACCCTAGACCCCCTCATGTCACATTTTGTCTAGCTATAGTGTCAAAGGATTCAACAAAACCAATACTTCATCATTAGGCGAAAGTAACAGTAGCATGATGGTACGAAGCTCTCCAAAGTTGTTTTGGAACGAAGTCCCAGATAAGATAATCCGTAACAAAAGACGGATTATCCTATCAGGGACTCCGTTCCAGAACATCTTTGCATAACAATTGATCCAACGGCATAATGATACCAAGCCTCGGTATTAATGGCATATTTTCTAATCTTTTTAATCTTCAACCGCATTGCATCCATCTTGATCTTGTGATCATCGACGACATCCGCAACATGCAACTCCAATATCATCTTCTCGTCCACAATTTTTTTTATTTTTTCCTTCAAGAATTTGTTTTCTTCTTCAACTAAATTTAACCTCTCGACAATAGGTTCCATCTTGATCTTGTGATCATCGATAACTTCCGCAACATGCAACTCCAATTCCATCTTCTCCTCCTCCATTTTTTCCAATTTTTTCTTTAACGAAATGTTTTCCTCTTCAACTAAATTTAACCTCTCCACAAGAGGGTCGGTTGGAATTTCCGGTTCAACTACCTCCTAGACATAATAAAACATCTATGCATGTCAGGTTGGTCGGCATAACTATCATAAGCACTAAAAAAAATAGTTATAAATTAAAGATAATATACCACATCCGAATCGTAGACCGGACGAGGGCCCACGTGGGCGGATATCAAAACCATCGCACTATATAATAACAAGCAATAATAAACGTAAGAAAATTAGACAAACATCTATCTAAAGCAATAATAAAAGTAAGAAAAGCATGGACATAACAAGAGGCTCACCACGGTGGTGCCGGTGACGAGATCGGCGGGGGCGATCGACGGCGGCGAAGACGGGGACGGGACGTGACGGACCGCTAAACCTAGACAAATCTCGGAGAAAATAGAGCTTCGAGAGGAGAAAAGCTTAACTAGTGTGGCTCGGGCATTCCACCGAACATGTTGTGTGCATAGGAGGTGAGCTAGAGCACCACTAACCCCTCTCCCCCTCGGCCAGAAAAAAAACAGAGCAGTGAGCTCTGCTCTTGAGTGAGGGGGTTTATATAGGCAACTCACTGGTCCCGGTTAGTGCTACAAACCGGGGCTAAAGGTGTGCCTTTGGTCCCGGTTCATAAAACAAACCGGGACTAATAGTGGTGGGCCAGGAGCAAGAGCCATTGGTCCCGGTTTTTAGCTCCAACCGGGACCAATAGGCCCAGACGAACCGGGACCAATGGCCCACGTGGCCCGGCCGGCCCCCTGGGCTAACGAACCGGGTCCAGTACCCCCATTGGTCCCGGTTCTAGATTGAACCGGGGCTAATGGGCTGGACCAATGCCCTGTTTTCTACTAGTGTTTTCTTGCTTCCAGACAGTACGACAATTGTGATGCAATAGCATAATCGGATGGTCCAACTAGCATTTCTTTTGTCTGACAACTGATTCTATGAGGTCAAGACATCTCTACACTTCTCTATAGTCTGACAATGGCTTCCTCTTTTCAACAAACCATAGTGGTCTCTTCCCACTATTGTGGTTGACACTCAATTGTAATAATAGTTCTTGACTGGAGTTTGTTGGCACTGAAACGGTTACTTAGCTTGTCCTAAGTGACATTTTCATGTGTGATTATACTTGCATAAATGTGTGCATATGGAGAATCATGATGAATCTTCTAAATAATTTTAAGTTTTATACATTGGGAAAAGTGGGTGGTCTTTTAATACAGGAGACATGTTGATTAAGGAGAAATGATATTGATTAAGGAGAAACGATATTTCAAATTATTTGCACGAGTTGGGAATAAGAGATTGTGCACTTTATAGGGAAATTTCAAATTTATGAATAAATTGTCTTGTATTAAGTTTAGTATAATGTGTTAGTCCAAATAGACATGTGTTGCACGTGCACACTTATTAGTCCAAGTAGACGTGCGTTGCACGTGCACACTTACTAGTATGTACTAGTAAGCTTGTACGTGCACGCACGTCTCAGTTAAAATTTGTAAACACATCATAATTATGACGTAAGAGTTCAGTATGAGTGCACTATATGAGTTCAGTATGAGATTTAAAAACTAATTATGACATAATTATTAACATTTTATCCTGAAGTATAGCTTTTTTAGTTGAAAGTTGTCTCACTGAGGTTAGAAAAAAAGTAAGAGTAGCTGAAAAGTTATGCAGGATCTGGGAACATCTAGTGTAAAATGTAGTAAACATGAGACATGTTTTCCTACTGACTGAAGTACAATACAGTAAGGACCTACCTCGAAGAACAAACCAATGAACAATATAAGTACTGAAAATAGAACCGTAAATGTGTGCCAGGCATGCCCACCAAAGAAAAGCACTTTCATAATCGGGTCACCACCACACGTTCAGGTCCAAAACCACATCAAGAACCTTCTAATATCTCTGAATGCAGCCACAGTTTAAAATGATTTTGTAGTGAAAAATAATAACCAGTGTCGAGAAGCTTTGCTATTTGCATAGGCCTTGCTCAAATCATAGTGAGAATCACCCACAGTAAGGCTCTCACCAAATTAATTTACGACCAAATGAGTAGGGAGACTTTTCAATAACGGACTTCCATTTATATGTCTAGAGCACATAGACAGTGCTAAAACCAACTCAAATTAAGAACTATCTTTGTCCAGGTAAATTTTTAGAAATTTGAATGTTGATAGATTTCTCAAGTTAAATGCCAAAAAAAAAATCTACTACCAAGGAATATAGAGGAAGAATACGGTGTCCCTCATAACATAAACTATCAGCAAACTTCAAGTGTCTGATAAGGATTCACAATAAAGAGAGCAAAACCACAAATACCTCTTAATGAAGGAAATTATTATAGATCATTTCTGTGCTGGCAAATGTTCAAGAGCTCAAAAAACATAACAATATTACGACTCAAAATCTCATAGAAATGAAATGTTAGGACTCAAGCATAAAAAAATTAAAATGAAAGATGCACACCTGGCATAAAATTCACAAACCTCTGCTTTGAAGGCAACATACTCTACCAATTGCCTGTGTAGAAGAGATAAAACGGTTTGACATGAGGAGGGAATCTTTCTATGAAAACAATCACAGGGAAGCTTCAGTAGTAATTCGCTGAAAAATAACATATGCATAAACAACATGAGGGAGAGCCAGAGAGGAGCTTATCCTTCACTACATATATAGATTACTTTGATTCACCTCACATGGAGCCTGCTTGGATTTTTATCAAACACCGTTGTCAGACATGACACATAGAAGATCTTCAGAAACAACAAGAGAGAGAGAGAGAGAGGAGAGAGAGAGAGAGAGAGAGGTAGTTAAGTTTGCAAACGGTAATAGGGTAAATCAAGAATAATTATCCAAAATAAATGTAGATGAACTGCAGCAGCACCAATCATTTAGGCAAGTATGTATCCAATTAGGAGCCATATTTAACACTACAATCAACAAGAACAAGAACGAACTTTGGAATCCTATTAACCTACCTATTGGGAGAGTTGAGGGAGAATATCACATCACCTTTCCCTGCTTTCAGCACTCCACCACACTCACTAAGCCATCCAGCCAGCACCTCGATCTAGCACCACTCCAGCAATGGCATCGTCCGGGAGAGTCCTCATCCTGCTGGCCGTGGTGCTGGCAGCAACGTTGCCGAGCCAGGGCACGGCCCGGCCACGGAGGCAGGGAAGCCCAGGGTGGCGGCGGCACCGAACGTGACGGCGGTGCTGGAGAAGGCCGGGTAGCACAACAAGTTCATCCAGCTGATGGCGTCGACACAGCAGGACACACAGCTCAACGCACGGGCCAACGACTCCAACACGGGCTTCACGGTGTTCGCGCCCACCGACAACGCCTTCAACAGCCTCAAGCCGGGCACCCTCAACTCCCTCTCACAGCAGGAACAGGTAACGCTCGTGCAGGCCACATCGTCTTGCTTCTCCATGGAGTCATTCGAGACCGCCAATAACCCCGTCCTCCGGCAACGACGGGCCCTGCACCATCAACGTTACCGTCACCAGTAACAGTGGCGTCAAACATCTCCATGGGCATCGTGCACACCACATCACACCTTCGACACTGCGTAGCATGAGGGATGGTGAACAGCGGGGCGGCGATCGAGGTGACGACCCGGGCAGAAGGATCGTCACGTCCCTGACACAGATCTCACCGCGGCCGTCGCGGAGATGCTATTCTGCAGCCCTCGGGTAGAGCGAGACGATGAGCGCGTGAGGGCTGATCTTTTCCGGCCTTCCGGGTCATTGTGCGCGTCCCCTCCCGTCTGCCTTCCGCCGCCCCTCCCGGAGTCCTCGGCCGCCAGCCCACCACCGTATCCACGCTATCCTGAGTTCCTGACCCCTCTCCCTGCCCCACTTCAAATTTCTAATAACCTAGCAAGGAGGCCATGGACGCGACGGTGGTACGCTCTCCGTCTCACCGCGAGGAGCCCGAGGTAGCTAGACGGAGGCGGCGGGGATGATGCATCGCGTGGGGGCGGCATGGCTGGATGTCGCGTGGAAAGTGGGACGATCACGATCCAGAAATCATGCGAGACAGTTTTCCTTTCTTTTTCTGTTTGGCCTGCGCGTGGGGTGAAATTCCGTTCGCACGGCAGAGTATCGTCCGCCAACGCTAATTGCTACATGCAAACGTTGTCTGCAATCGGATAAATCTAGGCCATTAGATCTCATTAAGCGTGATAAATCCGTCCATACATCTGCGGTACTAATTAGCCTGGTGTACTTAACGTGTGGCTTTAAGAAAGAAAATGTTGGCTTGTTTAATACTCCCTCCGTAAACTAATATAAGAGCGTTTAGATTACTACTTTAGTTATCTAAACACTCTTACATTAGTTTACAGAGGGAGTAGTAGTATAGATTAAGTGTGGGTGTGGAAAATAGGGAAGGATACGCAGCATCCCCAGTAGCATACGGACAGGTTTCGTTTAATGTGACGGCACGAAGACGGTAGGACATGCAACGGAAGATGCAAATATGTTCCTCCGGTACAACATGCTATTTATTATATATATACTTTTTGCAAGAAATGCTATTTATTATAATTAGAGAAAAGTAATTTTTTTTGTTTCTCAACTCTTGTTGGATGCTAAATTTGGTCCATAAGTTTGAAACCGAACAAGTTTCACCACGGTTTTGACTGTGCTTACTCCAATTCACGTATTATTTTTAAATTCGTGAATGTTTTTAAAATTCGCATACTTTTTTCAAGTTCGCTTAATTTTCCAAGTTTTCACAAGCTTTCCAAATTCGTGTAGTTTTTTCTTTTAAATCGATGTTTTTTTTTTAAATCCCTGTACTTTTCCTCCGGTACAACATGCTATTTATTATATACTTTTGCAAGAAATGCTATTTATTATAATTAGAGAAAAGTAAATTTTTCATTTCTCAACTCTTGTCGGATGCTAAATTTGGTCCCGTAAGTTTGAAACCGAACAAGTTTCACCCCAGTTTTGACTGCGCTTACTCCAATTCACGTATTATTTTCAAATTCGTGAATGTTTTTAAATTTCGCATACTTATTTCAAGTCCGCTTAATTTTCCAAGTTTTCAAAGCTTTCCAAATTCGTGCAGTTTTTTTTCTTTCAAATTCATGTTTTTTAAAAAATCCCTGTACTTTTCCTCCGGTACAACATGCTATTTATTATATACTTTTGCAAGAAATTCTATTTATTATAATTAGAGAAAAGTAAATTTTTCGTTCCTCAACCCTTGTCGGATGCTAAATGGTCCCGTAAGTTTGTAACCGAACAAGTTTCACCCCGGTTTTGACTGCGCTTACTCCAATTCACGTATTATTTCCAAATTCGTGAATTTTTTTAAAAATTGGCATACTTTTTTCAAGTCCGCTTAATTTTCCAAGTTTTCACAAGCTTTCCAAATTCGTGTAGTTTTTTTCTTTCAAACCCATGTTTTTTTTAAATCCCTGTACTTTTCAAATCCATGTAGTTTTTCCAAGTCCGGGTATTTTTTTTAAAATATCACATACTTATTTTTCAAATGCATGAACTTATTAAAAAATGGTGAAATTTTCAAATCCATGTACTGTTTTCAAGTTCACATGATTTTTTTCAAATCAGCGTACTTTATTTGGAAAATTCATGAATTTTAAAATAATTCTGAACTTAAAAAGGTATGTGGATCTGAGAAAGTATCAAATTTGGAAAAAATACGTGGGTTTGAAAAAATGGATGAACTTTACAAAAGTACGTGAATTTTAAAAAATTAGCTAAATTTGAAAAAATTAAGTGGATTTAAAAACAGTTCATGGATTAGAAAAATGTATGCGGATTTGAAAATTTGTGCAAACTTTCAGAAAGCATGCAAATTTGAGAAAATTATGTGAACTTAAAAAAGTACGTGAATTAAAAAAAAAGGCCGCTCGACATTACCATCAGTTCACACCTTGGATATATACCTTGCACATGTTGATATACAAAACCAAAAAAAGTGTCTCTGATGCATGGACGTCCGTCGCTATGTGCCGTTGGTCCATAGTATACGCATTAAATAAGCCCTTAACCAGTTCTAAAACGATTGTGTTAAGGACCAGTAGCTGTTCCCTCTAGTTAGGGTTTTACTCCTCCCGGGGCGATTTTGTCGCCGCCGTCGAGATAGTGTGTTCCCCTCCTCCGATCACCGGTCCCTTCCCCTCGCGAACGTCTCAGGGGGTCTCCTCCTAGGATCTGGCGGAGCGGGTGGATATCGGGGGTTTAGGGTTTGTCTTTCAAGGCCCGATTTGTCTCTATCGGGTTAGGGTTTTCAAGGAAGATGTCTTCGAGCGCGGCTCAGGACGAGGCGGCTGCAGGCTCATCGGGGACGGATGATGTGGAGAAGATGATGAAGGAATTGGGGCTTCGGGAAGAAGACCTTGATGATGTGATCTACGATGAAGAAGAGGCGCCGCCAGAAGCAGCCAGATGGATCGCCATAGCGAGGGTGCACTCTGAGAAAACATATAGCCAATACTGGTTTTTCAGGAATATGAGATCAGCATGGGATCTGGTGCAGGAGGCGACTTTCAAGCCTCTGGAGGATAATCTCTATACCATCCAATTCTCATGCTTGGGTGACTGGGAAAGAGTCATGCAGGATGGACCATGGCACTTTAGGGGAGATGCGGTGATCATCAAACCTTACGATGGGATCATGAAGCCGTCCACAGCTCGGCTAGACACCATTGAGATCTGGGCACAAATTCACGATGTACCTCAGCTTTACGCGTATTTGGTGCCGTCTCTTGGAGCTAAGATTGGAGAGGTGCTGTTCACAGAACCACAGTCCCAGGATTTTAAACGTAACTTCTATCGGGTTTGGCTGAGGATCAATATCACTAAACCTCTCAAGAACGCTGTCTCCATGATTCGAGATGGCAAAAGGCAGATCTACAGAGTTAGATATGAAAAGCTGCCGGATTGGTGTGCGGTTTGTGGTAAGCTTGGCCACCAATTCAAGGAGCATGACAATGTGATACATCCTCCTTCAGCACTGGTCTTTAAGGATCTGAGGGCAGGTTGGTTCATGCGCACTGGCCGAGGCCCTGGAGAAGGTCGAGGCCGAAGAGGAGGCCGCAGGGGTGGACGCTCAGGGGGCCAAGAAAGGGATATTCAGGTCCAACACCACTATGGCGATAGTGGCTCTGATGAGGTCTATGAGGAAGACAGGGACGCTGAGATGAAAGAGGCAGAGAACAATAGGAAGAGGGGATCAGATATATCCGTGGGACGGAGCGGATTTCCTTCAGCAAGACAACAAGCTGCGTTAGCACTCCCAGCACCTGTTGTCCCTCCTAGTCCTAACAGTAAACAGGAGCCCAAGAGGAAAAAGCTACAATTAGATGAGGGTAAGAACACCATGGATACTACTGGAGTACAGGGAAAGGTTGAACAAACAGTGGCGGGCCTCGAGGGGCGCCGCCGAGGTCAATGAGTGCCTTTTGTTGGAACTGTCGCGGCGCGGGCAAAGCCGCGACAGTTCGCGAGCTTCGTGATTTCGCGAGGCAATTTGCCCCTACCCTACTGTGTATAGTTGAGACACAAATTGAAGGAACTAGGGTAGAAGCATTAGCTAGTACTATTGGTTTTGATAAATCATATGCTGTGGACAGCCGGGGAAGAAGTGGTGGCATTGGGCTGTTTTGGAATGACTCAATAAAAGTGGAGATTCTAGGCTACTCTGATTATCATTTGGATGTATCTGTTGATGATAGTGAACATGGGTTATGGCGGATGACATGCATTTACGGTGAGGCACAAACCCACTTGCGACATCAAACCTGGCAGGTGCTGAAAAACATAAGCACTTTGAGTGCTCTTCCTTGGCTCTGCATAGGTGATTTTAACGAAGTCTTACGTCCAAACGAACATGAGGGGGTCGGGCAGCGTAGCAACGCTCAAATCCAGGCCTTCCGGGATGCTACAGACGTTTGCATGCTGATGGACTTAGGCTACAAAGGTAATTTCTGGACTTTTGAAAAGAGAGTGGTGGGTGGTACTTTCACACGCTGTCGCCTGGACCGAGCTATGGCGAACACTGACTGGATGTCGAGCTTCCCACTTGCCTCGGTATCTCATATCACATGTGCTACTTCGGACCACTCTCCAATTTTGCTTGAATATGGCGCTAATCCAACAGAAATACGACAGAGATCTTTTAAGTATGAGCTAATGTGGGAGACACATGAGGGGCTCAAAACCTTTTTGACAGAGGGATGGGCTTCGGAGCCACCGTGCACTAGCGTTGAGCAGATGCGGGAGAAGCTTCAGAACCTTGCATGCGGGCTGGTTAAATGGAGCAAGGACACCTTTGGTAGTGTCAGGAAGGACCCAACAAGAAGCTGATTGAGATGTATCACAGAGAAGAGGTCATGTGGAGACAGCGGGCAAGAATTGAATGGTTATCGGCGGGGGATAAAAATACCAAATTTTTTCATCTCCGTGCTAGCCTCCGCAGAAAGAAAAATATGGTGAAAGCACTACAAAACTCGTTGGGTGCTGTTGTCTCTGACCCTGCTGAACTCCGGGATATGGCCAACATGTTCTATCAAAACTTGTGTACCACGGAGGGGGTTAACAACATGGATGAGGTGCTGGCGCATGTGCCTCAGAAGGTGACCGAGGAGATGAATGCATCCCTTTGTGCTCCATACACAAAAGAAGAGGTAAAGACTGCTTTGTTTCAAATGTTTCCTACCAAGGCACCGGGCCCGGATGGCTTTCCTGCACACTTCTATCAACGTCATTGGGATTTATGTGGGGATGAGGTCACCAAGGTTGTCCTACGCATAGTCCGCGGGGAGGAAAGCCCGGAATGCATCAATGACACAGTTCTGGTTCTTATACCGAAGGTAACGAATCCAACCGTCTTATCCCAGTTCCGACCTATTAGTCTTTGCAATGTTTTATACAAGATTGCTTCCAAGGTGGTCGCTAATAGGTTGAAGATCATATTACCCGATATTATTTCGGAGGAGCAGTCCGCTTTTGTGCCAGGGAGGCAGATCACTGATAACATCATTTGTGCATATGAATGTTTACATTTCATGAAGCGTTCCAGGGCGAAGTTGAACAGTTTTTGTGCACTGAAGTTGGATATGATGAAGGCCTATGATAGGCTAGAATGGACATACCTGAGAGCTATCATGACAAAACTTGGGTTTGCAGAACAGTGGATTAATACAGTTATGGCCATGGTATCTTTTGTCTCCTTTTCAGTTCTATTCATTGGTGAGAAGCTTGACCCTTTCAAACCTACTAGAGGTATCCGGCAGGGAGACCCAATCTCCCCTACTTATTCTTGATTGCAGCAGAGGGCCTTTCGTGCCTCCTGAAATCCAGTTCTCAGTCATCATATCATTAGCAGGTATCAAGGTGGCCCCCACGGCTCCAACCATTAACCACCTTCTATTTGCAGATGACAGCCTGTTGCTTTTCAAGGCGAGTGTCGAGGGAGCAGTTGCAGTGTCAAACCTGCTAGAGGCATATTGTGACGCTTCAGGGCAAAGGATAAACCACGAGAAATCATCTATATTCTTCAGCAAAGGGTGTCCAGGTCCCACCAGAACAGCAGTGAAGGACTCCCTTCAGGTACAAAATGAGTCTTTGTCTGATCGGTACTTGGGAATGCCTACTGATGTAGGGCACTCGAAGAATGGAACGTTTAAATATCTGAGAGACAGGGTTTGGGAAAAGATTAAAGGGTGGATGGAGAAACTTCTGTCTTCAGCAGGCAAGGAGGTACTGATTAAGTCTGTGGCACAAGCTATACCGGTGTTTTCCATGGCATGCTTTCGATTGCCGCGAGGGCTTTGCGAGAACATCACATCAATCATAAGGCAATTCTGGTGGGGGAGTAAGCAGGGTAGAAGGAAACCCAGTTGGGTGGCATGGGACGTGATGACTAGGCCGAAACATATGGGTGGCCTCGGCTTCCGTGACATGGAGATCTTCAACCTGGCACTCCTGACACGACAGGCATGGCGCACAATGACCTCAGAAACTTCATTAAGCTCAAGGATCCTCAAATCAGTTTATTTCCCCAACTGCTCTTTGCTGGAAGCTGAGCTGGGATCTCACCCATCTCAGATTTGGAGGGCTATTTTGGATGGCCGAGACATTCTGTCGCAAGGCATAATTAGGAGGATTGGAGATGGAGAAACCACACATATTTGGGAACACAATTGGATCCCCAGGGAGAGCTTTAAACGGCCCATATCAGCTTTGGTTCAGCATCCTCCGAACAGAGTTGCCCAGCTCATCAATACCGTCACTGCGTCATGGAATGAAGGACTGGTTCGGTCGATATTTACTCCCTTCGACTCAGAGGAAATTCTCAAGATTCCTCTTTGCACGCGCACAGTTTCAGATTTCTGGGCATGGCACGAGGAACCGCGTGGGGTTTTCAGTGTGAGGTCGGCATATCGCATGATCTTGCGGACGAAGCTAAATAGAGAAGCATGGTTGCATGAGGATGAGGGATCATCTGGTGTACAGCACGAAAGCAAACAATGGAGCAGCATCTGGCACATCCAAGTACCATCTAAGCTCAGGATGTTTGTATGGAGGCTTGCAAGGCAGTCCATGCCTACTGGTGAGCTACAAATGCACCGACATATGTCGACAGAGGATACATGTAATCTCTGCGGGGCAAGGGACACATGGAGACATGCGCTTCTTACCTGCCCGATGGCCAGCAGTGTGTGGGCGTTAGCACCTGAACAACTGGTGGAACTGTTAGTTGATCGGCAAGAGGAGAGCCCGAAGGATTGGCTTTTTGCACTACATGAAATATTAAGCAAGGAAGATTTTGTGCGGCTGGTTGTCACTTTATGGGCGATCTGGGGAGCGCGCAGGAAGGCGATTCATGAAGAAATCTTCCAGTCACCCATATCAACACATGGTCTCATCACGCGGTACTTGAGCGAGCTTCAAGTTTTCAATACAGTACGATCGAAGCCGGTGGTAGTGAAGGCACCAAGAGCCACCGTGTGGCAGCCGCCGATAGAGAACAGTGCTAAAGTAAACGTTGATGCTGCTGTACCTAATCATAGAAGATACGGAGCAGTAGGTGCTATAAGCAGGAGCGAGGATGGAGTGTTCTTGGGAGCCTCAGCTTTGGTTTTCAGACATGTTTCAGAACCAGAAACACTTGAAGCGCTGGCGATACGAGAAGCGCTTGCGCTTTCAGATGACTTATATCTTCGGAGGATCAACGTGGCTTCGAATTGCAAAGTGGTGGTCGAAGATATTACAAAGGAGAATGCCTCTCGGTATGGAGCAATTATACATGAAATAATGGATCATTCGTCGTCCTTTGATTTTTGTAAATTTAGACATGAATTTAGGAGCTCAAATTTTGAGGCTCACAATTTAGCGAAGCATGCTCTCTCTCTCGAGGTTGGTCGCCATGTTTGGTTAGGCCATCCTGGAGATCTTTCTTTCGTCCCTGTAAACATTATGACGACTTAATAAAAGCTTCGCGAGATTGTCTCAAAAAAAAAAAAATAAGCCCTTAACCCCAAGCGAAGCGATGCCTCACGATTCCTTGATCAGGCGAGCTCGTTCACGCGTGTGAATATTCGACCAATCATGCTCTTATGTCTGCATGAATTTAATCTGCCTGTGGGAATTTATGCAACGTGACAATGTGTTAGAACAGACTAGATTTTTTTTTTTTGCGGGGTAGAACAGACTAGATTTCAGTTGTTGATGTGTTGGGTAAGGTGTCGTGAAACGAAATGGAATTCAGACATATAGTGGGTGAGGACGAGTTGTTGTTTGAAATTGAAAGGAACGGAGGGTCGGCTGATGATTCATGAAGTGTTGCAGCAATTCAAACGAAAGTGTGTTCCAGATGCACCGGATGACTCTCGCAACTAGCCATGCATTTATCTGATGTATCGACAGATAGACTCAAAGTTTTTTTTATCAGCTCAAACTTAATTTTTCGTGCTGGAGCTCGTCTTCGTTTTCTTTTTATGCAGTGATACAAGACGGAGCTTGCCGTCACCCGTCGACCGCTGTTACCATGGAACGACGTTATTACAGCGTCCTCTGTACCCACGAGCAAATCTCGATGATGTCTGACGGTGTATGATACCGTGACCAGGCGAGGACGGGCACTCCTGTGAGTTTTCGGCTGACAAGCTGTTTAGACTAGTATGACAATTACTTGCTAGAGAAGACAGTTTCAATATAAGTGACCTGGAGGCCCTGCGCCAGGAGCGGCTTGCCGAGCTCCACCGTGGGGACAAGGTGGCCCACCATCCCCGGCGGCGCGTAGATGACTTCCGGCCGGCTTCTTTGCGAGGTCGCCGTGGCCGTTCTGGGCCGTACGGAGAGATATTAATGCGGGCTTGGCGTGCCCCGGTGCACGCTGGGATATTTGTACATGATGTCGGCGTCCTTTGTGGAGCCACCGAGCCTGCCGTGGCAGTTGTGCTGGTCGCACAAACCAGTGGACGGACATCCATCGCCTCCTCGGCAGGAAAGCCGTGACATGCCACAGCTTCGCTCCGAGGTGGAGGATGTGCGCACGGTTTTGTCACGGTCTCTGGAATCTGGATGCAGTCACTGTTGACGTGGAGGCGAGGGGAGGTTGACTGAATGAAGTTGCCGCCATCAACGACGACTGCAATCCATCGCTCACTCGTGGCCACCCATTCCTACCACATGTGCACTTTTCTACTACTACTACTACAGATGTGCATATCATAGTACGATGCTTTGATTTACTTATTTTCAGAAATACTAACGCCCACATGCATGGATCGTCGTCCATTTAATTTCGCAGCAATCCTGGCACGGTGAGGCATATTTTGTGTGCCACATAGGACAAGGCCGGTGTGTAGAGTATTTGTCAGTTCGCATGCACGCTGTTTCTCCCTCGAACGAGACCGGTTGCGAGTCGGGGCGTGCGGTGGAACTGCCGTCGCGCACGACTTCTGTTCCCCGTCTTCTACGACTGCCCATTTTCCCACTCTTCCACACCTAAGCTGTCATTTGCCATGTTTTTTGCAGGGTATATAGCAACTGCCTTATTTGTGATTGTAAGCAGATGACAACTCTCTCTCTCTCTTTACTCGAACATGTTATTGTTGCCACGTATGTTTTGTAGCGCTACATGGCAGCTGCCTAGTGTTAATGGTGGTAACTCCTAAAGATACCATCGTCGCCCACATGCCCGTCTCCTCTCCCGACCGGATCCGACTGCCCCAAGGCGCGCTCCTCCACGTCCTCAGCGCCGCCGCGTCCCCCAGTTCGCCCTGCGATGCCGCTCGAGGAGGCCTCCGCGGCGGCCGCCGCTCCAGCGGCGTCTCCGGTTGTTGCAGCCGTCATCCTTCCGCCGTCTGCATGGCCATCCCAGGCTGGTGGTGTCGTGGAGACCAAGGCAGGAGCAGGGTCGTGCTCTTGGGCTGCAAGCACCATCCCGACTGCTGGCGTTCTCCCTCGACCGCGGCCGCTGCCGCCAGCTTGCAGATTCAGGAGGGATGATGGGGGTGTGAAGGCCTCGTGCACGCCCCGTCTCGTCCTGCGTCAACATCTGCTTCTGTCCGGAATCATGCCGCCCCTGTCCCTCTTGTCGGTGTCGTCTCATGTGTGTTGTTGCCGGCCCCTGCTGCCTCGGCGAATGGAGAAGACGGGCGTTGTGAAGACGATCTGGCTCTGTCACTGCCTGCCAATGCAAAAATCACCGTTGTTGCCATGGGGCGCGAGCTAACCAGTGCACCGCGAGCCCGAGCCCTGTTGCCGGCCCCTATGGCCCCGACCGATGGAGACGAAGAAGGCTGTGAAGAGGAGATGGCCCTTGCACTGCCCGTGAATGCAAAAAGCATCGTTGTTGGCATGAGTAACAGGCTGACCAGTGCTCCGCGAGTTGTGTTGTGGGCCTCCGCTGTTGACAACGATGACGAAGATGACGAAGAGGAGCTGGCCCCCCAGACGCTGTCGACTGTCACCAAAGCCCTCGACTCCGAAGGGATTTGCGTGGGCCATGACACAGACACAAGTGAGGGTTGGCAGGAGGTGCTACCGCGGCGCGGCCCGCGTCGTCCGACTTCGTCGCCATCCTTGATGATAGCTCCTCGTCCTCATCCCATCCCTGCTTGGCTCCATGGTAGATGTTGCAGATGCCTTACTTATGGGCATCGTGCGGCTGTTTGCAGAGATCCGTTGCGGTGCTCCCGTTGTCTGGGGAATGGTCATTATGCGCGTGAATGTCGCAACCCCTGGGGTCCTCTGAGCTCACTACCATGCCTTGATGTGTCGCATGTGTCCCGCCTCGGCGTCGTGCATCGTGTTGCTCCTGCTTCATGTGAGGGTTCGGTGAGATCCACAGCCCCTTCCAAGGCGATTCACTGTGGGTCTTGGGCGTCTGTTGTCTCTGCTACTGCTGGCTCGGCAACCCCGTCCGAGCTGATGTTGCAGTCCGCACTGGTTGATCAGACTGCACTATTGCAAGGTTGTGTGGCGCGGGTTGAGAAATTTTGGAGCGAGCGGAGGTTGCTCCGGGTAGACTATCCCTTGTGTCGGCTCTGTTGCAGACCACTCTGACATCACATTCTCCTTGTGCGGCCGGTGTTTGCTCCGTGGAAGACATGAGTGAGGAGTTGTAAGGCTCTTTCTCCCCTCGTGTTGGAGTCCATTCATCGTCGGTGTGTACCTCCCCTCCTATGGTGTCTTCCTCTGAGGGCGAGTCCATCGCCGTGCTCGTGGCTCCGGTGCTATAGATCATGCCCGAGCTTAGGGAGGTATGCCTGAGTCTATCAGTGGAGCATACGAAGGTGAACATGTCGGCGGCCTCGATTGAGGGACAAGTTTCGCTTCTGTCAAGTGAGCAGTTGGAGGTTCCTATGGTTGATGATGCTAAAGGGAAGGCAGCTACAATTTCATGATGGGTAGTGCTCAGTGTTTCGTGTTGTCCACATGGCTTTGGTCTTTTGAGCCGTAGAAGTGTTGGTCGTGAGAGTGAGTCGCTTTTGGAGTGTCATTTTTTATAGTGTTTGTATCGGTTTTCGCCCGGTTTTTCGTAAATTAACTAGGCAATTCTCTTCTTCTTAATCAATCAATGAGGCAATCCTTTTGCGTCCGTTTCAAAAAAAAACTATCAGTTGCCATGTGTTTTTGCAGGGTACATGGCACTAAGCAGATGGCAACTCTCTCTTTACCCGAACATGTTTTTTGCCATGCCTTTTTGTAGTGCTGCATGGCAACTGTCTAGTGTTAGTAGGTGGCAACTCCTAAAGTTTTCAAATCATGACAACTGTAGTAGACCAGACCATACATGGCAACAGCTGCAGTTGTCCAAAACTAGCATCTGGCACTTGACCCGAGATGGCAACTGCAGTTGAGCAACCATGGCAACTGTAATTGTCAGACATGGCAACAATAGTTCAGCAACATGGCAACTACAGTTAAACGAACATGGAAGAGGGCTCGAACCATGGCAATCGCAGGGGGACGCGTGGTGACTGCCACGCGAGGCGTGTGGCTCACAGGCGGGGAGGAGCGACGGTCGAGACGGGTCGTGCGGGCCGCGTGGTTGCTCGCCTGGACGCGCGGGAGATCGCGCCGCACACCAAACGTGCGGGCTGTGGCGGGGTGTGCCCGGACGTGCTCGTGCGGGCGGGCCTGTGTCGATGCCACACGGGGCATGCGTCACATACCTCCTAGATGCCACACGTGTGACAATTATCGTCGTCCTTTAATTTTTATTTCTACTAGTAACCTCTTCTACTGTATGTCATTACCACCTAGGGAGAATATCATCTGCAAACCAACGTAAAAAAAAATTGTGGAAACTATATTTCAAAGTTTCAAAAAAATTGTAAATAACAAGGTATGTTAATAGGGTGAAGTTTTATTGCCACACAAAATTTCAATTTGAAACACATTACGAGATGTGAGTTATGAACAAAAAAACAAATTCAGCCCTGAATAGTGGCGTTACTATTTGGTACTATTCAATGCTGATTTTGTTATTTTCGCCGCTCACATTCGGTAATGTTTTTTAACTTGGAATTTTGCATGGCAATAGAACATCACCCTCTTAATATCTCGTGTTTTCATGAGATTTTTTTGAAACTTCAAAACCATCTTTTTCACATGGTTTTCATCGGTTTGCACCGAATGTTGGTTTGCGTATGATATTTCCCCTACTACCTGAATTAACAAAGGCTATGTACCTCAAAAGCTTAGCAAACATCCATGGCATTCAAGATTCAACATCATACGAGTTCCTTAATAAAACCTTTTGCGGATTGATTTATGCTGGACTAACTTTTAAAACCTTGCTAAGCTAGCTAGCCATGATACATGTAGCTGACTAGTTACGCATGGGCGCATGCTACTGTGACGCCCCCGATTTGTCCGTACACTAATCATGCACGCAAATGTGTACGACCAAGATCAGGGACTCACTGGCAGATATCACAACACAACTCTAGACACAAATTAAAATAATACAAGCTTTATATTACAAGCCAGGGGCCTCGAGGGCTCGAATACAAAAGCTCGAAAACACAAGAGTCAGCGGAAGCATCAATATCTGAGTACAGACATAAGTTAAACAAGTTTGCCTTAAGAAGGCTAGCACAAAAGTAACAACGATCGAAAAGGCAAGGCCTCCTGCCTGGGACCTACTAACTACTCCTCGAAGCCGAACTCCATGTAGAAACATCATCGGGATCTTCTGGGTCCTGGACTCCACCACCTGGTTGCATCATACGAGAAGAAGGAACAGAAGGGGGAAAAGGGGGGAGCAAAGCAACCGTGAGTACTCATCCAAAGTACTCGCAAGCAAGGATCTACACTACATATGCAATGATATCTGTGTAAAGGGGGAATATATGTGGACTGAACTGCAGAAAGCAGAATAAGAGGGGGATAGCTAATCCAATCGAAGACTACGCTTCTGGCCACCTCCATCTTGCAGCAGTAGAAGAGAATAGATGGAAGTAACAAGTATCCTCGTATCTCGCAGCCTCCATCTTGCAGCAGTAGAAGGGAGTAGATGGAATAGTAACAACTATCAAAGCTTCTGGCAGCCTCCGTCTTGAGTAGCAGAAGAGTTCACCAAGCAACATCGTAAAGCATAATCCTACCCGGCGATCCTCCCGCACATCACCCTGTGAGAGAGCAACCACCGAGTTATATCGGGAACTTGTCTGGGTGTGTTTTATTAAGTATCCAGTTCTAGTTGTCATGAGGTCAGAGTACAACTCCGGGTCGTCCTTTTACCGAGGGACACGGCTATTCGAATAGATTAACTTCCCTGCAGGGGTGCACCACATAACCCAGCACGCTTGATCCCATTTGGCCGGACACACTTTCCAGGGTCATGCCCGGCCTCGGAAGATCAACACGTCGCAGCCCTACCTAAGCACAGCAGAGAGGTCAGCACGTCGGTCTAAGTCCTAAGCGCGCAGGGGTCCGGGCCCATCGCCCAACGCACACCTGCACGTTGCGTACGCGGCCGGTGAGCAGACCTAGCAACCTCCATTACTAAGGAAGTTGCGTTACGTGGTCCAACCCGGCGCGCGCCGCTAAGCCGCTGACGTCAAAAAGGCTTCGGCTGATACCACGACGTCGAGTACCCATAACTATTCCCACGTAGCTGGTTAGTGCGTATAGACCAAATGGCCAGACTCAGATCAAATACCAAGATCTCGATAAACGTGTTATTATGACATAACCGCGGACAGCGACCAGGGCCAGGCCCACCTGTCTCCTAGGTGGTCGCAACCTGCCCTGTCGCTCCGCCACCAAGTAACCATCAGGGGACTGTCGGGAACCCAGGCCCACCACTACCTGTGTGGAACCACCTGCCCCTTCAGCCCCCATCTCCGAATCTTCATCATGTGTAAGTAAAGTATGTATATATGTATATACCCGTGATCACCACCCAAGTGATCACGGCCCGATAGAATAGCATGGCTGACGGACAAGAATGTAGGGCCACTGATGGAATACTAGCATCCTACACTAAGCAATTAGGATTGCAGGTAGAGTATCAACAGTGGTAGCAACAATGACAGGCTATGCAGCAGAATAGGATTATCGAAAGCAGTAACATGCTACACTACTCTAATGCAACCAGTAGAGAGAAGAGTAGGCGATATCTGGTGATCAAAGGGGGGGGGCTTGCCTGGAAGCTCAGCAGACGAAAGGAATCTTCGGAATCGTAGCCGTAGTCGAACACCGAAGCATCAATGGTCTCGGGGTCCATCACAGTATCGGAGTCTATCGAAAATAAGCAACGAAGGGGGAAACAAATAAATAACAGACCAAACAATAGCATCACAAAGCATAACATGGCAAAACGCGGTGCTACGTGTGACCTAACGAGGTGCTCGGTGATACAGACGAAGAGGAATGACATCCGGGAAAGTATTCCCGGTGTTAGGCATTTTCGGGCAGATGAAACGGAGGGGAATGTTGCATGTTCGGTATGATAGAGAGGTGTAGTGGACGAACGGGTTGCGTAGTCGGATGCGTCTCGTCGTTCTGAGCAACTTTCATGTACAAAGTATTTTCATCCGAGTTACGGTTTAAAAGATATGATTTTCTAAAGGTTTTATTAATTTTTGGAGTTTAATATTAATTAAATTAATTTTAAAAAGGATTTATGACATCAGCATGACATCATGCTGACGTCAGCATGGTTGACTGGTCAAACTAACCAGTGGGTCCCACTTGTCATACACTGTTTAGCTTAATTAGGATTTAGTTTAAACTAACAGAATTAATTAAGTTAATTAAGTAATTAATTAATTAATTAATTAATTAAACCTCTTATTATTTATTAATATTTATTAATTATTTTTATTATATATATATTTTTTTATATCCTTTTTTTTTAAACGTTCTCGGGGTGGGGCCCCTTTGCCATAGGCCCATAGGGGCCTAACGGGCGCTGGGGAATCGGGCGAGCGGGGCAGCGCAGGAGCGGGCGCGGTTGTGCGGGCGTAGGCGCCCGGTGCTGGGCGCCGGAGCGCGCGGCGGCGCCGGCGGAGCGAGGGCCGGCCGGGGGGGGGGG